>CM060928.1:598449689-599704689 GCA_030765085.1 Allium cepa | reverse complement strand
ATTTTCCAGTCTATACTTTTAAAGGCTATAACTTGAGAAAATTAGATTGGATTTTCCTGAAATGTAAAAACTTTGTTTTCAAATAATAATAGCTTTCATATAAGAAAAGGATTTTCCGAAATGAAAGCTATGAATGAATCTTTAAGAAAAATTGGGTGAACCTTGTTTCAAATTAAAGTGGATTTTAAAGGTGGATCTTTTATTTAAAAGATTAAAAGGTGGATCTTTTGTATAAAAGATTTGAAATGGAAATTTGTTTAAACCAGTAAAAAGAAAGGTTTTGGGAACTGAGGGCTTAAAAGTTGTGACTTAACTAAGATCCAAATGGATCCATATGTTTTTAAAGTTAAGCGCTCATTATTCGGATTAGCCGGGGGAGGACTTTATGTCATAATACCCATTCCGAATAGTGATACGACGTAATGGAATGGCATTTGTAGATGGTGGTTGAAGACCGGGTATTTTCAAAAGCAAAAGGATTACCTATCGACTGTCTCTGCATCGAGTGGCCATGGTATAGAGATCTCCATATGTGATGGGGAGTCCGATCGAGATTGTGAATACCCGGATTTGCAAGGGCTTCTTTTGAAGTGCCTTCGGTTCCATTCGAACCCGGTACAGACTTGTATGGTTGTATGTCTAATATTACATTTTGAATATAAAGCTAATTTCTATCAAATACGTTTCTGTTTGGTGGCGGAAAATTTATTCTCCTAGATTAACACCCTTTTATGAGACGTACAAGCTTAGAGGTTATGTAGTTGATGGTTATTAGTGATATACTCCCAATTAGTAGTGTGGTGTGCTGAGTGCTGATCATTTGTTGATCGAAGCATAGCTTTTATGAAAACCGTAGCTTTGTGGACGAGACTTCGTCAAACCTCACAACCCGGAAATGGTCAAAACAATAAAGATGGGTAAGGTTATGAGGGTCATTCCTCTTAGGGTAGTTCATTTCATTTTGGATAAAAAGTGATATCATGGTATAGATCTCAGATATTTAACTTATGTGGTTGTTGGAATTTTTCGGTGTTGAGGGCCCTCGGATAAAGGACGGTGATGACCGGGGGATGGCATACTCATGCCAGTAGTTACCTAGTTACAGAGGTAACCCAACCTTGTGTTGGCAGAGGATTAGTTAAGTTCTCGGGGCGACCCTCCAGAGGCGTACCCATTCGATGTGGAAGTTCCTTAGCCTGGCCATTGTTGGAAATCCAATCACCCAATACGAGCTCCATACGGATTTAGTTGTAGAACATGCCATCTAATACGGTAGCTATAGTAGGCATATTATAATGGTACGTATGCTGGCTAAGATTAATATTATACTTGCAAATGTTTTATGCACTATGCACTAATAATAATATCAAAAGGATTTTATCTATCAAGCATGTTTGACTATCATAAGGAGAAATCTCGTCCAAGTGTGCGATTGCATTGTGTGTGTGGTGGGAGGACTTATGGTATTTTCATTTTCCAAAAGCATAGCGGATTTCTTTTTGTTTCTTTTGTTAAAGATAAACTATTTTTGTTTGCTCACATCAGTCCCATGACTGACCTGGAGTTTATTGTTCCCTTTCTAAACTTTGGGTGCTCACAATTTTCCACACGGGCAGCCTAGAGTCAGGTTTTCACATAGTCTGCTAGTAGATGTAGATTCGGTAGCCTTCACTCTTTGGTTTGGGATCGCATTGGCTTAAGTTTAGCATGATGGTGGTTCTCGCTTTTGGAGCTTTGGAGCTTTGGAAATGGAGATTCAAATATTGGATTCTTTCTTTTTCTCTTGGAGATCAAGTTGAAGATTTTCTTTCCGCTGCTGTTGTTTTCGCTGTTGTATTTATCTCCGATGGTGTTGGTCGTTTCATTTGTATCATTGTTGTATCAAATGTTGTATATCAATAAAATTATTCTTCTGTTTCCACTGTGTAGTTATTATCTAATGTTGTTATAAGCTCCAACGAACCAGACTCAATGTTTGAATTAGCGGCATTCGAATATGGGTGAAGTATTTGGGTGTCGATCTTCGAAGGTTGAGTCAGGATCGTTAGATTATACTTCCAAATTATCCTCTGATAAATATTTCACTTTATTTATAAACCCTGTTTATAAATTTCACAATCTCATTCTTCTTTGATATACTGTTTCAAATCACTTAATCAAATTAAAAATCGATTCTCTAAATTTAATTCCCCATATAAATACATACATGTATATATATATACTTAAAACACTTTAAACTTGATTTATTAAAAATCAAAAATTGTTAAAATTTGAACCCAAGACCAACTTGAAGACCCATGAGCCTTACCCTGAGTTAAATCCCAAAATACCCAAGCCTTCCCCCAAGTTTCTTCCTTTCTTTCCTTTTTTACTTTGTTTCATTTTAAATTTTAAAACTTGTTAAACATGATAACACACACACGAATATATTCAAGCACGTACTCGAGCCAGCAACAAAACTTCACGTGGTCGACTTCGAGATACTCCTCTTCTTCCCCGAGCTCAAACATCCCAGACATTGTTGTGTACTTGTGCACGTGTACGACCATTTCGACCATATTCGGTCGTCACCGAGATCCTCCACATGTCATCAATGACTCCGACCATCAACTCGAGCACCCAAAATGTCGAACTCGTCTGGAACCAAAATTTAGTATACCCAGCACTACCTGGCACCAAAACTCGATCTACACAATTACCATCGCCGACGACCCCGACCATTTGGGACCACGCCAGTCAACCTAGAGCCACATCATACCCTAATGCATCGATTCCCCCTATGTGATCCTCTCCAGTGCTCTCTCACCATCGCACGACCCTCGAGTTCAACGTCGACCAAAATGGGTTGCTAAACCCTATAAAGCCACCGTGCCACCACCTCAACCAACTATAAACGCTTCGAGCATTTTTCCTGAGTTCCCTCGATATCCACCTTCCTCCAGCCACGATTCCGAGGTCCATAACCTACTCCATCGCCGGAATTTGCCCATAAACTAGATTCCGTTCAACTTGAAATATCCCATCGTATACTAACATAAAAATTACGAAATGATTATCAAAAATCCTTATTTTCCACAATGTATCTGATCATGAATTCAAATCATGAAAATGAGGTGATCGATTTTTAACTTATAATAGTACATCACTGCTATTTTTTCTTCCAGAAACATTTACCTAATACTTTCACTGGAACCCATTTTTAAAACAAATATCTTGTTAATTCAAGCATTTTTCATTTATACATCTAAGCTTAAAAGTAAATGCTTGAAGAGATTATCATTTTTTATTCTTGTTTCTAGCTTGTAAACACAAGAATAGGTATATATGCATGTACATGCATATTTTAATTCACACACACACACATATGTGTGTGTGTGTGTGTGTGTACACACATTGCAGATACTTTTTCATTTTAAACAACATTTTTCTCAACAACCACAAGTATAAAACATCAAGATATATCACAGATTCATGCTTAAGTGGGTTAGTTTGATCACCTAGAATGTAAACAGAGAGACAGGTTCGAAACTTGAGACTGGAAGCTTGATCTTTGATTTGAATATGCTTTGCTTGATATTTAGTCTGATTTGCTTTATCTTGACTGTTGTTTGCTTAGTTGAAGACTTTACTTTGCGTGATTGCTTCCAGATTTAAGATGATCTGAACCTTTGCTTTAGGTATCAGGTTGTTTTGATTTTGATTAGAACCTTGATTAGTTGCTTGATAAAGTTGAATTAAATTTGCATGCTTTGATTCGGTTGTTTATTTGCTTTCAGGATTTTAGGTTGGAAATGAAAGAAAAGTTTAGCTTTGAACTGAAATGAGGTAACCAGGTTTTTTCATTATTAATCAATGTATATTTCTAATTCAAATGAAAAGATGAACAAACATTTTTCCACTTGTTATTTTTCATGCTATATGGCTTACAAATGTTAATTGCATGAATTTATAATCTTGCACTTGTTAAATACAAGTATTTTTATGTTTTAAACCCTTAACTTAGTTTTTCTTCTTTTGATTTATGTATTTTTATTTTTCAATATGTATTATGTTTTAAATGTTTTGCATATGTATACAAATTATACTTATCTCATGTTAAATTTAAAAAGAAAGAATATTATCCTCTTTATTAAATATTATTTAAAATAACTTAAGTTATTATACTTAAATGGATAACTATAAATAAATATTAGTGTTAAAAATATTAATTTTAACTTAAATTAACTTTTAGTAAATTGTTATATTGAATTCAAAACATAACTTCCAAAATATAGATATACATATATAATATAATTAAGAAACAAATTTTATTAATTTTAAAATATAGACTTTTCAAATGCAATTTATTTTTTTCAAAATATTTATTATTAATTTTCAAGTCCAAATTCTTATTCACAATCAATGTATATACATATATATAAATAAACAAATAAATATCTTATTTAATTTGGAAAAATTTAAATAAATTCACAAATTAATTCAAAAATTTATATTGAGTACCAATTTACATTTAACTTAAAACCACGTTACATATAAATTCAGGATGGGAATTTATAAGAAAAGGGTGATTTGTTTAAAAATAAATAGTGGTTTATTTTTGAAGGTGTGGAAATGAAAGTGTATCTCCTTGAAAAGGCAAGTATATTTTCAAAGAAAGATTTCCAAGTATAAGTTTGAGGTTTTAAAGTGGTTTTAAAAGAATGTTTTAGAAAGAAATTATTATTTAGTGGTTTTAAAATTTTTAAAAGTAAATATTTATTAAGAATTATATAAGTAAATTAGTTTAAAGGTTTAACTAGTATTATGAATTAAAAAATAATTATTTAGTATTTATAACTTATAGAATAACATTTATTTTAAAATTAGTTGGCTAAAGTTTTATATGAGAAATTATTATAAAATTTCATAACTAGTATTTTAAATAAAGTGTTTTAAGTAGTTTTTATTTAAGTGTGTTAAAGTATATATTTTTGGACTAAAGTGATTTAAAATTTAAATCTAAAGTATTGAGACTTGGTGATTTTCAGTGGAAATAAAACAATTGGGTGGATATTTATTCCGCGTGAGAAAAAGTGATTTGAAAACTATTTCAAAGGGTTAAAGTGTAGAAAAATATCTTGCGAAGATATTTTGAAATAGATAATTTGGAAATTATTAAGGATTGATGGTTGTTTTTGGATATCATATGATAGTTAAATAATCGACTATCAATATTGGCCAATGCCCTGATCGTTTGAAGAGACCGGGATCGGGATTAATTTCCCGAAAACCACTTCGATCTGGTTTGAACGTTTTCGTGAGGAAGACAAGAGCTTGGAGTCAAAGATGGAGAAGTGAAGTGCAAGGGCTAACCGCTGCTAATCCTGAGGGTGATTCCAAAATGGATGTTGTAGGAGTGGTACCTTCGGTTCCATTCGGACCGGAAACGGACTTGTATGGACGAATGCTATCAGAACATCGTCAGGGGGATGGTGAGAATTCAAAGTGAGATGTGTTCTAAAAAGGTAACGTATAGCCTCGAGCCTCATCAACCGAGAATGGCTAAAACAGGGGAGGTGCAACAAGGCTAAGTGGTTAGCAACCAATTAGGGTAAGGTCATTCCTGTCTAGATGTCCCTTTTATTCGGCTGTGCGGACGGTTGCTGATCCCAACCATAGGATGATTTTATTCGGACTATCTAGTAAGGGGTAGCGCCGGTCTTGTGTAGCAGGGGATTAGGGGGGATCTTGGGTACGTTGATCTAGACCACGTACTATGATGGGCGGTACACCAGTACCCCTGCCATTGTATGGAATCCAATCTCCAATAAGTGCATGTGTGGTTTTGATTGTGCCCAACTATTGCTGGAACGTGAGATGCAAGCATTTCAGCTAGATTCTATTTTACTTTCAATAGACACTATTATAATATCAGACGGATTTGATAAAAATGTTTTAGGTTATCATAAGGTAAAAACCCGACATGTTTATTTGTGGCGTGATCTTATGAGATACCTTCGATTTCAAAGGATTTTGAAAACTTTAATAATCCAATTGAGTGTTTCTCATGCTAGTTTTCCAGACTGACTCGGGTATTGTTTTATTATAATGCTTGGGTCAGACCGAGTATTATAGAACACATATTCTGGATGGACTGCTATGGAGCTCAGCGGATGTGCTGGATGGCGAGATGTATCACACGTATCTGGTGTATTTCTATTGTGTTTGGTATGCTTTGTAGTTAGCTTTTGTGGGGACAAGTTAATATAACTATCCAGTATTTTTCTATTGATGGTGTTGTACTCTGATGATGTAATGTATAAAATAGATATAGTTCTTTTTGTGTAAAGATTAGTTATTGTCTATTATATATTGTTCTGCTGCGATTGTGAGATTCTGATATTGTTTTCTATTTCTTCTTCTTCCTCCTTCTTCTTTCCCTTACGGTCTGTTTTTCTGCATTCGATTGTTTGGTATGTAATACATTGGTCGTATTGATGTCAATTTTCGGGCATCGAAAAATCGGGTCGTTACAGTTGGTATCAGAGCTGAAGGTTAAGCGAGAACGTTAGCTCTGGTTGGGATTACTCATTGGCAATAGAGTCTATAGTACTCCAGAATGAGTTTGATTGTAATAATAGATATGAGCGCGTATTTGTTAGTGAATATAATTTTTTTTGTTTTATACTGTGTTGATTGGTTTATTGAGTAGTTTATGGATTCCAGTCAATATGAGTAATTAACGTTATTGATAGGGATGTCTAAACACTCGAATAGAACAATTCGACATAGTATTACAGGGAAACTGAATTAACTTTACCAAAAGTTATTTTTGTATATAAAAAGAAATAATTTTTTTAAATTATCATGAGAATATATGGTTGCAAGATTGTTAGGAAGTGATGATATTAAATTATTATCGTTTCTGTGTGGAAATTGAAACAAGGGAATAATCTTATAACCAAAGTTAAGGAATAATTTATATAACAGAATGAGATTTGTAAATGTGAATTATAAATGTGATTTATAATTAAATAAGATAAAATTCCAGAGTAATGTTTGAATATAGACTATAAGGATTTGAAAATTGAAATTTTGGGAAAAGTTCAAATTCCTTTGCGTTTGAAATGGTTTTCAAAGATTTTGGAGGAATAATGGTGACATTATTTTGGAAATATTTTTGAATTGGATTTGAAATCTGATGGGATTTGAAATTTAAAAATATTTGAAGGGGTTTTAAAGAGATAAAAGCATTGAACTCTTTTCGGTCGCTAGAAAATAACTTCGGTGCTGACTGCAGCATCATCAATGTTCGTTTTCGAATTTCCAAGGGAGGAATTGCTGCCAAAATGTTTTGAATTGGTTTTATTTGCAAAAATTGGATTTGATTTTGGAATGCAAGGAATAATTTGGTTTAGGTGTATATGATTTCAAAAATGTTTTGAATGTTTAAGCAATTGGTTAAACTCTGGAAGTTTAATTAAAAAACGTTTATGGAATATAAACGAGTTTGATAACCTATAAAATTTGAAATCTGTTGGAATAAAATTTAACTTAAAATAGAGTTGAATTAAACTAGTGTGAAAAGGAGATAGTCAAAAATGCGAGACAATTAAATGTAGTGAATTAAAGGGATTAATGAAGGGAATGTAAATAAGTTGGAAACTTATAGAAGTTTAAAATTTGAATGGAAATAGAAGATAATTGAATCTAGTTAAATAAAAGTGAATTTGAGGGAAATTCTAAGTAGACTTAATGGAATGGTTATTGAAATAAAATTTATTAGATGGAAATAAATTAGTGAATGAACAAAATTATTTAGTGTAACTAAGTGGGAATTGGAACTAAACATTTGAATAATGTTTAAATTTGAATTATGTCAAAATAAATTAGTAAAATAAACCAATTAAGTGAAATGAGCAAGTAAATATAATTGAAACTGAAGAATTGGAATTCATTTTGAATTGGGTTAAGTAAAATTGAAGAATTAATTCGAAATGGACTAAAATAATAAAAGTTTGGAGATAAAAATGGTTTGAGATAAGATGAATAGAATTCAATATTTAAAAATGAAAGGTAAATTGAGTTTAGGATGAAATTGGAAATTTAGTTAATGAAAATAGATGTGAAAGCTTAAGTGGTAAAGTTAAAATAGTTATAAGAAGTATATAAAATCTTCATATTGACTTAAAAAATGGGTGGTGAAATTCTTAAGTAAAATTGAAATGGAAAAATATACTAAGTTAATATTTGAATGAAGATTTAAATAAAAGCGTGTGAAAATGATAAGTGTGGATATGTGAATAGAAATTAAAATAAATGTGAATAAAAAAGAATTGATATAGCTAATAATCAATTGGAATAAATACGTAGGATGTACGTATATTATTTTATTCACATAACGATTTGATCCAGATTCGAGTATAGAATTATGAGGTAGTTATACTGATACTAGTTGGGATTTTTCACTCGATTTTCGGCGGCGAAGCCTGAATATGGATTTTGATCGATTCTAGAAATTCCCTATCATAGTTGTGGCTGTGCAAGGATAATGACGGTTTCTGATCAAGGAATCAGATCTGGGTCCGTACTACGAAGTCCGGTGGACGATACTAGTTTGGAAGTGAAGTTGTGTGATCGAGTGAGCAAACAGATTTGGTATTGCGTAAGAATGATATGTGTATATCATACAGATTTGAATGAAATAGATATTGAAACTTTTATAAAGAAATGTATAAAATGATTTTGGACTTTGGACTGAATATTATTGCTATGTAGGATTACAGGTATTTAAAAAGCAAAAGGAAAACTATGTTTTTGATTTCAGAAGATAAATTTTGATTGCTCGACAAAAGATATGTACTTAAATTGGCATATGAAATTTGATGATTTTCTGATCTAGCCACTTGGAATTTTGTTTTCTTTTGAAATTTAGGTCCCGTAGAGGTGTTTTGTAGCTGTGCCGAGCTAGCCGCGCATAGGAGACCCTGGCGAAATTTTTTGAAAATTTAGGAAGTTAGAAAATTTTTGATAGTTTAAAATTCGATTTTGAATTATAATTTGAATGGTTGACTAAGTAATGTTGGTTGGAAACTATGGAAGAGTTTGGAAAGTTGGTAAGGGTGATAGTGTGTCTTTAGGAAAAAGATTGTTTGGCGAATCGTTAAAAAATTGTTGGTTGTGGGAGGTTGCTAAAAACTATTTGGATTGGGGAAATATTTAATGGGTTATGGATCATTCTTCTTAACTAGTAATTTCGAGGACGAAATTCTTTTAAGAGGGGAGGAATGTGACGACCCGGAATTTTTGGATTTTGAAATTCGAATATTTAATCGATTTTAAATATAAAAGTTAATTTCTAACTCAAATTTCAAATACCACTATTTATTTGGCAATTTAATTTTTGAATTAAATAATTAGAAGTTGGGTAAAATGGTGAATCTTGGTTTTTAAGCTTGATAAAAATAATTCAAAGGCTTATAAAATTTATATTGATAGTGCGAAGATAGTAGAAGTGTTAAAATTGAATTTAAAGGTGTTTTATTCAGTTTTGAAAATATATTGTTTAAATCGATATTTAAAAATAGCCTTCTGAGGCACAGTCTTGGAATTCGACGAAACCAGTTCCATTTGATCTGTAATAGTATTTTATTATCGAATTTCATTTTTTGTAGTGTTTGGAACTGTCGTGCGGTCGTACGATAGGTACGCATTGAATTTTAAATTGAAAATTCAATATAATAATTGGGTCCAAAAAGCTATCTTCTCCATACGATCGAACTAGGACTCGGAATCGGTTTGGAATAAGGGTATAACATCATAAACGCCTGGCAGCATGCCTCAATAAGGTGTCATGATTTTAAGCTATGAATTTAAGACGATTTAAATTTGAATTTAAATATAAATATAAATAATATTATTTCATTAAAATACTGTGGCAGGCTTTTGCAGACACGTACATAAATTTAAAGCATGTGTCCTTCCTAGTATAACACACGCCTCCTTTATAAAAAAAATATAATCGAACAACCGAGCATTTTAAAAACAAAATCGATTTTTCCTTCGAAATAAAATCCATAGTCGCTTCTTGTCACATCACAAATTCTTTTTCTTTCTCTCGTCTTCTTGAAATTAGTTCCAAACTGCTTTCCCTCTTCTCCTACAAATCGCAATTCGTTCCTTCCTCTTCAGCAATCAAGTCGAGTTTATCTCGTTCGAAATGCGACCGAGTCATCGCGAATTGCGCAAGCACTAGGGGAAGGCCGCATCAATTTGGCGAGGTATGAGGCTAGCAGTGTGGCTCGTTCGTGTTGCGGTCTCAAATTGGGGAATCGACTTTGGGGATTTCTCGCGACTGCGAGAGATTCGAGCAGGCGATGGTTAAAATCTTGGGCGACTCAGTTAATTCATTTTCACGAGGTCGAATCATGCTTGAAGCTTCGAGCAGCACTTGTTGATTTGATTTTTGCAAACGAGTTTAAGGTAATTTAAATCTTTAACATTTTAAAGTTTTCTTCACTTAAGTTTAAACCTGTAAAGTAATTGTTAAACTACAAGTTATAGAACAGTTGTTTTAAATTTAATCGGTTATATATATATAGTTTTAAACAGAAAAGAAAGAAGTAGAATTAGTAGTAAAGGAAAGTAGGAAAAATCAGAAATAAAATATATATATATACACAAATACCTACACATATTTTAATATAGAAAATTATTATATATAGATAAAGTTTTGGAGAAATATAGGGATTTATATAAAGATTTGATTTTTAAAATCTGTATGGATTATTTTTATAAATATACATATTTGTAATTTCTAAATCAGAAATAATACATACATACATACATACATACATATATATATATATATATATATATTCATTCTAAACTTACTAGTTAATTTTAAATTAATGTATTATGGAGATTTATTTGTTTTATTAACTTATTTAATTATTTTTAGATACTAAAATATTTTTTTAGGAAGTAGCTAAAATAAAAACATTTTTTAAAGGAGATAAATCATTCGGTTAGTTCAAATATTAATAAACTGTAAAATGTTTATATAAGGTCTAAAATCGTGGAGAATCAAGCCGGTGCTGATCTGATCGTAGAACAAAAATCAAAGGTGAGTTAACCTCACTCATTTGGATTACCGTTTAAATTTAAATAGTTAAACTTAAAGTATTGGATTGATTGCTTGAATTGATGATTTATTATCTGGCTGGATGTGATATTATATATATATATATATATATATATATATATATAGTGTGTGTGTGTGTGTATATTGGAGTGATTTATTTCCCACATTATATAGCGGATGAGACCCTATGCTCTCCGTATAATAGCGGATGACCTTTTATACCACGATATCCCCCTTGAAGTGGGATTGGTATTTTTTATATTATGCTAACATCTGTAGATGCAGGGAAACGGGTTGGACGGATCCAACTGGATTCCTCAAAATGTTGGAATTTATTTTCATATTCGGCGATAGATTATATTGATTAAATTGGGAATTGAAATATTGAATGTTATGGATTTGTTGAATATATTTTGGATATACTGAGATATCAAAAATATAAAGACTAGATTTTAAAGGAAAATAAAAGAGGGAATTCTAAGTAAAATAAATATAGTGAAATTGGACAATTAAAGGAATGAATTTGGGAAAGGATAAAAGTTTGATTTTAAAATCCTATCAAATAAATTCTGAGCATGGGAAAAGATTTTTGAATAAATAGGGATAAATGAATTTGAAGACTTAAGTTATATTGTTGAATTTAAGAAATTATTTTAAACTCGAGATTTAAAATATTGGGAAGAAATATAAGAAGAATTTTGAAATAAAGTGTGAAATTTATATTTTCAGTTTTAAACAAGATTTTAAATCATAATTAAGAAGTGAATCTAGAATTAATGGATTTATGAAATAAACATTGAATAAATCGAGAAATAAATTCTATGGTGAATTAGATTTAGAGAATCGATTTTTAATTTGATTAAGTGATTTGAAACAGTATTTCAAAGGAGAATGAAATTGTGAAATTTATAAACAGGGTTTATAAATAAAGCGAAATATTTATTAGAGGATGATTTGGAAGTATAAATTCAAGATGGGAATTTATAAGGAAAGGTTGATTTGTTTAAAAATAAATAGTGATTTATTTTTAAAGGTGTGGAGAGAAAAGTGTATCTCCCTGAAAAGCCATATACATTTTCAAAGAAAGATTTCGTATAAGTTAGAGGTTTTAAATTGGTTTTAAAAGAATGTTTTAGAAATAAATTATTATTTAGTGGTTTAAATTTTTTAAAAGCGAATATTTATTAAGAACTATATAAGCAAAATATTTTAGAGGTTTAACTAGTATTATGATTTAAAAGATAATTATTTAATATTTATACCTTACAGAATAACTTTTATTTTAAAATTAGTTGGCTTAAGTTTTACATGAGAAATTATTATAAAATTTCATAGCTAGAATTTTAAATAAAGAGTTTTAAGTATTTTTTATTTAAGTGTTTTAAAGTATATATTTTTCGATAAAGTGATTTAAATTTAAATCTAAAGTATTAAGACTTGGTTATTTTCAGTGGAAATAAAATAATTGGGTAGAAATTTATTCCACGAGAGAAAAAGTGATTTGAAAATTATTTTCAAAGGGTTGAAGTGTAGAAAAATATCTTGCGAAGATATTTTGAAATAAATAATTTGGAAATTATAAAGGACTGATGGTTGTTTGTGGATATTATATAGTAGTTAAATAACCGACTGTCAATATTGGCCATTGCGTTGATTGTTTTGAACAAACCTGGATCGGGATTAATTTTCCGAAAACCACTTCGATTCGGTTTGAATGTTTTCATGGGGAAGATAAGATCTTGGAGTCGAAGATGGAGCTGTGAAGTGCAATGGCTAATCGCTACTAATCCTGAGAGTGATTCCAAAATGGATGTAGTAGGAGTAGTGTCTTCGGTTCCATTCAGACTGGGAACAGAATTGTATGGACGAATGCTATCAGAACATCGTTAGGGAGATGATGAGCATTTTAAGCGAGATGCGTTCTAAAAAGGTAACGCATAGCCTCGAGCCTCATCAACCGGGAATGGTTAAAACATGGGAGGTGCAGCAAGGCTAAGTGGCTAGCAAGCAATTAGGGTAAGGTCATCCCTATCTAGATGTCCCTTTTATTCGGCTGTGTTGGCGGTTGCTAATCCCAACCGTGGGGTGATCTTATTCGGACGATCCAATAAGGGATAGCTCTGGTCTTGTGTAGCAGGAGATCAAGGGGGATCCTCGGTACATTGATCTAGACCACGTACTGTGACGAACGGTACCCCAGTAGCCCTGCCATTGTATGGAATCCAATCTTCAATGAGCGCATGTTCGGTTTTGATTGTGCCCATTTATTGCTGGAATGTGAGATGCAACCATTTCAACTAGATTCTATTTTACTTTCAATAGGCACTATTATAATATCATACGGATTTGATAAAAATATTTTAGGTTATGGTAAGGTAAAAACTCGACATGTTTATTTCTAGCATGGTCTTACGAGATACCTTTGATTTCAAAGGATTTTGAAAACTTTAATAATCCAATTGAGTGTAGTTTCTCACGTTGGTTTTCTAGATTGACTCATGTATTTTTTTATTATAATGCTTCGGTCAAACCGAGTATTATAGAATACAGATTCTAGATGGACTGCTATGAAGCTCAGGGGATGTGCTGGATGGCGAGACTTATCACACGTATCTATCGTATTTCTGCTATGTTTGGTATGCTATGTAGTTAGCTTTTATGGGGACAAGTTAATATAACTGTCCAGTATTTTGCTATTGATGGTGTTGTTCTCTGGTGATGTAATGTATAAAATAGATATAGTTCTTTTTGCATAAAGGTCAGTTATTATCTACTATATATTATTCTGCTGCGATTGTAAGATTCTGATATTGATTTCTATTTCTTGTTCTACCTCCTACTTCTTTCCCTTACATTCTATTTTTCGGTATTAGATTATTCGGCTTGTAATATAGTGGTGGTATTGATGTTGATTTTCAAGCGTAAAAAAATCGGGTCGTTAAACAGAGAGTATGGTAATATCCTATCCCAGTCTCTTTAACAAACACTTATTTCACACCATGGTTGTTTTATATTTCAAACAGTTTATGCTTCATATCAAAATATCATATTCATTTCAAAATCATATCAATATGATATCATTATTCACTTTAAATAATATTCATTTCCAGAATCTTAACACTTCCAAAATTATAACACTTCTGAAATCATAACACTTTTGAAATCATAGCAGTTCCAACTTCAACAGTTTAGATACTGAAAATAGTATATATATTAAAATAGTTGTAAATTAAAATAGTTTATATTTATTTAAAGAGATTATGCTGAAATAGTTTCCCAATTAGAATTTTTTCATCCAATTCCACAAATCAATTCAAAACAACTTAAATTCCAAAATTCAATTTAAATCAATCTCCGTTCAACACTTTCAATTTAAAAGGTTAAAGATTCAATTCAAATTTTCAATAAACTATTTTAATTTTTATCGATTTTAAATCCATATTTGAACTACCATTTCAAGTCCAATAAGATTCAAAGTTAAATATTCAGACATTTTCAATATAAGCTCCATTTATACTTCAGCATTTAACTTTAATTTTATTTAAATTGGAAAACATTCACATAATCATTTTAATAACAATTAAATAAAATCTCCAATTACACCTTTTAAATCAAACTAAATATTCAATTTCAATTTATTTAAATTTGAAGGTATCCATTTAATCGCTTTTATCAAAAATCAAGTTATCAAGTTATAAATTTCATATCTTTAAATTCTCAGAATCAATAAGTCCAAATCGATTATTATTTAAATTCAATTCTTAACAATTTAAATCACAAATCAATTAAATCTATCATTCTAACCTTATTTATGAAAGTTATTAAAAAATCTAACTTTAAAATATTAATAAAAATTTTAAATATCATATTTATTAGTTAAATTAAATTTTATTAAATTCAATCTTATTATTAAATAAAAATTTATTTCAAATCTAATTTTATATATTTAAAAAAAATTAAAAGTTATATTTTCAAAACTAACTTATAGATTTAAAATTCCAAAATATATAATCTTAAAATATAAATTTTTATCATATATAAAATTAAATTTATATATTATTTTTTAAAAACCAATATTTATTTAAAAGCCATAAATTTACTTTCAAAACTTTGGAAGTCATTTCCTTCAAAATAGAACCACGGGGTCCGTATATAATTTACTATCCTACGGTCAAGTGATACGGGTATTTTTCATTTCAACCCGTAATAATTAATATTTAGGGGTATATATCATTTCAACCCGCAATCCTAAAATTTCAAAATCAATAAAAATCGCTTGGGTTTATCATTTTAACCCACAGCAATTTCCCCTAATCTATAATATCATCCGGGTATATACATAGAGAAATCTAAACTAACAAGGAACTTGCAAAGTGAGAACAAATATGATAATAATATAACGTATCAACATCAGACATATACCATCAGTAAAAAATTTAAATATAGTATATATATAACCGGTTATGGTGTCATATGTATAGGTAAACAATTGCAGATAACGGCATATCATATTTAACAATTAAATAACTTAATAATTCAAATTAAACAGCATATTTCAATCGTCATTTCATGTGAATTAAATTTACTAAATATAAGAATATTAATTGTGAGTGATTGCTCACCTTTCGAGGATATAGAGAACAATGGGAAATGAACATGACGCCAGCATGGACATGAACATGAAGGAAAGTAAAAGCTGCTACGACCAATTTTGGACAGGGTTGAGACAAAAGCAAAGCATGATGGAATGGATTCGATGAATTGCAGTATATATTTTATATAAAATAAACATACCAATATTTATATTTTAAAATCAAATAAAATCTTTATACAATATATATATATATTTATATTTATATACATATGCAAACAATTATATATATAAGCTATATATATGCAACAAATACATATGCAGGCTATTCAAACAAATATATATGTCTACTCAAACAAACATTTGCATACTATATACAAATATATGCATGCTACTCAAAAATATATGCAGACTTGATATACATAAATAAATATATGTAGACCTAATACACATAAATCAATATATGCGGATTCTATATGTAAAATATGACTAAATATATGCACGCATGCTACTATATATGCAGACAGTATCTATTTACTCTAATACTCATATGCATATTAAATATGTAAACAATTATATGCAGACAAGTATATATAAAATAAATATATATAATCTACTCAAAAATCATATACGTACTCTCTGTGTGTGTGTGCGTGTGTGTGTGTATAACCAACAAAACATATATATAGCATATGCGTAGACTATAACCTATGCAAACAATTTGTAAATGAAACAAACGTATATGCGGCTATTAAAACATGTATACATAGTCTATGTATGTATATGCAAACCAATATTATAGTTCTTAAACATATATAAAAATAAATCAAAATATACATACATATATATATAATATATTAAAAACTGCGATGGGTTGTGGGTTGAGCTATTTTGGTGAGGCTATTCGAGGTTGGTGGGATGCTGCTGGCCATGGGGTCTAGCGGAGTTCACTATCAGCCGGAGGACTAGGTAGGGGTGATGCAGGCGAAGATGGCAAAGTGCAGGCGTGTCGAGGCTGCGGGTGACGGTGTGGTCAAGGTTGGAGGGGTCATGGTGTAACAACCCGTATATTTTACGATTGTATATTTCAATATTTTATTTAATATAGCATCGTTAGTCGGGTTATAGTCCGAAATGCTACTTTTTGCGAACTATCAAATTAGGACTCAAGACCACTTCAATTGAGTTCAAAATGGCGTTTGCGACCTTTTTGAATATAAACATCGATATGTTTGGAGCTAGCTAAAATTTCGACCTTTTCACTTAGGGTTTTGGGATTGGGTTTCAGCCCATTAACCTAACATATCAACCCACCTCCACTCCACTCCTCTTCATTCCTTCATATTATTTCCTACAACTCAAGCTTTAGCAAAAACGGTGGAGGAGATTGGAAATTAAAATCCTAAACCCTAGTTTCTTTAGCAAATCCAAGTTTTAGCTCCAAATTCAAAGAGAAGCTTAGGTAAGCATCTCCTTCTTCTTCTCCATCTCAGTCTCTCTCCAATTTCATAAATTTCCTATAACCTAATTTGGAAAATATTGCTTATTATATTAGATTGGAGCTTTTGGAGTTGAGATTGAAGAGTGGTTGATCCTCCTTTGTTTTCAAGCTTCTTCTTCCTTGTTTTTGTGTAAAAGATGAGATCTTTATCTCACGTCTATGTCTATATCTATCTTTGTGGTTGGGTATGAATTCCTAACATCTATTCATGATCATTTGATTTTGATTTGAATTGATTTGGTGATTTACTAATTTTTGGATTCGAAGTTCAATTTTTTGAAAATCCTACTAAGAATGTTTGGTTATGTTGTTTGGGATGCATCGAAGAGCCTATAAGGCCGGGTTGTCGCTTGGTGTAAATCCTTAGTCACCGTTGCTCGCTCGATTGCTCTCGAAATCATTTTAGCCATCATGGCCTAGGTAAATTGTTTCCCTTACCAGGTGTTCAGATGTCTGGATACCAGTGCCAGACGTTTGATTTTGCCTCCTAGAGAAAATTATACGCGGTAGAGAAAAAAAGGTCAGAAACCAATCCCAGATGTCTGATTCTTGAATTCAGACGTCTGGTTTTTTGAACCAGACGTCTGGTTGGTTTTTTGGAATATTTCGAGAAACCAAAACCTGACGTCTGGATCAACCCTCAGACGTCTGGATCTGTACATATATGCCTATTTGCCTAATTTTGAGTAAAACTCCAATGTTAATCGATTTTTGGTCGATCCGACTAGTTGTTATCATTATTATCGACTTTGATGACTTCTTTCTTTGGATTTTTAGGAATATCCATTTTGATGGATTTAGTATCGATTTCTTTGGATTTAATTCATGTCTTCGTATGTAAATTTCTGGTGATTGATTGTTTATACAATCATTTCTGTGGCTTGTCACTTTAAAATGCAAAGGTTCCAATACTAGTAGTAAATATTCAAATCCTTTCACAAAGATGATTTCAACTCTATTTTTGATACAAAGTTCTCTTTTAAGACCTTTTTCCAGTCTATTTATATATACAAACCTTTACTTCATTCGTTTAAGAAATCTAATTAAACGGCTTTGTAAAACAAGTGGTATGAAACGCTTGCGTTTACTTCGTCGGTTAATTTTTGGACTTGTTCGACTGAAATTCTTGTGACAATATGTGAGTGGGAATCTAAAATTTGTTCGTAAATATTTAAATTAAGCCAGTGGTAATGGGACATGAAGCTAAACTCATTTATTTACTAGCTTAGTGTAATTGACACTTCTTGATGATCGATGACGATCATTTTGTGGTTTAGACTAGCAATGTGCGATGTCTCTTTGTTTGGAAAGGAGACTAAACCCATTTCTATGGAGATTCGGCTCAAAATTGGTGGGGAAAGCGACCCATGGTCTTTGGGCCATTTTTCGAGCCTCGGCTCAAAATTAATGATTAGCAACCATGGGATAGCGTTCCGTTTTGTGATACACGTGTTGGCGAGTTTTCATGCTCCCATTTTGTGATAGGCCTCCCCATCTTGTGATTTCTGGATTTCTAATTGATGATTACTAGAATTTGTGTCTCACCAATTTTAGTGATTTACATTGATGAGTTTATCAATATTTTTGCATTGGTGAATTTGTGTTTCAACAACTTTTAAGATTGGCTTTGAGATGATTGCCAATATTTGTGACTTGGCGAATAAAAATAAAGAATATGGTTTTCTTTTTGATTTGTGAGAAGATTCTTGTGATATTGATTAATCTCTGGATGATTTTCAAATGCATACTAATTACAATATGGCATTATTGTTATCATACGTTTTTGTCATATCTCTTATACTGTCTCATTTTTGTTTGATATTTATAGCTAGACTGATCCGTTTATTAATTAAATAATACTCAGGTCAGACCGAGAAATTACAGGCGCTTTTGCTTGGCTCCTTATCCGGCATCATCATTATTTGACTTTTGTCTAACTACATTAGATTGGTAGTTTTTGTTGTTATGCATTCGAGATAGAGACTCCTTGATGTATATATAATCATTGATGTAGCACTTGCGTCTATTCTTTTGTGATTTTATGGATCTTATTTCACCACTACTTTGATGTAAACTTATATGTGTTATATTCATATATGATTCCGCCTTTGTGATATGAATGTCTGTGACTAATTTATGTTATGTTTATTTTATATTTGCTTCCGAAGACCACATAGCCACTGTATAGTAGCTTTGAGTTTGTATCGGTAGGTCGAATTTCCTCTTGAAATGAAATGCATGTTATACTATCTGACATATCGATGCTCATGCAATGCAATTACACGGATGGTTGCTCCTCAACGGCCTTATTCTTCACGCTAGTTGACGGCATTACTCCGTAGTGTCCTTGGCTAGCGTGAGTATAGAGGTGGGGCGTCACAGCATGGTATCGGACCAAACTTCGGAACAATGTAGAATAACCTAGCAAGGATCTTTGTCCTAAGTCCTTCTTAAGAGTCGTGCCTTAGGATTTATTCGAGTCATTGGGCCCGTTCTATCCCATTTCCTTTGTGATGCCTTGTTTTATCAATCATGATTGTTTGATATTCATTCGGAGATTAACTTTTTCTTCTTCTTTCTTTCTTTCTTAAAGAAGAGATATGGTTAGACGAGGCCGTCCCAACGCCGGTCAACCTAGTGCTACTCCTCAGGATGGAGTATTTATATCCGCCCAACTGCTCTTTGATCTGGTAAAGAATGCTCAAGCTGTCGGACCCATTCCAGAGCCTACTCACCCAAAATCTGGATTTGCACGCCTGTGCAGTGGTTATACAAATTTGGGTGGAAAGCCGTTCAGGGGTTCCGAGGGCGTTATCGAAGTCCAAGCTTGGCTAGAACATGCGATCGCATCTTTTCTCGCATGAATCTTATTGATCTTCATCGAGTCCAAGTGGCTCTAGCATGCTCCAGGAAAGGGCATTAGATTGGTATAACTTATGATTTCTAAAACAGTTGAAGCAGATCTTACTTGGGGGCAATTCCGGGAAAGATTCGAATCAAAATTTATGCCGGAAGCTGAAAAAGTGACTATGGCCCGTCTTTTTATTGATCTTGTTCAAGGCGAATCTTCTGTGGCAGATTATGCCACATCTTTTGAATCCCTCTCTAAATACGGGATCGAGTATGTAAATAACCCATTGAAGAAAAATCAGAGGTTTGTCTTTGGCTTGAATAAGAATCTCAAAAAGCCTTTACTTCTGAAACTGGATGTTTCTTTTGATCATCTTGTTGATATCGCTCTTCGACTTGAAGAAGCAGATAAAAAGAGTGATGTTGAAGTTTGGAGTGCCAAACCGAACTTCAATAACAACAAGAAGAGGCCTAATAAGTTCAAAGGTCCTTATCCCAACAAGAAAGGGAAGCAAGCAACTCCGGTAGTAAAGACTCGTACCTCTAGTGGAGGGCAATGCTATAATTGCGATTATAAGGACCATTATGCAAATAAGTGTTCAAAGCCCCTTGCTTGTCTCTATTGTAAAAGTTCGGGTCATTATATATCTGCTTGTCCCAAACATCAAAGCAAGAAGGAGGGAAAGCTAAATGTTGTGCAAGCCCCTTGTAACACTTCACGTGGTCAAGTTATTTCTCATTCTGTCCTTGAAGGCATTATTATGTTTCGTGATCAACCTATTTGAGTTCTTTTTGATACGAGCTCATCCCATTGTTTTATATCAAAAGAACTTGTTGATACTTTTTCTTTAAGTGTTATTGCTTTAATGTCTTCTTTGAGAATTGCGAATCCGTTGGTGGATCCGCAACACTCTATTTGCTTTGTAAAGATGTCGAGATTATTTTGTGTGATTTTTCTTCCTGAGTCGATTTGCATGTCATGCGTTACTTAGGCTTCGGAATGATTTTGGGAATGGATTGGCTTAATCGATATGAAGCCTATATCCTATGTCCTGAGCGGACTATTCATCGTCAACATCCTCAATCTGTTAAGCAGGTTTCTATTGTTCTTAAAAATTCGGATTCCAACTTGGTAGCATCTTTGTATTCTCTAAATCCTCATGATGACAATAATGATGATGAGGAAGACGTCATTTCTCTCATTCATGTTGTTCGTGAATTTCCCGACATATTTGAGCCCGTTTTAGGATTGCCACCTAAGCGAGCAATTGAGTTTAGAATTAATCTAATCTCTGGAGCTATACCTATTACTTATCCTCCTTATTGTATGTCCAATAAGGAAAATGAGGAGATGCGTAAACAATTATCCAAATTGGAAACGAAGCAATTCACTCTAGTTCCTCTCCTTGGGGAGCTTCGGCTATTTTTGTGAAGAAATCCAATGGTACACTTAGGCTTTGTGTTGACTACCGCAAGCTTAATGATCTTACCATTAAGAATAAACATCCTTTACCTCGGATTAACGATCTATTCGATCAACTTAGCAGTGCTAGAGTCTTTTCATAGTTAGACTTAGCAACCGATTTTCATCAACTTCATATTACAAAGGATAGCATTCCTTTGACATCATTTCGTACACGTTATGGATGTTATGAATGGCTTGTTATGCCATTTGGTTTAACGAATGCTCCAGCTTATTTCATTGACCTTATGAATCGAGTTTTCAAAGACTTCCTTGATCGATTTGTTCTCATCTTTATAGATGACATTCTTGTTTATTTTAAAATCGAGGAAGAGCATGAAAAGCATCTTCGGATTGTGTTGGAAACTCTCAGGAGAAATCAATTGGAAGAAAAAATTTCTAAGTGCCACTTTTGGCAATCTCATGTGAAATTTCTCGGTCATATTATTTCTTAATCCGGAATTTCCATGGATCCTTCAAAGATTGAAGCAATTCAAGATTGGAGGAGACCGAAGAGTACGACGGAAATCCATAGTTTTCTTGATTGGTGGGTTATTACCGCCGTTTCATAAAAGACTTTTTAAAAATTTCTGTGCCTCTTACTAGTTTGACAAAGAAGGGAGATAAATACATTTGGTCGAACAAATGTGAAGCTTCTTTTCAGAAATTAAAAGAACTCCTTTCCGATGCTCCTATTCTTGTGATTCCCGAAGGGAACCAAGATTTTATTCTTTATACCGATGCTAGTTGGGTAGGATTGGGTGCCATTCATATTTAAAGAGAATGTGTTATTGCTTAAGCTTCTAGGTAACTAAAGCCTGCCAAGACTAGATATGCCACTCATGATTTGGAGCTCACGGCCATTGTTTTCGCCCTTCGAATTTGGCGTCATTATCTTTTGGGAGAAAAATTTGTTCTCTACACCGATCATAAATCTTTGAAGTATCTATTTTCTTAAAAGGAACTTAATTCTCATCAATAACATTGGCTCGAGTTCCTTGCATCTTATGATCTTGATATTCTTTATATTCCCAGAAAAGGAAATCGTGTTGTCGATGCCCTTAGTCGTAAGCAACAAGCGGTTGTTTCCATGATGATACCCGAATGGAATGATCTCGAGACTTTATGCACTCATGAGATTCGAGATCGTGAATTCGGTTTATGTTCATCTTTTGTTTTATGTACCCTTGTGGCTCATCCTTCTTTTTTAGACCGCATTCTTGATGCTCAAAAGCGAGATCTTGAATTGGCTCTTCTTAGCTAAAATTTTAGGGATAAAATTGATATTGAAGGTTTGAAAGACTTTGATATTGGTTCTCGTGGCGGTATTCGAAAATTTGGTAGAATTATCGTGCCAAATATTAGTGATCTTCATAAAGATGTTCTTAGTAAAATGTACGCAGATATGAAGCGACTTTATTATTGAGATGGAATGAAATATGATATCGCTAACTTTATTGAGCGTTGCATGACTTGCCAACTCGTTAAGGCCGAGCATCAAAGGCCCATTGGGTTATTGCAACCTTTGGACATTCCAATTTGGAAGTGGGATTAAATTTCCGTGGGCTTCATTTACGGTCATCCCCGTTCTCGTTCGGGCCATGATAGCCTATAGGTGATAGTAGATAGACTTACTAAATCCGCCCATTTTATTTCCGTTCGGTCCAATCGGACCGTACCACTTTTGTCCAAGCTCTTTATTAAAGAAGTTGTTAAATTGCATGGAGTCCCTATCTATATTGTTAGCGATCGTGATCCATTGTTTACTAGTGGATTTTGGAAGAGTCTTCAAAAAGCTTTAGGAACGAAGCTTAATTTCAACACTGCTTATCATCCTCAGTTTGATGGACAAACCGAGCATGTGAATCAAACTCTTGAAGATCTTCTTCGTGCTTGTGTTCTTGATTTTGGTGGAAGTTGGGAAGATCATATTTCTCTTATTGAGTTTTCCTATAATAATAGCTTCCAATCTAATATTGGTATGGCACCTTTCGAGGCGCTCTATGGAAGGCCATGCCGATCTCCTTCTTATTGGCTTGAGCCGGTGAGAAGCTGGTTTTAGGTCCAGATTTTATTCGTGACTCCACAGAAATGATTGACCTTATTCGTCATAGGATGAAAAAATCTCAAAGTAGGCAAAAATCCTATGCCGATAACCGAATAAGGAAATTAGAATTTTCTGTGGGAGATTTGGTGTTTATTCGTGTTTCACCTATGAAGGGAGTTGTGCATTTCAATCGATCGAGAAAATTAGCACCTCGATATATTGGTCCATTTCCCATCACCGAACGCGTTGGTTCCGTGGCTTATCGCCTTTTATTACCGGCTCAGTTTTCCGCCATTCATGACGTTTACGAAAATGCCTTCGAGATTTCGATTCTATTCTTGAGCCAAGTGTTATGGAAGAAATTAAAGTTTCGCCTAATTTGACTTACGAGCAACATCCTATTCGTATTATTGCTTCGTAAGTAAAACGCCTTCGAAATAAAGATGTCCCTCTTGTGAAAGTTCAATGGTCCTCAAATCCTAAGGATTGCTTTAGGGAATCTAGAGAATTCATCGAGCGAGCACGTCCAGACTTACTCTCTCGTGCTTTTTAAGGTGAACTTCTTATTTCAAATTTCTTTTTCGTTGATATGCTTTTATGGTTGTTACTTCTTATCTTCTTAAATATTACGACTACGCAATTTCTTTAAGGAGGGTAGTCTGTAACAACCCGCATATTTTACAATTATATATTTAGATATTTTATCTAAATATAGCATTGTTAGTCGGATTATAGTCCGAAATGCTACTTTTGCAAACTGTCAAATTAGGACTCGAGACTACTTCCATTGAGTTCAAACTGGCGTTTGCGACCTTTTTGAGTATCAACATCGATATGTTTGGAGCTAGCTAAAATTTCATCCTTTTCACTTAGGGTTTTGGGATTGGGTTTCAGGCCATTAACCTAACATATCAACCCAACTCCACTCCACTCCTCTTCATTCCTTCATAATATTTCCTACAACTCAAGCTTTAGCAAAAATGGTGGAGGAGATTGGAAATTTAAATCCTAAGCCCTAGTTTCTTTAGCATATCCAAGTTTGAGATCCAAATTCAAAGAGAAGCTTAGGTAAGCATCTCATTCTCTTCTCCATCTCAATCTCTCTCCAATTTTAGAATTTCCTACAACCTAATTTGGGAAATATTGCATATTATCTTAGATTGGAGCTTTTAGAGTTGAGATTGAAGAGTGGTTGATCCTTCTTTGTTTTCAAGCTTCTTCTTCCTTGTTTTTATGTAAAAGGTGAGATTTTTATCACACATCTATGTCTATATATATATATATATATATATATATATATATATATATATATATATATATATATTTGTGGTTGGGTATGAATTCCTAATATCTATTCATGACTATTTTGTTTTGATTTGAATTGGTTTGGTGATTTACTAATTTTTGGATTCGAAGTCCAATTTTGTGAAAATCCTACTAAGGATGTTTGGTTATATTGTTTGGGATGCATCGAAGAGCCTATAAGCCGAGTAGTCGCTTGGCGTAAATCCTTAGTCGTCATTGCTCGCTCGATTGCTCCCGAAATCGTTTTGGCCATTATGGCCTAGGGAAATTGTTGCCCTTACCAGGTGTTCAGACGTCTAGATACCAAAGCCAAATGTCTGGTTTTGCTTCCTGGAGAAAATTATACACGCAGAGAAAAATAAAAAAAAGGTGAGAAACCAATCACAGACGTCTGATTCTTGAATTTAGACGTCTGGATGGTTTCAGACGTCTAGTTTGCCGAATCAGAAGTCTGGTTGGTTTTCTGGAATATATCAAAAAACCAAAACCAGACGTCTGGATCAACCTCTCAGACGTCTGGATCTGTGCATATCTGCATATTTGCCTAATTTTGAGTAAAACTCCAATGTTAATCGATTTTTGGTTGATCCGACTAGTTGTTATCACTATTATCGGCTTTGATGACTTCTTCCTTTCGATTTTTGGGAATATCCATTTTTATGGATTTAGTATCGATTTCTTTGGATTTAATTCACATCGTCGTATGTGAATTTCTGGTGATTGATTGTCTCTACAATCATTTCTATGGCTTATCACTTTAAAATGCAAAGATTTCAATACTAGTAGTAAATATTCAAATCCTGTCACAAAGATGATTTCAGCTCTATTTTTAATACAAAGTTCGGTTTTAAGACCGTTTTCCAGTCTATTAGTATATACAAACCTTTACTTCATTCGTTTGAGAAATCTAATTAAACGGCTTTGTAAAACAATTGGTATGAAACGCTTGCGTTTACTTCGTCGGTTAATTTTTGGACTTGTTCGATTGAAACTTTTGTGACAATTTGTGAGTGGGAATCTACAATTTGTTCGTAAATATTTAAGTTAAGCCGGCGGTTATGGGACATGCAGCTAAACTCATTTATTTACTAGCTTAGTGTAATTGACACTTCTTGATGATCAATGATGATCATTTTGTGGTTTAGACTAGCAATGTGCGATGTCTCTTTGTCTGGGAGGGAGACTAAACCCATTTCTATGGAGCTTCGGCTCAAAATTGGTGGGGTAGAGACCCATGGTCTTCGGGCCGTTTGTCGAGCCTTGGCTCAAAATTAATGGTTAGCAACCATGGGATAGCGTTCCGTTTTGTGATACACGTGTTGGCGAGTTTTCATGCTCCCGTTTTGTGATAGGCCTCCCCCTCTTGTGATTTCTGGATTTCTAATTGATGATTTCTAGAATTTGTGTCTCACCAATTTTAGTGATTTACATTGATGAGTTTATCAATATTTTTGCATTGGTGAATTTGTGTTTCAACAGCTTTAAGGTTGGCATTGAGATGATTGCCAATATTTGTAACTTGGCGAATAAAAATAAAGAATATGGTTTTCTTTTTGATTTGTGAGAAGATTCTTGTGATATTGATTAATCTCTGGATGATTTTCAAATGCATACTTATCACAGCATGACATTATTGTTATCGTACGTTTTTGTCATATCTCTTATACTGTCGCATTTTTGTTTGATATTTATATCTAGACTGATCCATTTATTATTTTCTTACTATATAATACTCGGGTCGGACAAAGATGTTACAGGTGCTTCTGCTTGACTCCTTATCCGGGATCATCATTATCTGCTTTTGTCTAACTACATTAGATTGGTAGTTTGTTGTTATACTTTCGAGATAGAGACTCCTTGATGTATGTTTACTCTTTGATGTTGCACTTCTATCTATTCTTTTGTGATTTTGTGGATCTTGTTTGACCACTACTCTGATGTACGCTTATATGTGATATTCATATCTGATTCCGCCTTTGTGATATGAATGTCTGTGACTTATTTATGTTATGTTTATTTCTATATTTGTTTCCGAAGATCACATAGCCACTGTGTAGTAGCTTTGATTTTTTATCGGTATGTCGGATTTACTCTTGAAATGAAATGCATGTTATACTATCTGACATATCGGTGCACGCACAAAGCAAATACACGGATGGTCGCTCCTCAACATCCTTATTCTTTACGCTAATTGACGGCATTGCTCCGTAGTGTCCTTAGCTAGCGTGAGTATAGAGGTGGGGAGTTACACATGGTGTAGTGGCGAAGCGGAGAGTCTAGTGATGAGAGTTATTGGGTTTGGTGCATGTGGAGGCTAAGAAGGACGTGAAGCCGTCAAGTTTGGATCCGGTGGGTATGGCAGTGGGAAAACTTGGAGTGTGTGAATAACATGGGTTGGCGTTCTCGGGAGAGCGGATGGCGGACTCCGGTATGGTGATGGCAACAAGGATGGCCCAATGGAAGCGATGGTCAGGGAAAGATGCATGGCAGCTTGGAAGAACATGGGTGACGAGGCCATGAAGGTAGGGTTGCAGCTTTTAGAGTGTAAACAAGTTTTTCTCAGTTGAAAAAAATACATGCAATATTATAAATATTTTATATATATTAAAGAGTAGATGGTTTCATTGTTAAAAAGGTAAGGTGAAAAAATGGCGATGACCAGGAGCTAGCAGGACAAGGAAGAGACATCTTTCTGAATCATATAAGCAACTAATATATTTTAGTTATAGATTATTATTATTTGAAGAAGGGAAGAACGAACAGTTTCAAGAAAAAGAAGGAAAACCGATATATAAACGTATATATTTTTCGAAATGACAGAACATAAATGAAAAGGGTAGAGTGAATTGGTAATTAACAGAATAAATATCAAAAAATGGAATAGTCAACAGTCAAATTATTGAATTTCAAAAAAATAAAGGTAAGTGGTCGTTTAGTTTCTCACGGAGGGTATACAAATGGCTACAAGAAAACCCAAAGTTCCAAACGGGTATTGACACGGCTATCCATTTCATAGGTTTTGCCGTGTAGCGAACGCCAAATTACAGAAATGAATATAGTAAGGAGATCGGCATGACGAGATAAAGAGAATGATACATAGATATCAGCGATACGACCATCCTATTGAAAGTTGATATTTGCTGCCACACAGCTGCTAATTCACCGAAAATAAGATAAACGGGGCTAGAGTAGTCCAAATTTAGTGAAACAAAATGTGACCTCTCACTCAGAAAATTATTTACATTTTTATTTCGTAAAAGTATTCAAATTTCGAAAATATTTTATTTTCATCAAATATTAGTGGATTTAAATTTAAATAAAATTACATAACAAAATAAACTTTCATATTCTCTAACGAAAATCTGACATTTGCTATGTCTAAATAAACGTATTTCAAATATCGAATTTTTATTATTAAATTTAATTATTTAATTTCATGAAAAATTTCTGTTATTTACATTATAAAAATCATTAAAAATTATGGGTCGTTGCATGATTTAATGAATTATTCAAAGGATTTAAATTAGAATTTCAAAGTTGAAGTGTCAAATATAAATGAATTTATCGGAATTGAGTTTTGAAAATGTTTGGATAGAACTTTGAAATTTATTTAAATAAATTTAAACTATTTTAACTAATAAAAACTATTTTAATTTATTTTAATCTATTATAAACTATTTAATCCAATTTTACCAATTTTAAACAAAATAAATTTATTTAATCTATTTGAAATCTATTTAATATAATTTAAATCTATTTAATCTATTTTAAATTTATCAAATAGATTTAAAATCTACTTAATATAATTAAATCTATTTAATTTATAATTAATCTATTTAAATCATTTTAAATTTAATTAAATTTATTTAATCTATATTTAATCTATTTAAATCATTTTAAATCTAATTAAATAAATTTTAAATCTATTTAAACTATTTTGACTATTTAAACTATTTTAATCTACTTAAACTAATTTTAAACTATTAAAACTATTTACGACTATTTAAACTATTTTCTAAAATTCAAAATGTGTAAAGTTGAAGTATTTATATTAAAATCCTTGACGATGATACAACCTAAGTTGGAATTTGGAATTGATTTTGTGAAATGACATAATTGAGTAAATACGATGGTTTTGGAATGAGGATTTAATTAGCCTATCTTATCGATAATTTCAAAAGCGAATATGATTTTGAAGTGAATATGGTTTTGAAAGTGAATATTATTCCTAAAGTGATATGTTTTGAAATCGAATATGGTATTTTGATATTAATTATGAAATGGTTTTGGAGAATGTAAAAGAACCATCCAATGTGAAATAAGCGTTTGTTTGTTAAAGAGACCGGGATCAGATATTGTCATACTCTCTACAAAAACCGAAAACTACTTTAACAACTGTGCATGTGGTGTAGATTCTAGGAATGAAGTAGGATGGTTGGCAAACAATTCTGTATGAGGTATTTATGTGACCCTGACTCCCGTGAGTGAGCTTAGATATGACTAAAACAGGAGCCACGCCGGGTCAAGTTTGGTCGCATCTTAGATCGGACACATTTCTTCGATACCATATTACGACTTTGTGACGATTTGGTGGCCACTACTCGATTTTGATTATGGGAGTGTGTTTCGAGGTGGGCGGTAGTAGTGCTATGCGTTACCACCAGCCTGGATCTGCAATTGGTATATCTACCCTTGCATTATCTCTAGTGCCGTGTTTACATGTCCTATCGCACCTTCTACGAGTTTTTTTTGTCGTACCTGTAAAATGCTCCCTGATATCCCACTCACGGGTAGAGTTTACAGTATCTGTATAGATTACGACATTATATAAAATGTGTTAAGGGGGAGGTAACGTCTTAACTCTATTTTAATATTTTACTTTACTGTAGACACTATTATAATAGCGTATTGTACTACATAGTAGATAGTTTAACGGATCCTTAGGAGATGGTAATCCCGTACTTCTTTTAAGTTACTGCACTCACGTTAGACAATGGATAGGAGATGTGAAACTCCGTAAACATCTCTGACGTCGTTACACTCTTATTTTTTTTACTGTTGATTTAACTTCCATAAGATCTTTTAGTTATGACTCGAGTGTTTTTTTCTTCCAATTCGCTAGGGTCAGCCTGAGCTTTTCAGTTTATCAAACACTGCTTTCTGAAGGACAAAGATGAAGATTTTGTATTATTATTATCTACTATATTTATTCCACTACATCATGTTATTCCGCTACATTTATATATTATTTATCTTGTTTTAGGTAACCCTGATTTGTATTATAAAGGTTAATCAATGTTATTTACTTATAAATAGCTTCACGAACTGTTTATTTGATTATTATATTTTGTCATTAAGCTGCGAGATTTTTTATTTGTTTTCTTTCTTTCTCTGATTTTTCTTATTTACCCTATAACAATCTGCCGTTTTAAATGGTTTAAGTTTGACATGTGCGGTTTGTCATCGATTTAAACCGTCCAAAAATGTCGGGTCGTTACAGTTGGTATCAGAGCTTTGGTTTAGCGATAACCTTAGCTTTGTGGGGTTTGACTCATTAGAAATAGGGAAGCAATTCCCTAAAATGACTCGCTGAGTGTGTATATATGAGACAACGTATTTGTTAGTGTTATAAAAGGTTTTTGTATTGTGTTAATTTGTTTTGTTTTGTATTTATAAATTCCGGTCGGTACGTGGAACGTTATGGTACCGTTAGGGATTTCTAAACGCTTAAAGGATAGACCGACATAATATTGTTTTGAAATATAGGTAAATGAAATAATTTTTCCTATTATATATTTATATAAAATAATAAATTTTATAAGCGGTATAGTTGGATATGTTATGTTGTTTGTTAGGTAGAGAAATTTTATAACTATTGATTGAAAAATAGGACTTGCAAATAAAGAAAATATGAATTGGAAATTTAAACTTAAGTTGCGAGATTTGGAAAATTCCTTTCGAAAGATTTTGGAATATAATATTAGTATTATTTAGAAATATTTTCCGATACAAATATTTCAATGTGATTTGAAGGAAGTTTTAAAAAGAATTTTAAAGAAAATAAATTCTGTACTCCCTTCTCCGTCGTTGGAAAATAATTTCAGTGATGAGTGCACGCATCATCGACGTTCGTTTTCGAGTTTCAAAGTGAGAAGGCTATTGTAGTAGTTTTACTACACATTGGTTTTGATAACAAATCTTAATCTTTCTAAATATCATTGGATATATATAACTTATGAGTATATACATATATATTATTTTAAAATGATTTGAAAATGGAACCTGATATTTTGTTCTTAAGTTTCTGTAAATTAGTAGTTCCAATTATTGTAAAGAATGAAATCTTAACTATTTAAAAATTGGAAACTTCTAAGCTATATAATTAGAAACTAGATGCTAAATGATTGATGAAAATATAAGAAATTGAAAATTTGTAAATTGTAATAAAAAGAAAGTGAAAAATAAGAAATTGTAATTATTGGACATTTATTAACTAAATAAATAAAATAAACTTGTGTAACGTCCGATTACACTCTAAAAGACATATATATATATATATATACATATATATATATAACCTACCAAAATATCATAAGTTGAAATGTAAAATAGAAATATGTGATAGAATGTTATACAAGTAAAACTTAGAAAATGAAAGTGTTCAATGGAATTTCTTTTATAAATAAGAATTCGGATATTATAAATTGTTATAAACTTAACAGTTTAAAATGTTACTAATTAAATGTAATAGAAAAGTGAACAATGTAAGAAAGACGATTATAAACTTAGGTTAACATGTTAAGCTATTTATAATCAGATTGAATAGTAAAGTTGAATACTGTAAGTAAATAATTATAGACCTATATTATTATTGAAGCCGTTTATAATTAAAATGATTACTACATAAACTGAATCGTTATAACTTCAGAAACCACTAAAATGATTTAGAAATGGAGTTGATATTCAATAATACTATATATGAAAGAATGAATGTGAAAAAGAAATAATCTATAAATGGTGAATTAAATTGTAATGAAACTTACCTAATAATATATAATCCAATAGTTGAAATAAAAATAACTTATTTAAGTAATGAATGTAAAGTAACAAAATGAAAGAAAATGGCATCGTATGATTAAAGGAGAAATGAACTTTTGTAAGTAATAATGAATATAAATAATGAAATAACATTATATGAATTACAAAAGAACAGTAAATGATGTGAAATGAAAAAAAGAAATCAAACTAAATAGTAAATATGAAGTAAACTGAAATAAAATGTATACAATACTTCAATAATGAATTAATTTATGATCCAAATAATTGAAAATGGATATAACTTATGTAAGTAAAGAATGTAAATTAATGAAATAAGCCTTATATGAAAGAATGAGAATTAAAATTTTGTGAGTAATGAACGTGAATTAACGAAAATCATTGTATGGAAGAAGAAAAAAATGTATAATAAATGATGTGTAAGAGATAAATAGAGTAAACTTAAAAATGTGTTGAATTCTTTATTTGTTTGGCATATGGATTGGTTGGGAAAGGATACTTCTATTTTGTACAGAGATGTATAAATAATCTATAAAGTTTTATTTATGACTGTTGAATGTATAGTTTACTTCATAGTTTATTTATCAGTTTATATGATTAGAGGTTTCTAAACCCGAACAAACCAATTGTTGGTTGCTAATGATGTAAAATTGATATTTTTTCCTGTATGTGATGAATGTATGATTTGTTTGTAAATAATTGTTGTTATGTTGTGTTGATTTGTTGTTATTGATTGAAACAACATAGATATTTCTCTTAGCATAATTCTAACTCTTTTGGATTATATTAGTGAAATACGGGTTTATGGAAGCAATAGCTACTGCTTTTGGTTTCATAAATTAAGCGTTGTTTTCCCGACAAATAGGTACGTTCTCGGATTACGGTTTTCTAGCAATATTATATTGTTTTTCCCGTAGTTTAGGATATTTTATTTTGGAATATATGATATATATTTTTATTATTGATATTATTATTTCTCCCAAACCTCTCTGTACAAAGGAAACTCTGTCGAAATTTTCCATGAATTTTGAAATAGGAATTTTTTGTGAAAATGTTTTCATACTTTTATTAAACTTGAATATGAAATATTTAATGGTTATAAATTGACATATTTGTTTAAATTATTTTTGTAAATTAATTGTTTATAAATTTGATATTTTGAATAAGATAAATTAATTCCTTATTTGCTTCTTTCCCTTTTCGAGGACGAAAAGTTTTGAGGTGGAAGAGCGTAACAACCTATAATTTTCGATAATTAAAAATAGTTAATTTAATACGGTTTTGCGATCTAATGTTGGAAGAAATAAAATTATGTGATTTAATACTAAGAATGTGACTGGAATGAAATGTAATAAAATTAATTTAAGGTAATTGATAACCGCTTTGAATGTAATTCCAATTAATTAAAATGATTAAAAAGTTATAATTGGTTATATGTTGTAAATTAATGGTAATAATGTGTGTATTAATTGATAATTGGATTAAAAGAATAACTGATAATTTAAATGTTATATTAATTGATAAAAGAATATGTAATAAATTGTAATTGGATAGAATTAGTATTGTGTAAGTTGTTATAACATTTGTTTGTAGAAAATAAACTTATAAATGTGATTAAATTTAGAGAAGGGAACATTTTTTATTTGTTACCAATTTATTTAATCTATTGAATTAAATTGGAAATCAATTAGAATTAAATGTAATTAAATATTACATTAGTATAAGTAAAGATAATAACTGGAAATGCGAATGTAATCAAATGTACAGAAATGTCAATTATATTCATAAGGCAATAACTAATTTAATAATAAGAGTGAAACCAAGATAAATGAATTTAATGGGACTTTAAATTATAATTAATGTGAAAAATCAAAAAATATCAATATAATTGAAATATTTGCAACGAATATGGTAAAAGATAATAATTATAGAATATTAATGTAGTAAGATGTAAACCAATGTTAACTATGTCCATAAAGTAATGACTGATTGAATAAAAAGATTGAAATCTAATTAAATCAATTTATTGGAATTAGAATATAGCTAATTGGAATTAAATGTAATTACATATTGTGGTTAATGTAAAAAAACGTTAATTATAGAAAATGAGGATAACAAGATTGAAACCTATGTTAATAATTTCATAAGGTATTAGTTGGTTAAATAGTAGGAGTATAAATCAAAATAAAAGAATAAAAATGAGTAAGTGTAGTAAAGGAGTAAACATATGTTTATTTTTGAAATGTTTGGTAGCTGAAAGATAGATTGTAGAGACGAGAAGCTATTATTTAGTTGTATGATTACTATTTGTATCCGATAGTGTATAAATATGTTTAAATTACTATTAGATATAATTGTTCTACTTCTCATTAAATTCGTTTAGTCTATTTTAAAACTTAATCAACTGAAATTAATGTATTTTAAAATTTTCAATTACTAGGGGAGAGAATACTAAATTGTAAATTAATATGTCTAATTAAAAGTAGCTTATATTTTGTGAAAATATAAGGAAAGTTTGATTTAATGAAAAGAACATTACATCACATAAAATGAATGTTTCATTTGTGAATGTAGGTTTAAGTTCATTAAAATAAATAATAGAATGATTGATTTTAAAGGAAGAAATACATGTTTATTTGTGTGTTTTAGCATATAGATTGATTACAAGAATAGGAAAATAATCTATTTCAGTAAGTTATTTACTACTCTTGTGCATAAATAAATTTATAAACATGTTTAAATAAACAATTGTTTTATTTTTCATCCATTTTAGTTGTATGTTTTTAAATCTAACTTTGTAAGCAATTGCAATTAATGTAATTCAAATATTTCAATTAAAAGAAAAGAAAATGTTGATTGCAATTAAAGATTTAATAAAGACATTTTGTGTTAAACAAAAAGGGTGTTTTAATGGATATAAAAGATCATTTTTGGAGAACCAAATTGAACGTTTTTATTTAAGGTAAGTATAAATTTTTCATGCATAGATAAAACCTAAATGCATACAAATTTGAATATTATTTGAGTTAATGAAGTTAATTTGGTTACGTTTCAAAAAACAATTGAATTTCAAAATGTTGTACGACGTACATGGTCCTTTCATTTCTTTTGTTATTAATTGTCGCATGAACGTTTTAAAATAGTTACCTTATTATTATTACTTGATCTGTCCATTTCTCCTTCTATTTAATACCTGAGTATAGACTTTTAGGTTGTATTTAATTCTTGCCACCTCATTTTCACATATACAAAATTTTACTTTCCTTTGGTTTGCAAAATTTTTCATTCCTACGTACATTTCTTATGCATTATTAATGTCTAGAGCTTTCAAATTAAAATGTGACATTTATTTTTTTCCCTCCACCTTTATTTCCAAATTATAAATAACCTACAACTTATTTCTTTATTTGCATTTTGTCTCTCCTAACACCCCATATTCAAAACCTCTTATTTTTGCAAATCCAAAAGCTTTCTTTTATGAAACATGATTTTTTTCATTTTTCTTACACGTCATGTCCTCATCTTAGTTGTTCTTCAACCTTTTTCTTAAGCCTTATTTTGAGAAAAATGTAATTATTAAAATTTGTTTATATTTTTTATGCATACTAATTATTATTTTAACAATATTTCTGATAACATGAATACCTTTGCATATAAATTTGATTCACGCGCGATTTCTTCTGTTGGATTCATATTAAAATTCCGTACAACATGAAATTGATTTAGTTCAATTTAGAGACTGTTGAGTTTTCACGCTTCTGTTTGGATTTTTATGGGCTAAAATCAAAGGTGAGTGTTTTGACCCACTCACAACTACTAGATTATCTTATCTTAGTTAAATTAAATTTATGATGTGGTTAGAAATTAATTGATTAATGTTTGATATGTTTATATTATCATTCTAGTTAAATTTGACTTTTATTGCATTTAATCATCGTTTAATTTAATATTGAATTTAATTTTCGATTTAATACATGTTAATGATAATCAGTTAGCTATTGATGTTTATTGGTTGATTTGGATGATGATTGTGACGGTTGTTTGATTGTTGATATTGGATGACTGGATGTTGTATTTTTATATGGTTATAACACTGCAAGTTCCCTATGGGTTGAAATGATACATACCCAAATGAACTATAGATTAGGGAAAAATCGTTATGGGTTGAAATGATAGACTCGAGCGATTTTATGGCTTTTATTTATTTTGGGATTGCGGATTGAAAAGATATATACTCGTAAAATTTTAAATAGCAGATTGAAATGATAGATATCCGTATCATTTGACCATAGGGTAGAAAATTATATACGAACACCAGATTGGTTAAATTAAATGATTTTTAATTCCTTAAATTTTGAATTCAGTTAACTGGCATTTTGAAGTAGAAATAGATTTATACAAACTAAATTATTTCTGATAATCCAAGCGTTAATTGTAACGATCCACTATTTTGTACCATTCAAATCGACAATAATCCACACATGTCAGACTTGAATGATGCAAAATAACATATTGTTAATAAATTTGAAGCAAATAAAATCAATCATACAGAATCACAGACACAGAAATATCAGAATAACTCGCAGTGGAATATAAATACCATGGTAGTTCATGAAGCTACTATAACAAAGTCTCAAAACAAATACATAATATCAGTCTGAAAACAACACAATAGAAATCCAAATACATAGAAGTCCACTAATACAAGCTGAAACAGAAAACTGAAATAGATAAATAACTATATAGATAACTAGATAGATAGAATCTCCAGCTAGCTCCAGAAAAAGAAATCCAAAGCTGTGAATACTCAGGCTGATCCGAGCGTAAAGAAAAACACAAAACACTCGAGTCAGGACATACATACTTATATAATGTAAACCAACTCAAGTGAATTGTAATAAAGTACAAGTAACTTAAAGTACGCTTGGGACCGCTTATCCTCTAAGGATCCGTTAAACTCTTTACTATGTAGTAATATTTCGCTATTATAATAATGTCTATATTAAAATAAACTTACTTTAAAATAGCATCGAAGGGTTACCCATATAGCCCCCAACGCATAATAGTCCCAGTAGTCCATCCAGTATCAACATATCTCCAAATCGAGAGACTAACCTAAATACTCCATGGGTACGGGAGAAAAACAAACTCGTAGTAAAGCTCGCTATGGTAGGTGACAAGGCAAATGAGGCAATGTCAGAGTAGATATACCAATTACGCTTCTGGGACGGTGGTAATGCATAGCAGCCACTACAGCCCACCTTGAGCCACACTCCTAAAATTAAAGGGGTGCACCCTATCAAAAATAACAGAATGGCATCGAAGAAGTGTGTCCGATCGGAGGAGCTACCTCACTTGGCCCGTCTATCGCTCCTGTTTTAGCCACCTTAAGCCAACTCACGGGAGTCAGATCCACGTTCATACCATAATAGGATCATCGCCATCATCCCACTTCATTCTGGAATCTCCACCGCATGCACAGTTTTTCAAGTGGTTTTGGGTATCGATAGAGAGTATGTCCATATCCAATCCTGGTCTCTTTAACAACCAATCGTTATTATAACCCGTGGTTATAATTTCAAAATATATTTTGTACTTCAAAAATCAAATATCATTTCAAATCCATTTTTAAATATCAAAATATTATATCTTTTCAAAACCCATTCATTTTATTTAATTTAAATATCATTCCAAATCACTTTTCAAAATGGTTTATATTTCAAATCAAATTACTTCATTTAAACCATTTAAAAAGGAATTTATTATACTTAATAATCAAATATTTAATTCTCAAATTTTTAATCTTTTCAGAATTCATTTGTTCGCTTAAATTTATTAAAACAGTGAAATTTTAACTTTCGCAGCATTTAGAAAAATGCTACCGTAAGTTACATTTGAAACAATTTAATTTAAGCAACTATAGCATTTAAACTTGTGTGACAGGTTCAGTTTATTTTCTGCAACTACAGCACTTACAAAGTGCTATAATAGCCCTTAGTTCAATTTAGCCTTTTAATTCATTTGTATCAACTACAGCACTTAGAAATGCTGTAATATCATTTACTTAAGAAATGATAGCATTTCAAAAATGCTGTTAATTAAATTCCAAATTTTCAGAAAAATTTCAAAAACAATTAAACTTTAATTTAAACCATTTTTAACTTATAAAAATCATATTTCTCACTCTAAAAATGACCATTTTAAATACCCTTTAATTTATGATTTTATAAAGTGAAATTTTCGCAAATAATCATCAAATTTTTAATAATTCACTTATAAAATAAATGTAAAATTTTATAACATTTCATTAACTTTACATTTTAATTTAATTTGCCATTTCATAAATTAAATTTATATTCAATTTTATTTTTCTTAACTTAACTTTTAATTTAAAAACACATTTCACATTTTCAAAGTTAAGTTATATTTCAATTTTTAACATTTATTTATTAAACCATTTTTAATTTATAGAAAAAAATCCATAACACTTTATAAAAATCATTTAAAATTTAAATTTAAATCAAAATATTATAATATTTACATTTTTAAAATATTTTATAATTCTAGAAAAATATATATTAACCATGGGTCTGTATATAATTTTATATCCTAAGTAAAGCGATACGGATATTTATCGTTTTAATCCATAATTTACAAAGAAAACCCGGGTTCTATCATTTCAAACTCGTAGTCCCAAGTAAAATGAAATAAATAAAAATCGCTCAGGCCTATCATTTCAGCCCATAACGATTTTTCCCTATTCTAAAGTCCTTCGGGTATGTATCATTTCAACCCATAGTGATTCTAATCTACATGGAACTTGCAGTGTGATAAATAGATAATAAATATAACAGTATAACATAATATAGCAGTAGCAGATTATATGACAGGTGTATAAGCAGGGTGAACATAATATGATCATATCACAGTTGGTATAATATAATAATATAAACTACAGATTCACATGGTGTCAATTTACTAATTATATAAGTACAGATGTCATGTGTGAATTACTCACCTCTACAGAATCTCAGGTAGTTCCAGAAAGAGAAATCCAAAGCTGTGAATACTCAGGCTGACCCGAGCGTAAAGCAAAACGCAAAACATTTGAGTTAGGACATACATACTTATATAATGCAAACCAACTTAAAGGATGCTTGGGACCGCCCATCCTCTAAGGATCCGTTAAACTATTTACTATATAGTAATATTTCGCTATTATAATAATGTCCACTGTAAAATAAACTTACTTTAAAATAGCGTCGAAGGGTTACCCATATAGCCCCCAACACATAATAGTCCTAGTACTCCATCCAGTATGAGCATATCTCCAGATCGGGAGACTACCCTAAATACTCCATGGGCTATGGGAGAAAAACAAACTCGTAGTAAAGCTCGCTATGGTAGGTGACAAGGCACACAAGGCAATGGCAGGATAGATATGCCAATTACGTTTCCGGTCTAGTGGTAATGCATAACAGCCACTACCGCCCACCTCGAGCCACACTCCTAAAATCAAAGGGGTGCACCCAATCAATAACAAAAGTAATAGAATGGTATCGAAGAAGTGTGTCCGATCGGAGGAGCTACCTCACTTGGCCCACCGATCGCTCCTGTTTTAGCCACCTTAAGCCAACTCAAGGGAGTCGGGTCCACGTTTATACCATAATAGGATCGTCACCACCACCCTACTTCATTTTGGAATCTCCACTGCGTACATAGTTGTTAAAGTGGTTTTCAGTATCGACAAAGAGTATGTCCATATTCGATCCCAGTCTCTTTAACAACCAATCGTTATTATAACCTGTGGTTATAATTTCAAAATAATATTTTATACTTCAAAAATCAAATATCATTTCAAAAAGTTATCATTTCAAATCCATTTCAAAATATCATATCTTTTCAAAACCCATTCATTTTATTTAATTTAAATATCATTCCAAATCACATTTCAAAATGGTTTATATTTCAAATCAAATTACTTTATTTAAACCATTTAAAAATGAAGTAATTATAATTAATAATCAAATATTTAATTCTCAAAATTTTAGTCGTTTTAGAATTCATTTATTCACATAAATTTATTAAAACAGTGAAATTTCAACTTTCGCAGCATTTAGAAAAATGCTACCGTAAGTTGCATTTGAAACAATTCAATTTAAGAAAATATAACATTTAAACTGTGTAATAGGTTTAGTTTATTTTCTACAACTACAGCACTTAGAAAGTGTTGTAATAGCCCTTGGTTTAGTTTAGCATTTTAATTCATTTGTATCAACTACAACACTTAGAAATGCTGTAATATCCTTTACTTAAGAAATGATAGCATTTCAAAAATGCTGTTAATTAAATTCCAAATTTTCAATAAAATTTCATAAACAATTAAACTTTATTTAAACCAATTTTAACTTATAAAAAACATATTTCTCACTTTAAAAATGATCATTTTAAATACTCTTTAATTTATGATTTCATAAAGTGAAATTTTCAAAAATAATTATCAAATTTTTAATAATTCACTTATAAAATAAATGTAAAATTTTATAACATTTCATTTACTTTACATTTTAATTTAATTTACCATTTCATAAATTAAATTTAAATTCCATTTTATTTTTCTTAACTTAACTTTTAATTTAAAATCACATTTCACATTTTCTAAGTTAAGTTATATTTCAAATTTCAATTTTTAACATTTATTTATTTAACAATTTTCATTTATAGAAAAAAATCAATAACACTTTATAAAAATCATTTTGAATTCAAATTTAAATCAAAATATTATAATATTTACATTTTTAAAAGACTTTAAAATTCTAGAAAAATATATTAACCACGGGCCGGTATATAATTTTATATTCTAGATAAAGCGATGCGGATATTTATTATTTCAATCCGTAATTTACAAAGAAAACCCGTGTTCTATCATTTCAAACCACGTCTCAAGTAAAATGAAATAAATGAAAACCGCTTATGCTTATCATTTCAGCCAATAATGATTTTTCCCTATTCTAAAGTCTGTTCGGGTATGTATCATTTTCAACACATAGTGATTCTAATCTACAGGGAACTTGCAGTGTGATAAACAGATATAAATAAACAATATAACGTAATATAGCAGTAACAGATGATATGACAGGTGTATAAACAGGATGAACATCATATGATCATATCACAGGCACGTATAATATAATAATATAAACTACAGATTCACATGGTGTCAATTTACTGATTATATAAGTACAGATGTCATGTGTGAATTACTGACCTCTACAAGCTGGAGATAACAAATTCAGACACACAAACAAAGATTCGGACAACACGAAAGAATGACTACGTATTCAAGTGAGGGGAGAGCCAAAGCGATTATCTTGTACATAGCAAACAAAACAAGATATTGCACATGAATTTCAACACAAAATTATTATTAAACAATCTAGAAATATGCACAATAAAGAACCAAACAAATTGACCATGCTTTCACCCATCATATGCTCGGCTTAGGGTTTAAAATGTGCGGCCATGGTGGTGCGAATGGGTCGGGTATGGGTCCAACATGGCTCGGCCTAGCTTGGATATGAAGGAGTAATGGTTTATGGCATGAAGCAAATACAAGTCAAGGCAAAAGTGATTTTTTTGTGTGCAACCACATGGCTCGGCTATGGCCATGGATGGCTCGAACATGCTTGGTGGAGGTCAAGAGATGGTGCAATAGTGTCCTAGGGTCAGGTAGAGGCTGAAGGAGGTGATGCTAGTGGTGGCCGAGAGGGGTATGAAGGGGTTGATGCATGTAGAGGTCGGCTCGGGTAATTTTCAGGTGATGCTTGCATTTTTTGTGGAGTTTTGCAACTTTGGGATGGCCGCGGCCTGTCATGTCAGTGGAGTTGGATAGGTTGTAGCCGAGTATGGTGGTAGTGAAGGTCATGTTGATGGTGGAGGAGCTATGGTCGAGCATGATAGGTAGAAGCAAGGCAAACAAAATGAAATAAAACAAGAAAAAAGTGTAAGAAAAAAATGAAAACCATTACCAATTTTTTTCAGAAATGATGGCCGAACTATTAGAGATGAGAAGCTTTTTTTTACGTGAAAATGAAAGAAAGATACGGCTAAAGAAAGCAGTATAGTCGGCCAAATTGAATGCAAGTGACAATTGAAATGAAAAGATAAAAGAATATGAACAGATTATGGCATATGAAAAGGTTATGGACTCTTCATATTTTTTTTTCTTTTTCTATTTTAAACAAATGGAAAATGCAAGTAAATAAAATAGAAAACAAAACAAAATAAAGTAAGAAAGAAAATAAATAATTAATTTTTAGAAAAATATAAAATAATAAAGAAAATAGCGTGAAAATTGAAACTAGGATTTAAAAATTGTAAAAACAATAAGCTTTGGAAAATTATAACATCACCTTAAAAATATTTTAAAAATAAAATCTTGAAATATAAATAAATTTAAAATATTTTCAAAATGAAAAAAGACAAACAAAAATATTCAAAAATCTAGGGTTGTTACATTAATGGTGAAATTGGAATTGATTCAATGAATAATTCGAAGGATCTAAATTGGAATTTCAAAGTTGAAGTGTCAAATGTAAATGAATTTATCGAAATTGAGTTATTGAAAATGTATGGATATAAATTTGAAATCTATTTTAAATTAAGTTAAACTATTTTAATCAAATTAAACTATTTTAATTTATTTTAATCTATTATAACTTATTTATTCCAATTTAATCTATTTTACCTATTTTAAACTAATTAAATTAATCTATTTTAAATATATTTTAAATATTTTAAATAGTATTTAGAATCTACTTAATATAATTTAAATCTATTTAATCTATAACTAATCTATTTAAATCATTTTAAATATAATTAAATCTATTTAATCTATTTAAATCATTTTAAATCTAATTAAATCAAATATAAATCTATTTAAACTATTTTTACTGTTTAAACTATTTTTATCTATTTAAACTACTTTTAAACTATTTAAACTATTTATGACTATCTAGACTATTTTCTAAAATTTCAGATTGTATAAAGTTGAAGTATTGATATTTAAACCCTTGATGATGATACAACCTAAGTTGGAATTTGGTATTGATACTTTTTTGTGAAATGACATAAGCAAGTAAATACAATGGTTTTGGAACGAGGATTTAATTAGCCTATTTTATCGATAATTTCAAAAGTGAATATGATTTTGACGTGTATATGGTTTTGAAAGTGAATATGACTCCGAAAGTGATATGTTTTGAAATCGAATATGATATTTTGATATTAATTATGAAATGGTTTTGGGAAATGTAAAAGAACCATCTGGTGTGAAATAAGCGTTTGGTTGTCAAAGAGACCGGGACTGGATATTGTCATACTCACTACCAATACCTAAATCCACTTTAACAATTGTGAATGTGGTGTAGATTTCAGAAATGAAGTAGGATGGTTTGGAGAACGAATCTGTATAAGGTATTTACATGACCCTAACTCTCATGAGTGAGCTTAGATGTGACTAAAACAGGAGTCATGTCAGGCCAAGTTAGGTCGCACCGTCGATCGGACAAATTCTTCGATACCACATTATGACAATGATGATTTGGTGGCTGCCCCTCGATTTTGATTATGGGAGTGTGTTCCAACGTGGTCTGTAGTAGCTACTATGCGTTACCGCTAATCCGTATCTGCAATTGGTATATCTACCCTGAAATTGCCTCGAGTGTCGTGTTCACATTCCCTATCGTGTCTTCTACAAGTTTGTTTTATGTCATACCTTTGGAGTGCTCCCTGATAGCCCACCTATGGGTGGAGTTTACAGTATCTGTATAGACTACGACATTATATAAAATGTGTTAAGGGAGATATGGGTAACGCCTTAACGCTATTTTAATATTTTACTTTACTGTAGACACTATTATAATAGCATATTGTACTACATAGTAGATAGTTTAATGGATCCTTAGGAGATGGTGATCCCTAACATCTCTTAAGTTACCGCACTCATGTCAGACACTGGATAGAAGATGTCAAACCCCATAAACATCTCTGATGCCATTACACTCATATTTATTTTACTATTGATTTAACTTGCATAAGATCTTTTAGTTCTGACTCGAGTGTTCTGTCTTTTCAATTCGCTTGGGTCAGACTGAGCTTTCAGTTTATCGAAGACCGATTTTGGGGGAAAAAGATGAAGATTTTGTACTATTATTATTTACTACATTTATTCCATTGCGTCATGTTGTTCCGCTGCATTTATTTATTTAATCTTATTTTTAGGTAACTATGATCTATATTATAAAGGTTAATCAATGCTAATTGTATACTAGTATCAATTATATTTATTCCACTGCATCAGGTTGTTTCGCTGCATTTATTTATTATTTATCCTTCTTTTATATAACTCTGATCTATATTATAAAAGAACAATCAATGCTATTTGTAAACAGCGTCATGAACTGTTTCTTTTATTATTATGTTTTGTCATTCCGCTGTAAGATTCTGTATTTGTTTTCTTTCATTCTATGCTTTTTCTTACCTCATAACAATCTTCCCTTTTGAATGTTTTGAGTTTCACATGTGTGGTTTATCGTCGATTTAAACCATCCAAAAAAGTCAGGTCATTACATGCGCAGTCGTCACCGAAATTATTTTCCAACAACAGAAGAGGGAGTACTGAATTCATTCTCTTTTAAATTTTATTTGAAAATAATTTGTACTTGTATATACTTTTAAACAATACTAATATTATTTTCAAAACCTTTTTCAAAAACACCAAAATTTAAATTTCTCAAATTCTCAATTTTATATTCATTTTACTTGCATAAATAACATTTATACAGTTTCATTTTCTTATAATCATATAATAGCTAATAGTTTGGGAACATTGACTAATCAAATAATAAACGATAATGATTAATATTATCGTTTCTAACAACCAATTCACACTATATATACCACAATAATTTATGAAAACTATTCCTTTATATACAAAATATAATCAGGGTAAAATTATTTCATTTACCCAATTTCAAAACAATACTATGTCGAATTTTTCTTTTTGAGTGCTTAGAGATCCCTATCAATAACATTAGTTACTCGTATTGATCAGAATCCATAAGCCACTCAACAAATCAACCAACACAATATAAAATAATTTACTTTATATTTACTAGTAAATACGCGCTCATATATATTAATACACTCAAACTCATTCTAGGGTGCTAGTGACCCTATCTCTAATGAGTTAACCCTCAAAGCCAAGGTTATCGCTAAACCAAAGCTTTGATACCAGTTATGAAGACCCACATTTCAAATGGTTTAAATCGACAATAATCCACACATGTCCAATTAAAATAGTCTGGAACATATATAATCAATGGGGTTAATTAAGAAAAATAAGAAAAGAAGAAGAAAATAAACACAGAATCTCACAGCAGAATGACAAAATATAATAATCAAATAAATAGTTCATGAAGATGTTTACTACACTTTTGATTATAATTTATACAACATTTATTGGAGTTATATATACAACAGAACAAATGAAATAATGCAATGGAACAAATAATGATGTGCTAATACTAGTCATAGTACACTAAATCTTCGTCTTCGTCCTCCAGAAAATGATATTCGATAAGCTGAAAAACTTAGGACTGACCCGAGCGAGATGAAAAGACAAAACACTCGAGTCAGGACTAAAATATTCTTATATGAATCAAATCGATATCACATATAAATGAGTGCCTAGGCTTCAGAGATTTTTACGGGGTTTCACATCTCCTATCCAGTGTATAACGTGCGTGCAATAACTCAAGAGATGCCCATCTCTTAAGGATTCGTCAAAATATTTATATGTAGTAGAATATGCTACATATATGATGTTTAATCAATAAAATAAATATTTTTCTTAGCATTAAGGATTTACATTAATCCCTCTGAATGCTTTTTTAAGCATTATCGTACAGTTTACATATAAAACACTGGTAAACTATCGATGGATAGGGATGCGCCATGATACGACAACAGTAAACAAAATCGTATGGGTCTCGTATAGGGATAAAGGTAGACAAGGCACATTAGGCAATGACCAAAGTAGGATACTACCAGTTTACCCTTCCCGGCTGGTGGTAATGCATCATAGCCATGATTGCCCACCGTGTCCAACTCTCCCATAAATCAGAGGATACGCACCAACCAATAACAATGTAAATGATGGTAATACGAAGAAGTGCTCCGCTCGGGGTAGCTAACCCACTTGGCCGGTACGACTCCCATTTTAGTCATTTCAAATTGGCACAAGTGTTAGGCAAATCCATCAGCGTTCTCTTTCTTCAAATCCAACAAATGATGCCAACACCAACCACTTTGTTCTAAATCATCACTCCACGTACATATTTGTTGAAGTAGTCCCGGTGTCGACAGAGAGTATTCCCATATCCGGCCCCGGTCTCTTTAACAACCAAACATCGTTTTAGATAATAGTTGGTACTTTTATATTTCAAAAACAATTCGTATTTGATATCAAAATATCATATTCGCTTTGAAACCAAATTCATTTCGAAATCTTAATATTTACTCAAAATATACCATTTCATTTCAAAATTATTTTCGTCTTAATATCTCGATTCCAATTCCAATTCCAATTCCAATTCAACTTGAATTCGAATTTTCATTTGGGTTATAACTTCAATTTAACTAATTCGTATTTTAAATCCTTGATTTAAAAAATAGGCATTCCACCCTTGACTAGTTTGAATTTTTTTTAAATAGTTTAAATAGTTTTAAAATAGTTTAAATACTTAAAATAGTTAAAAATAGTTTAAATGGTTAAAATAGTTAAAAATATTTTAGATGGTTAAAATGGTTTAATATAAAATAGTTTAAGTATTAAAATGTTTTATGTAGGAAAATAGTCTGGAAAAATCTAGAAAAATTTTAATATTTAAAAAGACAGATTTAAAATGTTTATATCAAAATAATTTATTTGAACAAAGTTTCAAAGTCACACTGATTAAATTTCCAAATCTTCTCGATACAAATCAATTCAATTTTCATTTTCATTTAAATTGATTCAATTCTAATTTGAATTAATTTCAATTCAATTTTCAATGTTAAACCATTTCGACTTATATAAATTCGAGTTCGACTTTCAAAATATTGATTTAAATCACTTAAGCCAAATTTACTTTCAATATCCAATTCTAAAATCCAAATTTTCAAATATAATTCAATTTCGAGCTCAATTTCAAAATATTGTTGTAAATCACTTTACTTAGCAATACTTCAAAGTTCGAATAAAAGCCCAAACCCTTAAAACAACCCAATTTCCGAAATTCAAATCATATTTCAATCATAACTTCAAAATCTCAAGTGTAATCTTTTAAACAATTTCGTTTAACAAATTTTAATTTCACATTTCAAGCTTGAGTTTGAAAATAATTCGATTTCCATAAATAAAATGTTTATTTTTTCAAATCTAAATAATTTAAATAATTTCAAGTCAAAATTTTAAAATCATTTAATTTAACCAATCTGGTGTCCCTATATAATTTTCTATCCTATGGCCAAGTGATCATTTATTTCAATTTAATTTTCAAGGATGGATATATCATTTCAATTCAAATCACAATGTCATAAGTATATATCATTTCAACCTATTTCTTAATTTATTCGAAATATTCATTTCACTATTTTATATACGATAAATAATTTACTAGGTGATAATATGATATATATATATATATAACAATAAATAAACGTCCAATCATCCAAATAGTCAACCACTAGCATCCATCACAGTCAACATTTAAATCAGCCAATAATTCACAACAATTTCATAGTTTCAATATCAGGTATTTTACTGGCAATTAAATTCCAATTTCAAATTTAATCGTCAATTTTAATTTTTAACAATTAGTTCGAATGATAATTAAATTTTTCGAGCAACGATCATTGAATTTTTATCATTTCATAATTTCAAATTTAACTAGTATAAAAATATTCTAGTATGTTGTGACTATTATAAAACACTCACCTTTAGTTTTCAATTTTAAATCAAATAGAACGATGTTTGATTTAACCTAAAATTTTAGTTAGCTCATAGCGTCTCCAAATCCGTTCTAGAATGTAGTGCTCGTCGCCACAATTCCATCGTCGCTTATTTCATCTTAACCGGACCTCGTAAGAGAGAGTTGTGGATTTTATAAGTTATCGATTTAAAATTAAATTAAATTAAACATTAATTACCAAAGTGTCGTCTTCCCTTGTCCTAGTCTCCTATGCACGATCAAAGAACACAACCCACATACTCGCGCACGCATAGAGGTGATACCAAGATTTTCTCCATGAAATCGAGTTTCGACTTCGCCAACGACTCTTTCGTGGCTATCTCCACCAGCCTATCACGAACTCGACATCCCTGGAGCTACCAGGGAAATTGTGACTCGGCCCCACTTCCATGACCTACTACTGTTCATGCCTCCATAACTGTCACAGATCCTTCCAAATTATCAAATCTAAGTGAATAACGTGCCTCCGATTTTAAATCCAAGGTTCTTTTCACGAATCGTTGCCCAAAATTATCTCAAAACCCAACCTAGCTAATATCTTGCTGAAGACATCACTTTCTACCCTTCCTAATCATGGAGCACAATACAAGAAGTATATTAGATCGAAGTACTCCACAATAGAAGAATTTTGAAGCAAGTTTCGTATTTTTCATAGAGTAGATTTCGATATTATAATTTTTAAAGTTTTCATTTTTCCTTTTATTTTTATTCTGCGCTTTTTGGATTGAAGAGATTGAATGCAGACTATTTAAATCAAGGGAGAAAGTAGCTCATACAGGTAGGGTGGCTTGTCTTTGTATAGATGGGCTGATGGGAAGGGTTGACCTAAAAATATATAAATTAAAATTTCAAAATATCTTGATTTAAGCAACTTAAAATTCTTAGCCCCTATTAAAGCATGCCGCCAGGAATTTATAATGTTATACCCCTATTTCAAACACACTGGAACAAGTTTCAAGTTCCAATTTGATCGTATAGAGAAGATAGCTTTTTGGACCCAATTATTATATTGAATTTTCGATATTAAATTCAACGCTTTTAAATCCCGTTTGACCAAACGATAACTCTAAACACTACAAATTTTGAAATCCAATAATAATATACTATTACGGATCCAATGGAACTAGTTTCGTCGAAATCTAAGACTGTGCTCTGGAAGCCTATTTTTACTCGTCAATCAAAATATAAAATCTTCAAATTTTAAATGAATCTCTTAAATTCGATTTTTAAGTATTGGCAATCTTAATTCATATTTAAATAACATCTAAATCAACTTTCAAAATCATTTCATTCATATTTAATTTAGAATTCACTTATTCAAAAAAAATTCAGAAATTAATTTTTTACTTAATTGTCTAATATTCAATAAATTTCAATATTAGCTTTCACATGAATTTTAGTTATCAACCAATTACTTTATTTACATCTAATGAATTAAATGTTTATTATTTAGTTCAACTATTGATTGTAAACACGTTCAATACATAGCATTTCCTTTCAATACTTGTTATTACCTAAATCTTCAAAATTTGTTTCTTTTAAAATCTTGTTCAAGTTCATATTCAATAGCTATATTAATAAATCATTAAAAATATTATTTTTACCAATTTGTAGTCATTAATTGCACTAAATTTAGTAATTTAAAATAGATAAAATACAGGTCCTTATAGGTAATCCATAATAAATTCATTGGTTTTGCATATCATCGTATTATACCATTCTGAATTGTTTTAACCATTGTGGATGCAGGAGCACGGTATGTGGTTTTATATAGGTTTTGAGGTACCAATGAGGGAAAAATCTATTTCGCTAAGCAGTGTGGTCTCACTAGATATCTAAATTATTTGAGATGGTAGATTATTATTCATACCAGGCTTTATGTCTGACTCGAAGTTTATGTTTTCCCCTCAAACTCTCGAGTACTCAATTGATTTCGAGTAGTTAGAGAGTTGAGGTTTTCAGGTACCTCATTAGACGAATAAGCTTCCGGAGACGTGCAGGAGGCATGATAGTAATTTAGAGTTTTCTTTTCTTTTGATCCTGTCGTGTTGTTTGTAATGGCAAAGTTGTTATATTGCCTGTATATACTCTGATCATCCAAGGGGGCATCTTCATATGTCGTCCATGGCGTATGTTGTAATAAATATGTTTTCTCTGAATGTGATCTACGAATATGGAATTATGTAATGAATTGTAAATATTTTGAAATGAAATGTTATTTTGTTTGAAATTTAAATTTTTTCCATATTCATGTGTTTCCGTGTATCAATGAATCTAACACCGCCGTATTTGATCATCGATGATTAATAACTATGGATGACTGCAGCCTCTGTAGCCGTTAGTATTGGGCCACCAAGTAGGGGGGATGTTAGAAGTTGGTATCATAGCATAGGTCTATGAAACTTTAAAAGAAAGTTAAAATTAAAAGACTTTCAAACATAATCCAATGAATCAGAAATATGATCGCGGTTTGTGTTAATGCTATAGTAATGTACTTGTATTTGACATGTATATATGTATGCATATATATAAGTACGTGTTCCTTCTCTCTCTTAGACCGTTCTTCTGTATCTTACCAAGGCTCGTATGCAGATTTACGAGAAAGAAGATATAGAAGCAGGAAACGGAAGAGGAAATATAGGTGGGGGAAGCACCACAACAAATGGAAATGCTCGGCCTAATACCAGGAGGAACCAAGGTTGACAGGCTAATGTTAACCCAAATGCTATAGCCAATGTAGGTGTTGGAAATCAACCAGTAGATGCATGGATGGTGTATTAGCTATTAGCCAACCTTTTGCAAGCTGGGGTTTCTTGTAATGTTGGAGGAGAAAATCTTGTGGCTTTAGTTGGGAATAACTATGCTAAGTTGAGCAGAGACTACAACAGTCTGGGTGGAAATCCATTTGGAGGATGCTATTGAGGTTGAGAATTGGCTATTACACTGTGAAAGGATCTTCACTGATCTAGGCTTGGATGATAGGAAAAATAGGAGGTTGGCCTTTAGGCAGTTGCAAGGGGCAGCACTTCACTGGTGGAGTAGTGTAACTGCCGGAGTTTCGGAGGAAGAAATGACATGGGCTGATTTCAGAAGGAGGTTTGAGCAGAGGTTTCTATCTGAAGTTTCTAAAGCGGCATTAATGAGAAAGTTCATGGATCTAGTTCAAGGAGAGATGTCCATAACGAGTATGCAGCTAAGTTAGATGAGCTGTGTCGATATGGTTATGTTGTGGTTGACACTGACATCAGATAGAATGAGAGGTTCATTCAACGACTAAGACCTGAGTTTGCTAGAATGACCATGATCCATATCCAAGAATCCTGTAATATGGTGGTGGAGATAGCCATTCGCCATAAAGAGATGCTTGCTGTTTCTGCTAGAGAGAAGCCAGTTGAACCCCGAGGTCCTCAAGGAAAGAAGAGGAAATTCTTTAAGAAGAAGGGAGTCTAGAAAGAGGAAGCTGCCAAGAAGGAAAAGGCTGATTTGGTATGCCACAAATGTGACAAGAAGGGTCATTATGCAAATGAGTGCCGATCAGGAAAGGGAAAGAAGGTTGTAGACAAGAAGAATCTGAAGTGCTTCAACTGTGACCAAGTTAGGCATTATAAGAACCAGCATCCAGAGCTAGCTAGGGAAGATAAAGGAAAGGTTTTTGCTGTTGGATCATCAGCTAAGCCTACTGTAGCTGATAAAGGTAAGACTGTGATGGAAGGTATGTTTTGATTCAAAGTATACCCGTTAGGATACTTTTTGGTACTGGTGCATCACATTCATTTATATCTAAGTGTTTGGTTGATAGGTTATGCTTAGAACCCACATACCTTGTTACTTCTTTAAGGGTTGCGAATCTAATAGGAGGGTATGAAACTCTAAGGATTAGATGTGACTAGTTAGAACTTGATTTGTTAGGTCATAAGTTTGCATGTAGTTTGTATGTTTACGATTTCATAAGTTTAGAATCATTTTGGGTATGGATTGGTTGAGGAGGTATAAGGCCAGGATATTCAGCCAGGATGAGCTGATATCTTTAGGACACCCAGATAGTCATAACTGAATTATATTCTCAGTGGAGAATTCTGACCAGAGTGATTGTTCTTTGTTAAGTGCAATGGAAGTGGGAGAATCTTTAAGTCAGGTTCGAACAGTAAGAGAGTTTGCAGATATCTTTGAGCCAGTCATAGGACTTCCACCGAAACGAGTTGTTGAGTTTCGGATAGATCTTGTGCCATGAGCTGAACCTAAGTAGAGCACCTAGCAGGATGACACCGGCTGAGATGAAGGAATTAGAGGTGTAGCTAGTGGATCTAGAAGGAAGTAATTCTATTAGACCAAGAAGTTCGCCTTGGGGAGCGACCGCGATATTCATGAAGAAACCATACAGGATGTTAACGATGTGTATTGACAATCGTAAACTGAATAAAAGAATGATAAAGAAAAAGTATTCTTTGTCAAGAATAAATGGTCTGTTTGATCAGTTGAGTGAAGCTAGTGTGTTTTCCCAGTTGGATTTGGTGACAGGGTTCCATTAGTTTAGAGTGGTCGAGGACAGCATTCCTTTGACAGCATTTCGGACTAGATATGGTTCATACAAATGGTTAGTAATGTCATTCGGGTTGACTAATGAGATTGCTTTCTTTGTGGATTTGATGACCCGAGTCTACCGAGAGTATTTAGATCGATTTGTATTGGTGTTTATAGATGACATTTTGGTGAACTATAAGGATGAGAGAGAGCATGAAGATCATCTTAGAGTTGTACTTGAGACATTGAGGCAAAATCAACTAAAGGGAAAGTTTTCCAAGTGTCATTTTTGTAAGAAAGAGGTTAATTTACTGGGTCATGTGGTTTCAGAGAAAGGATTGTCAGTCGATCCAGATAAGATCAAAGCTGTGAATAATTGGAAGAGACCAGAGATGGTGATCGAGATTAGAAGTTTTCATGAACTTGCTGGCTATTAGCGAAGATTCGTTAAGGATTTCTCAGAGATAACAACGCCTTTGACTAAGCTTACGAGGAAGGAAGTGAAGTTTGTTTGGTCCGACAAATGTGAGGAAGCATTCCTTAAGTTAAAGCATTTGTTGACCAATGCTCCATTATTAGTAGTTCCAGATGGAAACTAAGGGTTGGTAGTATACAAAGATGCATGTGGGACTGGATTGGGAGTAATATTGATGCAGAGGGGTAAAGTCGTTACCTATGCCTCTAGGCAGCTTAGACCGCATGAAGTAAAATATCCTACTCATGATTTAGAGTTGCTGCAATAATTTTTGCCTTGAAGATTTGGAGGCATTACCTCTTAGGGGAGAGATTTGAGTTATATACCGATCATAAGCCGTTGCAATATTTATTCTCTCAGAAGAAATTGAATATGAGACAACAGTGGTGATTGGAGTTTTTGGCTGCGTATGATTTTGGTATAGAGTATACCCCGGGGAAAGGTAATAAAGTGGCTGATGCTCTTAGCAGAAGACATCAGAATGTGGTGTTGGCTATGTCGACAGAATGGAAGGATCTAGAATCTCTGGCCAGTTGTAGTGTGCAGTTAAGATCGACTGCTAGTTCTAGTAAGAGTACTACCATGTTGTCCTGTTTGGAAGTTCGACCAGCGTTGATCGAGAGAATTGCTTCTAAGCAGAAGGAGGATCCATTATTAGCGATAAGATTAGAAGCTTGAGGTTGGAATCGAGATCGATGATTTAAAATATTTTTGTCTTGATCGGAGAGGATGATTAGGATAGAAGAGACGGTTAAGTTCTAGATGTTGAGAACTTAAGGAAAAAAGTTCATGGGGAATGTCATTGATCCAAGTTTATTATTCATCCTAAAGAGACCAAGATGTATCAAGATATGAAGAGAAGCTTCTATTGGAAAGGCATGAAGAAGGATGTTGGCTTGTGGGTCAGGCGGTGTGTAAACTGTCAACAAGTGAAGGCCAAACGTCAGAAGCCGAGTGGGTTACATCAGCCTCTAGAGATTCTAGTTTGGAAATATGATTTAATATCCATGGATTTTATAGATGGGTTGCCAAGGTCAAGTAGAGGAATTGAGATTAATGGGTCATTGTGGATAGGTTGACCAAAAGTGTCTATTTCATTTCAGTAAAGTCGACCAGGACGGAACCTATTTTGGCGAAGTTATTCATGAAGAACATAGTTGAACTTCATGGAGTTCCTAGTAGCATAGCGGCACCAGGTATACTTTATTCATTAGTGAATTCTCGAAAAGTCTACAGGATATGTTAGGCACTAAGCTCAAGATGAGTACCGCATATCACTCACAGACGGATGGCCAGATAGAGAGAGTTAATAAGGTACTCGATGATTTGTTGAGAGCTTATGCATTGCATTTTAGTGGATCATGGGAGGATCACCTATATTTGATTGACTATTTCTATAATAATATTACCAGACTGGTATAGGATTGGCGCCTTTTGAAGCTTTGTACGGAAGGCCGTGCAAATCACCAACATGTTGGTTGGAGACTAAAGATAGATTGGTATTAGATCTAGCTTTGGTTAGGGAGGCATCAGAAAAGATTGAATTGATTCGAGAACGGATGAGGGAAGCTCAATCTAGGCAGAAGAGTTACGCAGATAAGAGGCAAAAAGACCTAGAGTTCTCGGTGGGAGATAGGGTTTTCATTAAGGTATCACGAATGAAGGGTATGGTATGGTTTGGAAAGCCAAAAGAATTGATACCTAGATATGTTGGTCCTTCTAGATTGTACAAAGGATTGGAAAGCTCGCATATAGAGTAGAGTTGCCGAGCTGTATGGTAGGTGTCCATAATGTATTTCATGTGTCTCATCTTTGCAAGTATGTGCATGATCAAGACGAGACTATTCCTCTAACAGGGTTGGAAGATCTAGTTGTAGAGCCTAATTTGACTTTTGCTAGACAACTCGTTCGGGTTATTGCGAGGGATGAGAAAGGATTGAGGAACAAGACAGTCAAGTTAGTGAAAGTTCAGTGGAGCGACAACAAGAAGGACTGTACTTGGGAGACAGAGGACAAGATTCGAGATACTTATCCTGATCTGCTTTGAAGGTATGTCTATATTATATTTATATAGATAATTCCTAGTCTCGTAGACTAGTATGGTTGTTAGGAGTCGTTACAAATGATTGTTATGTTTGGTATTTAGTCCTTACTGAATTTCGAGGATGAAATTCTTTAAGGAGGGGAGCCTATAACACCTCTAATTTTTGATAACATTATTCAGGAGATTTTATTAAATAAGTTAAATAGAATAATGTAAATGTTAAGTGATAAGGGGGTTGATATTTGAATAAACTTAATTAAGGTCGTGCCTAATAAAATAATTAAATGGGCTTAACAATGGGTTTTTGGTTAATTAAATTACATAAGGGTAGATTACGAATTTTTCCGCCCGTAACCCTTACCCTTATATATTTTCATTCCTACCATTTGATTCTCCATTCACGTCATTTTGAGAACAAAACATAAGAAGGTGTGTTCAACCATTAACTAGAGGAATACAAATTAAAAGCTAGAGAATCAATGTAATCAATATCAATCCAATCTCCTTATCTAAATAAAGTTGAATAATAATTCCATTTCTATTTTGGTTCAAATCATATGTTTTCGGATTTAAGGGTAAATTCGTTTTTATGATGAGTTAGACAATGGTAAGCTTGAATTTTGATTTGTTGAATTTAAACAAGATTGTTTAAAGGAAATTCTACACGGTTTTAAGGTAAAACCAATATTTTTTGATGATTAAACACCATGGAAATTTTTTATGTTGTAGAAAATATGATTTTGAAGTTAGGTTTCAATTTTGATAATTTTCCAGCTATGAAAAGATTGTTATGAATTTTTAAAGGAAAATATGTTTTTTGGATTTATAAATTTATTTTGGAAAATATATTAAGAATTTGAGTCTGGAATTTTGATATGTTAGATAACATGATTAAGGTGAATTTTTAGAATTTTTGGAGATTTTTCCAAAGTGATTGCTATGCAAATTAAATTATTTTAGAAGAGAGACTTCTTTGCAAAATTGGTTTTCCTTAATGGAAGGGCTTATTTGATTAACTTAACCACGGTTTAGATCTAAAATTAGCAGCAGTTATTTTGGTAAAGAATTTGTGAAGGCAACCAATTTGGTGTTCACATGTGGCAGGTTGGTTAGAAAAAGGTTTGCTTTCAGTAGTATTAAATAATTTTTACTCAAAAAGTGGGTTCCGCCTGCTTTGGGAACTACCTTACGGCATAGAGATTTTTTCTTCAACCAAGTACATAAGGTGTAACGACCCGAAAATTTAACCGGTTTTAGTAGCGTATTTAATTGAAATTTGATGGAATTTTAAAACGATAAAATTTTGAAATATAAAATTGATATTTGGAATGTGTCTAGTTAAACATAGCAACCGGTAAATTTTCGTCGGAAAATATGAAAGTTTATTTCGCGCGTAAATTTACTTCAATTTAATCAGTTAAAAAAAACGATGAAAATAAAACGTTTTTCAAAACCAAAATATTTTTACATAGAAAAATTCTAAACCATCTTTTGAGCAAGTTGTCAGTTTGTCGTTTTTTCAAATTCGGACATCTTTAGCTCCGTCGATCTTATTTTTCTGTGCTTTTCATGCATTTTCCACTAGTATAAAAAATTCGAATTTTTATAATTCAATCGTACCACTTATATATGTATACCATTTTGATCGTCTCGTCATGCTGATCTTTACGGTATAATTATTTATGTGTTTCGGTGTCCGGTTCGCGGTGAAAATCGAGAAACAGTAACCGTATCAATACCCGATTTGTGCCTACGGTTTGTTGTGTCTATTCAAATCCCTACCGTGTATTAACCCAACGGTCATTAGCTTTTATGCCTCTTGAATTCTGATCCATCTTTTGTAATTCCACATTTACGTAATATTCTGTGTCCTTTAATTTTCAGTATCTGGTTTGGATTCATATTATTTTGTTCTGTAGCCTTCTCTTTCCATTTGTTACTAAGCTTTCTCTGCCAAATGCTTATTGCATTATATTTCTTCTTCTTTGGAATGGCAGCAAACATCACCAAGCACCTTCGTCCTTCAATCTCTTCACCACCTTCTCCACTTTCATTTGCCGACGAGCTCCCATCGAAATCCGCGACGCCACTGTCCAGATCTCCTCACCCCGTGCCCTCTCCAAGCTGCTCCGTTCCAATCGGCTGAAGCCTACCTTCAATCTTTGACCGCAACCCACTTCACCGACCTCGCTCACCACAAAAAAACCGACCTTGCTCCAGATCGCCACCTCGTCTCTCCATGAAACCCATCGGCCATGCAAACAAGCTTTTGCTCGTTCTTCCAAACCCATTATCCCCAAGCCCGTCTTCACCCAGCCTTCAACCACACTTCTCTTCCTCTGACCGAAGCCCAGGCCGAGCGCCTCCTCTGCCTGATGTTCCCTCATCTCGTGCCCGACAACCGCCTTCCACGTCAGTCACGTGCGGCTCTCCATTCCTCTCTCACTCGATCTAGCACTCGCTCCTCCTCACACACACTTCCTTCCCGAGCTAGCTTTCTCACTGTAAATATCCACGTCCCCTACCCATCGTCGCTGGCCCCGACCACCTTGGCCAGTGGGTTCGACCATCAACACTTCCCACTTATCACGTGGTCGCCGAACATGGCACAGCATGGTCTGCCATGCCTTTGCTCATTCTCTCTCAGGCCGTGGTTGTATGAGGTAAAAATTATGTAGATTACTGCGATAATATTATATGCATAGTTATAATATAATTTTATAAAAGTGGTTTGCATGAATTATACAGTCTTTCCACTTACTTATGTATATATTTATGGTCTGTTATATATTTATATATATAAAGTTATACTAGATCTAAAGTATGTTTTATGTGGGTTATTATATACCATATTTTAAAAGTATAACACATGCTTTCAGATGTTGTATAAAGGAAAGAATATTTTAATATATGCGCATATATTTGTTGATATTTATATTGGGTTTGCTGTCTACAAATACATGTTATATATGATAGTTGTATGTTGTATGTTGTTTGATAAATATATTAAGTAATATTCTAAGTTATATTTGTTGCTGTTTGTAAGTTGCTTTGCTTTCTTGGTTTTATTTTACAGTTTTATGACATACGTGGATTCTAAATTATAAATTCGTATAAGTAGGTGTATATAATGATGGACTTATATTTGTTACATGTACATTGTTGATTTCAAAGTGTAAATATATGTAAGTGTGCAATGGTATTTATTAGTACTATGTACGTTCTGTATGTATGTAGAATGTGTGCGTGTGTTTATATGGGTGCAAATATCAAGTGTTGCATTTATTACTTAGATGATTCTTGTCCACGTATTAAATATAATACAATAATAAGTATAAATGAGTGGCGTGAGTTTTACTATGTATTGCAAGTATTATATATTTAATAAGTATGCTAAGTATAGTTGTTGCTGTATGGAAGTTGTTTGGATCTAGATTCGGAGTTATTTTGCTATGTGTTATATTTTAAACTTACAGCTACTGTATGTGCTTTTGTATATAGAGTTATATATGTTTATTTGTTTTACTGCAAATATATATATATATATGGTTGCATAAGTTTCTAATTAAACTTTTGGAGTTTGGTTTATACATATATATATATAGAGAGAGAGAGATTCGTATGTAGGATATATTTTGCTTTTATTTGTTTATAGAAAGCTGATTTTTAAATGTGTTTGTATGTAATAAGTGTGTACATAAATAGCTTATGTCTCTATTTTATTTGGAAACGTATAGATTTAAATAAATTCGCATGTGTTAACGTATATGTATTTTGAAAAGGGATTATATGGTTTTATATTAATACTGATTTTAGATATTATATTAATGCTATTTTGTATATATTTATGTAAATATATAATGTATATATGTTTGATTTTATATGTGCTCTTTAATTTAAAACCTCACATATATTCAATCTAACGTATGTCCGCATTTAAAAATATGATTTTATATATATAGTTACATGTACGTAATTTTATACCACTTATATCCATCAATCAAATTCTGATTTGATTTCATCTGTTTATATTGGTCAGCTTTGTTCGCAAATTCGTGCCAATCTACTTTGCTTTGTAATTCGCACTGGAATTCGTAGCTCATTCCATGTGTCGTTCGTCTCTTGCCTCGAAAGGTGAGCAATCACTCACGATTAATATTCTTTTATTTATTAAATTTGATTTCAATTGAAACGACAATTGAAATATCCTGTTGTTATTTATTGCACTGTTATTTATGTATCAGTTCACCTTTGACATCTGACACCATTATCTGTTATTTATGCAATGATAATCCAGTTTGGTTGATAAATGATTGATTGTTTGATATTGTAATTGGACGTTAAATTGTTAATGTAGTAAGTGATAAATAATTTGAAATTGAAATTGACGAAGAATAGTCTGAAAATTTGAATCGACATATGTGTTGAATTTGATTAGTTAATTTGAATAATATGACCCCTTTTAGATTGTTAAGTTAATTGACGCATAGAATTTGATAAATTACACTTTGAACCTTGAACGTATATTGGATAAATTGTTGTAGTATTAAAATTGAGATTTGAATTGAATGACAAGTGAAAAACCGTAATGTAATAATCCTTAATCTACATGAAATAATAGTGTAGGTTCTAGAAATAATTATATTAATTTGCACAAACAACAATGTGAATTAATACGATTATTTCGGGATCATTTGAATTGATTATTGAATTGTGTTTGTTTGTTGTCATTGCTTGTTTATTTACTTTGACACCATCCCAGTTATCACACTGCAAGTTCCCTTTGTTTTGTTTGATTTTTGAATTGGAATTGGAATTGGAATCGGGTTGAAATGATAAATACCCAAAATGAACTTGACTTAGGATAGAGAATTTAATAAATCCGATTGGTCAATAATTTGATCTTAAAAATAAAATAATGATTTTTATTCGAGTAAAGAATAAGTTTTGAAATAAGTTGGAATTTGAATTTTGATAGGAAAATGTAAAGATGGAATATGAAGCAATATTAACATAGTAATTGTTGAAAGGACGTTGTTTGGAATTTAATTATTTAATAATTAAATTTGGAATTATTTAATAATTTGGAATAAGTAATAATTCAGTTTTGAAATTATTAAGTTGAAACATTTAATTATTAAATTTGAAATTATAATTAAGTTTGAAATTATTAAGTTGAATTTATAATTAAGTTGAAATGATTTGATAATTATTAAGTTTTGAAATGATGTAATAAAAGAGTTTGAATTTAAAATTAAGTTGAAATTATTAAGTTTTGAATTTATTAATAATTAAGTTTGAAATTATTTAATAATTGAATAAGATCGAATTATTTGATAATTGAATAAAAATTGAATTCTTTGATAAGAGAAATTGAACCTTCGAATAAGTGAATTGGAACTTCGTTAATAAATGAAATTGGGCTTTCTAAATTTATTAAGTTTGAAAATTATTTAAGTAAGTTAAAAAGTGAAATTGAACTTCTCGAATTTGTGAAATTTAGTTCTTTATTAATTAAGTTTGAAATTTATAACGAAGTCATAAATAAGTGAAAATTGAATTTCTTTAACAAGAAATAAATGTTATTTATTGAAATAAAAACGTGATTTATTGAAATTAACGTCAGACGTGTAATTTAAAGAATTGATTTGACGACTTTAATTTATTTCAATTTGATGTTTGATATAATGAAGTTGAACGTAAGTAGTTGATTTAATGAATGGGAATATAAATGAAAATTGTTTTAAATGATAAATTAGCTTAGCGAATATTGAATGAAATCGATAAATGAATTTAAATTGATTTGAATGAAAATTAACCCAATTTGAATGATTTTGAAATGAAACTCATATACGAACTTGAATCAATACTTGAATTGTTTAAATAAAAGTTGAAATCGAATTATAAGATTTTGAAATGGTAATTTGGAAGTTTTGAAACGTAAACTTTGGAAATTGATTTAGAAAGAAAAACGAAATGTTGATTTAAGAATTGAAATTTATTTGGTTTGAAATTTACTAAACGACCAATCGGTGTAATAATTACGAAAGTTATTAAAGTGACCGGAGTCGGTTATGGACATACTCTCTGTCTAAACCGAAAACCACTTTAATAACTATACGCGGAGTGATGATCCAGAATAAAGTGGTTGGAATGATGTACGTGATGACTAAAGAAAGAGAACGATAATGGATAGCCTTGACACTTGTGTCAAATTGGAAATGACTAAAATCAGGAGCCGTGCCGGGCCAAATGGGGTTAGCCACCTCGAGCGAACACACTTCTTCGTAACTACTACTCATTACTTGTGATTGATTGGTGCACCCTCGGAATTTCAGGAGTGTTTTTTCACGGTGTTGCGATCGTTGCGGCGATGCGTTCTCACCTGCCCGGATCAGCCAAACGGTAGTTTCACTACCTTGGATATTGCCTCATGTGCCTTGTCATACTTGTATCCCTATATATGCGACCACTACGATTTTGTTTTGTGTTATACCTATGGAGTACTCCCTGATATCCCACCAGTTTACAGTGGAGTTTACAGTGCTATATAGACTATGACATATATATAAATGTGTTAAGGGGGATAATGGTAACGCTTTAACACTATTTTGATACGTTATATTACTGATAGACATTATCTATTTAGCGTATATTACTACTAGTAGATAGTTTAACGGATCCTCGGAGTATGGTTATTCCAACGTCTTTTGAGTTACTTGTATTTTGATTGCTATTTCACTTGAGTTGGATTTATTGATATAAGAATATTAATCCTGACTCGAGTGTTTTGTGTTTTGCTTTACGCTCGGGTCAGACTGAGTGGTTGATCAGCTTTCAAGACTCACCTTTGGAGTTGGGGCTTTTGCTTGAAGATCCAGCCATCTATTCTGCTTCCATTATCCGATGATTTCAGTGATGTATTTTGATTTGTATCTGATGTATCATGTCACTCGTCTGTTGTAAACTCTGATGTATCTTATATATATTTATATAGTAGCTTCATGAACTACTATCTCTTTTACTTCCGCTGCATATTATTACTCTGTGTCTGTGATTATGTGATTATTTATTTACTGTATATCTGAGTTTTACCAAATTTAAATTAACAATTCGGTATTTTGAATTATTCAAGTTCGACATGAGCGGATGCGAATAGTCCAAAATAGCGGGTCGTTACAGTTGGTATCAGAGCTTTTGGTAGCTCTAGGCAAAACTCAGCATATAGGGTAAATGTATTTACAGAATCACTCTCATTTGGGTTTCAATTCCTTCTTTTTAACTCAATTCCTTTGAATTTTGGAACGTTCTCTGCGATTCCTAAATTCATTCATGTTTCTCACTATTCGTCTTCTTTCAATTATTAAGCATCCCATAACTCCACTTCGAATGATCTTTATAATAATTCGGCGATCTCGCCAAACTCAAATTGATTTATAAAGGAATGAAACTCCTTTACAGTAAGCATCGATTTACCAGAGATTTCTGTATCCTCGGTTTACGATGCTATCTATTCCCTGCTATACCTGAATTCTATTTCTTGAGATCGAATGTTGATTTACCTTGGAATTCAGCATCGATCTTATTCTTAAACTTACGGTCGACCCGGTTAAGGTTGGCCGTAAATTAAATAAGCCTATCCATCTCCTGATTCTGTTAATTGAATCATCTTATCTTTTCTTTCGAACCCGTATTCGAATCAGAATTCTCTTTAATTTGAGTCTATCAAATTTAAATCTCTATACTTATTTTAAAATCCATCCTTGTATCATCGAGAGAGTGAGTGTATTTAAATTATACTAAAATGTTTTAATATATATTGTGTTGTTTGAGTTGTTGATGTTGATTTGGGTTTTCGATCGATTCGTCTGATCAACGCTATCGATAGAATTTCCAAAACGCTTGAACAGAGCAAACTGACACAATAGTATTTTTGAATTTGGCGAATAAAATAGTTTTGTATGATTATATTATATATAAGTTTTCTGAAATTAAATTGTTAATGAATTTGTTGTCATAAATGATAATGTTTGATTTTCATTTATTGTTTGTAAACCATTGACTATTTCTTAATAAAAAAATAAATGAATTTATAAAACTTAGTTATAATTTGATTTGGAATTTGATGTGAATTAAAATTAGAATTTGAGAATTTAATTTTCGATAATTTCGAACTATGGTTTTAAAGGTTTAAAATGTATATTATATAAAATATTTTCGAATAGAAATGGTTTTCAAAGAATTTAAGATGTTTAAATAAGTGCTATTCTCTTTGTCACTGGAAAATAATTTGGGTGATGACGGCCGCATCATTGACATTCATTTTCAAGTTTCGAAGTGAGTAGACTATTCTGTAGCTTTGCTACAGTTTGTTTTAAAAATAAATTGAATTGAATTTCTTAAAGTATGATATATGATTTAAATCTAATTTGATATTATACATATATTTATTTACCTCTAAATAAATTTGAAGTTACTCGAAAATTTAATTCTTAAATTTATGTTAAAGGATAATTTAAATTATAAAATGAAATCGAAATTTTAAATAGAAATTTAAGCCTGAATAATTAAATTAGAAATTTTCTTGTATAATACTAAATTGCATTCAATATAACTTATCCAAAATTTTCAAAAGTTAACTATGTAATTGAATATTATACAGTATAAAATGATGTTAAAGGAATTTATAAATAATTGAGTAGTTATAATAAATGTAAATATACTTAATATATATGTGATAGGATATATTTAGTAGAATAAATTAATAATACTTTGAAATAAAGAAGAACTAAATTTGTCGAATAAAATATGATTATAATAAATGACTATTCAAATTTATGATCTTCTTTGTTAATTTAAGATAATTGGATAATATACAATATAAGTTGTCTCTTTAAATTAAAATTTGAGTATGTGTAAAAATGTTATACACTTAAAGTTTAATTATAAAATGGTTAATCAAGATAAAATAGAATACTAAGTTAGTTGAATAATAAAAGGATTAATAAAAAAAAATTGTTGTTTGAAATAAATTTGGTAACAAACAATGATAAATTGAAAATAAACTAAGTTAATGAATTACTATGGATTTAAAGTCAATTATTGAATATTAATTAATATAAATTGAAATTCATATAGTTTAAATTATTTGTTTATAATGTAATTCAAGTTCATTCTCTTTTGAATGTTTCTATTCTCTCACTTTCTTCCTTTTGGAGGACGAAAAGTTTTGAGTGGGGGAGAATGTAACGACCCGAAAATTTAACCGGTTTTAGTAGCGTATTTAATTGAAATTTGATGGAATTTTAAAACGATAAAATTTTGAAATATAAAATTGATATTTGGAATGTGTCCAGTTAAACATAGCAACCGGTAAATTTTCGTCGGAAAATATGAAAGTTTATTTCGGGCGTAAATTTACTTCAATTTAATCAGTTAAAAAAAACGATGAAAATAAAACGTTTTTAAAAACCAAAATATTTTTACATAGAAAAATTCTAAATCATCTTTTGAGCAAGTTGTCAGTTTGTCGTTTTTTCAAATTCGGACATCTTTAGCTCCGTCGATCTTATTTTTCTGTGCTTTTCATGCATTTTCCGCTAGTATAAAAAATTCGAATTTTTATAATTCAATCGTACCACTTATATATGTATACCATTTTGATCGTCTCGTCATGCTGATCTTTACGGTATAATTATTTCTGTGTTTCGGTGTCCGGTTCGCGGTGAAAATCGCGAAACAGTAACCGTATCGATACCCGATTTATGCCTACGGTTTGTTGTGTCTATTCAAATCCCCACCGTGTATTAACCCAACGGTCATTAGCTTTTATGCCTCTTGAATTCTGATCCATCTTTTGTAATTCCACATTTACGTAATATTCTGTGTCCTTTAATTTTCAGTATCTGGTTTGGATTCATATTATTTTGTTCTATAGCCTTCTCTTTCCATTTGTTACTAAGCTTTCTCTGCCAAATGCTTATTGCATTATATTTCTTCTTCTTTGGAATGACTGCAAACATCACCAAACACCTTCGTCCTTCAATCTCTTCACCACCTTCTCCACTTTGATTTGCCGTCGAGCTCCCATCGAAATCCGCGACGCCACTGCCCAGATCTCCTTACCCCGTGCTCTCTCCGAGCTGCTCCGTTCCAATCGGCTGAAGCCTACCTTCAATCTTTGACCGCAACCCACTTCACCGACCTCACTCACCACAAAAAAACCGACCTTGCTCCAGATCGCCACCTCGTCTCTCCATGAAACCCATCGGCCATGCAAGCAAGCTTTTTCTCGTTCTTCCAAACCCATTATCCCCAAGCCTGTCTTCACCCAGCCTTCAACCACCCTTCTCTTCCTCTGACCGAAGCCTAGGCCGAGCGCCTCCTCTGCCTGATGTTCCCTCATCTCGTGCCCGACAACCGCCTTCCACGTCAGTCACGTGCGGCTCTCCATTCCTCTCTCACTCGATCTAGCACCCGCTCCTCCTCACACACACTTCCTTCCCGAACTAGCTTTCTCACTGTAAATATCCACGTCCACTACCCATCGTTGCTGGCCCCGACCACCTTGGCCAGTGGGTTCGGCCATCAACACTTCCCACTTATCACGTGGTCGCCGAACATGGCACAGCATGGTCTGCCATGCCTTTGCTCATTCTCTCTCAGGCCGTGGTTGTATGAGGTAAAAATTATGTAGATTACTGCGATAATATTATATGCATAGTTATAATATAATAAAAGTGGTTTGCATTAATTATACAGTCTTTCCACTTACTTATGTATATATTTATGGTTTGTTATATATATATATATATATATAAAGTTATACTAGATCTAAAGTATGTTTTATGTGGGTTATTATATACCATATTTTAAAAGTATAACGCATGCTTTCAGATGTTGTATAAAGGAAAGAATATTTTAATATATGCGCATATATTTGTTGATATTTATATTGGGTTTGTTGTCTACAAATAAATGTTATATATGATAGTTGTATGTTGTATGTTGTTTGATAAATATATTAAGTAATATTCTAAGTTATATTTGTTGCTGTTTGTAAGTTGCTTTGCTTTCTTGGTTTTATTTTACAGTTTTATGACATACGTGGATTCTAAATTATAAATTCATATAAGTAGGTGTATATAATTAAGGACTTATATTTCTTACATGTACATTGTTGATTTCAAAGTGTAAATATATGTAAGTGTGCAATGGTATTTATTAGTACTATGTACGTTCTGTATGTATGTAGAATGTGTGCGTATGTTTATATGGTTGCAAATATCAAGTGTTGCATTTATTACTTAGATGATTCTTGTCCACATATTAAATATAATACAATAATAAGTATAAATGAGTGGTGTGAGTTTTACTATGTATTGCAAGTATTATATATTTAATAAGTATGCTAAGTATAGTTGTTGCTGTATGGAAGTTGTTTGGATCTAGATTCTGAGTTGTTTTGTTATGTGTTATATTTTAAACTTACAGCTACTGTACGTGCTTTTGTATATAGAGTTATATATGTTTATTTGTTTTACTGCAAATATATATATTTGGTTGCATAAGTTTCTAATTAAACTTTTGGAGTTTGGTTTATACATATATATATAGAGAGAGATTCGTATGTAGGATATATTTTGCTTTTATTTGTTTATAGAAAGCTGATTTTTAAATGTGTTTGTATATAATAAGTGTGTACATAAATAGCTTATGTCTCTATTTTATTTGGAAACGTATAGATTTAAATAAATTCGCATGTGTTAACGTATATGTATTTTGAAAAGGGACTATATGGTTTTATATTAATACTGATTTTAGATATTATATTAATGCTATTTTGTATATATTTATGTAAATATATAATGTATATATGTTTGATTTTATATGTGCTCTTTAATTTAAAACCTCACATATATTCAATCTAATGTATGTCCACATTTAAAAATATGATTTTATATATATAGTTACATGTACGTAATTTTATACCACTTATATCCATCAATCAAATTCTGATTTGATTTCATCTGTTTCTATTGGTCAGCTTTGTTCACAAATTCGTGCCAATCTACTTTGCTTTGTAATTCGCACTGGAATTCGTAGCTCATTCCATGTGTCGTTCGTCTCTTGCCTCGAAAGGTGAGCAATCACTCACGATTAATATTCTTTTATTTATTAAATTTGATTTCAATTGAAACGACAATTGAAATATGCTGTTGTTATTTATTGCACTGTTATTTATGTATCAGTTCACCTTTGACATCTGACACCATTATCTGTTATTTATGCAATGATATTCCAGTTTGGTTGATAAATGATTGATTGTTTGATATTGTAATTGGACGTTAAATTGTTAATGTAGTAAGTGATAAATAATTTGAAATTGAAATTGACGAAGAATAGTCTGAAAATTTGAATCGACATATGTGTTGAATTTGATTAGTTAATTTGAATAATATGACCCCTTTTAGATTGTTAAGTTAATTGACGCATAGAATTTGATAAATTACACTTTGAACCTTGAACGTATATTGGATAAATTGTTGTAGTATTAAAATTGAGATTTGAATTGAATGACAATTGAAAAACCGTAATGTAATAATCCTTAATCTACATGAAATGATAGTGTAGGTTCTAGAAATAATTATATTAATTTGCACAAACAACAATGTGAATTAATACGATTATTTCGGGATTATTTGAATTGATTATTGAATTGTGTTTGTTTGTTGTCATTGCTTGTTTATTTACTTTGACACCATCCCAGTTATCACACTGCAAGTTCCCTTTGTTTTGTTTGATTTTTGAATTGGAATTGGAATCGGGTTGAAATAATAAATACCCAAAATGAACTTGACTTAGGATAGAGAATTTAATAAATCCGATTGATCAATAATTTGATCTTAAAAATAAAATAATGATTTTTATTCGAGTAAAGAATAAGTTTTGAAATAAGTTGGAATTTAAATTTTGATAGGAAAATGTAAAGATGGAATATGAAGCAATATTAACATAGTAATTGTTGAAAGGACGTTGTTTGGAATTTAATTATTTAATAATTAAATTTGGAATTATTTAATAATTTGGAATAAGTAATAATTCAGTTTTGAAATTATTAAGTTGAAACATTTAATTATTAAATTTGAAATTATAATTAATTTTGAAATTATTAAGTTGAATTTATAATTAAGTTGAAATGATTTGATAATTATTAAGTTTTGAAATGATGTAATAATTGAGTTTGAATTTAAAATTAAGTTGAAATTATTAAGTTTTGAATTTATTAATAATTAAGTTTGAAATTATTTAATAATTGAATAAGATCGAATTATTTGATAATTGAATAAAAATTGAATTCTTTGATAAGAGAAATTGAACCTTCGAATAAGTGAATTGGAACTTCGTTAATAAATGAAATTGGGCTTTCTAAATTTATTAAGTTTGAAAATTATTTAAGTAAGTTAATAAGTGAAATTGAACTTCTCGAATTTGTGAAATTTAGTTCTTTATTAATTAAGTTTGAAATTTATAACGAAGTCATAAATAAGTGAAAATTGAATTTCTTTAACAAGAAATAAATGTGATTTATTGAAATAAAAACGTGATTTATTGAAATTAACGTTAGACGTGTAATTTAAAGAATTGATTTGACGACTTTAATTTATTTCAATTTGATGTTTGATATAATGAAGTTGAACGTAAGTAGTTGATTTAATGAATGGGAATATAAATGAAAATTGTTTTAAATGATAAATTAGCTTAGCGAATATTGAATGAAATCGATAAATGAATTTAAATTGATTTGAATGAAAATTAACCCAATTTGAATGATTTCGGAATGAAACTCATATATGAACTTGAATCAATACTTGAATTGTTTAAATAAAAGTTGAAATCGAATTATAAGATTTTGAAACGGTAATTTGGAAGTTTTGAAACGTAAACTTTGGAAATTGATTTAGAAAGACAAACGAAATGTTGATTTACGAATTGAAATTGAAATTGAAATTGAAATTTATTTGGTTTGAAATTTACTAAACGACCAATCGGTGTAATAATTACGAAAGTTATTAAAGTGACCGGAGTCGGTTATGGACATACTCTCTGTCTAAACCGAAAACCACTTTAATAACTATACGCGGAGTGATGATCCAGAATGAAGTGGTTGGAATGATGTACGTGATGACTGAAGAAAGAGAACGATAATGGATAGCCTTGACACTTGTGTCAAATTGGAAATGACTAAAATCAGGAGCCATGCCGGGCCAAATGGGGTTAGCCACCTCAAGCGAACACACTTCTTCGTAACTACTACTCATTACTTGTGATTGATTGGTGCACCCTCGGAATTTCAGGAGTGTTGTTTCGCGGTGTTGCGATCGTTGCGGCGATGCGTTCTCACCAGCCCGGATCAGGCAAATGGTAGTTTCACTACCTTGGGTATTGCCTCATGTGCCTTGTCATACTTGTATCCCTATATACGCGACCACTACGATTTTGTTTTTTGTTATACCTATGGAGTACTCCCTGATATCCCACCAGTTTACGGTGGAGTTTACAGTGCTGTATAGACTATGACATATATATGTGTTAAGGGGGATAATGGTAACGCCTTAACACTATTTTGATACGTTATATTACTGATAGACATTATCTATTTAGCGTATATTACTACATAGTAGATAGTTTAACGGATCCTCAGAGTATGGTTATTCCAACGTCTTTTGAGTTACTTGTATTTTGATTGCTATTTCACTTGAGTTGGATTTATTAATATAAGAATATTAATCCTGACTCGAGTGTTTTGTGTTTTGCTTTACGCTCGGGTCAGACTGAGTGGTTGATCAGCTTTCAAGACTCACCTTTGGAGTTGGAGCTTTTGCTTGAAGATCCAGCCATCTATTCTGCTTCCATTATCCGATGATTTCAGTGATGTATTTTGATTTGTATCTGATGTATCATGTCACTCGTCTGTTGTAAACTCTGATGTATCTTATATATATTTATATAGTAGCTTCATGAACTACTATCTCTTTTACTTCCGCTGCATATTATTACTCTGTGTCTGTGATTATGTGATTATTTATTTACTGTATATCTGAGTTTTGCCAAATTTAAATTAACAATTCGGTATTTTGAATTATTCAAGTCCGACATGAGCGGATGCGAATAGTTCAAAATAGCGGGTCGTTACATAAGGTATCACAAAGATGGTACGTAGTGGATTGGAGGAAGGCCAAAGGTAAGGTGTTGAAAGCATAGCTTCTGAAGGAGTCGCTACCTTGGTTTGTTTTCAGAAGAGAGAAGCGCCTGCCTTTGTTTTGTTTTACGCTTCGAAGGAGTCGAAGCATATGGTTCCAAAAGAGGTTTGAAAAGGTTTCAAAAGGGTTGCTATTAACATAAGTTTTCTTTTGAATGGTTTATGAAAGAATGTTTTGAAAGAAGGGATTCTGGCCTAGTTGAAGCCTTGCTGTCGTTCTGTAGCCTTTCGATGGTATTGAAGATATCAATGCTGTCGAAAGGTATTTTATTTTATAAGTGTAAGCCAGTTCTCGTAGCTTTCATAAGGGATTAGGGGTTTCGAAGGCAATGGTTTCGAAAGGGGTTTCGAAGCCAACTTTCCACTATTTACTTAGATATTTTATGCTTTTGAAAGGATGGTGCCGACGCCATCATATTTCCCCAATATTTTATAGGATAAAGGATGGTTTTGAAAGAGATGCATTCGCCTATATTCACTTCGGCCCGTGGTAAGTGACTTCTATGCGCTGAGCCATAAATGCTGAGCGGCAATTGTCGAACCACGTATCCAGGCCAAACGACATTCGTATGCCGGTCGAGGAAGGCATGCCGAACGGTAGCTGTATGCGAACGAGGCAATGCGCTGAGTAAAGAGTGTAGGCCGAACTAGAACTGTGCCGACCAAGACTTGATACCGGTTAAGGGGACATGCCAAAGGAGGCTTCATGTCGAGTGAGGCTTCATGCCGAACGAGGCTCCATGCCGAAGGAGGCTCCATGCCGAAGGAGGCTTCATGCCGAATGAGGCTTCAAGCCGAACGAGGGAGGTGTGTCGAACAATGTTTATGTCGAACGATGTACTTCACTGATGATCCTCACGTTACCGGGTCAAATACCCGTTAACACTTTCCCGTGAAAGTGTGTCGTGTAAGGCAACATGACATGCTTTGAGCTAGTATCCAATTCCCTCTTCTCCTTTGTGACATCCATACGAAAAAGTTCCATACGGATACTGAGCGAGTCATTCGGAGAGTCATATGTAGCTCGGCATAAGTATGCCGAACCATCGTGACATCTTGATCGGGTCCATCGGTCAATGCCTGTTCAACTTCCCCTTGCCCTATATAAGCCACTACTCCTTCTTCTTCTCCCTTTTACTTTTACCTCCACTCTACAGAACTGACAAACTCGTCTTCCACCAGACTTATGCGAACAATTCAACCTTCCCTTTCCTTCTCGAACCTGATACGTTGCTCCACCACTTTCCCCAACAACGCACCTAACCGAAATCACACTTCCTATTCTAGAATCTCTCTAAGTTTCGAGCCATCCCTTAGGTAATGACCTCTCCTTTAAACACTTCATCCCGACTAGGTAACTTAGCACGAGATTCAAGTTCGTGAATCTAAGTGAAATCGAGGACAGTAGGAACCGCGTGGGTGAGGACAATAAATCAATGTTAGAAAACGTCTTAGGGCTAAGCGGAGTGGTGGAAGGAAGAGGGTGTCAGAGGTGTTTAGGACATCAGGGAGTAAGAAGTAGTGAAGTTAGGTGGTGTAAGTTAAGTATGGTGTGCGAGTCGGAAGAGAATGTATGGTTGTGGCTCGACATGATGTTCGCGTGTTAAACGATAAAGAGAGATGGGGGAGAGGAACATGAGTCATGTCGAACGAGGAAGTGAGAGATCATGGGAGAGAGATGAGTATTGAGCTTAGGAGGTCGAGTGACGTGGCTCGGTATTTTCACGGCTCGGCATGACTTGCTGAATGATCCATCTGTGCCAAGCGATAGAGAGGGAGCGTAGGAAGGAAGTTAGGGTTGGCTAATCATGCCGAGCGATGCGGCTCGGCATGACTTGCCGAATGCCGAACGGGGGAGTGGGTGTGTAGGAGAGCGGAGCACAACAAGAATAGTCATGTCTCTACAACACGGTTTGGCACTAAGTTTGATAGTAGATTACAACAGTCAGAACCATCCTAACTCGAACATAATGCATGTCGACTTAACTTGCTTTTTATGCCTGAACATATGACAATGAACAAGTACAAGGACTTAAGTAATTAAGCATATCGGACATCCCAAACTGATAACTCTCCTGTCTTGACAACCATAAACCTGAATTTAATTTTATAAAAACAAATAATAACCTTACATATACAGTGTCGATGTCGAGTTCAAACTCGAAACCATCATACGACAAGCTCTCGGAGACGGTCAGCGATGACGGTCGTCGAAGATGTAAGTCCAGATCTTAACTTTATTTCATCAACTTTACGACTTGTAATTCTTTGATTCTTATACTTGAACGGTTGCATTATTTCACACATCACACCAGGGGGGGGTATTTTGTTGTTAAGTCTAATGTCGATTGTTTTTCTAGTTTAGTTCAAACAAGTATTTAGTCAGATCCAACATTTACTAGAGATGTCCAGGACGTCTAGTTCTTCCACGGTCTCGGACAGACCCAAGTTAACTTCTCAACAAGAAGTAGTTGGAACTTCAAATCCATCAACCATTCCTGTTCAACATATTACGAGTCCCACGATCACATCCGTCGACTTGGCTCCTGATGCCTTAGATGCAGCGATCTTTTTAGATGATCCGATTGATTCTCAGGCCTTGAGAATTAACGAAAGCGCACTTCGTCGCATATTCTCGGTACATGGGATTCCTTTCGATGATGTGTTGGTTCCATCAGGACAAGATCGTCCTCACCTACCCCAGTCGGATACACGGCCTACAACAGATTTATGTGTTGGGTTGGTAATGTGCCGCCATTTTACTTTTTCCTCCGCGATCTTTTACAGTATATTGAGATCGCTCCATCGCAATTACATCCAAACAGTCATGCATTCGTATACGGCAAGTGCATTCTCTTTATGAACTCCTCTTCAGGCTCCCGAGTCCTGGCAATATCTGTTATATTTATCATTTCAAGAAACGATTGGACAGCCCATCTTTTGTATTTCTCGAACCACACAACAAGTGTCAAATCCTGACCGGGGGATGGAACAAATTCGCCCAGTATAAGCAGGGGTGGTTCTACGTGCGCTGTCCCCCTAGCTTCGCAAGGAGATAGGTAGAAGTAAGTAAGTTTCTTTTTCGGATTAATACTTGCATTCGACGATAATTGCTTTTTTCTAACTCTTTATCTACTTTTACAGGTATTAGCCCATATCCCGAAGGCTCCGGGTATTCTGAAGCTGTTGGGGCTATTCGACCTATTCCCATAAGAGACCGGGAAATTAGATCTCTTATTTCGAACGAATCGCTCTCGAAGTTTGGGTTACTGGCGACAGGCCGTCGGATAAGCCTTCCTCAAGATGTCACCATAACCAGGTCTGCTTTTGGCAAAGTAACAACACGTGATGCCTTTGACTCACCTTAGGAGAGGGAGATTAATGAAGCTGAAACTCCCGAAGTACATGGCGAGAATGTTAGCCCCACTCGGGAGTCGGTAGTCGAGGTGCACGACATCGAAGTAATGCCTCCCATGCGAAGGGAAAGATAAAATTGACATATAAACTGAGGAAGAAGAAACGGGCAGAACTTCTAAAGTCATAATCACCCCGGTGGAGAGAGAGCCTTCTCCTCAACGCTTAGAGAGTTCATTGAAAGGCCTGTCGGACCTTACTATTCCCGATGATTTGCTTAACTACTGCTTCAATGATCCGAAGATGCTTAAACTTCATTCACCCGCAAGAGGCGATGCAGGCGCTCAAGACCATGTTCAGGGAGAGAAGACTCCCATAAGTAGAGATAAACAAACTGGTCCATTGGGAGGGAAACACTAGGACACACACGGACATGTGCACTTCACTTTGCACTTCAATTTTAACCATCACCGTAGTCTTTTCTAACATATCGTTATTCACATTCCATGCAGGCGACATGGGACGCACTCACGGACTTGACCGTCTTCGTGGGTCATCTATTTTTCACTACTCTGGCCGAGATTCGGGTTTTGGCAAACGTCGAGACAGAGGCGACACCGGCGATCGAGACTACCACCATCGAGAATCATCCTACCGAAGAAAACCCATAGCCAGTCCTCCCACTCTCGCGGTCCTCCTTCTCAATCGGAGCAAAACAAAGAGAAGTCTACGCATAAGGGGTCCAGCTTGAGGCCCATCAAGATCAGCACTCTGGTTTGTCCAGTACTAGGCAATCTCGGGATCCCTATAAAACACCTGTAGTCTCTAGGCAGACTCCTCCCGCTCTTGTATCTGATCCATCAGTAGTGGAATGACTTGTTGAGCTTAAAGCCATATTCCCAAAGATATGCTTTGATGGCTTGAAATTTCTCCCGGCTATTCATCGCATTCCGGGATATTTCAAACAATGTGCTATTGCTTGTACTAAAGGCGTCTACGTTCAGCATGATGCGTTTAACCACTTAGTTAAAAAAAATATCGGAAGGCTCTATTGCGCGTCAACACAAAATTGATCGTCTGAAGCTCAAGGCTATTCATGACAAAGACATTATCAAAGCTCAGGATGAAGAGCCCTCTTCATACAAGTCTCAGCTCGAAGCTTCCCAAAAAAGCGCTAAAGACACAACGGAGGTCGTTAATCGTCTGGAGTCAACAAATAAGAAAGAAATTGACGAGGCGGTCCAACGTTGTGGGGCCTTGGATTTAGAGAAGGATTATGTTCAAAAGGAGAGGGATGCATTCGCCCTGTGAGTCAAAGAGTTGGAAGATCTACTCCGCAAAGAGAGAGAGAGGAAAAAACTGCTGCTCAAGAAGAGTCGCAATGATATTGCGATGAAATTGTTGTTATGCGACTCCTAAAGGCAAAGCTCGATGACGAGCTCTCCAAGGTTGGGATGATGTAGGATGAAGCCCATGAAGAGGGCAAAAGAATAGCATCCACGGAGATTGACTCTCGCCTCGAGGCGGCTACGGAGGCTGGTAGAGTGGAGATCAAGTGCTTATTCAACCCTCTTATAGTGGAATACAATGCTCGTGTCCTTATGCAATGGGACTTAACTTTTCTTGGCAAGGGCTACCTCGAATCTCTGGCCGAAGCATGGGAAACTTTAATAAAGATTAGAAATGTAGAGCTAGACACCGAGGAGGCTGATGAAGAGGCTTTGATAAAAGAATTTCTCAATGGGAATGAGCCTTCGGACTTATCTGTAGCGAAGGCCTTCTACAACAAAAGTTCCTCCTTATCAAAAGGAAATGATGACATCACCGGTCTGTCTAGCACCGAGTCTCCAGCTCCTCCACTTACTCAACCGACCGGTCGGCCGGTACTTGACCCGTTCGAAGAACATGTCAGCTATGATCTGGAGGCCCTGGCCTTGATATCCATGTACTATCTCCCATTCCAGAGCGTGAGACTCCAAGGACGGTTGAGAGCCAGCAAGAAACCGAAAAATAACTCTTCTTCTTAAAGTTCAAAGAGCCATTATTTTTGGTGTGAGTTCATTGTATTCTAACATTTGTCTCTTGTGGTCTTGCGTAGGCCGCTCTGACCCCGAGCCCAATCCGAGGAGCGGTGACTCCAAGGAGAAGAAGGAGAAAGCGAGTGAGGTAATTCAAGCTGGAGAGACTCCTGGCCCTAATGCTCAAGTAATTGAGGCACTTGACGAGGACAAGTCCGAGGCTTCGTCTCCCGTCGAAGAAAGTTATGAAGTTGAGATTACGGGCGCCTCTGAAGACACTTCAAAAATAAGCATGAAGGAGCAACTCACGGAGGTGAAGTAAAAGAAAACTGAAATCAAAGTTGAGCCCCAAGTTGTGGATCTTGATGATCCTTTGAACAGGCCTTTGATGTTCATCCTTCCTGGTGGGTCTAGGCCACTAGAAGTTTCTCATTCCTCCTCGGATGTTACTTCCCAATCATGCAAAACGTCCAAACGAAAACGCGTGAGGGAAGAGTCATCTGAGAAAACAAAGGAGGAAAAGAAACCCAAGAAATCAAATAAGTAGCTGTTACACTCGTTCAACGAGAGTTAGCTTAAACTATGTAATTATTTTTATTTTGGTAGTCAATGCAAATAGACTTTTGACTCCAAGTTTTGGAGGAGTTGTAGTAGAACCTCATTTTGGATGAATAAATGAAACTTAGTTCTTTTGTCTTTCAAACGACTTTTACTGTTTAGCTTTCTATATTATTGTGGTTGAAGCCCGAGCTATTGTGATTTACGTAAACCCCTAATTCATCTTCATATAACTTGGAAATTCTATGAAATTGTATATCCTTTATTCCACGTATCAGGTACTTAGAATATTTTTTAGTCTGTACGCTGGGGACTTGATGACTTCAAGTCAGTTGTACTCTAGTCTGAACTCCAGGGACTTAGAGATTTTTAAGCCGTTTATACTCTAGTCCGCACTCAAGGGACTCAGAGTACTCTAGTCTGCACTCCGGGGACTTGAAGATTTTTAAGCCATTTATACTCTAGTCCACACTCTGGGGACTCAGAGTACTCCAATCCGCACTCTTGGGACTTGGATATTTTGAGTCGCTTATACTCTAGTCTGCACTCTGGGAGAGTACTCTAATCCGCACCCTGGGAACTTGGAGATTTTGAGTCGTTTATACTCTAGTTCGCACTCTGGGGACTCAGAGTACTCCAGTCCGTACTCAGGGGACTTGGAGATTTTAAATTGTTTATACTCTAGTCTACACTCTAGGGACTCAGAGTACTCCAATCCGCACTATGGGGACTTGGAGATTTTAAGTCGTTTATGCGCGTACGTACGTCAGACAGGATAATGTAACTCTAGTTTTTCGCCGTAGAATTATCATAAATGGAAACATCAGTAATTCATGGAAAAAATGGCTTTAGGCCTTTATTAATGAAAACAAGCTAAATTGTCTTATTACATGCTGAAAACTAAGAACCAACGAAATAAAGACATACTGAAAATAATTGCAACAAAGATAGAAAATGAATAGACTAAGTATAGTAATGCCGCATATGCTTGATATTCCAAGCTCGGGGGAGTGTCGCGTCATCAACGGTCACTAGCTTGAAAGTTCCTTTTCCAAGCCTCCGTTCAATGACGTATGGACCTTCCTATGTAGGATTCAGATGCGACGGGACCGGAAAAATCGTTTCAAAACAAGGTCGCCCACGTCGAAGACTCTTGGCTGGACTTATTCTTTATAATATCAATCAACTCGGTGTCTATGCGCGGCCGCTCTTAAATCAGCTTCTTCACGTTATTCATCAATGAAGTCCAGCGATTGCAAGAAAAGTTCCCGATTCATCTTAGGGTCGTAATGAGTTACCCGGTGTGACTGAACTTCAAGTTCTACGAGTATAACAACTTCCGTGCCATGTGTCAATGCGAATGGAGCATGGCCAGTCGCGGACTTGTGGGTAGTTTTATAAGCCCAAAGTGCTGTTGGAAGTTCATCCACCCACTTACGTCTAGCCTTTTCCAAATACTTTTCCAATATAGACTTGATTATTTTGTTCACGATTTCCACTTGTCCATTGGCTTTTGGATAAGCAACTGCCGCAAACCTTTTGTCGATGCCATGCTTTTGACAAAATTCTTTAAACTCTTCACTTTCGAATTGAGCCCCGTTGTCTGTAGTGATAGTCCGTGGGAGGCCAAAAAGACATATAATATTTCGTATAAAAAAATTAATGACCTTCTTTGTGGTGATCGTGGCTAAGGGCTCTGCTTCGGTCCACTTGGTAAAATAATCGACCGCAACTATCGCATATTTAACTCCACCTTTAGATATGGGTAAGGAACTTTTTTTATATCGATCCTCCATATTACAAACGGCCAGGGACTAACCATTTGAATGAGTTCCATTGGAGGAGCTCTCGGGATTTTGTATACTTCTGGCATTTGTAACATCTCCTTACGTAGTCTGCGGCATTCCAATTTATAGTTGGCTAATAGTATCCATAGCGGATGATTTTCTTTGCTAATGTTTGCCCCACAGTATGGTCACCACATTCTCCTTCATGGACTTCCTTCGGGACTCGTTTTATCTCATCGTAGGCAATGCACTGGAGTAAGAGGGTCGACAATCCTTTTCGATACATTATCCCATCCTGCATACATATGGTAAAGCCTTACGAATGACTTGTCGTCTTTCGCTCCTTCTTTCGGGCAACATCCCGTGTGGCAAACATTGTTTGAATGGGGTCATCCATGATTCCTTCGCGATATCTTTTTCTAACACGAGATCTATCTCCATTACATCTATACTCGAAGCATGTAAGGTTTCGACAGGAACCAATCCCATTTGCTGTGCATCACCAGTTCTCGCAAATTTTGCTAATGAATCAGCTTCTTTGTTTTTTTCATGCAGGACATGCAAAATATCATAATTATTTTAGATTTGCTACCAGCTCTTGAACCCGTGCAAGGTATGGGGCAAGTCTCTATCTCTTCGCTTGATAGTCCCTTCGCATCTGATATACCACTAATTGTGAGTCACAAAAGATCTCAACCGATCTTACTCCTAACTCTCCGATAAGTTTCAAGCCAGCGATCAATGCTTCATACTCGGCCTCGATATTTGTTGTTGGGAATTCAAGCTTCAAAGCATAACAAACTGATCAGTTTTTGGTAGCCACAAGAACTATGCTAACCCCCGAGCAATGGTCATTAGATGCCCCGTCGGTGTACGTCTTCCATCGAATGAGAGGTATGACATTGTGACCGCTTGATTCGTCTAATACGGTGAATTCAACAATGAAGCCTGCTAGCGCTTGCCATTGTATGGCCCTTCATGGCAGGTAGGTAATATCGAACCAACTCAACTCAATATTCCATTTTAACATCCTTCCAGAGGTTTATGGTCGTTGGAGTACATGTCGCAAGGGTTGGTCGGTATAAACACTGATTGAGTGTGCCTGGAAGTATGGCTGAAGGTTGCATGATGCAATCACCAAGCAATATGATAGTTTTTCAATCTTAGGATAATTTCTTTCTGCCCCCGTTAAACGTTTACTGACATAGTACACCGGCTTTTGAACTCGGTCCTCCCCACGAACCAAAGCCGTACTGATAGCATGCTGGGATACAGCCAAGTACACGTACAACATCTCATGGTCTACCAGTTTCGATAGTACCGGAGGACTTTCTAAATGCCTTACCAGAGCTCGAAATGCTTCCTCGCAGTCGGATGTCCACTCAAAATTCCTCTTTCCTTTCTTTATTACGTATAAGAAAGTAATACACTTATATGTGACTCTGGATATGAATCGACATAGCGAGTCAACCTTTCCATTCAATCTTTGTACCTTCTTTATAGTTCTGGGTACTTGTATGTCTCGAATAGATTGAATCTTCTCCAGGTTAGCTTCGATTTCCCGTGCATTCACAATGAAACCCAAAAACTTTCTTGATGCAACGCCAAAGGAACACTTCAAAGGATTGATTTTCATTCCATAATATTTGAGTATATCAAACATCTCCGCTAAGTCCCGAATGTGGTCGTTTGACTGTCGTGACTTTACGAGCATGTCATCCACATAGACTTCCATCGTTCTACCAATCTGGTCCTTAAACATTCGATTCACCAGACGCTGATAAGTCGCTCCCGCATTTTTCAATCCGAAAGGCATCACTACATAGCAATATAACCCAACGTCGGTGACAAAACTGGTTTGTTCTTTGTCTGGAATGTGCATCGGGATTTGATTATATCCCGAGTACGCATCCATAAATGACAGTAATTCGTGTCCGGTGTTGAGTCGACCAGCTGGTCTATTCTAGGTAAAGGAAACTATCCTTCAGGAATGCTTTATTCAAATCAGAGTAATCAATGCAAGTTCTCCACTTCCTATTTTATTTCCTTACTAGCACAGGGTTAGACACCCATTCAGGGTAGAGGGCGTCACGGACGAACCCATTGGCTTTGAGTTTGTTCACCTCCTCTCTGAGAGCTGCGGACCTCTTCGGGTCCATGTCTCTCCTTTTCTGTTTTACAGGAATGTACTTCGGTCTATGTTCAACATATAACTTGCAATAGCGGAAGAAATCCCACACATATCAGAATGTGTCCAAGCAAAAGCATCCAGGTTCTCTTAGAGGATGTCGGTGAGATTCTCGACCACTTACGGGTTGAGTTGTGATCCAATCTTAAGTACTCGTGATGGGTCATCTCGGCTGACTAGAATTTCAATTGTCAGTTCAGCCGGTGCTGCTTTTCTTCCCTAGGTTCCCCATCATCATCTCTTGAATCTATGTCTCTATAGATCCGAGAATGTGGCCCGGGCACTACTTGTATATTGTCGGTATTCCGGATGCGAACAGAGTTGTCCGTAACCTTTCCTTTCTCTCTCCACTGAGCCTCTCTTAGCTCAGCCACATAACATGCGCGACCGGTCGCCTGATCGCCATGCACAACGCCAACTCCTTTGCCTGCCGAAAATTTCAAAGTCAAACACCACTGGGCCAAAGCTGCCCTAAACTCTACTAAGGCCTGTCGACCTAGAAACACATTGTATGGAGAATCAACATCCAAAACTATGAAAGGTAGGATTCACACCCTCCTACGTTCACCTTGTCCCAGTTCAACTGGCATCTCAACATAACCTACTGCATCAGTCGCTGCACCATTAAAGCCATGGATGCGAGCTTTAGATGGCTTTAAATCCTTCGTCTCCATCTTCATTTGGTCATACGCCTTTTTAAAGATGATGTTAACATAACTTCTGTAATCAATCAAAATTCTCTTCACAAATACTGGCCCGATTGTTGCGGAAATAACCATTGGGTCAACGGTAGGCGCCTCCACCCGTCAGCATCTCTGCTATTGAAAACTATATCGTTCATTATTGTTCGCTGCTGCTTAGCTGGGGACCCGTCCTTAGTATTTGAACAACACTCAAACTCTGCCTGTCTTAGGGAGTTAGCATACTGCTCCATTTCCTGCCAATTCTTATCTACAGGGTGAGGTCCACCGACTATCGTGTTTATGACCAGTCAACCCACAGTTCGGGAAGGTTCTTCTGGTTGACGTGGAGCTGGCCTGCGTCTAGGGTTTGATGTTCCTTGTCTACCCTCCTGTGGGTTCTTGACAAACTCCTACAACTTTTTCTGTCTAATCAGTTTTTCTGTGGCATCATAGAGGTGTCTACACTCTTCTGTATTGTGCCCGTAAGTCTCATGGAAGCGACAGTACTTCCCAGTCCGCTTATGTTCCTCTGTTGACTCCTTTGGACGCAGCTTTCTATATTGAAAAGTGATACAAGTTGACAGGTAAATATTCTCAAGAGATGCATTCAGTGGGGTGTATTCGTTGTAGGTTAGAATCCTTAGCTTCCATTTCCCTGCTTCTCTTTTCTTTTCAGGATTTCCTCCTTCAGACCTTTTAGACTGCCCAGGCTTGTTCTGGACATTGACTTGAACCTTTCCTGAGTTTTCACCGGATTGTTTTATAGTGATATTACTTTTCACAGTCTCCTGAACAGGCCCTGGTGCCTTATCTCGCCTTATCCACCTGGCTTCTTCTCTTCTTATAAATTGGGGAGCCTTTGAATAGAAACGCTCTAGCGTAGTTGGAGGCTTTCCTACCAACTAATCTCCAAACTCTGATTTCGGATCTACTCCTCGCATTACCGCCATCAAAATTGTATGGTCGTTAGGGTTGCTAACTTCATTAACCACAACATGAAATCTATGTAAGTACTCTTTTTTTGACTCCCCCGGAGTCTGGATTACACTGGATAGGGATATCACATCCTTGGGATGAGTGGCATGTATTCTGAACTGTTCCACAAATTTTGTCGCCAACTTGTCAAAGCTGGATATAGACCATGGGGGAAGTCGGGTGAATGATATGGTGGAGATTCCGGATAGAGTAATTGGAAAGCATCTACACTTGGTCGCGTCATTTGCTCTAGCTGAATCCATCATCCATTCATACCTCATCACGAGTTGTCTGGAATCAGTCTTTCCTTCATAGGCTGGGATAGTTGGCATGCTAAACTTCCTGGGGTACTCGGCTGTAGAATAGTATCTGTGAATGGAATATGACTCTGGGATATACCCTAATCTTCATTGGTCAGGCCCTAATTTTCTATCATCAACTGTATGACCATAGCTGATAAGTTCGAAGTTAGTATAGAGGATGGAAGGTTGGGCTCTGTTCTACGGGACTGCTCAGGTTGGTGTCTCCTCTGTTGGCGATCTGCCAAACGTGTATCTTAGGGACCAGCTTCATTAGGGCCTTGGTGAGCCAGGCGTCCAATTTCCACTCGCGCTCCTGCTCCTGAATTTCCTGCTACAGCCTGGGTGTGGTCTCCAAGATGTAAATGATCCCTAGTTGATCAATCAACATCACCTGCTTGTGCAATTTTTGTTTTGCGACGTCTACGCTTGGGAGGTTCGTCGGACAAGGTCGAACTATCAGATAAAGAATAAGGAACGGGGCTACCTCCAGCATTCTGATGTTGTTGCTGAGTAAGCTGAGTCATGTGGTTAGCGTTGGCTTGAATCTTCTCAGTAAGTTGTCTCCTGCTTTCCATGAGTTCTCTCATCAGGTCGTTGAACTCTATCCTAGTAACGACTTCCATCTGGCTATGAGCTCCGGCAGTCCCTATGTCGGGATTAACTTGCTGATTGCTAGGTCCTATCTGTTGTACGCTAGCAGTCTCGTTAACGTCCGCGTTATGAGAGGCTGATCGGGTACGTGGTCTTCCCATAGTAGAGTTGTTGATCTAAACTCTAAGTAGATTCAACGGACGTCCTGTGAATAAGTTGGATCTCCTTCGGGGGATTTATTCAATCCAATAGCTACAAAGCAGATCCAAGTGGCCTGAGAATTCAATTCTTAGTGAAAGCACCAAAATGTGAGCACCAGAATTGGTCACTAACACCCTTAAGAAAGTTTATGTAGAGAAATAAATGAAGAAGATAAATTAAAAAGAGAATTGTAAGCTAGGTAAATGTAAAAACAAGAACGTTGGATTTATAGTTGTTCAGCGTAACTACATACATCCACTTTGAATCTTGATCTTTATTGCTTTCACAAATGATTGAACATAGATACAATCTGTACTATAATGGCTTGAATACAAGTGCTAATTAAAATAGGATAAGTTTTGAATGCAGCAGAGCCTCCCTTGTGTTCTCGAAAAGGGGCCCTTTCACTATGCCCCTGCCCTTCTTTTATAGACGAAGATGGATTGGACTTCCCTCATAGGCCTAGGAGCAAGATATCTCGGATCGTAGTAAGTGACTTCTATGTGCTGAGCCATAAATGTCGAGCGGCAATTGCCGAACCACATATCCAGGCCGAATGGCATTCGTATGCCGGTCGAGGAAGGCATGCCGAACGGTACTGTATGCCAAACGAGGCTGTGCATTGAGTGAAGAGTGTAGGCCAAACGAGACCTGTGCCGACCAAGACTTGATGCCAGTCGAGTGGAGATGCCGAACGAGGCTTCATAGCGAATGAGGCTCCATGCCAAATGAGGCTCTATGCCGAACGAGGCTCCATGCCGAACGAGGCTTCATGTCGAATGAGGGGAGGTGTGCCGAACGATGTTTATGCCGAACCGTGTACTTGTCTGATGGTCCTTACGTTATTGGGTTAATTACCCAGGTAACAACCGTATTTATTAATATTATTCTGCTGCACTAATTTGTTATATCTGTTAAATTTTAACTTCGATGATACTGTAAAGGGAAATTATTGTATATTGTTAATCAGCTTCATGAACTGTTTATGTAATTATTGTATTTTGTCATTCCGCAGCGAGATTCTATAATTTTGATTTTCTATCTCTTATTTCTTTAGAAAAAACCCCATTGATAATCTATTCTTTTGGGCTGTTTGAGTCAGACATGTGTGGTTTATTGTCGACTTAAATTATCCAAAAATGTAGGTCATCATAGTTGGTATCAAAGCTAGTTTAGAGATACCATAGCCTGTTGGGGTAAACTTATTAAGAGATAGGGTAATGGACTGCCCTATTATGAGTTTAGAGTATATATATGAGAGAGCGTATTTGTTAGTGTTATAAAATGTTTTGAAATTGATAAATGAAATTATTTTAACTTGGATTATATTTTTTGTGTGTGTATATATATATAAGAATGAATTTAATAAAATGATATAGTCTTTTATGATTGTTTCATGATTAGTGACTGTTATCACTTTACTGATTGATTCATCGGAATAGTAGTGCTTATTATCATTTGGTGATTGATTGGTTATGCTTGGCCAGTTTATGAAAATCGGCTATTGTTTGTTGATTTGAGCATTGATTATTTTCATGAATTTTTGAAATAGTTTTAAATGGTTTATAAAAAATTGCATGTTTTTAACATGGGATTTTGAAATAAATACATATCTGAATTCCCTACTGTATTATTATACTGTGTATTTGATACCATATCCAAAAATGATATATAAGATATGGTTTTGATAGATATGATTTATAGCTAAAAAGTTACTCAAACTGAAATGAGAACTTGAATTCTAGGGTTTTGAAATTGGTTTCTAAAATTTTGAAAAAATATAATAGTATTGTTTGAAAGTATTTTCAGCACTGTAATGTTTTCAAAATGATTTCATAAGAAATGAAGTGCAGAACTCACTTCTGTCGCTAGAAAATAAATTTTTGTGATGATTGCAGCATCATCGACGCCTATTTTCGAGTTTCAAAGTGATGGAAGCCGCTTTAGTAGCTTTACTACTCGATTATTTAATGAAACTGATTTAATTCAAATCCCTGAAGTATGATTTGATATTCAAAAGGTATATATATATATATATATATATATATATGTGTGTGTGTGTGTGTGTTTCAAATGATTTGAAATAAACTCGGAGTTCAGTTCTCGAATTTCTGTTGTACGATATTATGGACACATGTATCATATGCATTAGGATTGATTGATCGATTGATTGTGCATCTTGTTGAGATGATTGATTGCCGATTTCCAGTTTTGAATTGGAATTAGATTTCCCGACTATTTAGAATAGTCGAACACTTTCAAATTGGGAACTAATTTTCAATGCTACGTATTTTGAAAAGTACATAAAGTTTAGTTTTGAAAATTTTAAAGTAAAGAGTAATAGAAGTTGAACAAGTTTTAAAATGTTAAATAGTTTGATAAGTAAATTACATAAGATTATTATGAACTATACTGTAGGATCGATTTCACCCTAGAGGGGGTGAATAGGGTGTTGTTATTAATTATAAAAGTTATTACGGAAGCTTATAAAAATTATTTCAACACAGATATATCAAAATAATAGCAGCACAGATAACAGCAGAATAATAAATGCAGAAATAGAACGAAACAGAATTTACCCAGCTTCGGCAAAACCCTGCCTACGTGTTGCCCCCATGGTTTCTACTAGAAATTAAGTAGTCACATACTTACACACGCAAACTCGCGACACACGCTACCGACTAACCTAACTCTACGCTCAAAACCCTGCCATAACTCAGTCACTGAGTTGCGAATTCTCAAACTATGCCATGTAGTTGTTCCCTAGTCACTCGACTAGAAATTACACAATTTTCAAAAGAAAATACAAAAACAAGAATTTAAAAAACAATTAAACCCTAATTATTCCTTTTTAACATAAACCAATACTAAAGAAGGAAAGGGCGGGCCCAATGTTATTTTATTTATTTATTTGGTACGTTCCTTTGTTTAACAATGGCCTCGTTCCTTCTTTCGTTCGTTCCTCTTAGCTCTGAAATTAGGGCTTTGTGAAATCGCTGCTTAAGTTGATGGTTGGTGCTTCGATTGCTTACTTCTATTGATTCGTTCGCAGCTCCTCCTCCTTGATCGAGTTTGACTTTGATTTGGTATGTAAATTTTTCTTTTGCTTCTTTTCATTTTCTTGCTTTTTCTTGATCTGATTCAAAAGCCGGTGATGTTACTTGTTTATATAGGATTCGAGATCCTTGATTTTCGTTTGTATACATTTATTTGAATTTGTCACTTGATTTATTTCGACCATTCGATTTTGTTTTAATGCTGATGATAATTTCTGACTTGTTTATGTCGAATAATTTCGTTTACTTGATTAACACGGTTTTGATTTCGAACTCGCTTGATTCCCTGATTGATACAACTTCGATTTGGAACCGTTCGATCTTTCCTACTTGACTTTGGCTTTGATTTTTGACCCACGGCTTTGACTTGATTTTGATGATGTTGATTTCGTTCGACTTTGACCATACTGTTCACTGCCTCTGGTCATTTGATTTGATTATGATGATTTTGGCATTTCCTTTGTACTTACTTCGGCCATTATGTCTTTGATTGTTGTATCACTTTGTTGATGATGCTTTGACTGTTGAACTTGGTGGTCTTGTGTCATAGTTTTGGTTCATCTGACTACAGTTCTGTGCACATTGTATTTCATGGTTGTTGTGTTGCCATATTAATCCCTCTGGCATTTGTGTTCATCCCTGATAGCACTTTCGACCTTGTTCGATTTTACTTGCCGTTTCATGACTCCGGCCACTTGAACTATTTTGATTTTGGTACTGTTTCATTTGATATAGATATGTATATGTATATGTATACATATATATATATATATATATATATATATATATATATGCGTACATGTATATTTATATTTGCTCGGCTTTGGATCTTTTCGAACTTGCCACCATGGTTTGTTTATCTCTGCTTGATTTTCTGTTGTACTTAGTATCACTTGATGTTGTACTGTGCATTCCTGTATATGTACTTGAGTCTGATACTTTTTGAAGCTTGCATTGTCCAGTTTCACTATTGCATACATGTTGTATCTTTTGGACCTCAAGTTGCCTGAGCATTTCCATTCTGCTATGTCTTTGATGTTGGCTTGCATTATCACTTGTATCAGTCATTGTTCTCTGTTGCATCGCTTGGCCATATGTATGCATCGAGGCAGTTTGTATTTGTTTGTAGTTTTGCCCCTATTTCATTTGATGTTGTAGCCCTCTTTGCTGGTTTGTGTGTATTTGGCCTTGTTGTATGGTCAGTGCTGATTTGGTTAACATTTTTGGTGGTTCACCTTGGTCCCTCTTTTGCTGGTCTTCAAGTTGAGTTGCAGACTTGAGTCTATTGTATTTCATGTTGCCTTGATTACACTATCTTCATATATTTAAAACTGATGTGTGTATATTGACATTGAATTCATCTTTTCCACTGTATATGTTGACATATTAACTTGGTTGAACACGTGCACTGAGTTGGTGCTCATGTGTACTGATGCATTGTATTTTCATTCATCTTTGAGCCTGGGCAGTTTGGTTAAGATTTGGTCTTGCATTGCACTGACAACTGAATTCATTTGTTTGTCAATTTTGCTTAGTCGACACTTGCTCATCCAAGCTCGCACTTGAATGTGGATTATGTAGTTGTGTTGTACTGATTTGATATTTGCTTCAATTTAGTTTGATTCACTTTGAACTTCATGTTGATTTTTGAAATCGCACCTGAGTTGAATCCAGCTTTAAAGCTTGGGTTTGACCTTGTGCTCGTTTGTGATTTCACTTGAGTTAAACCCGATTTTGATTTGGGTTTGACCTTGTGCTCACATGTCCCTGTAATTTTATCAAGTGTATATATCGGTGTGCATGGCCTTGTGGCATGTACAGTGATACGCTGTGCATGTCACAAGCTGTTCGTGTATGATGAATTCAAATTTAAATGATGACGAACAACCCAAATAACTAAGGCATATATTATTTTCATAACTCACATTTCATTTTATACTGCAGAAATATTTTATTTTCAATTTTACCGCGTCAATGTATATTTCTGCAGATTGCTCAGATGCTGGATTCACATTAGAATGAAGTTGAAGATAAATACGAGTTGAGTGAATGAGTGACATGTGGTGAGGTCAAATGTAAATGTGAGTTGTAATGTAATCAAATTTGTATTGTAATTGAAATTGTATATATATAGTGAGAGCTTGAAATTTGTACTATACAAAAATTGTAATAAGTATTTGTTTGAATAAAATATCTGTCTAATTCAAATTCTATGTTATTTATTTTATTCATCAAATATCCATTTAATATGTGAAAATAAACTAGTATATTAACAAATACATTTAAATGAATATATATATATATATATATATATATATATATATATATATATATTATCATCAAACAAAAATCATATAATCGCATATTCAACAATCTCCCCTTTTGATGACAACGAACATATATTTAAGATTTTGATACGTTAAATGTATTTGATTATTCAATTTGCTCCCCCTATTTGAATGATTCCTCTCTACACAAAGCTCCCCCTTCATATATGCATACAATGCAAATGAGCCTAGATACAAGTAGAAAATATTTGACCTTTGCTTGATTTTATTTGACAATATCTTAACTTTTCTCTCGCCATTTTGTTATCAGAAAAAGAATAACAGTGTTAGAAAAATAGAGATAAAGTGATAGTTATTAATACAACATTAAAACTCAATCGAATATAAATATTAAATTTCAATAAAAAATCAAACAAAAATCATAAACACTCTGTTAGGCACATATTCCACTTTTAGAATGATGGGAATGATGTCATCATATAAATCCATATAGTTATGTCTATTTGTGGTATATTTACATCAGGAATTTGAATATCTACCAACCATGCATATTGGGCGAATTCTCACCACCGATCCAAGGCCCCACCGAACCAATTCGTCACCGGACCGAGATCACCGGATCAATACCAAATCCCAACTCTCCTACCACCGAACCATCTCCTTTCCATGTCCCTACCGAACCAACCAACTACCGGACCAAATCCTCACCACTGCCGAACCAACCCCTAGCCGAACCAACCCACTTCCCATGATTAGCCGATCCAACTCCATTTCCATGCCTAGCCGAACAACTCACCACTGAACCATCTACCTCCGAACTAAGACACCAACTCACCTCTATGGCCCGAACCATCCACCACCGGACCAAGCTACGCCCTCATCGTCGGACCGGCACGCATGCCATTCACTACCGAACCAGAGGCATACTACCACTACCGAACCAACATGAGGAAGGCATTACCGAACCAACACTGCCAGGCCAGATTACATCAGCCCAGGCCCACCAACAGCTATATACATCCAAGACTCTTATCCCCAACCTCACTCTATAAATAGAGGGGTAGGGGTACAACAATGGCAGACAAGTTTGAGAGCTCAAGCACGGATAGAACTTTCAAACAACTTTCAGATACTTGTAATCAAAGCTTTGTACTTGTAATCTGAACAGAAAAGGAGAATAACATATAAAGTGGACGTAGGCACATTCTGGTCGAACCACTATAAGTCTGTGTGTCTTTTACAGTTTAGTCCATCTATTTTATATATTTGCATAAATCACCCAAATCATTAAGAACAACATATAATCAACTGAATCATACGACTTGAAGGTGTTTGCCCATTTTTTGTGCAAACATTTTCGGTGCTTTCACTGAGAACTCGAGCTAGAAGCTTCAGCTTCTCCCACTCAACCTTCTTCCCAACAATATCGCTCATTACTTGGAAAACATGCCTCCCAAGCAGAGGAAAGATGCTAGCAAAGGAAAGAACATCGCAACTAGTAGTATCCCAGATCCAGTGATCAGAGATCAAGAGAATCGTCCTATTCCAACAGCAAATGGAAATCAGGAAGATCCGACAGCCCCTACTACGGAACAACCAATTACTAGGGCAGATCTGGACAGGGTTGTGGCTGAAGTAACTAACCGCTTCGCATCTCAACAAGAAGCCTTGGTGGACCAACTTATGTCACGCTTAAGGGATGCTGAAGAATCCAACCGCAACACCGAATCATGGGGTGAATCTCAGTCTGGAGGATCTGGGAGGCGACAAAGATCTTTCTTCTTCGAAGAGGCTAACAACAGAAACAGCCATGGTAGGAGCCGAGCACTGACTCAGCCCGAATTCCGACCCGAGAAAACACTTGGAGCCGAACCCAACGAGAGAGGTACCAGGAAGGGGTCGGATATGGTTGAGCCTATCATGCTACCTAACCATGGGAACACCAATGGACGGGGCTGAACTGGAGTCCAGCCCGAAGTTGGACCCGAGGGAACGCTTAGAACAGAGCCCAACAGGGGAAGATCGAGGCAAGGGCCAACTGTGGCTGACCCCAGCATGCTCCCATAGGACCGAAGACAGCCATCGGAAAATGTTAGGAGTAATAGACGATACCATCTCTACAGGTTATCTGGACGGACTCAATCCCAAGAGAAGAGCCAAACTCATTTCTATCCGCTCCAAGTTCTGATGAAAGGATGGCGCAATTGTTTAGAGAGTGCGTCCAATGGGACCAAAGGGATCGGGGGATAGGTGCTAGGGTAACCAGCCCCTTCACCAGCAATATCGAAACTGCCATCACCCTGCGGGAATGGAAAATGCCAACAATGGAACCTTACAAGGGAACCTCTGACCCCGTTGTACACTTGCAGAGATACACACAGCATATGCTCATGAGCGGAGCAATAGAGGGAGTGTTGTGTAAATGCTTCCCATTATTCTTGGCAGATCTAGTTACCTCCTGGTTCTGCCACCTACCCCATGGATCCATCATCTCATGAGAAATGTTGAAAGAAAAGTTCATCAGCCAGTTCCGCATTCATATGGAACAACCCAAGGACGCTTATTCCCTATCTAATATCAAACAGAAGCCTGGAGAGACGGTGCAACAATATCTGACCCGATTCAACGCTGCAGCAGCCGTAGTCCAAGATGCCGATGAGAAACTTATCCTAATGGCTCTTTGTAGTGGCATACATCCGGATACCAAGTTTGCTACAAGATTAACAGGACAAAAACCGGCTACATTACCCGATTTCTTCCATGAAGCAGGAAAATATATGAGACTTGAAGACGCTGCCACCGAAAGGCAGACAAGGCAACAAGTCAAGGCAACTCATGGCAACGCACCCGCTGCAGCAAAGGACGTCGGAAGAAATGACTCTCGAGACAATGCTGGGGGCAGGAAGGGAGAAAAACGCCTATATCGGCCAAGACCAAGATTTGACGCTTACACTCCTTTGAATGAAACAGTCGAAAACATCTTCCTGGCCACCCAAGACGAGCTTAAATACAAACGCCCCCCGTACAAGAAGGAATCAGATCACGCAATCAGGTCTGGAAAGTTCTGTCGTCTCCAGGAATCTCATGGGCATGATACCAATGAATGTCGTCATCTCCGGGACCTGATTGAAAAACACATCAGAAGGAAGAGATTGGAACAGTATATAAAGGGTCAAGACAGGACTCCAGCTCCTACCAAGGAGAACCCATTGCAACTCCACCCAGAGACAGGTGGAAGAAATCACAACACCAGCGGTTCCAGTCAAGAGAAGATAGTGGTCCATACAATATCGGAAGGACCACACATCGCCGACAGGAACTGGGCAGAAATGGAAAGATATGGAAAGTCACTTAGAAACAATGAAGACTTCATCAATTCCGTCATGGAAGAACGCCAACCGAAGCGGAAAGAGGATAATGACATCACATTCAATAGGCGAGACTTAGAAGGTAGACAGTACCCTCACACGGATCCTATGGTCATCTCTGCCCAGTTCGGCCCAGCCGAAGTTTTTCGAATTCTGGTAGATACTGGATGCTCCGTAAACATTTTATTCAAGCATTCTTTCGACAAAATGAAGCTGTCAATGAAGGATGTGTCTCCCTGTAACAAACCACTACACGGTTTCATTGAAGATGCGAAGATGCACCTCGGGCAATTGGACCTCTTTGTTGAAATAGGAAGTCATCCCCGCCCCATGGTGCGGGAACAAACATTTGTGCTAATAGATAACCACTCGGCCTACAACGCCTTTTTAGGAAGACCAGCCTTGTCTGAATTCCAGATTGTCCTGGCCCCTTGGTGCCTGAAGATGAAATTTCCAGCAGATAATGGGATAGGGGAAGTAGAAGGAAATCAAGACGCAGCTCGAGATTGCTATGTAACTGAACTTTGCAATAACCGCAGGAAGGATAAAGGGAAGGATGCAGAGACTTCTCTCTAGAAGAAAAACTTGGAAGCATAGCAACTAAAGAAAGCCCCTCCTCTTCGATATATCAGTGATCCTTTCAATGAATTAGACCCCAGGGACAAAGAGGAGGAGGCCACCGTCGAGCCTGCAGAGGCTATGGAATTTGTATCTGTAGACAAACACGACCCAAGTATACTGCTGAGAGTCGGGTCTCAGTTAAGAGCAGAGTTGAAGGATCAACTCGTCGATTTTTTTTGCCACAACTTGGATGTATTTGCATGGACGCACGCTGACATGACTGGAATCTCCCCAGACGTAGCATATCACGTACTGAACATTGATCCCACCAAGGTGCCAGTAAAGTAGAAAAAGAGAAGCATGGGGGCAGAACGATCAGCAGCCCTCGAGGAAGAAGTAAAGAACCTACTTGCCAATAACTTCATACGAGAAGCCATCTACCCAGAATGGATCGCCAACCCGGTACTGGTAAAGAAGGCTAATGGGAAGTGGCGAACATGCATTGACTTCTCCAACTTAAATGATGCTTGCCCGAAGGATTGCTTCCCACTCCCCCGAATCGATCAACTCGTGGACAGCACAGCCGGACACGAACTCTTATCTTTTATGGATACATACTCAAGATATAACCAGATCCTATGCACGCCCTCGATCAAGACCACACTAGTTTCATCACCGACTGGGGATTGTACTGCTACAGAGTAATGCCTTTTGGACTTAAAAACGCCGGAGCTACTTATCAGCGCCCCGTCAACAAGATGTTTGCGGAACTAATAGGACGAACTATGGAAGTTTATGTGGATGACAAACTGGTAAAGTCGAGGAAAGCCAATGATCATGTAAGCCACCTGGACGAGATGTTTCAAGTACTTCGCCAATATGGAATGAAGCTGAATCCTCTAAAGTGCTCGTTCGAAGTGTCATCAGGAATGTTCTTGGGATTCATCGTCCATTCCAGGGGGATTGAAGAAAACCTCGAACAAGTCCGAGCCCTGAAAGATATCAGGATACCTTCCACTCGAAAAGAAATGCAAAGCCTGAATGGGAAGGTGGCCGCCCTAAGCAGATTCATCTCTAAAGCAACCGACAAATGCATCCCTTTCTTCGAAGCCCTAAAGAAAGACAAAGGAAAGTTCGAATGGACTGACGAATGCTCAACAGCCTTCCTTAACCTAATCGAACACCTCCAGAGACCACCAGTACTCTCAACTCCAAATAAAGGCGAAGAACTATACCTATACCTTGCCGTATCGTCCCATGCTCTAAGCGCCGCTTTGGTGAGAGGAGACAACCGCGCGCAGCGGCCCGTATACTTTGTAAGCAAGAGATTTACGGGGGCAGAAGCCAGATACACTAAACTTAAGAAGCTAGCATACTATTTGCTAATCACGTCACGGAAACTGCGACACTATTTCCAATCTCATTCAATCAGAGTTTTAACCGATCAACCGCTAAGGCAGGTACTCCATCGCCCCGACACTTCTGGGCGACTACTCAAATGGTGCATTGAACTGAGTCAATATGATATCACCTACCATCCTCGCACCGCCATCAAGGGATAAGCCATGGTCGATTTCATTACCGAATTCACTATCAGCGAAGGTAAGGAGCAACCTGAAATAGCTGAAGATATCAAGTGGAATCTCTTTGTAGATGGACCATCAAACGAACAAGGCTCGGGGCAGATATTGTGATAATCACCCTCAGGGGAAGGAAGCTGCACTATGCCCTAAGGTTGGAATTCGCTGCCACCAACAACGATGCAGAGTATGAAGCAGTAAGCAGGATTAGAACTTGCCTTAGAAATTGGAGTCGGTTCTTTATGTCTCCATAGTGATTCTCAACTTATCGTACACCAAGTACTAGGAGAGTTTCAGACTCGAGGAGAACGACTCACGGCATATCTACAGAAGACCAAGCTGCTACTCGATCAGTTGGACCACTATTTAATCAAACACATTCCTCGAGAGGAGAACCGAGAGGCTGACGAACTGGCAAAGCAAGCTAGCATGAAGAACGGCACCATTTCCGGAACAGTAGCCATCTGAAAACAACTAGCCCCAAGTTTCGAACAAGAGGATCTGATAGCTGCAGTCGAAGAAGAAACTTGGATGACTCCTATCCAGAAATACTTACAAGATGGCACACTACCCAACGAGCGTAACGAAGTCATGAAAATCCTGAGGAGTGCTTCCCGCTACACAATACAAGAAGGCATCTTCTATCGACGCGGCTTCTCTAACCCCTTATTAAGGTGTGTTGCTGGAAAGGAAGCCAAGAAAATCTTATCCAACATCCATCAAGGGAGCTACGGAGATCACACTGGTGGGCAGACTCTGGCAAAGAAGACACTCCGATATGGATATTACTGGCCCACATTAAACAAAGACGCCTTAGACTTCGTCAAAAGATGTGACAGATGTCAGAAATTTGCTAAGATTTCTCGACTACCAACAAATGAGATTACTCAAATGACCAGCCCATGGCCCTTTGCAGTATGGGGAATTGACTTGATTGGCGAACTGCCGATGGGCCGAGGCGGAGCCAAATATGCTATAGTGGCAGTCGACTATTTCACCAAATGGATGGAAGCGGAACTTCTAAATAAAATATCTTCAGCAAAAGTTATTAACTTCTTGATCAAAAATGTTCTATGCAGGTACGGGGTTCCACTCAAAATCATATCGGACAATGGACTTCAGTTTGACAGTGAGGAGTTCGCCGACTGGTGCCAAGAGCCCAGAATTCACAAAAGCTTCTCATCTGTGGCTTATCCCCAAGCAAATGGGCAAGTCGAAGCTGTCAACAAAATTCTTAAAACTCTAATCAATAAGAAGCTTGAAAAGTCAAAAGGCGCTTGGGTGGATGAACTTCCTACGGCACTTTGGGCCTACCGCACGTCTTTCAGAACATCAACAGGGCATACTCCTTTCTCTTTGGCATACGGATTGAAGGCCATGCTCCCAGTTGAAACTGTAGAGCCATCCCACCGTAGGATCCACTACAACCCAGAAGAGAACGAAGAACTCCTCCACATGTCTTTGTATCTGATCGAAGAAAGAAGAAATGATGCAGCACTCAAAGCAGCAGCTCACAAGCAAAAAGTGGCAGTACAATACAACTCCAAAGTCAAGCATCGCAGCTTACAAGAAGGAGATCTTGTCCTCAAGCGAATCTTCCCGCGCCCCGGAGCGTTAGATCCAATCTGGGACGGACCATATGTAATTCATAAAGATCTCCACAACGGAGCTTATATTTTGTCAACAGTGGACGGAGAGGTGTTCCAGAGGGCATGGAACATCCAACACCTTCGTCGATACTTTTCTTAACTTGTACTGCCCATATAAAGTGAATTAACAAAGAGAATCAGTGGACGTAGGCATTTTCGTGCCGAACCACTTTAAAAACTTGTCTCTTTTTTAACTTGTTCCTTTATATCTTGGCTACTTGCTGAGCTTTATCCTTTTCTGTTGAACCAAATCCTGTGTAAACGACATCTCCATTCAGGGCATCACAGCACAACTTCACCTGGACAAAACCTAACAGGTATTATACGAATCTATGCCCTCGCCAATGAGACACTTTTGCTCCAGCATCCCTCTGCTGCGGGTTAATTCATTTCTCGTGACGGCCCTTAAAGCCAATTGTAATGAGCCGATTATAAGCCGCTGAGAAGGCCAGTCATGGCCTAGGCAGTTCATTATGGCGTTGGGCTCACCGGCAACCGTGAACCGATTATAAGCCCCAACATAAGGTGTGGCCAGCCAGGGGCAGTTCACAGTTGACGATCGGCACCCGCGCTAGCCGGCCACGGAAATCAAATAATACCCACGATTATGGGCCATAATGGCCCGGGTAGTTACCGTGCGCGATCCCGGCTCCGATGTGTCTTAAGTACGGCTGTGGTAAAAATGAAAACTCCCCGCGGAGGCGTAAGATGGGTGACAAATGTCTCCAAGACCCACTGCTAGGGAAAGTGACTACAAAGCCCGTTTGCCACGAACTTAAGCGCGTCGAAGGCCTTCCGTGATTGAAAGTTTTACTATTTCTTATATTTCCATTTTATTTATAAAAACTTTCCTCCTATCCTCTATAACGATCACTAAAGTACAGGACACAAAATAGGAGACACTCACTAATGGGAATAAGAACTCACAGCCGGATGATAGGTCACTCAGCTGCATTCCATATTCAATTACACAAGGCATTCAAAGCTACCATCTAAAGCTAAAACTTGAAGGGCATTATTTTCTTCTCTTGTATATAAATATGTAACTATAATTTATTCGCACATCACACTAACATTGCAAGACATGAAACTATATTTTACGTAAGAACTTAGCGTCAAACACAATTGAATCACTAACACATGCACAGCTATATTTTATGCAACACATCAAAATAACGACAGCATTCAAACATGACAAAATCAGTCTATGTTATAAAGTTACATGCCAAAAATCAAGTTGTTCGGTACGTAATTACATCCTGAAAATTACATTAATGTTTTAAGACTAACATAGACAACGATGTCAAGTAAACTGAAAAAAGTCCAGATCAAGCCAAGGAGCCGACTGCATCAGGGCTTCGCCTCTATCCTGCTGGCCCTCCGAGGTCTACTTAACCGTCGGATCGGAACTCCCAGCGTGCTGACCAGAGGTAGTTGGCGCTTCAGAGGTCCCGCCTGTCCAATTCAGGAGAAGAATTCATTGGATAAACAATAAGCAACCAAGCTATGAAAAGGCTAAAAGGGAAGACTTACCAGCATCTGTTCCTTGATCATCATCCCCCAACTGCACACCTACCTCCTCCGCAGCAAGCAGCCGCATGCCATCCTTCACCGCCACTTTCTCCTCCTTAGTGAATTGGGTCGTAACCACATCCGTTCTGAAGGCCATGCCACCCTCCTTATCCGCATCGGCCTTGGCCTCCTCTAGAGCCCGGAGATAAATCCTGGCCATGATCCGGGGATAATCATCCATCCAGGATAAGTTGCCCTGCTTTCAAGTATGGAAATACATATCCTGAAGCATCTCATCCATCATCCCTTCGTTCTCCTCAAACTCCCTCATTCGGACCTCGGAAGCCAACAGCTTTGCAACGGCAGCGTCCCTCTCCGATCGGTATCGCGAGCGGTCAGCCTGAAGGGATTTCCTCATCGCCTCCATCTCCTCCTTCAGCTTGGCGTGAGCAAGCTCCGCGGCTTCGAGCTTCTCCGATAACTCCTCTACCTGCTCGAGATCCGCTTTCCGAGCCTCATTCACTGTCGTAATGGCCATATCGATCCGTTACTTGCAGATGGCCTCCATTTTCCGCAGCTCGGCTCTGCTAGCCTCTTCCATGGTTTTCTTTAGCCGTCTGGAGGCAGCCTCGTGCTGAGAGATCTGGATCGCCCGATCGGCGAGTTGCTTGGCCTGGTCGGCAACCACTAACCGCAATCTTATGTTGGCACTCCAAATTTCCTCCCCGGCCTTGACCAGTCGGGCGTGATGCCCCATCAACTTCCTAGTCTCCTCAGCAACCCGGTCGATATTAGCCTTGGCTTCATCCCCCATAGTTACAATCCGAGTAGTAAGCAAATCAAGGTCCAGGGACTTGGCCTCATCAATCACCCTTACCATAGGATTGCGAGGAAGAAGGTGCTCACCAGTAACCTCGTCAAAGGAAATATCATGAGAACCCGGATCCAGATCTGGATGATCCGCAAATGGATTACGAGCCAAGCCGGGAAAATCAATTTGAGTAACGGTAGGATTCTCAGACAGATGAGGAGAGGGTATGAACTCAGTATCCTCCCCCGTGATATCATGAATAAGCTGGGCTGGGGGCTGAGGACCAGGTGAAGGATTCGAATAGGGAGCGACTCCTCTCTTTCTTTTGAATATCCTCTTCAATAACCCCGAGAAGAGGACGGTAGCCAACTACGTCCCCGGAACGGTTGGTTGGAGGCTTTGGCTTAGCGGAAGCTTTGAGGAGTTTGAATTGTTCGAGACGGTGTCGAATGTCTGATGTCTTGGCCACCTTACCCGCTCCTGGAATAAAAACCAAGTGTTATGAGCATGCATCGAATCACAATTCAAGAAATATATCAAGTGAAAAAGAGACGGGAGCTAGCCATGAAATATTCCTAAATACTTATCATAAATGGAGTCAGCAGGAGTCAAAAATTCACCTTGAATCGCCGGAGTTGCCCTAGCTGAAACGCTCTTAGAAGATGGATCGGCACCAGTTCCGGCCTTGTCAGCTTTCTTCGTCTTCTCCACCAAGGCCGATCCTTCCCCCAACCCCTCGAAAGCCTAGTGGAAAGCCTCATCTGTCCACTCTTGGATCTCACCTACTTGCCCAGAAGACAATGCCCCGGTGCCATCACCGCTCCGTCCTTCGCCACCATCATCGTCGTGACGATCGCCATCACCTTCTTTACCACTTCCACTCTCCGCCTCGCCTCCTTCATCCTCGCCTCTCTCCTCCTCCGGAACATCTGGACATGTGCTAGGGGAGGGTCCATCGGATTTCTTGAGCTTCTTCCCCCCGGCGACTGGAGGTATCGAGAAGGGTTTCCTCTTGCTGCTCTTCGTCGTGGCCCCTCCTTTAGCTTTTGCAGCCCTCTCCTCGGCTGTGTCTCTTTGCTTGACCACAGACTGACGTGGTAGAATCAAGTTGTGCTGCAGAAGAGTAGCATTCCTGATCAGGTAAGAAGTTGACCTCTCCCTTCCCGAAATGGCTTCTATTTCCGCAGCCATCTGAACCAGGCGATCGTTCTCCACGACCGCAAAGCCACCTGTCGCTAGCAAGAAATAAAAACACATAAGAAGAAGCATTGCAGTCAGAATGGAAGTTATAAATAAGCTTCAACTTACAGCCGGAGGTGAAGCGACGGATAGAAACAGAGTCATCCTTGACAAAAAACCATTCTTTCTTGAACATGCTGAACTTCGAATATAAGTCCAGGACCGGCTTGAAGGACACGATCGATTCCAAAATGATGTATGGAGACCCCTTCTTGTAGCCTCTCAAGTTGTACAAATATCGGATCTCCCGGTTGGAAGGGGGACGCCCGTATTTTCTTCGGAAAATGATGAATAGGCTCACCAGGATAGCGTAAGAGTTGGGCTGAAGCTGGAAAGGGGCCACCTTTAGGTAGGTGATGAAGCTGACTATCCAAGCATTGATCGGGGGAATGGCCCCACACATACAATGGTACCCGCTGTAAGAAAAATATCCTTCAGGAGGGTCATACGGCATAACTCCATTCCTTGGCAGCACCATGTGTGCTCTATCAATCCCGAAAGAACGAGATATAACATCAAGCTGCTCCTCTTTGAGGGAGCTAGGAAAGCAGTCAGGAGGAGAGTTCAAGAGCTCCTGAGGGCCATATCCATCCACTAGTGATCTCGGGGTGGGTCCCTGTCGTCCCGGTCCTGGCTGGGCAGGGGGCACAACTGGGGACTCTCTTCTGTTCGTAGATTTCCTCTTATCTGATCGAGTTTCCACTTTATGAGACATTTATCTGCAACACAAGAAAGTACATCGTTAAAACTGAAGATATAAACAAGCAAGTGTATGTAGTCTGGAATTTCACTCGTAATTCAAAACATAAGAGAACATTCGGCAGTTCAAGGCCAAAAAGTCATTCAGCACCCAAACTCCAGAATTCATTCGGTAAAGCAAGGCAAAAGGCCATTCGGCCTTATACTCCCCAAGTTCATCTGGTAATTCAAATGTTTAAGTTCATTCGGTATTCGAACTCCCCTATCCCATTCGGTAGTCCAGCCATAAAAGTTCATTCGACAGAAGAAAGCTCACCTGGTTCAACAGTTAAGTGTGGTTCGGTACTCGGTTGATTCGGCTGTTTCGAATAGTCAAGTTTGATTCGGCACTCAATTGATTCGGCTATCTCAAATGTTAAAGGAATAACAGCGGCAAGATGCCCCTACTTATAGGCGAGCGTAGGATAACTGGACCAAACGGTTTGGCACTTAGAACCGAGTAAAGCTATCCCAACTACAAGAAAACAAAGCGCGACACATGCAGGCATGTGCCCCACTTTGGGGGGCAAATGTTGGGCGAATTCTCACCACCGATCCAAGGCCCCACCGAACCAATTCGTCACCGGACCGAGATCACCGGATCAATACCAAATCCCAACTCACCTACCACCGAACCATCTCCTTTCCATGTCCCTACCGAACCAACCAACTACCGGACCAAATCCTCACCACTGCTGAACCAACCCCTAGCCGAACCAACCAACTTCCCATCATTAGCCGATCCAACTCCATTTCCATGCCTAGCCGAACCACTCACCACCGAACCATCTACCTCCGAACCAAGACACCAACTCACCTCTAAGGCCCGAACCATCCACCACCGGACCAAGCTACGCCCTCACCGCCAGACCGACACACATGCCATTCACTACCGAACCAGAGGCATACTACCACTACCGAACCAACATGAGGAAGGTATTACCGAACCAACACCGCCAGGCCAGATTACATCAGCCCAGGCCCACCAACAGCTATATACATCCAAGACCCCTACCCCCAGCCTCACTCTATAAATAGAGGGGTAGGGGTACAACAATGGCAGACAAGTTTGAGAGCTCAAGCACGGATATAACTTTCAAACAACTTTCAGATACTTGTAATCAAAGCTTTGTACTTGTAATCTGAACAGAAAACGAGAATAACATATAAAGTGGACGTAGGCACATTCTGGCCGAACCACTATAAATCTGTGTGTCTTTTACAGTTTAGTCCATCTATTTTATATATTTGCATAAATCACCTAAATCATTAAGAACAACATATAATCAACTATATCATACGACTTGGAGGTGTTTGCCCATTTTTTATGCAAACAATGCATAACAATTAGGACTTTTAAATGAGATTAGTAGTATTCCAATTTTTTTAAAAAATAAATTCAAGTATCTTCTAACCATGCATAACCGTGAGGACTTTTAAATGGGATTAGAATCAACTTGTTTATTTAAAAAAATCAATTTTGATATGTTTTCCATACATGCATAACCGTGAGGACTTTTAAATGAGCATGGAAGCGCATAACAAATTCCAAGTAATTCACCATGCATAATCATGAGGACTTTTAACTGAGAGTGAATACTTTAGATTTTATTTTATTATTATTATTATTATTATTATTATTATTATTATTATTATTATTATAATTTTCATTAAATAAAAATGTAAAATTAAAAACGAATGATTCCTGTTTAAAGTACCACATATTGACAAACTATATTGAATTTTGATGAGTGATGGTCGTTAGAAATATGATAGAAATAGAGATGGTCATGGAATTTTTACCAACAAAATGTTTTATAACTCTTGTTTAAATTTACTAATTATACCATCTCAAGTCATAATATATGATAAATATCAACACTCATCACTTTTGCAATCACTATTTATCTTTTTGATAATTAGTAGGGAGTCAGATTAGTCAATGTTATAATTTAAAAATTAAATTCAAAAATAATTATAAAATCAATTTTTCTAAAAATGACCAATCTGAAAACAAGGTCAAAAAATGATTTTCTAGAAGGGGTTTTATGAGAAAAATTTCTGCTATTTGAAAATTATTTGAAATGAAAAATATGCAAATATTTCCTTAAAAACGATGCAGTTACTAAATGTCTCAACAAAAATCACGTTCCACTAGTAATTTTTCTATCAACTAGATTACCAGAGTAATCTGCTTCTGAATTTCTCTTTCACTCAAAATTATCATTAATTGAATTTGATAGACCAGACGATGAAGTATGCAACAAAATATCTCAAAATCAATTTTAACAGCTTTTTAAATGACATCTTGAATTTAAATTGAAGCCGTGTAAATAATCAAAAACCGTGAATATAGAGTCAGCCGTAAAATAAGCAAATGTATTATCATCCAATAAAACACGATTATTAATCCAAACTAATATATATGAAGTAATTCAAAGACTCTATAGATTTTTTATAGTGTTCTTGGCATAAGATTATAATTGACCAACAATTTTGAATAAGTCAGAATCAAAATCATCATTATTTCATCATCACATTATTGGCTGATTTAATTCTGAATATGCTACAGATTATCACATTTAATATATCGTTCAAAATATACCATTATCTGTTTTACCTTTACGATATTTTTTCGTTGTTGTCCATTGTGATTATGTCACCTTTGTACTAGGCTAAGGAACTTTGCTTTGTTGCTCGTTGTGTCCTTGGAACAGCCAGAATCCAAGTAACACTATTGTTGTTCCTTAGCCTGCCACCACACCTACACGATGAAAGATTTTTGTGACCTATTTGTTTTTATAGGTCCATGATTGTTAGTGGTAGAATATTTTGAAAAGTAATTTTGTAGAGACCCAAAACTATTTATATATGTTCCTTTTGGCACCCAGATTTGTTTAACTTTAAGAGATTTTATACTTGTGCCTTTTAGAACCCGAATTGGTATAGTTTTCACATGTTTAGGTCTATACCAACAATTCTTTTGATTGTGTCCAAATTTTCTACAAATTGTGCACATTGAATTGACTTTATTAATTACATTTCTAACATTTTTAGATTGATTACATCCAAGCCCTTGCCTAACTGTATTAACAGTTTGCTTCCCTAATAGCATATTCAACGATTTTTCACTTTTTGAGAATTTATCTAAAGTCGTTGACAGTTATTGGACTTTTGTTTTGAGAGATTCATTTTCGTTCAATAATTATGTGCAGTTTTTAATAGACTGCTCTCTCCTAGTATTTTCACTCTCTTTTAAAATCAGAATTTCATTTTCAAGTGATTTTATATTAATTTCTGATTTTTTAATTTCTTCTTCGAATGTTGGACACTTGTCACACTTAGGGCACTTTTTGGATAGTTTTTAACTAATTGTTCAAGTTGATCATTTAAATCTATCAAAGTATCTTTTTGTGATTCAAGTTTAGCATACTTCTCCTTACGTGGTTCAAAACAGCCATTTACTTCGTGGAAATGTATAAGTAATTCTGAGTGAGTGAGTTTTGATACCTCGCTTGGTTCGTCATCGTCGCTATCAGTTATATTACCTTGAAGGCACATATCTAATTTCTCACTCTCACTGCTTGTACTTTGATTATCTTCATCACCTATATTCCACGTGGCTGCAAAACTTCTCCTTTTTGATTTCTTTTCAAAGTCGTGTCGATTTTGAGGACAATTGGGTTTGATGTGTCCGGGTTGGTTGCCCTTATGACAGATGATCTTCCGTTCGTCTGAGTTGTCTAGTGCTTTGACTATTCTGCTTTTCAATTTTCGATTTAGAGCTGGATTTCCGTATTTGTAATTCCACCTTTTGAATTTCTTTATTATCAGCTCCAATTCTACTGCTCCATCATCACCTTCACCATCACTTTCTATTTTTCCTTTAAGAGCTATTGATTTCGTTCGAGTGTCACCTCCTTCACGTTCTTCCTTAAATTTCATTTCTAGCTCATAAGTGGTGAGATTTTCGATGAGTTCTTCAACTTTGATTTGTTTTAAATCTTTTAATTCTTGAATGGCAGTCACTTTTGCTTCAAAACTTCGTGGAAGGACTCTGAGGATTTTTCAGACTATCTCCAACTCTATGTACGATTTTCCAAGAGCTTTTGATTTGTATACGATATTAGAAAGTCGTCCGTACATCTTTTTGACATTTTCTTCCTTGGCCATTATGAAATTCTCTTATTCGATGCTAAGCATGGCAAGGCAAGATTCTTTGACTTGCGACATTCCTTCGTGAGTCACTTCGAGTGTGTGCCATATTTCCTGTGCAGTTTGACAATGTGAGGCATGATTAAATTCAAATTGATCCAATGAACAGATGATAGAATTCATAGCTTTAGCGTTATCATTTTGTAATTTATTTTCTAGTTCTATCCATTGATCCTTTGTTTTATTTATTTCCTGATTATTTACAATTATAGTTGGTACTCTATAACCTATCTCAACAATACTCCAAGCGTCAATGGTCTTCAGAAAAATTTTCATTCTATTTTTCCAATAGGCATATACACCATTGAACATTGGTGGTCTAACTATGGACTGAGCCTCAACAAAAGCATTATTAAAAGAAGCCATTTTAAAATTTTAACTTTTTAAAACAAAAATTGATTTTTGAAAAAAAATCAAATTTTTAAAAACAAAAGCTGACTTCTATTCCTAGCTCTAATACCACTTGTAGGATCGATTACACCCTAGAAGGGGGTGATTAGGGTGATGCTATTAATTATAAAAATTATTGCAGAAGCTTACAAAAATTATTTCAACACAGATAAATCAACATAATAGCAGCACAGATAATAGCAGAATAATAAATGCAAAAATAGAACGACACGTATTTACCCAGCTTGGGCAAAACCCTGCCTACGTGCTGCCCCCAAGGTTTCTACTAGAGATTAAGTAGTCACACGCTTACACACGTAAACTCGTGACACCCGCTACGGACTAACCTAACTCTACGCTCAAAACTCTACCACAACTCAGCCACTGAGTTGCGAATTCTCAAACTACGCCAAGTAGTTGTCCCCTAGTCAGACGACTAGAAATTACACGCTTTTCAAAAGAAAATACAAAAACAACAATTTAAAAACAATTAAACCCTAATTATTCCTTTTTAATATAAACGAATAATAAAGAAGGAAAGGGTCGATCCAATGTTATTTTCTTTATTTATTCGGTCCGCTCCTTTGTTTAACAATGGCCTCGTTCCTTTTTTCGTTCATTCCTCTTAGCTTTGAAATTAGGGATTTGTGAAGTCGCCGCTTAAGTTGATGGTTGGTGCTTCGATTGCTTACTTCTATTGATTCGTTCGCGGCTACTCCTCCTTGACTGAGTTCGACTTTGATTTGGTATGTAAATTTTTCTTTTGCTTCTTTTGATTTTCTTGCTTTTTCTCGATCTTATTCAAAAGCCGATGATGTTACTTGTTTATATAGGATTCGAGATCCTTGTTTTTCGTTTGTATAGACTTATTTGAATTCGTTACTAGATTTATTTTGGCTATTCGATTTTGTTTTAATGCTAATGATAATTTCTGACTTGTTCGTGTCGAATAATTTCATTTACTTGATTAAAGTGGTTTTGATTTCGAACTCGCTTGATTCCTTGATTGATACGGCTTCGATTCAGAACCGTTCGATCTTTCCTTGGTCGTTATGGTAGTGAATTTCCTACTTGACTTTGGCTTTGATTTTTGACCCACGGCTTTGACTTGATTTTGACGATGTTGAAGGTGGAAGCTCGAGCGCGTGAGTGTAGATCGAGTAGCGATGTCAGCGTCGAGCTTGTAGTTGTGGAGTCGATCCTGAAGTAAGGGTTCTAGCTTGGGTTGAAATGAGCACGCAGGAGCATGGCTAGCAAGGAGGAGGCCGATCTAGTGGGAGTGGAGTAACGTCGTGGTGGTGCCCCTAATGGTCGGCTGAGGGATGCAGCTTCTGTTCTTAGATAATTTATCGATTTGGGAATTTATTTATTTCATCCTTGTTGTTTAAATCGATATCAGAAGAGAGATGAATATATGACAGTAAACTATAACTTCTTCTCTTGAATACTTATATTGTAGAGGAATATAAATAAATTTACAGTAAAATATTTAAATACAGTTTATATACATGTATCTTCATTTTAAAATATGTAGATAAACATAATATATTTCCATTTAAAAGAGTATTGAATATAAACATGTTTGAAAACCAGTGTGAAGTTAGAAATTTTTATTTTTATAAATATATATGAGATTTTCGAAATAAGAGTTTGTATATAAAAAAATGTATAAACTAGCTTATTAATTATCTTAGTGACTAAAAGATCTTCAAAAGGGAAATTTAGTTTAAACAAAACAATTAGATAATTAAATTTATTGAATGGTAGTTGATTATTCAGTCGGTTCAAACATTAATAAAATCCTATAATGCTTATACAAGGTCAAAATATAAAGGAAACAAGCAAAGTTGAATTGAAGTGGACTATAAATAAATTCAAAGGTGAGTTAATCTCACTCATCTGGTGATTTAAATTTAAATGGTTAAATTTAAATAATTGATTGATTGATTTGTTTTGGTGTGTTATATTATATATAGTAGTGTATAATATATCTTGGAATGATTGATTTCCCGCATTATATAGCGAATGAGACCCTACGCGCCGCATGATCGCGGATGATTTTATATTTAAACCCATATACCGCGATATTCCACCTCAAAGTGGAATTGGTATTTTATATTGTGCTAACATCTGTGGGTGCAGGGAAACAGGTCGGAGGGATCCAACTGGATTCCTCAAAACTATTTATATTGTTTAATATTCTCTGTTATGAATATTTGATATTCTATGAAGAATATTATTGATAATTGGAATATTCAATGTTATGGTTTACTTGAATAAATTTCAGTACACTGAGTTATAAAAATATATAGAATTGGATTTTTGAAAATAAAAGGAAGAGAGTTTGTAAGTGAAATAATTATAGAAAATTTTAAATAAATTAAAATGAACTAGATAAGAATATTAGTAGTTTCAAAATTTTAATAAATAAATTCCGTATATGAAAAGGGAATTTTGAATAAACAGGAAGTTAATGAATTTTAAACTTTGGTATTATCATTTAAAATAATAAAGCATTTATTTAAATTTAAGATTTAAATTTTTGAAAAGAATAAAGAAGAAATTGGGAAAACCTGAAATTTGTATATTTCAGTTAAAGATTTAAAATCAAACGGAAAATAATAATAATAAAGTCTATAATTAACGAATTTTGAAATGATTTGAGTAAGTAAAGAAATTTATTTCGAATGGAGTAAATTGGAAATCAATTTGGAAAATTGATTTAAGTGATTGAAATTGGAAATTTTCCCTGGATAACCAAGTGTGTTTTTAAAGTAAATTTTTAAATATAAGTTAAAAGTTTTAAAGTTGTTTTAAAACAGCAAGTTTTGGAAAATTTATTATTTCTAAAATATTTAAATACTAAAGTAAGTATTTTCTTTTAATCTATTATGGTAGTAATTAATTAAAAGTGACTTGGTATTTGTTTTAAAAGAGAAAATCTAGTTTTATATTTTATAAAGTAACTTCATTTTCAAATACTCCTATAATATATATTTAACAAAGTATTAACATAGTTTTATTTCAAATATTCTTAAAGTATTCATTTTGAACAAAGTATTAAAGTTGCTTTTAATTAAATGTTTTAAAGTATATTTAATGATAAGGTGTTTTTAAATTATTTTAAAAATCTAAAGTTTCGTGCCTGGTGTTTTCACAGGAAATAAATATTTGGGAATTAATTTCGTGAGGAAATGTGGTTTGTAACTGTTTTCAAAAAGGTTTGAAAAGTGGAAATATATCTTGTGAAGATATTTTGAGGATAATAAATAATTTGGAGAAATTATTTATTGTTTGAAGGATGTTTGTGAATATTAATTTATAGTTAAATAACCGACTATCAATATTGGCTAATGCGCTGATCGTTACGAAGAGACCGGGATCGGGATTTGTTTCTCGAAAACCACTTTGATCCGGTTTGTACGTTTTCGTGGAAATGAGTTTGGATTCGAAGATGGAGCAGTGAAGTGCAAGGGCTGGTCGCCACTAATCCTGAGGATGTTTCCAAAATGGATGTAGTAGGAATAGTGCCTTCGGTTCTGTTCCAACCGGAGACGGGTTTGTATGGATGAATACTTTCAGAACATCGTCAGGTAGACGATGAGCATTCTAAGGGATATGTTCTATAATGGTAACGCTTAGCCTCAAGCCTCATCAACCGGGAATGACTGAAAATCAGGGGTTATGCAGCAACGCTAGGTGGGTAGCACCTATTCAGGGTAAGGTCGTCCCTGTCTAGATGTCCCTTTTTATATCGGCTTGGCGGTGCGGTTGCTGATCACAACCGTGGGGTGATCTTACTCGGGATTATCCAGTAAGGGGTAGTCCCGGTCTTGTGTTGTAGAGGGTCGGAAGTGATCCTCGGTATGCTGATCTAGACCAGGTACCATGACAGGTGGTACCCTAGTGCCTAGTCATTAGTTGGAAATCCATTCTCCCTACGCGCCCTTTACGAGTTTTGTTTGAATTACCCACTCTCTGGTTAGTAGCTGGAATTTAATAGATGTAAAAATTTTGGATATTTTAATAAGTATTTGTATATAGACCCTATTATAATATCAGAGAATTTTAATAAAAAGTGTTTTAGCTATCGTAAGGTAAAAACCCGACGTGTTTATTTGTGGCGTGGTCTTACGAGATGCTTTTGTTTTCATAAGGATTTTTGAAATTTTAATAATCAATTGGAGTGTGATTTCTCACGCTGGTATTCCAGACCGACTTGGGTGTTATTTAACTATAATGCTCGGGTTAGACCGAGTATTATATAATGTAGGATATGATGCTATGGAGCTCAGGAGACGAGCTGGATGGCGATACGTACTTCCGTACTTGATTATTGTTCCATTGTGTATCCAGTTGTATGTTATTGATGTTGTCGAACTCTGATGATGTACTCTGATGATGTATGTATAAAACAGATATAGTTTTTCTTTTGTGTAAAGATCTGTTATTATATATTATATTTTATTCCTCTGCGATGGTAAGATTCTGTTGTTGTGTCTATTTTCTCTTCTTCTACCTCTTCTTCTTTTAGCCCTAATGGTTCGTATTTCTGTTCAACTTGAGTTGATTGATGTAAAATAGTGTTGACTCAAGGGGTACAGATTTGTGGGTTGTTACAGTTGGTATCAGAGCCAGGTTGGTGATAACCTTGGCTCTGGTGGGAATTAATCATTGAAAATAGAGTTCGTAATACTCAAGGATGAGTTTGAGCATATTAATAGATATGACACGTATTTGTTAGTGGATATAAAAATGGTTTTATATTGTGTTGATTGGTTTATTGAGTGGCATATGAACTTCGTCGGCACAGTCTGGACAACTGTATCGAAGGGGTTTCTAAACACTTAAATAGAACAGTTTGACACGGTATTGCTTTAAATGTGGGTTGTAATATCCCGTAATTTATGGCAATTTAAATTTAATAATCTATGTTTAAATTTAAATTGAATTGATAATTTTTGTTAATAAATCTGATTTGATTTAATAATCTTCTTTGTTTAAATATTTAATTTGTGAATTTATTTTTAATAAACTAATAAATCTGTTTCTATTTAATAATGTATATGTATTTATATATATTTTAAATAGATAAGTTGTTTTTAATTAAATTAGTATAGCATAATTTTAATGTTTGAAAATAGGAATTGTGATTTATTTTCAATTTAATCTTTTCAAAAATATTTAATAAAATACTATATGATTTTAAATATGTAAGATAGATGTTTTATTGGTTTAAAATTCATTTTAACTTAAGTTTGTATATTAAAATATGTTACAAAAATGTTTGTGTTATTCTTTTTAAAATATTAATTGATAATTTTGATTTGTTAATTTAAATATGAAATTTAAAGTACAATTTTAATTATGAAACATGTATTCATTTAAGTGATAACCTCTTTTATAAATTTATTTTAATTATTTAAAAGTATCTTTTTCAAATGATTAATTTGTATATTGTTTTATTTAAAATAACACTTTGATTTATTCTTTAGAAAATTAATTATATACATAACTAGATAAAGAAGAAACTAATTAATTAGGTTTAATTTTCTTTAACCTTAATTAAAATAACAAAACATTTACAAATACATGTGTAAACTTATCATCATTTTAAAGTGACAAATGTAATAGCTTAAGACATGTGTCAAATTATACCTTTTATTTGTTTTTAATAAATCATAAATTTAGTTTTTACAACATTGCATTCTTTTATTCCTGATTTTCTCAATTTCATTTATTAATTAAAACTTTTCAACTGAAACTTTTCCTCTAAATATCTTTCAAAATCATTACCCTGTAACTCCTCTTTTTCAAAAATACAAACCTGCATTTCTTTTAAAATCTGGGAAAAAGTTACCTGCATGCATAAATTTTTCAAAGTTGATAGCATTTGAAATCAAGGAAGCCACTGCATGTAAAAGCTGGGAACAAATACAAGTTGTATTTGCATCTGCAACATGCATTTCAGACATTCAAAAACCTGGGATTAAAGCAAGCAGGTTTCAAAGGTTTCACAGGAATTTCAAACTGTGCTCTGCGTTTTTAAAAAAAAACTGTGAGTAACTCAACTTTTTAAGATTTTAAGTAGGTAAAAGTTGATTGCATGTTTTGATTTAAATATGAAATTATATTATAAAATGGCTGTGAATATATCTATGAATATATTTATGTGTATATATGATGGTTTACCTGAAGCATCTCTGTTTTCTTTGATTTCAAGCTTCAGTAAGATGTAATCCCCTTTGTCTTTTAATTTAATCTTCATTTGAGTTTAAGACCTAAACAAATATGTTTGTTTCATTATAAAACTTCATATTAAAATTTGTACTTAAGTTAAAAATATAGAAATGGCTCTGGGATTCACAAAAAGAAGATCAATTAGTAAATGAGTAAAATTTCAAGTTTAGAAATTTATGAATTCAGAATTATAAATCAAATCACCATACTAAATCATGATTTTTAAAAGAAAAATTACAAATTTTAATGCTTTATACAAAATGCAGTTTTGAAATTACTGTATTCTACATATTATCTAAGAACAGTTGAAGCTTGCAATTATTTTGGGTGGATTTGATTCTGGAGATTGTATAGCCATCAAAGATTTTAGGAAAATTACTAAATTGTATTGCAATTCAATTTTGAGGTTGTAATTTGGATTTAAAGTGTAGAACCCTAGTTTTACTTGGTTACTGTGTTTGCTCGAGTGTGATCCTCTCGGTTGATCGAGTTCAACCATGTTTCGCGTGTGGGTAGATGGTGGTTCGAACAAGTTGTCGCCGAAATTTGAGTGGTGATGGTGGCCGGAGGCGCATGGAGATGGTGTTGACAGGTTTTAGGTGGAGAGGGTTCGACCTGTTCCAGGTGTGGGTGAGAAGTTCGATTTCGAGTTTGAGTTTTAGGTAGAGATGTGATGTTTGTGAACGGCTCCATGGATGATCGGTGACGTGTGGAGATCATCAGAGATGGTGAAGGAGGACCGGCGTCGCTGTGCATATGCACGGTGGAGTGTTGTCAGGTGATGGTCTGGGTTGGGTTTTGAACAGGGGGGTTGCTCGAGTAGGTCTTCTATTTGACTCGAAGCAATTTAGGTTGGAACTCGAAGCATTACCGCATGTGATTCGAAGTAAGTATAGTGAGGGTCGAGTGTTATATTGTTTCAGGTTTAACAGAAACCTGTTTTCCAGGTTTCTAAATTTGCAAAGTGAAAGTAAATTTCAAAAAAAAATATGAAAAACTAAGTTGAATCTGAATTTTAACATAAATTCAATTAGTTTAATTTTGGGTTTTTGAAATAATTTAAATTTTGAAATTTTTTAAGCAAAATCTGAATCCTGTTTTCCAGATTTATATAAATTTCAGTGAAAATTTGAAATGCAAACCAAAATTTTAAACTAGTTTGAAACCTGAATTTTGTTATAAATTCAAATAATTTAAATCTTGGTATTTGTAGTTATTCAGGTTTTAAATTTTAGTTCGGGTTCTAAACCTAAAATATGAAACTGTTTTCTTTTTTAAAATTTAAGTGTAAAATTTCAAATAGTAAGTTGAAGTTCAAACTGAAAGTTTTAAACCTGAGATTTAAATTTGAAGTCAACAGTTTAATTCTTGAATTTTGAAACATTTCTGAGTTCTAAAATGTAATATGTTTTAAACTAAAACAGGAAACTGTTTCTGTTTTTATGTTTTAAATTGAAAAGCAAACTTTTAAAAAAAAATGCAACTGGAAATTTAAAACAAGTTTAAAATCTGGAAAAAATAGAATATGGAACCTGAGTTTGAATTTAAAACTGGAAATTTAAATTTAGATTTTAAAATTTTAAAAGTATAAAGGAACTTTGGTTTTGAATTTAAAACTATAAGTTTTAAATTTATGAAATAAGGTTTAAAATAGGTTAAATTCAGTTTTGAACCTGGAATTTCATTTTTATGACAGTTTTTGAAATTTAACAAGTTTTTGAAATTTAAATTTGTTTTAACCTTTTTTGGGAAAGGTTAATAACTTGAATTTAAAAATGAAGATGAAAGAGTAAGTAATGTTTTAAATTTTTAAGGTTTAATCTGAAATGAAAATTTGAATTGTATTTCAGTTTGAAATTGAAAAAGAAATTTTAAATTGAATTTTGTTTGAAACAAAATATTTAAAATACTTTGTATAAAGAAGAATGTTTCTTAATTTTGAACTTAAGAAAATTTGTTTCATTTAAATTATGAAATTAATTTAAATGGAATATTAATTATTTAATTAATTAATATTGTGGATGTTTAATTAAGTAATTAATATTATTTTAAGTTAATTAATTAAGATTTGAGATTAGTTAATTTAGGTTAATTAATCTATAATTTAGGATGGTTAATTAAATTTTAACTAATGATTAAGATTTATTTAATCAAGTGATTAAAGATAATTAAATTTTAATTAACACTTAATTAATTAATAATTAGAGGTTAATTAAATTGTAATTAAATATTAATTAATTAATAATTAATAATGATTAATTTAAGTTAACTCTTAATTAAATAACTAAGTAATGTTAATGGAGGTCATTAACTTAAGATTATTTTAATAATTAATTAATATGATTAATTTTTGATAATTAATTGGATTAACTAATTAATAATAATCAATTGTCATATTTAATTACTTAATGAAGTGATTAATGAATTAATTACTTGGTGTAATTAATTTGATTTATGTGATTAGTTTAGATTAATTAAGTTAAATTAATCTAAACATTTGTGTATTATTGATAATTACTTTATGTAATTTATGGATTTGTATTTACTTAAGGAAGTAATTAATTAATAATTACTAAATGTAATTAAAGATATTTATTATAGAGGTAAGTTGAAATAAATTACTTTGAAAATTAATCAAGTGATTAATTTAGATAATTAATTAAGAATAATTAATTATGGGATGGGTAATTAAAGTAGTTAATTACTGAATGGTTATTAATCAAAGGTGATTAATACATATGTTGTTTAAATTGAAGATTAATTACTTATGTAATTAATTTATATGAAGAGATTAATGTAATCAGAAATCATTAATTAATTAATTAATGATGTAATTTGGAATTGATTAATTAAGGTATAATTAATAATGAATAAGTGATTAATGTAATTTTAATTAATTAATTAATTAAGCAATTACAAGTTAATTGTTTGCAAAGGATTTAAGTAATTAACTTGTGTAGTTAAAATTAAGACTAATTACTTATTGTAATTAGAGATAGTTAATCAGTAATGATTAAGTGAAATAAATATTGAGATGATGATTTATAGATTGATTTGTAATCAATTAAAGATTAAGATAAGCAGAATTTTAATGATGAAGTAATTAATTTATTTTATTTTAAATTAATTAGATATTAATAATTAATTTAATTCATTTTAAATTAATTATAAATGGTGTGATCATTAGATAGTTGCTTATGTTTGATGATTGGTATTAATTACCATGTATGAGTTGTAATCTCAGTTATGAGATGAGTAGTGTATGTGATATGGATGCATTGGTTGCTTTTGGATGATAGTATGGATATCTGTTTATGATATGAATTATCAGTTGATAATGATAATATTGATTATCTATTGTGTTGTGAATTATCTATCTGTATGTATATAGATAATGAATTGAATTGTTTTAAACTCTAAAACAACTTGGCCTTAAAAGACACGCTTTGGATTTCGATGAGACCGGGATCGGGTTTCCATATTTGGATATCCGAAAACCACATCGATTCCAAATAACGTTAGGTCGTTAACCCAAGTGGAGCGAGTGAAGACTCGAGGTGTAAGGACTATACGTCAGTATAACTCTGTGGGTGATTCCGTAATGAATTTGACGGAATAGTACTTATAGATTCGAGATGGTGATTCAGAGTGCAAGGGTTATTGTCATTAACTCTGAGGGTGATTCCAATACGAGTGTAACGAGATAATGCCTTCGGTTTCGTTCGAACCCGGAACGAACTTGTATGGATTGAATGCTTTCAGAACATCGTCTGGTCGACGATGAGCATTCTAAGTGATATGTCCTATAAAGGTAATCGTAGCCTCAAGCCTCATCAACCGGGAATGGCTAAAACAGGGGAGGTGCAGCAAAGCTTCGTGGGTAGCCCCCACTTGAGAGCAAGATTTATCCCTGTCTAGAGGTCCCTTTAGTGGTGCGGTTGCTGATCACAACTGCGGGGTTGTCTTGTTTGGAACTATTCAGTAAGGAACGGGTCCGGCTTTGTGTTGCAGGGGATTGGGAGTAATCCTTGGTACGGTGATCTAGGCCACGTATTGTGACGGGCGGTATCCCAGTAGCCCAGCCATTGATGGAATGCAAAATCCAATAAGTGCCAACAGTTTTGATTGTATTAGCCCCTTTTGTAGCTAGTAGCTGGAATTTAATAGATGTAACAATTTCGGCTATTTCTTATTTACTTGAAAACCCTAGACACTATTACAATATCATCGGATTTCCTATCAAATGCTTTGGTTAGCGTAAGGTAAAAACTTTTCCATGTTCATGTGTGGGAAGTCTTACGTGATACCTTTTCTTTTTTAAGGTTTTTCAAAGTTAAGAAACTTTAACCTGTTACTCACACCAGACCCATGTCTAACCTGGAGTTATTTCTGTTTTCTTTAACTCTTGGGTACTCAAATTTTTACGAGTATCCAAGGGAATTCAGGTTAGGATTCAGGTTAGCTTTGACGAATTATGGAGGAGCAATGGAGCAGGAGGCTTCTGCATATCGTTATATAGTTTTCCGCTGTGTTGGTATCTCTGAGTGTTTGACTGTAATGTATTGAGTTGTAATAACTAGACAGATGTTTATAACTGTCTAGTATGTGTTGTATATGTCTGTGTAACTCTGATATTTGATGTATACTATGTAATACTTATGTTATTAATATAATTTATTCGTTCCGCTGTTGAGATTCTTGTGTTGTTTCTTCTTTCTCTTCTTTCTTTTCTCTTTTCTATCCCTTTCTTTCTTAAGGATGATACGACTTTTTGTGGAGAAAAAGTCGGGTCGTCTCATTTGGTATCAGAGCATTAGGTTGAGTGAATACCTAGTCTCTGTAGTGGTGTCTATCTTGAGAGAGCGTATTTGTATTTTGTTATATATATACATATAATTGGTTCTACCTATTTGTTGGATTACCTGTTCAGTTTTTCCAATAAGTTATAAAGGTAGATGAGGTAGAAATGTGTGTAACATGACTACCATTGGTTGGAGTTTGATGGTTGGGGTTGGAAGTGTATTTGTCGAGACTGTAGACCGAATACCGTCTCGAGTGAGTTCTGTAGTGATGAAGGACTTAATCAATCTCTGAAGGTAACCTGTAAAGGTTTGGAGTTCATCTTTGAAGTGCAGAATTGAGTTGGATCTGTTGGTAGGGCAGAAGCCAGTGAGAGATGATATCTTGATATCCTAGAAAGTTGTGGCTGCGTGATGAGATGCAGTGACTATGGATATTTCCGAAGGTGTTTCTTTGGAACAAGAATAAGAAGTGAGTTTGCTCGGTAATGTGGCTGAGTTTAGCAGAATGTTCTGAGTTGGTAAGGAGTCTTCTGGCTGAGTAGTTTCTCTGAAGTGGAGTTCAGAAGCAGCAGAGTGGATCTTTTTCTCTGGTAAGTTGGCTAGGCCAGCATAAGCTGTTCTGATTGGTAGAGAGAGAGCAGTTTTCTTTGGATTTAGGCTGAGTTGATCGCAAAAGTGACTTGCGATAGTATGTTCTTTTGGATAGTCAGAGGTTTGTCCGCATCTGGAGATCGAGTTTTCTTTCCAGGAATGGAACTTGTGGTTCAGTTAGTAGATGGATGGTTCCTTGAGATAGAAGTTGGTGAAGCAGCTCAGGTTTCGGAGGAACATCTGAGTTTTCTTTATGGATATATGGAACCATATTTTTGTGCTGGGTTGTCTAGTCTGTGCTCATGTTCTTCAGCATTTTCTTCTGCTTCAGATCAGAGTTGTGCAGCGGAAGCAGTTTGGGGATGTTTCTGTTTTCTTTTCTGGATAAGGAGAAGTTTGTTCTATCTTCTGTTGTTGAGAAGCAGAGTTTGTGTTCTTTGGTTTTGAGTGATTTTGAGGAGATCCTTGGATTGTTTTGATTCAGTCTGTTTTTAATGGAATCAGCAAGAGCTAAGCTGATCAGGAAGGATGTTGGTAGCCCAGGAGCATCCGATGAGTTTTTATGGATAAGAGACGGAGAAATTTGGATTCTGAAATCGGAGATTTGATTTGGGATAACTTTTTCTCTGATCCAAGGAGCTATAAGTTGGGTAGCTAGCTCCGTAGTGTTTTGGTTTCTTCTGTGTTTTGGTAAGACCAGTGTTTGGTTTTCTAGAGTTAAATTGCCAGTTTGGATAACTGGGATTCAGTATGTTTCATGTATCTCTGAGGGAGTACGTGTTTGATATTTCTGGTTGTAGGACCAGCAGTTTAGGATGGTTTGATTGTTGAGTCAGACTCGTTTGTAGTCTGATATTCTGTATAGAATTGTTAGGAGCTCTATAGCTTAGTAATTTTGATTGTTTGGATTTTATAGAGCGAGTATCCCGATATATATATACCGGGGAAACTCGTGAAGTTTTATCCAAAATTCTTTTGGATAATTAGATTTGTTCGGATTGTGTGAATTGGTTGCTTTGGTTGTTGGCATATGATTAACATATGCCGTATTTTAAAATAAAATCTATTAATAGATTATTAAATTACCTTTGTTTTAAATTTCGGGGACGAAATTCTTTTAAGGGGGAAGGATTGTAATATCCCGGAATTTATGGCAATTTAAATTTAATAATCTGTGTTTAAATTTAAATTGAATTGATAATTTTTGTTAATAAATCTGATTTGGTTAAATAATCTTCTTTGTTTAAATATTTAATTTTTGAATTGATTTTTAATAAACTAATAAATCTGTTTTATTTAATAATGTATATGTATTTATATATATTTTAAATAGATAAGTTATTTTTTAATTAAATTAATATAGCATAATTTTAATGTTTGAAAATAGGAATTGTGATTTATTTTCAATTTAAGCTTTTCAAAAATATTTAATAAAATACTATATGATTTTAAATATGTAAGATAGATGTTTTATTGGTTTAAAGTTCATTTTAACTTAAGTTTGTATATTAAAATATGTTACAAAAATGTTTTTGTTATACTTTTTAAAATATTAATTGATAATTTTGATTTGTTAATTTAAATATGAAATTTAAAGTACAATTTTAATTATGAAACATGTATTCATTTAAGTGATAACCTCTTTTATAAATTTATTTTAATTATTTAAAAGTATCTTTTTCAAATGATTAATTTGTATATTGTTTTATTTAAAATAACACTTTGATTTATTCTTTAGAAAATTAATTATATACATAACTAGATAAGAAGAAACTAATTAATTAGGTTTAATTTTCTTTAACCTTAATTAAAATAACAAAACATTTACAAATACATGTGTAAACTTATCATCATTTTAAAGTGACAAATGTAATAGCTTAAGACATGTGTCAAATTATATCTTTTATTTGTTTTTAATAAATCATAAATGTAGTTTTTACAACATTGCATTCTTTTATTCCTGATTTTCTCAGTTTCATTTCTTAATTAAAACTTTTCAACTGAAACTTTTCCTCTAAATATCTTTCAAAATCATTACCCTGTAACTCCTCTTTTTCAAAAATACAAACCTGCATTTCTTTTAAAATCTGGGAAAAAGTTACCTGCATGCATAAATTTTTCAAAGTTGATAGCATTTGAAATCAAGGAAGTCACTACATGTAAAAGCTGGGAACAAATACAAGTTGTATTTGCATCTGCAACATGCATTTCAGTCATTCAAAAACCTGGGATTGAAGCAAGCAGGTTTCAAAGGTTTCACAGGAATTTCAAAATGTGCTCTACATTTTGAAAAAAAAAACTGTGAGTAATTCAACTTTTTAAGATTTTAAGTAGGTAAAAGTTGATTGCATGTTTTGATTTAAATATGAAATTATATTATAAAATGGCTGTGAATATATGTATGAATATATTTATGTGTATATATGATGGTTTACCTGAAGCATCTCTGTTTTCTTTGATTTCAAGCTTCAGTAAGATGTAATGTAACGACCCGATATTTTCAACCATTCGCATCCTCACATGTCGGACTTGAATTGCTCAAAATACCGCGTTGTAAATAAAATTTGGCCAATCTCAGAATATACAGTAAATAATTAATCACAGATTACAGACACAGAGTAAATAATAATGCAGCGGAAGTAAAAGAGATAGTAGTTCATGAAGCTACTATATATATAAGATACATCAGAGTTAAACAAGATACAAAAAAAAGTAACAAGATACATCAGGTACAAACTAGAATACATCACTGAAATCACTGGACACAGAAAGCAAAATGGATGGCTGGACCTTCAAGGAAAGCTCCAACTCCGAAGGTGAATCTTGAATGCTAACTCACTCAATCTGACTCGAGCGTAAAGCAAAACACAAAACACTCGAGTCAGGACATAAATACTTATGAACTATAAATCAACTCAAATGAACAGTAACAAAAATGCATCAGTAACTTAAAGGATGCTTGGGATCGCCCATCCTTTAAGGATCCGTTAAACTATTTACTATGTAGTAATATTGCGCTATTATAATAATGTCTACAGTAAAATAAACATACTTTTAAATAGCATTCCGGGCTACCCATATCACCCTTCACACATAATAGTCCCAGTAGTCCATCCAATATCATGCCATCTCCACTCCGGGTGACTGTCAGAGGATACCACACGGGCTACGGGAGAAAAACAAACTCGTAGTAAAGGCTCGGTATGGTAGGTGACACGGCACACAAGGCAATGCCAGGGTAGATATACCAATTACGCACACGGGCTGGTGGTAACGCAGCAGCCACATACTCCCACCTCGGAACACACTCCCAATCAAAATCGGAGGATGGCCATCTAATCAATCACCAGTAAGAGTATAGTATCGAAGGAATGTGTCCGACCAGAGGTGCTACCTCCTTTGGCCCGAGATCGCTCCTGTTTTAGTCACCTTATGCCAACTCACGGGAGTTGGGTCCACGTAATATACCTCAAGAATGTCGCACCATCCTACTTCATTCTGAAATCTCCACTGCGTACACGGTTGTTAAAGTGGTTTTCGGAGTTGGCAGAGAGTATGACAACTTCCGATCCCGGTCTCTTTAACAACCAAACGTTATTATAACGCCGTGATCATTTCAAAATAGTTTATATTTCAAAAGGATCAAATCAAATCATTTCATTTCAAAACTATATTCCTTTCAAAATAGTTTACGCCTCGAAACCAAAACCATTTTTATTTCAAAACTATTTATTCAATCAAAATAGTTTATACTTCGAAACCAAAATCATTTTTATTTCAAACTATATTCAAATCAAAATAGTTTATACTTTATCATTTCCATCTCAAACCTATATACACTTCCAAAAATCATAATACTTTCAAAGTTATGACTCTTTCGAAACCAAAATACTTGAAATTATTACACTTTGAAAATCATAACATTCTGAAATCATACATTTGAAATCATGAAACATTCATTTAATTCTTTACATTTTACAAATTTATTTCCAATTTAATTCAAAATTTCAAATTTCCAATTTAATTCAAATCAAACCATCAATTTCAATTCAGTTCAGTTTTCTAATAAAACATTTCAAATCTTATAAATTTCAAATATAGATTTGATCTACAAAATAAGCTATCCAATTTTAATATGTTTCCAAACCTTAATATCCCACCTTTCAAAACTAAACTTTATAATTCCATATATTCATATCTCAAATCTAATTTCATTATTATGTAGTTTTGAAATATTCATTTCATAAATCCAATATTATTAAAATAAACTTAAATTACAATTAAACCAAATATCTTTTCATACAAATATAAACTTCAAATATTCCTTTATCAAATAAAGCAAAATCAAATATCATTCAACATTCACATTCTTTATTAAAATAAAGATCAAATCATTTCCATACCATTTCAAAATCATTAAAATATTACATCCTTTCAAAACTTCATAATCAAATCATTATTTGAATTCAAATCCAAATATTCAAAGTTAAATATCATTTAAAAATCAAATACGTCATTCATTTATTATTTCAAACATCATTACCAAAAATACATTCCAAAATTCCATTCAAAATTCATTTATTATATTACATTTCATTCCGTTTAACACATAACCAAGTAAACTTTATTTAAATTCAAATTCAATTTAAATTCCTTAAAAATTCAAATTTAAATATTCAAAACTTCTAAAATTTCACAGATAATCCATTTCAAAAGTTAAATTATTTAACACTTTAAAATATAGCCCAAACAGTGTTAAAACCTACAACATTTCAAAACATTGTCAAATTATAGCAACGACAGCATTTATAAAGTGCTATCGTAGCTTATATTTTCCAAAATGGTTTATTTCAAGAATAGCGACATTTATAAAATGTCGTAATAGATATTTAGTTATTTCAAACATTGTTAGATTCAAAACAATAGCATTAAAAATGCTGTCAAAAGACTAAAGCATTTTGAAAATGCTATAAAATTCCAGGTTTCATTTTAGCTTTTCAAAAATAATAATAAAACTCCAAATTTTTATTATTACAACTTAAAAATCATATTTCTACACTTTAAAATTTCACATTTAAAATCATTTTAACATATGATTTAACACAACAAAATTTTTAGATCAAATATTCAATTTAAAAACTCCATTCATTTATTAAGTCAAAATTCACTGTTTATTAACATATAAATTAAATAAAACTTAAAATTTTACTTCAAATATAATTTTAAAACTTTAAATTTAATTTTCATTATTTATTTACATCTTAAAATAAAATTTAAAGTCAAACGTCACATTTACTCCAAATTTACATACTTGAATTCACTTAAATTCACAATTTCAAGATTTAATATTTAACTTTCTTAAAACCATAATATATATATTTTAAATCAAAATTTCATACTTTTGAAAATACATATTTTAAAAAAATCATTTAAAAATATACCACGGGGTTTGTATATAATTTTCTAACCTAGGTCAAGTGATACGGATATATATCATTTCAATCCGCAATTTACAAAGAAAACCGGGTTTTATCATTTCAAACCCGCAATCCCAAGCCAAATAAAATACAATAAAAATCGCTCAGGCCTATCATTTCAGCCCATAACGATTTTTCCCTATTCTAAAGTCTGTTCGGGTATGTATCATTTCAAACCATAGTGATTCTATTCTAACAGGGAACTTGCAGTGTGAATATATGCATAAACAATGCCAATGTCACAATATAATGTCATATATCAGATGTCAGGTGATAATTAACAGTTTTAACATGGTAATAACATGGCATAGCATATCATATGATCATCATTAACTTGCATAAACATTTTATATTACTAAGCACTTGTCATCAATTCACTATTTCATAAGTATAAATGTCAGAGTGAAAAAGACTCACCTTTTACGAAGCTAGAGACAAACAACACACGCAAGAGCGATTCCAAAGGCACGACAAGCACGATTTGATTTGAATTGATGGAGACCCTTGTAAACAACACAAAATATAACATACATAAGCACAAACATAGATATCGACATACAAATGTAATCAACAACTTTAGTTTGCAGAACAGTTGCAAAACAAGAGAGATGACCAAACCTTAGAAGCAAAAGACTTGCACACGACAACATAAGCTTGTCACATGATCAAATGGGCTTGCTCTCATCATACTAGGCTCAGCCTAGATGCCAACATGGCTCAGGTTTGGGTCAATATGGTTTCATATGGCTCGGCCTAACTTGGATATGAAGGAGTGGAAGTTGTGACATGAGAAATACATAAGTCAAGGCAATTAAGTGGATTTTTGGTGCAACTATAGGTTCGGCCTACCATGGCTTGGGCTTGGTCATGCAAGGGGATGGTCAGGTGGTGGATGGAGTGGCGGCCAGAGGTGGTGGAGGGACTGGTGGTGGTTTAGGTTAAAATGAAGGATATGGCCTTAAGGGTTTGGCTAGGCTAGTTTGGTGGAACTTTTGTGCAAATTTTGTGGTGCAACATCAACGGATGGTCATGGCTACTGTCTTGGTCAGAGGAGAGGCTTATGAGCTGCTGGAGATGATGGTGGAGAGGATGGTAGTGGTGGTGTTAGAGGCTAGGCCTAGCAAAACACAAGAAGGATCAATGCAAAAATCAATAGGAAAATCATAAAAACAAGAAGAAAGATTATAGAATTTACCAAATTTTTGTAAAACAAATGGCCATGAGTTTTTTTCTCAAGAAAGATGATAAAATTTTCGTGAGAAAGAGTGAGGAATGTGGCTGAAAGATGGAGTAGGGTACGGCCAAAGCATTGATGAATGGAGTTTGGAAAGTGAAAGGTCGGAATGCAAAAGGACTAAGCATACAAAAGATCTCAAACTCTTCATATATTCATTATTTCTTTTTAAATTTTTATATAACTGAAAAACATATATAAATTCAGTTAAAATACGAAAATATAGTAATAAACAAAAATAAATTAATTAATTATTAATTATATATAGTTTAATTAAATAAAACAGCAAAATTTGCAACTAGTCTTGAAAATATGAAAAATAAGTGAAATGAACTTGGAAAAATTTTTATGTACTTAAAAATATTTATAAATAAAGATAAGAACACAAAATAAAAAGGAAATCACAAAAATAAATAAATAAATTTTAATTTAAATATAGTTTAGATGAAGAAAATAGCAGAAAAAGGAAAACAGCCTTTTAAAAATAGGAAATCATCATAGTAAATTTTAGAAAAATTCTATTATCATTTAAAAATATTTAAAAGTCAAAATATACATAATATAACATATTAAAACATATTAAAATAAAATATGACAAAGAAAAATAAAATTTATACAATTTAAAATAACAAAATTGCAAAATAAATAATTTATACTCAAAATTGAAATGTACATATCTTTTGCAGTTTAACTCCGTTTTCCACGAAACAAAACGAAATGTTCAAGTTATTAAATATATTTTCATAATAAAAGATAAAATTTAAAATTTCAAACTTTTAAATTTTTAATTTAAAAGTCAAAGTTTGACTATTTTGACCAAAATCAACATTTTCTGGAAATATTCAATTTATGCATGTTTGAAATTCTAATCCACATCAAAATCAACATTTATATTTAAATTAACAAAATATATTAATTTTAATAAATAAAATAAAGAATTTAAATTAGGAATTTAAATTAAAATAATTAAAATATACAATTACAATAATCAAAAAATACAGGGTTGTTACATGTAATCCCCTTTGTCTTTTAATTTAATCTTCATTTGAGTTTAAGACCTAAACAAATATGTTTGTTTCATTATAAAACTTCATATTAAAATTTGTACTTAAGTTAAAAATATAGAAATGGCTCTGGGATTCACAAACAGAAGATCAATCAGTAAATGAGTAAAATTTCAAGTTTAGAAATTTATGAATTCAGAATTATAAATCAAATCACCATACTAAATCATGATTTTTAAAAGAAAAATTACAAATTTTAATGCTTTATACAAAATGCAGTTTTGAAATTACTGTATTCTACATATTAGCTAAGAACAGTTGAAGCTTGCAATTATTTTGGGTGGATTTGATTCTAGAGATTGTATAGCCATCAAAGATTTTAGGAAAATTACTAAATTGTATTGCAATTCAATTTTGAGGTTGTAATTTGGATTTAAAGTGTAGAACCCTAGTTTTACTGGGTTACTGTGTTTGCTCGAGTGTGATCCTCTCGGTTGATCGAGTTCAATCATGTTTCGCGTATGGGTATATGGTGGTTCGAATAAGTTGTCGCCGAAATTTGAGTGGTGATGGTGGCCGGAGGCGCGTGGAGATGGTGTTGACAGGTTTTAGGTGTGTAACGACCCAGAATTTTGAATAATTTAATTTGGAAATATTTAATTTATTTTAAATATTTGAATGGTGGTTTGAATTGAATTTTCAATATAACTTTGAATTTGGCGATTAAATTATAGAATTTAATCTATTGAGAGTTGGATAAAAATTTGAATCTAAAATTTTAAGCTGATTTAAAATATTTCAAAGGCTTGTAAAATTCATATTGATAATATCGAAGATAATAGAAGCTTCAGAATTTAATTTGGAAGTGAATTGTTCAGTTTTGAAATTTAATCGTTTGAATCGATATTTAAAAATAGTCGTCCGAGGCACAGTCTCGGAATTTGACGAAACCAGTTCCATTGGGTCCGGAATATTGAATTATTCTAGGTTTTCAAATTTCGTATTTTTCTGAGTTAGTATGTGAGCACACGACACATAAACGCATCGAAATTTTCAACGATTTAAATTTTAAATTTAAATTTAAATTGAGTCAAACTCCACCACGTTATCTTCCCTAGCCCTACGCCTAAAATCACGCAGAAAATCACGTTCTCTCTGTTGAATCACGTAACTTTGTTCCCCTGCAGCTTCTTTTAAAAATGGCACGAGCAATTGTTTACTCGTTCAAAACAAATCGAACGAGATAGATTATTAATGGCCACAGCCGAGTTTCATTCCCTTTCCTCTTCAGATTCGTTCGCTCGAAATAAAAAAAAAAAATTAAATCATGGCCGCATTGTATAGCGGTGAATTGGGATCGTGAGGCGACGACGAACGATGATGGGGGGTCGCGTGCTTGAGTTGAAGGCGGAGGCACGGCAAGGCGCACGCGCGCGTGCTTGCGGCATAGCGACAGTGGAGCGACGACGACATAGAGGTGGTGATTTAGGGTTCGCGTGCGTCGAACTCGAGGCAGAGGCGTGTGGCTGTCGCGATTCAAGGAGGCGACGTTCATGGAGGCGGCAATCGATTTGGGGGCCTGCGCGATAAGGCAGTCGCGATTCGAGTGATGGTGGGGGCTCTCGAGAGGAGCAATGGTCTGGGGCGGCGCGCGTAGATGGGTTCTGGAGCACGATGCGACAGATGGCTGCAGTGGGTCGCGCGTGGAGATGAGGCGAGGGTTCGAGCAACTGGAGCATGAGGGGATCGCGTGTTCGTTTCCGTGATGGAATCTGGTGATGTCGAGCAATGCAATGTTGGTGGTGTTCGAACCTAGGGATTTTTGCAGTAAGGTAATTTCAAAAATTTTCAGTACAAGTTAATTTTGAAAATAAAAATATTGATAGAAGATAGATCTTTAAATCACAGTAAAGTAATTTTTGAATTTATTTAAAATTACTAAATTTTATATTTCTGCAGAAATCTAGTTTATAACTGTAAGTTAAAACAATTAAAAATAGTTTATTAATAAAAATATAGTTTAAATTTAAATTTTAGTTAAATAAATTATAAAAAGGAAAACTTGTTTTAAAAAAAAAGGGGGATTTAATCATTAGTCTAAATAAAATGTATTAAAAGAAATTTAAATTTTTAGTCAAACAAATTTAATTAAAGAAAACCAGTTTCAATTTTTAATTTTTAGTTTAAAATAAAAATCATTAACTTGAGATTGAAATAATTAGTTGGATAAATTTAATTTAAGAGTAAGTTAATTAAATCTATTTAAGGAGAAAAATTTAGTTTTAAAATTAAATTGTAGCTGAATAAATTTATTAAAGGAATTCCAGTTTAAGATTTAAATTCTTCGATTAGATAATTTTTAAGGAGAAAATTGGTTTAAAATTTAATCATTGGAAAATTAAATTTATTAAAAGGAAAATTTGTTCAAAATAAAACCACTGGGAAATTTACACTTATAAATGAAAATTTATTATTCGATTTGTTCGAATATTAATAAATTGTGTAAATATTTATACAAGGTATAAATCAAGAAAATCGAGTCAACATGGAAAATGGATTGCTAATTAAAGCAAAGGTGAGAACTTCTCACTCAAAGGAATTTCTGTTGTTTATTTAAATTTTAAATAGTTAAATTTAAAATTGATTGACTGTGTTGATTGAATGATTGAATGATGATTGTTATATATAGTTATTGGATGTGAATAGACCCTATACGCCGTTAGTAAGCGGAGGTTATTTATTACACACATATACCGCGATATTCCACCTCGAAATGGAATTGGTATTATATATTATATATAGCAATATATATATTGGCATATGTATATATTGCAGTTGATTGATTTCCCGCATTTTCTTTTAGCGGATGAGACCCTATACGCCGTTAGTAAGCGGATATATATTTATAAAATCCCATGTACCGCGATATTCCGTCTTGAAACGGAATGGTATTGTGCTAATGTCTGTGGATGCAGGGAAACAGGTTGGAGGGATCCAACTGGATTCCTCACAAATATTTATTTGATTTCATATATTGTGATATTTGATTGTTATCATGGATGATATATAATGTTTGAAAGTTGTGATTGGCTATTGATGTGTTGCATCATCGGATCCAAATTTGAAGTTAAAACAACGATTTTAATTTCTAAAGCGATTCTTGAAAATATACGCTTTATAAATATTTTTGGAATTGATTCATCTTAAATAAATAAACGTTATAATTTTAATATTATGAAAATTGTGATTTTTGAGAAATACAGTTAAAAGTTGATTTTTGAAAATATGGGATTAGTGATTTTATAAAATAGTTTGAAATGGGAATTCTGAATTTTTTATAAGAAGTTTAAAATAGGATTTATAAAATTTTTATTTTATAAATCAGAATGATGAAATTATGAAAGAGTTTAAAGATGTTTAAAGTAATAATATAAATTGTTTTATATTAAAAGATTTATAAATTGATATTTATAAATTAAAAATATTGGAATTATAAAACGAGATTTTATAAGTATTAGAAAGAATTGTGAATGAATTTCACTAATGAATGAAACTTATAGAATTATAACGGTGAAGTTCTAAATAGAATTTTATAAATAAAATTTATAAAGTTATTTAGGAAATAGATGTGGATAAATAAATGAATCTTAGAAGTTATAAGATTTATAGATTTGGGAAGTTTGAAGGAATGATTTTTATAAATAAATAAATTATAAGTATTTGACTTATAATATGAAATTTTAGTATATCATTGAGATATGAAATTGAATAGATTTATAAAGGAAATTTATAAAAGGAAATTTGTTATAAAATAAATAGAAATAGAATTTATAAACATTGTTTTATAAATCCGCAACGACTTATTTTGATAAGGAATTGTTGTAATTTATTTATGGAATTATATTCATGTTTTAGACAGTGAATAATTCTTTAAAATAAAATGAATAGAAGTGATGAAATTTATTAACAAGTGTATTCACGTTTTTGAATAGTGAATATTTTGTTAAAGAAATTATTTTGGATGTGATGTTTGAAATAGAATTAAAACGATCTAAAGATGTTTTAAAAGATGTTGAGATTCGAAACCATAGATTTCAACATTTATTGTTGAAATAGATGTTTTCGAGAAATAAAACGAAATGGTGGACTATAACACTGTTGTTATAGTAAATGATTTCCGAAAGGAAATGTTTTGCATAGTATTGGGATTTATATATCTATTTTAATTTCGAATCCCTATACTAGTGATTTTGGGTTGTCGTAACGATGTTTTACGCAACATTCGTTTTGGCCCAAATAAATATGGTTAAGTGAATGATTTCCTTAAAGAATGAAATATATACTTAATTTCGATTAAGGTATATTAAATATTTTCTAAGCGTAGAAAATAAAAAGACTTGTGAATTACTTATTTAATAAGTATGGGAATGTTTTCCAATATTAAGTGAATATTTGGAATTTATCTTTTTGAAGATAAATTGAAAATGAATATTTGAAAACGAATGGAAATCGTATATTCATAAATATTTTGGAATGTAAATTCAATATAGGATTTATAAATGAAATTGGAGAATGAGTTTAAAAATAAATATTGATTTATTTTTAAAGAATGGAAAATGTATATCTTATAAAGATATTTTTGGGAAATAAATAATTGGAAAATTATTTGGAATCTGGTGATGTTGGCATATCTATTGATAGTTCAATAACCGACTATCAATATTTACCTTTAAATAGGTATTTGTTGTGAATTGCTTGAATTTGAATGCCACACTTATTTTTTTTTAAAATAAGCGCTCACTATTCGGGTTAACCGGGAAAGGACCTTGGGGTCGTATAACCCATTCCGAATATGTGATACGTCGTTATGAATTGCATTCGAAGATCGGTGTTGAAGACCGGATATTTTCGAAAGCGAAAGGATTTCTTGTTGATTGTCTCTGCACTGGCTGATCCCTGGTATTGAGATCTCCATATGTGATGGGAAATCCGAACGTGATTAGAGATTATTCGGATTGCAAGGACTTCTTTGTAAGTGCCTTCGGTTCTGTTCGAGCCCGGAACAGACTTGTATGGATTGTGTGTCTGACATTACAAGTTGAGAATGTAAAGTCGATTTCTTTCAAATATATTTCTGTGGTGGCGGAGAATTTATTCTCTTAGCTTAACACCCTTCTCTGAGACGTACGGGCTCAGAGGTTATATAGTTGAAGTTATCAGCGATATATTCCCAATTTGGTAATGTGATATGCTGAGTGATGCTGAAATGATCATTGTGTTGATTATTGTGATGGGATCGTTTATTTGATCGTCTATCTTGGTGATCATTGTGTTGATCATTTGTTGACCCAAAGCATGGCTTTTGTATAAAGTATGTTTTTGTGGACGTGACTTCGTCGAGCCTCACACCCCGGAAATGGTCAAAACAGGAAAGATGCGACAAGGTTATGAGGGGTAGCACCCTTTAGGGTATGTACATTTCCTTCTGGATAGAGGTGGTATCATGGTATGGAGCCCAGATATTTAACCTATGTGGTTACTACGAATTTATTACTTTGTGGTTGTTGGTTTTCGGGATCCCGTGAGAAAGGTCGTTTACGATCGGGGAATGGCGTGCTCGTGTCAGTAGTTACCCAGTTAGGGGTAACCCGGCCTTGTGTTGGCAGAGTTCCGGTTTGGTTCTCGGGGATGTCTTTCCAGAGGCATTCTCATATGGCAATGGGAAGTTCCTTGGCCTGACCATTTGTTGGAAATCCAAAGAAACAATACGTGACTAGTACGGTTTTAGTTGTAGAACCTGCTTCCTCAGGAGGTAGCTATAGTAGGCATAATATAATGGTACCTATGCTGGCTAAGATTTATATTCTACTTTCGAAATGAATTTTCTACACTATGCACTAGTAATAATATCAAATGTTCTTTTTAAATGCGTATCAAGCATGTTTGACTATCATAAGGAGAAATCTTCTCCAAGTCTGCGTTTGCATTGTGTGTGTGGCAGGAGGTCTTATGGTAGTCTCATTTTTAAAAGCATTGCGAATTGAATTTAAAAATATTCCTCTATTTTGATTTTAAAGATAAATAAACTGTTTTGAGTTCTCACACCAGTCACATGACCGACTTGGAGTTTATTGTTTTCCTTCCTAAACTCTGGGTGCCCACCAATTTCCACACGGGCAGTCAAGAGTTAGGTTTATCAGGATATTCTGGATATTCTGGAGTTGCTGGAGGCAAGATGGATGGCATGGCATATTATTTATATAGTATTTCTTTTTCCGCTGCACTGTTTGATGTTGTATATTGTTGTACACTCTGATGGTATGATGTAATGTAATGTATAAAATGTAATAACTGATATAGTTCTTTGTTTAAAGATTATTCATTTATTATTATATGTTGTTCCGCTGCGAATTGTGAGATTCTGATGTGATTCTGTTGTTTTCTGTTCCGTTCTGTTTTCTTCTGTTTTTCTTTTTCCTCTCTTCTCTTTTCTTTCTATTTTAAAATTTTCTACCTTCTATTCTGTTTTCTATTCTCTCTAATTTCTATTTTCTTTTCCCTATTTAAATTTTCTATCTTTTTCTTTTTCTTTTCTTTCTTTTCTTTTTCTTAAACCCATAACTATTCGGTTTTTCGGCCTTCGATTTCTCGGCAGTCGATAAAGTGAGTATCGATGTTGGATTTTCGAAAGTCGAAAATTCCGGTTTGTTACATTTGGTATCAGAGCTTATGGTTAAGCGACAACCATGGTTCTGTTGGGTATTACTCGTTAGAGATAGAGTCAGCAGTACTCTAGAATGAGTTTGAGTGTAATAATAGATATGAGCGCGTATATGTTAGTGAATATAAAATTGTTTTGAATCAGGTAAATAAAGTAATTTTGCCCAAAACTATTTTTGTATAGAAAAGAAATGATTTTCTATGAATTATTATAATATATGGTTGCGTGATTGTTAGAAGTGATAATATAGAATTATTATCACTAGTATATGAAATTAAATAAGATAGATTGAATTCAAGTAAATTAACTTGATAATTTATTTATTTGTGAAATAATTCTCAAATGGAATGAATATGAATATAGAATGTGAATAAAATTGAATTGAGCAATTAAGTAAATTCGAGATGAATTGAAATATTGAAATGTGAAATTGATTTCGAATGAAATTTAAATTGTGAATGAAATTGAAATTGAATATGGAAATTGAAAATTGAAATGAATTAGTAAATGAAAGTAAATCGATAGAATTCAATATTTAGAATTGAGAATTAAATTCGAATGGAATTTCAAATTGTGAATTGAATTCAAATGGAATTTAAATTGTGAATGAAATTGAATTGAAAAGTAAAATTGAATGAAATATATTTGTAACTTCAATAGTGAAGTAAAAACGTATAAGAAGTATATTTTGGAAATTTTGCAATAGAATTGGCAAATTGGTTTGAATATTGTATTTGGATTTGGATGCTACTATTAGCAGGTTATACAGGTGTATAAAGGAATTGAGATTTTGATTTCAAAGATAAAAATTGAATTGCTCGACAAAAAGGTACGTATTTGAATTTCAGTATGAGATTTGATGACTTTCTTCTCTAGCCACTTGGCTTTTCTCTTTTCTTTTTGATTCTGAGGGGCCGTGGTGCCATTTTGTAGTCGTACCGAGCTAGCCGCGCAAAGGAGACGCTGGCGAAATTTTTCGAAAATTTAGGGTGTTAGAAAAAATTTGAGAAATTTTGAAAGTTTGAAATTTGGATTTGAATTTAAATTTAAATTGTTAGGAAAACAATGTTGTTTGAAACCTAAAATTGAAATTTGAAAGCTAGTTGAAATGATAATGAGTCTCTAGTAAAAAGATTTAGGTTGGTAAGTTGATAAAACTATTTGGATTGTGAAAAATGATAGACGGGATAGGGGCATTCTTCTTAACTTGTAATTTCGGGACGAAATTCTTTTAAGGGGGGAAGATTGTAACGACCCAGAATTTTGAATAATTTAATTTGGAAATATTTAATTTATTTTAAATATTTGAATGGTGGTTTGAATTGAATTTTCAATATAACTTTGAATTTGGCGATTAAATTATAGAATTTAATCTATTGAGAGTTGGATAAAAATTTGAATCTAAAATTTTAAGCTGATTTAAAATATTTCAAAGGCTTGTAAAATTCATATTGACAATATTGAAGATAATAGAAGCTTCAGAATTTAATTTGGAAGTGAATTGTTCAGTTTTGAAATTTAATCGTTTGAATCGATATTTAAAAATAGTCGTCCGAGGCACAATCTCGGAATTTGACGAAACCAGTTCCATTGGGTCCGGAATATTGAATTATTCTAGGATTTCAAATTTCGTATTTTTCTGAGTTAGTATGTGAGCACACGACACATAAACGCATCGAAATTTTCAACAATTTAAATTTTAAATTTAAATTTAAATTGAGTCAAACTCCACCACGTTATCTTCCCTAGCCCTACGCCTAAAATCACGCAGAAAATCACGTTCTCTCTGTTGAATCACGTAACTTTGTTCCCCTGCAGCTTCTTTTAAAAATGGCACGAGCAATTGTTTACTCGTTCAAAACAAATCGAACGAGATAGATTATTAATGGCCACAGCCGAGTTTCATTCCCTTTCCTCTTCAGATTCGTTCGCTCGAAATAAAAAAAAAATTAAATCATGGCCGCATTGTATAGCGGTGAATTGGGATCGTGAGGCGACGGCGAACGATGATGGGGGGTCGCGTGCTTGAGTTGAAGGCGGAGGCACGGCAAGGCGCACGCGCGCGTGCTTGCGGCATAGCGACAGTGGAGCGACGACGACATAGAGGTGGTAATTTAGGGTTCGCGTGCGTCGAACTCGAGGCAGAGGCGTGTGGCTGTCGCGATTCAAGGAGGCGACGTTCATGGAGGCGGCAATCGATTTGGGGGCCTGCGCGATAAGGCAGTCGCGATTCGAGTGATGGTGGGGGCTCTCGAGAGGAGCAATGGTCTGGGGCGGCGCGCGTAGATGGGTTCTGGAGCACGATGCGACAGATGGCTGCAGTGGGTCGCGCGTGGAGATGAGGCGAGGGTTCGAGCAACTGGAGCATGAGAGGATCGCGTGTTCATTTCCGTGATGGAATCTGGTGATGTCGAGCAATGCAATGTTGGTGGTGTTCGAACCTAGGGATTTTTGCAGTAAGGTAATTTCAAAAATTTTCAGTACAAGTTAATTTTGAAAATAAAAATATTGATAGAAGATAGATCTTTAAATCACAGTAAAGTAATTTTTGAATTTATTTAAAATTACTAAATTTTATATTTCTGCAGAAATCTAGTTTATAACTGTAAGTTAAAACAATTAAAAATAGTTTATTAATAAAAATATAGTTTAAATTTAAATTTTAGTTAAATAAATTATAAAAAGGAAAACTTGTTTTAAAAAAAAAGGGAATTTAATCATTAGTCTAAATAAAATGTGTTAAAAGAAATTTAAATTTTTAGTCAAACAAATTTAATTAAAGAAAATCAGTTTCAATTTTTAATTTTTAGTTTAAAATAAAAATCATTAACTTGAGATTGAAATAATTAGTTGGATAAATTTAATTTAAGAGTAAGTTAATTAAATCTATTTAAGGAGAAAAATTTAGTTTTAAAATTAAATTGTAGCTGAATAAATTTATTAAAGGAATTCCAGTTTAAGATTTAAATTCTTCGATTAGATAATTTTTAAGGAGAAAATTGGTTTAAAATTTAATCATTGGAAAATTAAATTTATTAAAAGGAAAATTTGTTCAAAATAAAACCACTGGGAAATTTACACTTATAAATGAAAATTTATTATTCGATTTGTTCGAATATTAATAAATTGTGTAAATATTTATACAAGGTATAAATCAAGAAAATCGAGTCAAGATGGGAAATGGATTGCTAATTAAAGCAAAGGTGAGAACTTCTCACTCAAAGGAATTTCTGTTGTTTATTTAAATTTTAAATAGTTAAATTTAAAATTGATTGACTGTGTTGATTGAATGATTGAATGATGATTGTTATATATAGTTATTGGATGTGAATAGACCCTATACGCCGTTAGTAAGCGGAGGTTATTTATTACACACATATACCGCGATATTCCACCTCGAAGTGGAATTGGTATTATATATTATATATAGCAATATATATATATATATTGGCATATGTATATATTGCAGTTGATTGATTTTCCGCATTTTCTTTTAGCGGATGAGACCCTATACGCCGTTAGTAAGCGGATATATATTTATAAAATCCCATGTACCGCGATATTCCGTCTTGAAACGGAATGGTATTGTGCTAATGTCTGTGGATGCAGGGAAACAGGTTGGAGGGATCCAACTGGATTCCTCACAAATATTTATTTGATTTCATATATTGTGATATTTGATTGTTATCATGGATGATATATAATGTTTGAAAGTTGTGATTGGCTATTGATGTGTTGCATCATCGGATCCAAATTTGAAGTTAAAACAACGATTTTAATTTCTAAAGTGATTCTTGAAAATATACGCTTTATAAATATTTTTGGAATTGATTCATCTTAAATAAATAAACGTTATAATTTTAATATTATGAAAATTGTGATTTTTGAGAAATACAGTTAAAAGTTGATTTTTGAAAATATGGGATTAGTGATTTTATAAAATAGTTTGAAATGGGAATTCTGAATTTTTTATAAGAAGTTTAAAATAGGATTTATAAAATTTTTATTTTATAAATCAGAATGATGAAAATTATGAAAGAGTTTAAAGATGTTTAAAGTAATAATATAAATTGTTTTATATTACAAGATTTATAAATTGATATTTATAAATTAAAAATATTGGAATTATAAAACGAGCTTTTATAAGTATTAGAAAGAATTGTGAATGAATTTCACTAATGAATGAAACTTATAGGATTATAACGGTGTAGTTCTAAATAGAATTTTATAAATAAAATTTATAAAGTTATTTAGGAAATAGATGTGGATAAATAAATGAATCTTAGAAGTTATAAGATTTATAGATTTGGGAAGTTTGAAGGAATGATTTTTATAAATAAATAAATTATAAGTATTTGACTTATAATATGAAATTTTAGTATATCATTGAGATATGAAATTGAATAGATTTATAAAGGAAATTTATAAAAGGAAATTTGTTATAAAATAAATAGAAATAGAATTTATAAACATTGTTTTATAAATCCGCAACGACTTATTTTGATAAGGAATTGTTGTAATTTATTTATGGAATTATATTCATGTTTTAGACAGTGAATAATTCTTTAAAATAAAATGAATAGAAGTGATGAAATTTATTAACAAGTGTATTCACGTTTTTGAATAGTGAATATTTTGTTAAAGAAATTATTTTGGATGTGATGTTTGAAATAGAATTAAAACGATCTAAAGATGTTTTAAAAGATGTTGAGATTCGAAACCATAGATTTCAACATTTATTGTTGAAATAGATGTTTTCGAGAAATAAAAGGAAATGGTGGACTATAACACTGTTGTTATAGTAAATGATTTCCGAAAGGAAATGTTTTGCATAGTATTGGGATTTATATATCTATTTTAATTTCGAATCCCTATACTAGTGATTTTGGGTTGTCGTAACGATGTTTTACGCAACATTCGTTTTGGCCCAAATAAATATGGTTAAGTGAATGATTTCCTTAAAGAATGAAATATATACTTAATTTCGATTAAGGTATATTAAATATTTTCTAAGCGTAGAAAATAAAAAGACTTGTGAATTACTTATTTAATAAGTATGGGAATGTTTTCCAATATTAAGTGAATATTTGGAATTTATCTTTTTGAAGATAAATTGAAAATGAATATTTGAAAACGAATGGAAATCGTATATTCATAAATATTTTGGAATGTAAATTCAATATAGGATTTATAAATGAAATTGGAGAATGAGTTTAAAAATAAATATTGATTTATTTTTAAAGAATGGAAAATGTATATCTTATAAAGATATTTTTGGGAAATAAATAATTGGAAAATTATTTGGAATCTGGTGATGTTGGCATATCTATTGATAGTTCAATAACCGACTATCAATATTTACCTTTAAATAGGTATTTGTTGTGAATTGCTTGAATTTGAATGCCACACTTATTTTTTTTAAAAATAAGCGCTCACTATTCGGGTTAACCGGGAAAGGACCATGGGGTCGTATAACCCATTCTGAATATGTGATACGTCGTTATGAATTGCATTCGAAGATCGGTGTTGAAGACCGGATATTTTCGAAAGCGAAAGGATTTCTTGTTGATTGTCTCTGCACTGGCTGATCCCTGGTATTGAGATCTCCATATGTGATGGGAAATCCGAACGTGATTAGAGATTATTCGGATTGCAAGGACTTCTTTGTAAGTGCCTTCGGTTCTGTTCGAGCCCGGAACAGACTTGTATGGATTGTGTGTCTGACATTACAAGTTGAGAATGTAAAGTCGATTTCTTTCAAATATATTTCTGTGGTGGCGGAGAATTTATTCTCTTAGCTTAACACCCTTCTCTGAGACGTACGGGCTCAGAGGTTATATAGTTGAAGTTATCAGCGATATATTCCCAATTTGGTAATGTGATATGCTGAGTAATGCTAAAATGATCATTGTGTTGATTATTGTGATAGGATCGTTTATTTGATCGTCTATCTTGGTGATCATTGTGTTGATCATTTGTTGACCCAAAGCATGGCTTTTGTATAAAGTATGATTTTGTGGACGTGACTTCGTCGAGCCTCACACCCCGGAAATGGTCAAAACAGGAAAGATGCGGCAAGGTTATGAGGGGTAGCACCCTTTAGGGTATGTACATTTCCTTCTGGATAGAGGTGGTATCATGGTATGGAGCCCAGATATTTAACCTATGAGGTTACTACGAATTTATTACTTTGTGGTTGTTGGTTTTCGGGAGCCCGTGAGAAAGGTCGTTTACGATCGGGGAATGGCGTGCTCGTGTCAGTAGTTACCCAGTTAGGGGTAACCGGCCTTGTGTTGGCAGAGTTCCGGTTTGGTTCTCGGGGATGTCTTTCCAGAGGCATTCTCATGTGGCAATGGGAAGTTCCTTGGCCTGACCATTTGTTGGAAATCCAAAGAAACAATACGTGACTAGTACGGTTTTAGTTGTAGAACCTGCTTCCTCAGGAGGTAGCTATAGTAGGCATAATATAATGGTACCTATGCTGGCTAAGATTTATACTCTACTTTCGAAATGAATTTTCTACACTATGCACTAGTAATAATATCAAATGTTCTTTTTAAATGCGTATCAAGCATGTTTGACTATCATAAGGAGAAATCTTCTCCAAGTCTGCGTTTGCATTGTGTGTGTGGCAGGAGGTCTTATGGTAGTCTCATTTTTAAAAGCATTGCGAATTGAATTTAAAAATATTCCTCTATTTTGATTTTAAAGATAAATAAACTGTTTTGAGTTCTCACACCAGTCACATGACCGACTTGGAGTTTATTGTTTTCCTTCCTAAACTCTGGGTGCCCACCAATTTCCACACGGGCAGTCAAGAGTTAGGTTTATCAGGATATTCTGGATATTCTGGAGTTGCTGGAGGCAAGATGGATGGCATGGCATATTATTTATATAGTATTTCTTTTTCCGCTGCACTGTTTGATGTTGTATATTGTTGTACACTCTGATGGTATGATGTAATGTAATGTATAAAATGTAATAACTGATATAGTTCTTTGTTTAAAGATTATTCATTTATTATTATATGTTGTTCCGCTGCGAATTGTGAGATTCTGATGTGATTCTGTTGTTTTCTGTTCCGTTCTGTTTTCTTCTGTTTTTCTTTTTCCTCTCTTCTCTTTTCTTTCTATTTTAAAATTTTCTACCTTCTATTCTGTTTTCTATTCTCTCTAATTTCTATTTTCTTTTCCCTATTTAAATTTTCTATCTTTTTCTTTTTCTTTTCTTTCTTTTCTTTTTCTTAAACCCATAACTATTCGGTTTTTCGGCCTTCGATTTCTCGGCAGTCGATAAAGTGAGTATCGATGTTGGATTTTCGAAAGTCGAAAATTCCCGTTTGTTACAAGGTGGAGAGGGTTCGACCTATTCCATGTGTGGGTGAGAAGCTCGATTTCGAGTTTGAGTTTTGGGTAGCGATGTGATGTTTGTGAACGGCTCCATAGATGATTGGTGACATGTGGAGATCATCAGAGATGGTGAAGGAGGACCGGCGTCGCTGTGTATATGCACGGTGGAGTGTTGTCAGGTGATGGTCTGGGTTGGGTTTTGAATGGAGGGTTGCTCGAGTAGGGCTTCTGTTTGACTCGAAGCAATTTAAGTTGGAACTCGAAGCATTATCGCATGTGACTCGAAGTAAGTATAGTGAGGGTCGAGTGTTATATTGTTTCAGGTTTTAACAGAAACCTGTTTTCCAGGTTTCTAAATTTGCAAAGTTAAAGTAAATTTCAAACAAAAATCTGAAAAACTAAGTTGAATCTAAATTTTAACATAAATTCAATTAGTTTAATTTTGGGTCTTTGAAATAATTTAAATTTTGAAATTTTTTACGCAAAATCTGAAACCTGTTTTCCAGATTTATATAAATTTCAGTGAAAATTTGAAATGCAAACCAAAATTTTAAACTAGTTTGAAACCTGAATTTTGTTATAGATTCAAATAATTTAAATCTTGGTATTTGTAGTTATTCAGGTATTAAATTTTAGTTTGGGTTCTAAACCTAAAATATGAAACTGTGTTCTGTTTTAAAATTTAAATGTAAAATTTCAAATAGTAAGTTGAAGTTCAAACTGGAAGTTTTAAACCTGAGATTTAAATTTGAAGTCAATAGTTTAATTCTTGAATTTTGAAACATTTCTGAATTCTAAAATGTAATGTGTTTTAAACTAAAACAGGAAACTATTTCTGTTTTTATGTTTTAAATTGAAAAGCAAACTTTAAAAAAAAATACAACTGGAAATTTAAAACAAGTTTAAAATCTAGAAAAAATAGAATATGAAACCTGAGTTTGAATTTAAAACTGGAAATTTAAATTTAGATTTTAAATTTTTAAAAGTATAAAGGAACTTTGGTTTTGAATTTAAAACTATAAGTTTTAAATTTATGAAATAAGGTTTAAAATAGGTTAAATTCAGTTTTAAACCTGGAATTTGATTTTTATGACAGTTTTTGAAATTTAATAAGTTTTTAAAATTTAAATTTGTTTTAACCATTTTTGGGAAAGGTTAATAACTTGAATTTAAAAATGAAGATGAAAGAGTAAGTAATGTTTTAAATTTTTAAGGTTTAATCTGAAATGAAAATTTGAATTGTATTTCAGTTTGAAATTTAAAAAGAAATTTTAAATTGAATTTTGTTTGAAACAAAATTTTTAAAATACTTTGTATAAAGAAGAATGTTTATTAATTTTGAACTTAAGAAAATTTGCTTCATTTAAATTATGAAATTAATTTAAATGGAATATTAATTATTTAATTAATTAATATTGTGGATGTTTAATTAAGTAATTAATATTATTTTAAGTTAATTAATTAAGATTTGAGATTAATTAATTTAGGTTAATTAATCTATAATTTAGGATGGTTATTTAAATTTTAATTAATGATTAAGATTTATTTAATCAAGTGATTAAAGATAATTAAATTTTAATTAACACTTAATTAATTAATAATTAGAGGATAATTAAATTGTAATTAAATATTAATTAATTAATAATTAATAATGATTAATTTTAGTTAACTCTTAATTAAATAATTAAGTAATATTAATGGAGGTCATTAACTTAAGATTATTTTAATAATTAATTAATGTGATTAATTTTTGATAATTAATTGGATTAATTGATTAATAATAATCAATTGTTATATTTAATTACTTAATGAAGTGATTAATGAATTAATTACTTGGTGTAATTAATTTGATTTATGTGATTAGTTTAGATTAATTAAGTTAAATTAATTTAAACATTTGTGTATTGTTGATAATTACTTTATGTAATTTATGGATTTGTATTTACTTAAGGAAGTAATTAATTAATAATTACTAAATGTAATTAAAGATATTTATTATAGAGGTAATTTGATTTAAATTACTTTGAAAATTAATCAAGTGATTAATTTAGATAATTAATTAAGAATAATTAATTATGGGATGGGTAATTAAAGTAGTTAATCACTGAATGGTTATTAATCAAAGGTGATTAATATATATGTTGTTTAAATTGAAGATTAATTACTTATGTGATTAATTTATATGAAGAGATTAATATAATCAGAAATCATTAATTAATTAATTAATGTTGTAATTTGGAATTGATTAATTAAGGTATAATTAATAATGAATAAGTGATTAATGTAATTTTAATTAATTAATTAATTAAGCAATTACAAGTTAATTGTTTGCAAAGGATTTAAGTAATTAACTTGTGTAATTAAAATTAAGACTAATTACTTATTGTAATTAGAGATAGTTAATCAGTAATGATTAAGTGAAATAAATATTGAGATGATGATTTATAGATTGATTTGTAATCAATTAAAGATTAAGTTAAGCAGAATTTTAATGATGAAGTAATTAATTTAATTTATTTTAAATTAATTAGAGATTAATAACTAATTTAATTCATTTTAAATTAATTATAAATGGTGTGATCATTAGATAGTTGCTTATGTTTGATGATTGGTATTAATTACCATGTATGAGTTGTAATCTCAGTTATGAGATGAGTAGTGTATGTGATATGGATGCATTGGTTGCTTTTGGATGATAGTATGGATATCTGTTTATGACATGAATTATCAGTTGATAATGATAATATTGATTATCTATTGTGTTGTGAATTATCTATCTGTATGTATATAGATAATGAATTGAATTGGTTTAAACTCTAAAACAACTTGGCCTTAAAAGACACGCTTTGGATTTCGATGAGACCGGGATCGGGTTTCCATATTTGGATATCCGAAAACCACATCGATTCCAAATAACGTTAGGTCGTTAACCCAAGTGGAGCGAGTGAAGACTCGAGGTGTAAGGGCTATACGTCAGTATAACTCTGTGGGTGATTCCGTAATGAGTTTGACGGAATAGTACTTATAGATTCGAGATGGTGATTCAGAGTGTAAGGGTTATTATCGTTAACTCTGAGGGTGATTCCAATACGAGTGTAACGAGATAATGCCTTCGGTTTCGTTCGAACCCGGAACGAACTTTTATGGATTGAATGCTTTCAGAACATCGTCTGGTGGACGATGAGCATTCTAAGTGATATGTCCTATAAAGGTAATCGTAGCCTCAAGCCTCATCAACCGGGAATAGCTAAAACAGGGGAGGCGCAGCAAAGGTTCGTGGGTAGCCCCCACTTGAGAGCAAGATTTAACCCTGTCTAGAGGTCCCTTTAAATTCGGCTTAGTGGTGCGGTTGCTGATCACAACTGCGGGGTTGTCTTGTTTGGAACTATTCGGTAAGGAACAGGTCCTGCTTTGTGTTGCAGGGGATTGGGAGTAATCCTCGGTACGGTGATCTAGGCCACGTACTGTGACGGGCGGTACCCAAGTAGCCCAGCCATTGATGGAATCCAAAATCCAATAAGTGCCAACGGTTTTGATTGTATTACCTACTTTTATGGCTAGTAGCTGGAATTTAGTAGATGTAACCATTTCAGCTATTTCTTATTTACTTGAAAACCCTAGACACTATTATAATATCATCGGATTTCCTATCAAATGTTTTGGTTAGCGTAAGGTAAATTTTTTTCCATGTTTATGTGTGGGAAGTCTTACGTGATACCTTTTCTTTTCAAAGGTTTTTCAAAGTTAAGCAACTTTAACCTGTTACTCACACCAGACCCATGTCTGACCCGGAGTTATTTCTGTTTTCTTTAACTCTTGGGTACTCAAATTTTTACGAGTAGCCAAGGGAATTCAGGTTAGGATTCAGGTTAGCTTTGACGAATTGTGGAGGAGCAATGGAGCAGGAGGCTTCTGCGTATAGTTATATAGTTTTCCGCTGTGTTGGTATCTCTGAGTGTTTGATTGTAATGTATTGAGTTGTAATAACTAGACAGGTGTTTATAACTGTCTAGTATGTGTTGTATATGTCTATGTAACTCTGATATTTGATGTATACTATGTAATACTTATGTTATTAATATAATTTATTCGTTCCGCTGTTGAGATTCTTGTGTTGTTTCTTCTTTCTCTTCTTTCTTTTCTCTTTTCTATCCCTTTCTTTCTTAAGGATGATACGACTTTTTGTGGAGAAAAAGTCTGGTCGTCTCATGGGCGAATGAAATAATTTTACCCAAAAATATATTTTGATATAAAGAAAAAAATTTGTAAACTATTTTAGCTAATATATGGTTGCTTGGATGTTAGGAAGAATAATATTAAATTATTATCATTGTTGTGTGAAATTTAACCAGAAATTGAAAATATAACCAAAGGTTAAGGAAATAAATTCAATTATAAAATGAAATTTATAAATATGAATTATAAACGTGATTTATAAATTGGAATAAAATCAAATAGGAATTTATACAAATGAATTATAGTTAAAATTGATTTAAGCAGGATTTGGAAATTTAAAATCCCGAAGATTTTGGGAGTGCTTGCCGAAGGGTTTTGAAGATAAATAATAGCATTATTTTTTTAGAGGTATTTCTGAAAGGAAATTTGTTTTAAATGAATTTTGAAAGTGATATAGCATTGAAATCACTTGGATTATTGGGAAATAATTCTGATGATGACGACCGCATCATCAGTATTGATTTTCGAATTTCTAAGTGACGGATTGCTGCCTAATTGATTTGTTCAGAAAAGCTAGTTGTTTTTGAAAATTTCAAAGGAAATTTGTTGGGGATAAAAATCAGGATTGGTTTAAATTTTTGAGGAGTGTGATTTGAGATGTTGGAGATTTCAAAATGATTTGAAACCAAAAGCCGGGTGTTTAAAAATCCTGATGAGATAGGTTGTAAGCTTATAAATTGAGATGATTTTTAAATCAGGAAGGAAATATGAGCTTTGAATGTTGGAATTTAAATTTAAATTGAAAGTTAAAAATAAAATTAACTTAGATTGAGGAAGAAATTGAATCGAATTGAATTAAATAAATCTGAGTTAAAATATAATTAAATTGGAATAAAAATTCAGTTGAGTTATTGAATGGAATTAGATTCTTACCTGAATAAATGAAAGTAAGTTGGATAAGAAATAAATTGGAATAAATAAATTAGAATAACTTATAAAAGAATTAAAAATCCATAAATAAAATATACTTGGGCTATAAATAAGCGTAAATCTTGAGTTAAAAATAAAAGATGAATATATTCAAGCCTAGAATGAATGGAAACGTGTAAAATAATAAGTTATGACTTATAAAATTGAAAAGTGGGATAGAAAAACCCAAAATAAATATTATTGATGAATTGGAAAATAAAACGAAAAATCCAAACTTAAATTATAAAATAAACTAAACTTAAGAAAATTAAATGAAGTGATATTTGGAATTAAAAATCAAGTATTGAATTTTAACCAGGGGGAGAACTAATTAGATAATAAATTAGTTAATAAAATGTGTAAATGGAACCTAATGTAGTTAAATAGAAGCTGAATTGTGAGTTAATAATGAAGTTTGGAAATAAAACTCAAGTTATAAATTAAATTCGACTTGAATTGTTAGTGAAGTAAATGTGATTGGTAATTGATTAAAGTAGGGATTGTTTTGGTTGTAAATAAAACCCAGATGAGTGGGAATAAAATTGAAAATGGCCTTGTAATCAATTGAATGAATTGAATTTGAAAATTTAAATTTTATAATAACTAATCAAATAAAATTGTAGATTTAAAATGAGATTTGATTGAGAAAGAATTAAGTTGAATAGAAAGAAAATTTTACTTGTAAAATGAAAATGAGCTTAAGTATAAAATTTGAATAAATTAAAGTAAATTAACTTAAGCTAAATAAATGGAGGAGAGTTGAATTGAAGTCAACTTAAACTAAGTTTATTGATATTGGGTTGGATATAAATCAAGTTAAAATAAATTTTAATCGAAATAAAATTCAGTGAGTTATAGATAATATTTAAGGGAATGAAATTCTTAAATAAATAATTTTAAACCATTTAAATTATTAAGGAATTGAAATAACTTAGAGACAATAAGAAAAATAGTATGTTTTCAAGTTTAATAGAATGGTTTTAAATGAATGCGGATAAGAAATGAAACGCAAATGAATGGATCGCGAATAAAATTGAAATGGAATGTGTGAAGCTAAATAAAATGGTTGTGAATGAATTAAAATAGAAGGAAATAAATATAAATTGAGTAGGAATCAATTTAAAATGGTTATAAGCTTAAGTAATTGTTATTTGCATGAATAACATCAAATTTACACAGAAAATTAGTCATTTTATCGTAAACGAAAATAAATGTATTAACAGAGGTGGATAAAATTGATTTATAAAACAATTGGAATACTATGGGTTTGTTTAAAATTAAAAATGAATTGAATATAAGCAAGTGAGTTGTAAACTATGCAAATTTAATGAAAATGGTATATGAATTAATTGAAAATAGTTGAATCAGTATTAAAACCATATAAATTGCTTACGGAAAGAGTTTAATGTGCATTGCTATTAGAATTCATGTGTTTAACTATTGTAAATAAGTGAAATGTTGTAAAACTTCATATATATGGCACTTACATGTTTAAATTGAGTAAGTACAGGTACTTGGAAGCCGTGTGGCTGGATTTGGTTGCGCTAATTGCTAAAATAATAAGCCGCTTGCTTAAAAATGCTAAATAAAGGTACGCCTACGCAATAAAAATAGGAAATATGAACTGTTTTTGTTTTTTAGACCGGGTGGGTCGATGTATATATATTTATATCTTTTGTCAAATTGCAAAAGCTCCTTGTACAAAGGAGTCTCTGCCAAAAAAATTCGGAAATTTTGGGAGTTAGAAATTTTTTTGAAAATTTTGGGAAATTTTAGTTAGCGACAAAACGATTTGAAATTTAAATAAATTAGGGAATGAAACTAATGTAAAATAATGATATGAAGCAGTATAAATGAAAGATAGAAATTCAATATTCAGAGTTGAAGATAAATTGAATCCGTATGGAAATGGAAGAACCAATTTGAATAGAAATAGATATGAACTAAAGTGGTGAAGTGAAAATAAATAAAGAAGCATATTGAATGCTTTTACTAAACTTAAGAAAGGAATGGTGAATTCCTGATTGGAAATTGATATTAATATATTCTAAGTTAATATTTGAATGAATAAATATTGGCACTTTGTAAGGAAGTCAATAAAATGTTTTTGAATGTTGTGATTGGATATTATTGCTAAATAGGATATGCAGGTATTATAAAGGGAAAAGAAAATTGGTTTTGATTTCAGAAGATAAATTTGAAATGCTCGACAAAAAGGTATGTGTATAAATTTCTATATGAAATTTGATTGGGTTTTTGATCTAGCCACTTGCCTTTTTGTTTCTTTTGAAATTTGGAATCCCGTAGAGGCATTTTGTAGTTGTACCGAGCTAGCCTTGCGAAGGAGACGCTGGCGAAATTTTTCGAAAATTTAGAGAGTTAGAAAATTTTTGAGAAAATTTTGATAAATTAAATTTAAATTTGAATAAGTGGACTAAATAATGTTTGGAAACTATGTAAGGTTTTGGGAAGTTGGTTGAAGTAATAGTGGGTCTTTAATAAACGATATGTTATGGCAAGTTGATAAAACTGTTTGGTTTTGGAAAATAGAAACGAGTATTGGATCATTCCTCCTAATTAGTAATTTCGGGGATGAAATTCTTTTAAGGGGGAGGAATTTGACGACCTGGAATTTTTGGACATTTGAAATCGGGATATTTAATTTATTTTAATATTTAAAAGTTAATTTTCAACTTGAAATTCAAATCTTATTATTATTTAGCAATTAAGTTATTGGATTTAATAAACTGAAATTGGGTTAATTGTTAAATCTTCTATTTTAAGCCTGTTAAAAATAATTTGAAGGCTTGTAAAATTTATATTGATAGTACTGAAGATAATAAAGGTGTTGAAATTGAATTTGGAAGTGTTTTGCTAAATTTTGAAAATATATCGTTTAAATCAATATTTAAAAATAGCTTTCCGAGGCATAGTCTAGGATTTCGACGAAACTAGTTCCATTGGATCCATAATATTGTATTATTATCATATTTCAATTTTCGTACTGTTTGGAGTGATCGTTTGGCCGTACAACAAGCAAACGCGCTGAATTTATATCGAAATTTATTTGATAATAGTCGATCAAAAAGCTATCTTCTCCATATGATCGAATTAGGACTTGAAACCTTTTCCATAGCATTCGGAATAGGGGTATAACATTATAAACGTTTAGCGATATGCCTCGATAGGATGTCAAGATTTTGAGCTTTGAATTCGTAACAATTTGAAGTTAAAATTTAAAATTGATAGGATAAAATTGTGGACCAGACAAACAAGTCCCATCAGCCGCATTTTTATTCTCTTCATGTTACTATAGCTAGCGTCACACACGCGACCTTTTACCTCAACTTCAAATCAGTGCAACCTTTCTCCCCAAGCCAACATCAATGTCGCTTCCTTTTCAAATCACTTCCTTTCTCTCAGTTAAAGAAAAAACGAGCTGATAAAATCATGGTCGACACTTCTAATAGAAATAGATGAAACATGTCTTCCTTTCCTCTCTGCTCGTTTAAAAATCAAAATCACTTCAGAAGAAAATGAATTGCCGAACTCTGAGGGAACTCTTTTTCCTCTTCCTCATTTCGAATTGAAATCAAAAACCTCTCGGCAAAGAAAGGAGAGACAAAGGCCAAGCGCGAGGCTCATACGCGCACGCGAAGCAGGGCGAGAAGGAGCGATGTCGCTGCTCGATGATGTGGGTCGCGTGGATGTAGGCTTTGTGTGTCGATTCGTGGATGGCCGAAAGGTGGAAGCTCGAGCACGTGAGTGTAGATCGAGTAGCGATATCGGTGTCGAGCTCGTAGTTGTGGAGTCGATCCTGAAGCAAGGGTTCTAGCTCGAGTTGAGGTGAGCACGCAGGAGCGTGGCTAGCAAAGAGGAGGTCGATCTGGTGGGAGTGGGGTAACGTCGTGGTGGTGCCTCTAATGGTCGGCTGAGGGATGCAGCTTCTGTTTTTAGGTAATTTATTGATTTGGGAATTTATTTAATTCACCCTTGTTGTTTAAATCAATATCAGAAGAGAAATGAATATATGACAGTAAACTACAACTTCTTCTCTTGAATACTTATACTGTAGAGGAATATAAATAAATTTACAGTAAAACATTTAAATACAGCTTATATATATGTATCTTCATTTTAAAATATGTAGATAAATTGAATATATTTCCATTTAAAAGAGTATTGAATATAAACATGTTTGAAAACCTGTGTGAAGTTAGAAATTTTATTTTTATAAATATATATGAGATTTCCGAAATAAGAATTTATATATAAAAAAATGTTTAAACTAGCTTATTAATTATCTTAGTGACTAAAAGATCTTCAAAAGGGAAATTTAGTTTAAACAAAACAATTAGCTAATTAAATTTATTGAATGGTAGTTGATTATTCAATCGGTTCAAATATTAATAAAATCCTATAATGCTTATACAAGGTCAAAATATGATGGAAACAAGCCAAGTTGAATTGAAGTGGACTATAAACAAATTCAAAAGTGAGTTAATCTCACTCATTTGGTGATATAAATTTAAATGGTTAAATTGTAATATTTGATTGATTGATTTGTTTTGGTGTGTTATATTATATATAGTAGTATATAATATATCTTGGAATGATTGATTTCCCGCATTATATAGCGGATGAGACCCTATGCGCCGCATAATCGCGGATGATTTTATATTTAAAACCCATATACCGCGATATTCCACCTCGAAGTGGAATTGGTATTTTATATTGTGCTAACATCTGTGGGTGCAGGGAAACAGGTCGGAGGGATCCAATTGGATTCCTCAAAACTATTTATACTGTTTAATATTCTCTGTTATGAATATTTGATATTTTGTGATGAATATTATTGATAATTGGAATATTGAATGTTATGCTTTACTTGAATAAATTTCAGCACATTGAGTTATAAAAATATATAGAATTGAATTTTTGAAAATAAAGGGAAGAGAGTTTGTAAGTGAAATAATTATAGAAAATTTTAAATAAATTAAAATGAACTAGATAAGAATATTAGTGATTTTAAAATTTTAATAAATAAATTCCGTATATGAAAAGGGAATTTTGAATAAAAAGGAAGTTAATGAATTTTAAACTTCAGTATTATTATTTAAAAGAATAAAGCATTTATTTAAATATAAGATTTAAACTTTTGAAAAGAATAAAGAAGAAACTGGGAAAATCTGGAATTTGTATATTTCAGTTAAAGATTTAAAATCAAACGAAAAATAATAATAATAAAGTCTATAATTAATGAATTTTGAAATGAATTGAGTAAGTAAAGAAATTTATTTCGAATGGAGTAAATTGGAAATCAATTTGGAAAATTGATTTAAGTGATTGAAATTGGAAATTTTCCCTGGATAACCAAGTACGTTTTCTAGTAAAATTTTATTTATAAATTAAAAGTTTTAAAGTTGTTTTAAAAAGCAAGTTTTGGAAAATTTATTATTTCTAAAATATTTTAATACTAAAGTAATTATTTTCTTTTAGTCTGTTATGGTAGTAAGTAACTAAAAGTGACTTGGTATTTGGTTTAAAAGAGAAAATCTAGTTTTATATTTTATAAAGTAACTTCATTTTCGAATACTCCTATAGTATATATATTTAATAAAGTATTGAAGTAGTTTTATTTTAAATATTCTTAAAGTATTCATTTTGAATAAAGTATTAAAGTAGCTTTTAATTTAAATGTTTTAAAGTATATTTTATGATAAGATGTTTTTAAATATTTTAAAAATCTAAAGTTTTGTGCCTGGTTTTTTCAGAGGAAATAAATATTTGGAAATTCATTTCGTGAGGAAATGTGGTTTGAAACTGTTTTCAAAAAGGTTTGAAAAGGGGAAATATATCTTGTGAAGATATTTGTAGGATAATAAATAATTTGGAGAAATTATTTATTATTTGATGGATGTTTGTGAATATTAATTGATAGTTAAATAACCAACTATCAATATTGGCCAATGTGCTGATCGTTTCGAAGAGACCGGGATCGAGATTTATTTTTCGAAAACCACTTCGATTCGGTTTGTACGTTTTCATGGAAAACGAGTTTGGATTCGAAGATGGAGCAGTGAAGTGCAAGAGCTAGTCGCTACTAATCCTGAGGATGTTTCCAAAATGGATGTAGTAGGAATAGTCCCTTCGGTTCTGTTCGAACCCGGGACGGACTTGTATGGATGAATGCTTTCAGAACGTCGTCAGTGGACGATGAGCATTCTAAGGGATATGTTCTATAAAGGTAACGCTTAGCCTCAAGCCTCATCAACTGGGAAAGACTGAAAATCAGGGGTTATGCAGCAAGGCTAGGTGGGTAGCACCCATTCAGGGTAAGGTCATCCCTGTCTAGATGTCCCTTTTTATATCGGTTTAGTGGTGCAGTTGCTGATCACAACCGTGGGGTGATCTTACTCGGGATTATCCAGTAATGGGTAGTCCCGGTCTTGTGTTGCAGGGGGTCGGGAGTGATCCTCGGTATGCTGATCTAAACCAGGTACCGTGACAAGTGGTACCCAGTGCCTAGTCATTAGTTGGAAATCCATTCTCCTTACGCCCCTTTACAAGTTTTGTTTGTATTACCCACTCTGTGGCTAGTAGCTGGAATTTAATAGATGTAACAATTTTGGCTATTTTAATAGGTATTTGTATATAGACCTCATTATAATATAAGAGAATTTTAATAAAAAGTGTTTTAGCTATCGTATGGTTAAAAACCCGACGTTTTTATTTGTGGCCTGGTCTTACGAGATGCTTTTGTTTTCAAAAGGATTTTTGAAACTTTAATAATCAATTAGAGTGTGATTTCTCACGCTGGTATTCCAGACTGACTCGAGTGTTATTTAACTATAATGCTCGGGTCATACCAAGTATTATAGAATACAGGATATGATGCTATGGAGCTCAGGAGACGAGCTGGAAGGCGATACGTGCTTCCGTACTTGATTATTGTTCCGATGTGTATCTAGTTGTATGTTATTGATGTTTTCGAACTCTAATGATGTACTCTGATGATGTATGTATAAAAAAGATATAGTTTTTCTTTTGTTTGAAAGATCTTTTATTATATTTTATATTTTATTCCGCTGTGATGGTAAGATTCTGTTGTTGTTTCTGTTTTCTCTTCTTCTACCACTTCTTCTTTTAACCCTAATGGTTCATATTTCTGTTCAACTTGAGTTGATTGATGTAGAATAGTGTTGACTCAAGGGGTACGGACTTGCGGGTTTTTATAGTTTCATGACTCCGGCCACTTGAACTATTTTGATTTTGGTACTGTTTCATTTGATATCGATATGTATGTGTACACACACACACACACACACACACACACACACACATATATATATATATACATACATGTATATTTGTATTTTCTCGGCTTTGGATTTGTTCGAACTTGCCACCATGGTTTGTTCATCTCTGCTTGATTTTCTGTTGTACTTAGTATCACTTGATGTTGTGTAGTGCGTTCCTGTATATGTACTTATGTCTGATACTATTTGAAGCTTGCACTGTCAAATTTCACTGTTGCATACACGTTGTATCTTTTGGAGCTCAAGTTGCCTGACCATTTCCATTATGCTGTGTCTTTGATGTTGGCTTGCATTGTCACTTGTATCAGTCATTGTTCTCTGGTGCATCGCTTGGCCATATGTATGCATCGAGGCAGTTTGTATTTGTTTGTAATTTTGCCCCTGTTTCATTTGATGTTGTAGCCTTGTTTGCTGGTTTGTGTGTATTTGGCCTTGCTGTATGGTCAGTGCTGATTTGGTTAACATTTTTGGTGGTTCACCTTGGTCCCTCTTGTGTTGGTCTTCAAGTTGAGATGCAGACTTGAGTCTGTTGTATTTCATGTTGCCTTGAATACACTATCTTCAGATATTTAAAACTGCTGTGTGTATGTTGGCATTGAATTCAACTTTTCCACTATGTATGTTGACATGCTAACTTGGTTGAACATGTGCACTGAGTTGGTCCTCATGTGTACCGATGCATTGTATTTTCATTCATCTTTTAGCCTGGGCAGTTTGGTTAAGATTTGGTCTTGTATTGCACTGACAACTGAATTCATTTGTTTGTCAATTTTGCTTGGTCGACACTTGCTCATCCAAGATCGCACTTGAATGTGCATTCTGTAGTTGTGTTGTACTGATTTGGTATTTGCTTCAATTTCGTTTGATTCACTTTGAACTTCATGTTGATTTTTGAAATCGCACCTGAGTTGAATCCAGCTTTAAAGCTCGGGTTTGACCTTATGCTCGTTTGTGATTTCACTTGAGTTGAACCTGACTTTGATTTGGGTTTGACCTTGTGCTCAACTATCCCTGTAATTTTATCAAGTGTATATATCGGTGTGCACAGCCTTGTGGCATGTACAGTGATACACTGGGCATGTCACAAGCTGTTCGTGTATGATGAATTCAAATTTAAATGATGACGAACAATCCAAATAACTGAGGAAAATATTATTTTTAAAATTCACATTTTATTTTATACGTGCAAAAATATTTTATTTTCAATTTTACTACATCAATGTATATTTTTGCAGATTGCTCAGATGCTGGATTCACATTGGAATGAAGTGGAAGATAAATACGAGTTGAGTGAATGAGTGACATGTGGTGAGGTCAAATGTAAATGTGAATTGTAATGTAATCAAATTTGTATTGTAATTGAAATTGTACATATATAGTGAGAGCTTGAAATTTGTACTATACGAAAATTGTAATAAATATTTGTTTGAATAAAATATTCCTTTGGATTCAAATTCTATGTTATTTATTTTATTCATCAAATATTTATTTAATCTGTGAAAATAAAATAGTATATTACTAAATACATTTAAATGAATATATATATATATATATATGTTTATTATCATTAAACAAAAATCATATAATCGCATATTCAACATATACAAGTATGAAATTTAGCGGTGAGATGTTTTGAATGAAAAGAGTTCTAAGAAATGTTTAAACATAGTTGTAATGACCCGTATTTTCGATAATTAAAAATATTAAATTAAATAAGATTTTTAAATTTAATATTGTGAGAAACTTATAATTTATGATTTATTAATGAGAAAAATAATTAGATAATGATTAATAGTGTTGTTTGAATGTTATTGACAATCATTTTAATGTAATTTCAATCAATTGAAATAATTGTAAAGTTAATTTGGTTATAATTGTTAATTAGGAATAAAATATTTGTCAGAGTTAATATAATTTATTATTACAGTTAATTTGAAATAAGATGATAACTGAAGTATATAAATGTAATAAAATGTAAACTAATGTTAATTATATTCATTAGATAATAGTTGATCTAATAATAAGAGTGAAAATCCAAATAAAAGAATGTGATTGAAATTTAATTATATTTAACCGGGTTTTATTTCAGTTGTAACGAATGTTGTAATTAGTGCAATACTTAAATATTGAATTTAACATGGAATAATTTATTTTAAAAGATTTTAAAATTTTTGTGCAATCATAAATGATGAAAATTGTTAACTAATAAAGTTGAATTTAAAGTGATTAAACTAATTTAATAATAATTTAATTAATTTACATGAGAATTAGCATTTTAGGCACTATCTCGGATTTCAACGAAACCAGTTTCATCTGATCCGTAACATTGAATTATTGTAAGATTTCAAGTTTAGTAGCGATCGGACTTATCGTTTGATCATGCGAGCTTGAAACGCGTAGAAATTGATTTAAAGAATTTAAATGAATATAATTTGATTTTGAAAGCTAACTTCTGCATGCAATGGATTTAAGGTTTGAAACTAGTTCCACTGAGTTTAAAAATATCGAAAACATATATTTTGATATATTGGATGATCCACTTTTGTTTCGGAAGTGGAACAGGCTTTTTGGGTCGCGTTATCATTTCGAACCTATTTGATATGTCCATTCATTCTTATCTATCTCCGTATATATAATTAGACTTCTCTCTAGCCTTAGCAGCCTTTCATTTTTATTTTGGTACGTACTTCATTTTCATATGTTCCTCTTTCTCAAATGTTAGAATATCAAAACCCTAATTCCCAAATTCAATTTCAAATCTAATTTCAAAAATTCAAACTCCTTGAATCATAGCAAATTATATATTATTGGAAAGCTCTCGTCAAGTGTAATCTAATTCCGCTGTTTATTTTTGCAATCGAGTTTTGTTTTGTCTAGAAATGACCAAAACATTCTCGGCCATCAATTTTGGTGGTTGATCAACGGCGACGATGCAATGATTCGAGGGTGCAATCTTGTGGAGATTTACATGGGGCTTCATCTGAGTGGTTGGTTTGGCTTATTGATGGTTGGATCGGCAGCTAAAATTTGATCAGGGTTTGTAATTGGGGGTGGCGGTGGCTAGAAGATAGACGACGTCTATGTGGTTTAGTGGTCGTGGAGCATGGGCGAGTGGGGGCGGTTCCGTTGGAGGTGGTGGTTAGGGTCGCAACTGGCTCGAGGAAGGCACGACCGGTCATCGTTCATGGCTGTTGTTATGGGTAGGGTGCATGCATTGATCTGTTGCTCGCTTAGGGTTTAAAGAGGTGAGAGAAATTACAATCTTGCCCTTTCTTTATTTAATTTAATTTTTAAATTCTAAACGTTCTAACCTTAATAACTTTTTCAAACGAGCTCGGATTCATGCCGATTTTCTCCATTGTGATCGTATCGAAATTCCAAACATTATAGAGCTGGTTTGGCTGAATTCTAAGACCATTAAATTTTTGGACTTTGTTTGGATTTTAAATCGACTATAAATCAAAGGTGAGTGACTTAACCCACTCACGAATAATAAATCATCTTATGTTGGTTAAATTAAATTTATGATGTGATTAGAATTTTATTGATTGTTGTTTGGTAAATTTAAATTATCATTCAAATTTAATTTGATTTATATTAAATTTAATTTCCATTCAAATTAATGTTGAAATTAATTGCTAGTTAAATACGTCTCTCATACGTAGTTATGTCAGCGAGCGTTGGCTAAAATCGATTAACCAAAGCTCTGATACCAAATGTGACGGCCGCCAATGTCTCCCGCACTAAAACAGGGAAATGGTGCGCTGACAGGTGTGCCAGGCAGCCTTGGACAATAGTCAGGGTAAGATAAAACAGAAAACTCTATTGTATTACTCACAGCGCATGGACAAAATACAAAAGAAAATATACATAGTGAAGCTCCATATAACAGAATCTCATCATATAAACTCTAATAGTTTGATACAACAATCAGCAAAGTCAATACATCAAGCCTCACTACATACCACTCAGAGAATATACAAACAGCGGAACACCCAGTACATATAGTAAGGAAACAATATGCAAAAGCCTCCAGCTCGTCTTCATCATCAACAGCGTTGGCCACTATGAATAGCACCTGTCACTTGCTACCTAGTCTTCCCATCCCAACATGGATGAACAGCCCAAGGTAATCAGAGTTAAACATAAAACCTTGAGTCAGACAAAAGTCTTAGTGAGCAGTAAATCAACTATCAAACATACCAAAAGAGCATAAAGGGTACAAAGGAATAGGAACCCAACCATCCCACTCCACCTCTTTCTACAGTGATAGCCCCCAGACACACTAAGCAGAAGCAAACATAGCAATTCAGACATTCAAAGCAAAGTAATTATCACCCGAGTCAAGGTTGGCGTTTTCCAAGTACAAACCCCCAATGCCTAAACCAAGATCAGATAAGAACCCTAAAAACATCGCTCTTGACCCAAGTGACGATACAACCAAACATCCAAACATCCATGACTCTGGCTATCACTGTTATCATTGCCTTGATTTCCCCGTTAGTTGAATGACCGCCTGCCAAGGGTTAATGGTAACCCCGGTTCTAGGCATAGCTCCGCACGTCGTCGTGACCCGTGCCTAGGACTATCGCATCTGCCCAGAGTACTAGCACGTCATTGTGACCCGTGCCTGGAACGTCATCGTGACCCGTCCCAACGTACTCTTGCTTTGAGCATGCTAGAACCTTCAACAACGATGAAATCTCAGCCTTCTAGTCATCCTCCTCGACGACTATTTCCATACTAGCTCAAGCGCCTCTCAAGCTAACCATTAGCCACAAACCCGGACCACATCACTGAGTTATCAACATGCTTGGGATGATCCCGTCTGGATTAAACCAAGGCTTTCTCACATCATACTTTGCTTCATCGCATCATAGCAAAGTCCTATCTCAACATCATGGTTTGCCTCATCGCATCATGGCAAAGTCCCATCTCAACATCATCATCAAATCTATCCATATGAGCTTCAACATCCGCTTCATATGCCACAAGCAGCTTTCCTTATTCAAGAGCCTTTCCACTTAGCTTTTGAATCATCTTCGACCAACTTGTCCAAATCAAGTTATCAATCAACTAATCCATCAAATCAAACATTAATCCAAGTAATCTATCATTCAAACAAAATCTAAATAAACAATTACAACAATAATGGCAATTTCGTAAATAAAGAGTCCAAATCTAACATGCATTCTAACAAGCATGAATTATGAACAATATCTCTACAACTTGATGAATGAACTTGCATAAGTAAACATGTAGTAAAATAGATGTCAAATCATCATGAACAATAGATCTACATGCAGACTTGAGAAAAATGCACGAAATCACTCTCTTTAACACATAAACAAACCACCGATCCAATATACTCCTTTGGGTCCGTGTGAGAGATAACCACCACTCGTCGAATCACCTAAACACCTCAAGAACAACCAACTCCAGATCTGGACAGCAAGAATCAAGCTTGATCCTCCGAAGCTCCGCTTCAAACGATGAAATCTCTCTTCGATGGATGAAGATCTTCAACTTTGGCTCTTGAATCTTCGATTTGATCTTCAATTTAGATGGAAGGAATCACTAGATTAGAGTGGAGAAAAGAAGTGAAGAAGTCGAGCTCTCAAAATGGCAGCACTTCGTCGCTTCAAAATCCGGTGCCAAAAAGTGAACTAAACCCCTCTATTTATAGGCTGAATTCCTTAAGTCGCTGCCCCCCCCATAACTCGTCCACGACCTAAGACCCACGACCTACAACCTCAACAACCTACGACCTAAAGTTCTGCCGACCTAACGACTCATCAGGGTCACACGACCTAACCAGGATACAACCTAGCGAATATGCCTTCACGCGACCTAACAGCTTAAGACCTAACAAAGGCCACGACTTAACATCCCTACGACCTAACGGCTCAACACACCCATGACCTATCGACCTATCACTTATGCGACTTGACGACTTAACGTTCATGCGGCCTAACTAATACACAGCAACCTGATATAGGTTGCTCATGACCTATCTTAACCATAAGTCGCTCACGACTTATCTTCCACACGACCTAACCCCTTAGGTCGCCTAACCCTTAGGTCGCTCCACCGACCTAAACCACTATCTTATAGGTCGCTCACTATCTTAGGTCGCTAACATCCTATAAGTCGTAACTCGCTAACCCACTCTAACTAATAACTCGTTAACTAGTTCTAACATACTAACTCGCTAACTACTAGGTCATACTGTCTTAAGTCGCTCTTCTTCCTTAGGTCGCTCACCCCTTAGGTCGCTCAACCAACCTAGCTTCCGCACGACCTAAATCCTATACGACTTAACCCCTACACGACCTAAATCCTAGGTTGTTCCAAACCTATAAGTCGCTCAACTCAAATCCCTTATACAACCTAAGCTCCACACGGCTTAACAACATCAACGACTTAATGGCAACTTATTTTACAATATGTCGACACGTAAAATACGGGTCGTTACATTCTCTCCCCCTTAGGAATTTCGTCCCCGAAATTTCAAACAAACAAGAGCAATCAAAACTATTCTGGATGCCTACCATCCATAGCAATCATCAAACCATACATCCAATTACTAACCTAGCATGCAAAATTCTAAGATTAGAATCAAGTTATAAATTCATGAGATGCCACGACACCTTAGGGCCATACCTCGAAGAGTTTAGGATGAGCTGCTTTCATCCTCTCTTCCTCCTCCCACGTACAGTCGTTAACATCATCACTCCATTGTATCTTGAGCAACGTAATCGTCTTCCTCCTAAGTTGTTTCGTGTCAGTTTCCACAACACGAAGCGGCTTACGAGGTCTTGTAACAACTGGGTCAACCTCTAAATCTTCACAGCTATCAGCAGAAACCACCGTATTCGAGTCGTGCACATACTTCCGTAGATAAGATACATGAAAAACATTGTGCACACCCGCTATCTTTTCTGGTAACTCCAATTTATATGCGAGCTTTCCAATTCGCTCGATGATCGGGAATGGTCCAACAAATCTCGGAGTCATCTTTTCTTTCTTCCCGAATCGAATAACATTCTTCAAAGGAGAAATCTTCACAAAAACCATATCTCCTACGTCGAATTCCAAATCCTTACGACGCTTATCGGCATAACTTTTCTATCGGTCTTGGGCTGCCTTCTTTCGTCGCCGAATGATCTCTATACAGTCCGAAGTCTGTCGAATCATTTCTGGCCAAGTATCAACTTTTCTCCTGTTTCCAACCAACATGTCAGAGAGTTACACGGTCTTCCATACAATGCCTCATATGGTGCCATACCAATACTTGTCTGATAACTGTTATTATACGCAAATTCCACCAAATGAAGGTGATCTTCCCATGATCCTCCGAAATCCAAAACACATGCTCTGAGTAGATCTTCCAAAACTCGGTTGACTCTCTCGGTCTGACCATCCGTTTGGGGATGATAAGCCGTACTCAAACACAGCTCGGTTCCCAAAACTTCTTGGAAGCTCTTCCAAAATCCACTAGTGAACAATGGGTCTCGATCGCTCACTATACTCTTCGGAATACCATGGAATCATACTATCCACTTGACATACAACTCAGCCAACTTCGATGCAGTCCTAGTTGATCGAACAGGAATGAATCTTGCACTCTTTGTCAAACGATCTACGATGACCCAAATCCCTTCATTTCCTGCTCTGGTTCTAGGTAAACCATCGATAAAATCCATTGATATTTGCTCCCACTTCCATGTAGGAACTTCTAACGGTTGAAGCAATCCACTTGGCTTCTTCTGTTCAGCTTTTACCAACTGGCAGTTCATACATTTGGAAATAAAATTTCCAACATCCTTTTTCATACCTTCCCAGTAATAGGTTCTCTTCATGTCCCGATACATCTTATTTCCTCCTGGATGAATTGTCAATTTCGAGTGATGACTTTCCTTCAGAACTTCATCTCTCAATTCATCTATATCGGGAACAACCAGTCGTCCTCGTTTCCGAAGCCAACCCTCTCGATCGACCTCGAATCCTTTATCCTTTTCTGGATCCAAACCAGATTCCAAATCACGGATAATCTTGACAAGCTTATCGTCTTGCTTTTGGCCCTCGCCAATTCTTTCCACTAGAGTAGGTCTTATCAATAAGTTTTCCAACATCTCAGGTTCCAATTCACATCTAGGCCTGAAGTCAAATCCATCCAAATACTCAAGACTCCTCCATTCCGAAAACATGGCTCCCAATCCTGCATGTCTTCGACTTAACGCATCAGCCACTGCGTTACCCTTTCCCGGAATATAGGCTATACCAAAATCATATGATGCTAAAAACTCTAGCCATCGTTGCTGCCGCAGATTCAAATCTTTTTGGGAGAAAAGATACTTCAACGACTTATGGTCTGTAAACAACTCAAATCGAACTCCCAATAGGTAATGTATCCACATCTTCAAAGCAAAAACAATCGCCGCTAACTCCAAATCATGAGTCGGATAATTCCTTTCATGCGGCTTCAATTGTCGACTTGCATACGCAACAACTTTATCCTTCTGCATTAGCACTGCCCCAAGTCCAGTGCCACATGCATCGGTGTAAACCACCATCTCATCATTCCCACTTGGAATAGCCAAAATAGGAGCACTTGTCAATCGCTCTTTCAGGATTCCGAAAGCTTGCTCACACTTAGTATCCCATCTGAACACTTGGTTCTTTTTCGTCAATCATGTTAATGGTGCAGCTACCTTGGAAAAGTCTTTGATAAACCATCGATAATATCATGCTAATCCAAGAAAACTTCTCACATCAGATGCATTCTTAGGTCTAACCCAATCCTGGATCGCTGCCACCTTAGTGGGATCAACCGCTATTCCATTTCCAGAAATAACATGACCTAAGAACCTCACTTCACTCTTCCAGAAGTGACACTTCGAAAACTTAGCCTTCAGCTGATGTTTCCACAAGATTTCCAAAACAATCCGCAAGTGTGTCTTGTGTTCCTCTTCATTTCTGGAGTAAACTAAAATATCATCCACGAACACAAGTACAAACTTGTTCAACTGATCTCCGAACACCCTATTCATAAGATCCACAAAATATGCTGGTGCATTGGTCAATCCAAACGGCATTACCAGCCACTCATAGAAACCAGATGGTGTCCTGAAAGCAGTCTTCGGCACACTATCCTTTGCCACTCTTAACTGGTGAAATCCCGTTGCCAAATCCATCTGAGAAAACACCCTAGCTTCGTGAAGCTGATCAAACAAGTCATCTATTCTCGGCAATAGATACTTGTTCTTCTTAGTCACTTTATTCAGCTCACGATAATCCACACACAACCTCAACGATCCATCCGCTTTGGTTGCAAACACAACTGGTGCACCCCATTCGGACACACTACGCCGAATGAATCCTTTCTGCAAAAGGTCATCAACTTGCACCTTCAACTCTTGCTGTTCCCTAGGCGCCATTCGCCTAAGAGGCATCACAACAGGTCTGGCTCCATCAACTAGATCGATACGAAACTCGATCTCCCTATGCGGCGGTAATCCTTTGACCTCGTCAAAGACATCCTCAAATCCATTCACAACAGGCACCGATGACAGTCCATCCCGTGGAACAACCAGCGAATACATGAAGCTCATGAAGACGCCTTCCTCATGCTTACATCGTATCACAACCTTTCGCCCCTCCACATTCTCGACTGTCACCTCAAGCCTCTCACAATCAACCTTTGCCGCATATTTCCTGAGCCAGTCCATACCCAAAATAATTCCGAACCCCGCAAAGTTCAGAACAAAACAATCACAAACAAAAGAGCAATCATGACTCGATACAACTAGACCACGACATACCATACACAAACAAGACGAACCCCCAACTGGATTAGTCACAACCAATGGTCTATCAACAATATCCGGTTCCAAACCCAACCGGCCTACAAGTTCATTACAAACAAAGGAATGCGATGCTCCAGTATCAAACAACACTCTAACTGGAACACCACAAATGGAAAGAGTACCTTGAACCACCACGCTCTTTCCCTCCTCTTCAGCAGTAGGAGCCTTCAAAGACGATGGCATAGCCCCCAAAGCATAAGCTTGCACAATCTGCTTATCCTTCCTCGGTTCCGGACAATTCCTCTTACTATGCCCCAACTTGTCACAGTTGTGGCATTTCACCGGCACCTTCGGATTCTTGCAATCTCTGGAGAGATGACCCTTCTGCCGACAATTGTAGCAGATCACTTCGCCCTTCGGCTTCTTCTGGCCATCCTTACCCTTCTGCTGCTGCTGCTCTCTCTTCTTGTTTCCACCTTGCTCCTTGGCCACAGCAACAACAGGTCCTTCTTTAGAAAACAAATTCTCATGCATGAGAGCTTTCTCCACAAGCTTCTCAAATGGGTCATACAAATGATCCACCAACTGCCTCCCAAGATAACTGTCCAAGCCTGTCACAAACTTCTCATTCTTCTGATAGGGGAATTCAATATATGACCGAGCATACTTAGACAAAGCTTCAAACTCAGAAACATACTCAAGAACTGGTCTTCCACCTTGCTTGAGTTCCACAAACTTCTTAAACAGAACAGATTTCTGAGCTGTAGAAATGAACTTAGCTTCAAATCTAGCTTGGAATTGCTCCTAAGTAATCTCTTCCTCTGGAGTATCAATGGTGATAGAGTTCCACCAATCAGAAGCCCTTCAATGAAGCTGTCTTGATGCAAGCTTCCTCTTAGTTGCATCCTCAATCCCAAATCACCAAGATCCTTCTACAAGCATCTATCCATCTCTGGACTTCTATGGTTGATTCTGTTCCCAAGAAAACCTTTCCTCCAAAAGCAGTATAGTCTTTACACAACTTAGCGAAATCCACTGGTTTTGGAGCTTGAACTTGAACCCCAACATCTACTGATGGCCCTGGAGTTGGTATCCTTCTCATGATTGAAGTCATCATGGCCTCAAACATAGCAGCATAATCAGCAACTCCCTCGGAAGCGCGGCCTTCCCTAGCACCTTGTCTCTCTCTTCGACTCATTCTTAATATCTATAAAAAGAAGAATGATTAGAACACCTTGAGAAACAACTACATAAGGAGTTCAAATCCTTCTAAGCTAGTATATTATATATAGTAATTATCCATCAAAATACGATTACGTCTCTCATACGTAGTTATGTCAGCGAGCGTTGGCTAAAATCGATTAACCAAAGCTCTGATACCAAATGTGACGGCCGCCCATGACTCCCGCACTAAAACAGGGAAATGGTGCGCTGAAAGGTGTGCCAGGCAGCCTTGGACGATAGTCAAGGTAAGATAAAACAGAAAACTCTATCGTATTACTCACAGCGCATGGACAAAATACAATAGAAAATATACATAGTGAAGCTCCATATAACAGAATCTCATCATATAAACTCTAATAGTTTGATACAACAATCAGCAAAGTCAATACATCTAGCCTCACTACATATCACTCAGAGAATATACAAACAGCGGAACACCCAGTACATATAGTAAGGAAACAATACGCAAAAGCCTCCAGCTCGTCTTCGTCATCAACAGCATTGGCCACTATGAACAGCACCTGTCACCTGCTACCTAGTCTGCCCATCCCAACATGGATGAACAGCCCAAGGTAATAAGAGTTAAACATAAAACCTTGAGTCAGACAAAAGTCTTAGTGAGCAGTAAATCAACTATCAAACATACCAAAAGAGCATAAAGCATACAAAGGAATAGGAACCCAACCATCCCACTCCACCACTTTCTACAGTGATAGCCCCCAGACACACTAAGCAGAAGCAAACATAGCAATTCAGACATTCAAAGCAAAGTAATTATCACCCGAGTCAAGGTCGGCGTTTTCCAAGTATAAACCCCCAAGGCCTAAACCAAGATCAGATAAGCACCCTGAAAACATCGTTCTTGACCCAAGTGACGATACAACCAAACATCCAAACATCCATGACTCTGGCTATCACTGTTATCATTGCCTTGATTTCCCCGTTAGTTGAATGACCGCTTGCCAAGGGCTAATGGTAACTCCGGTTCTAGACATAGCTCCGCACGTCGTCGTGACCCGTGCCTAGGACTATCGCATCTGCCCAGAGTACTAGCACGTCATCGTGACCCGTGCCTGGTGTTGAGTCAAGATTTTTATAGAGTTTTGATTTCTGACAAAGGAATAAGCCGTGATCGACAAAAAGAAGTTATTCATTGAAGAAACACAAAGAGCTCCATATATTAGAGGTTGATTATTTGGTATGTTAGTAATTTATGTTAAAAATCTATCCTCAAATAATCATATAACTTCAATCTTTCAATATATATACATATGCACATTAACTGTGCAAATTGGACTAAACCGGTCGACCGGTTGAAAATAAGGTGGTCGACCGTTTTTGCCCAGAATGCACAGATAACATGCACACATGCACATAACGTATATATATTTGAATTCCTGTCTACCGGTCCATTTTTGACCTGTCGACCGTTTTTAAACAGAAAGCAACTTTTCCAAAAGACACTTCTCTTCTCCAAAGGTTGCATCTCCTATCTTTCATCAATGATCATAACTCTTAATGGCAACTGTTCACAAAGAGTTACAACTATTTTTCTCTATATATACTCATCTAAATCATTGATTCAAACACAAGTTTTTACACGATCATATATGCTCTCTAATCTAATCTCTAACACTCCTGCATTCTAAAAATTAATTTAGCTTATTGAATCATTGAAATTATTTTATATCTTTTGATTCAATAAGTAAATACCTTCTTTAATCTTTACAAAACATCATTCATATTCTTTGAGGATAAGATTATAGGAAGGGTGTACTACTAGTGACAAATCCGTGTTTTCAAGAACACAAGTTGTCAACAACAATTGTATTTGTTTTTGTTGAAGTCCTCGTGTTGTAAGAGGCAAGTGTTGAAGTCCTCAGTGTATTAGAGGCGTGAAATCCCGTTCGGCTGTTCGGGTATTGTAAACCTGTTCCTCCGGGTGAAGCGAGGTAGTTAATAGTGAAAATCCAGATAGAAGTCTGGGACTGGACGTAGGACGGTGCTCCGAACCAGTATAAAAATCTCTGGTGTGATTTTTCTATTTTCTATTTACAATGCTATTATCATCTATTTCCGCATTTATATTGTAGTCCATATTACACGATCCGTGTGTACTATATTAGCACATATAATCGTATACACACCGCACTTTCATTTGGTATCAGAGCACGGTCATCATATAACCGTAACACAGTTATTTGATATATTCTTGTAATATGGAAAATAACGCAAGTACTAGCACTCAAAACACCACTTACACAGAAGGGCAATCGACACAAAGACCTCCATTTTTCAGTGGTCTTAACTACAGTTATTGGGCAACACGTATGTCATTCTTTATGCAATCAAGTAGCTATGATGCTTGGAATGCTACTCAAAGAGAAATAGTAAATCCAACAACTGATTATTCAGAATGGACTGTGGCTGAGAAAACGGCAGCAGCCGTAAATGCAAGAGCAATAAATATGTTGTTCTGTGCATTAGACCAAAATGAATATAACCGTGTTAGTATCTGCACTACTGCATATCAAATTTGGCAAACGCTAAAAATCACTCATGAAGGTACTAGCAAGGTTAAACAAGCCAAAATAGCCATGCTGAAAAGTCAATTTCAAAATTTCAAAATGAAACCAAATGAAACAATCAATGACATGTATTCACAGTTTCAAACTATTCACCATGCACTTATTGGGTTAGGACAAAAGTATTCTGATTTTGATGTTGTTTCAACAGTCCTACATTCTCTGACTAATGAATGGGAAGGAAAAGTATTAGCAATTGAAGAAGCTAATGACCTTTCCGTCATGAAGCCAGATGAATTGATAGGAAATTTAATGTCCTATGAAGCAAATTTGCAGGCTAGAAAAGAACAGAAAGAAGAAAAGAAAAATGTAGCATTTCATGTTGAGAAAGATGAAAATGAATCAGATTCTGAAGATGAAGATTTGGCGTTCATTGCTAAAGGTTTCAAAAAATTCCTAAAATATCGAAAAGCCAGTCGTTACAATAAAAGGAAACCTGGATCAAATAAACCATCTTCATCTGCTATAGAATGTTTCAACTGCCATAAAAAGGGACACATGCAGAAGGATTGTCCAGAACAAAAGAAAAAGTCAGAAAACGACAAATTCAAATATAAGAAGGACAAATCAAAGAAACGAGCCTTCTCAGTAACATGGGATGATTCAGAGTCATCTTCATCAGAAAGTGAAAGTGATTCGGAGAATGAACAAGCTAATGTTTGTTTTATGGCAACAGAAGATGAGGTACAAATTCCTACATTTGATGAATTACTTGATATTAATGCTGAATTGATAGTCAAATATAAAGACATAAAACGTCAATTAAAAGTAGTCAAAGCAGATTTAAGTAGAGCAGAGTTTGAACGAGATATGTTAAAAGATGAGAAGAAAATATTAGAAGAAGAACTTGAAAATATTCAAGAATCATCATCTAATGTTAAATCTCAAATATATCTTTTGAGTCAAGAAATAGAAGCTCAAAAAGAGAAAAATAATGCTCTCACTACTGAAAATCATGAGCTTAAAGCAAAAGTCAAAATTCTAGATCTAGAAAAAGCTAGCTTACAAACAAAGTTTGATGACATTACTCAAAATGTTTCTAACTTTAACAAAGGTCGAGAAAACTTGACAAAAATCATTGAAAGTTCACAATCTATTTCAGACAAACAAGGATTGGGATATAACAAACAAGAAACCAAGAAACATCTTGGAAATAAAAGGAAAAAGAAAGTACAAAAAACTGAAGCTAAGAAAAATCTTAGTTTATTATATTCCAAACCAAAACCAGTTGTCAAATTTCAAAAGAAGACTATCAAAATATGGGTTCCTAAAACAAATAACAATTTGATTAGGAACAAATATATTCAGAATTTTATGAATACTGTGCATCATAATACTAATTATGTATATAAAGGGGATACCAGACCCGTATGGGTTTGGACTCCTAAGACCTAACTCTTAGGACCCTATAAAAAGTGGGTACCATGGACTTAATTCTATTTTTTGCAGGACCTACTAAAGAAAAGAGGAAAATGGATATTCTGGTTGATATACTCCTATATTATTCCATTATCTATTATTCCTTTTTTGTCGATGATAAAGGGGGAGAAAGTGCTAACAATTATTTGCAGGAATATATATATATATAGACAAAATATCAGGGGGAGATCACATATTCAGGGGGAGATTCAGAACTTCAGATATATGTTGTCATCAATCAAAAAGGGGGAGAATGTTGAGTCAAGATTTTTATAGAGTTTTGATTTCTGACAAAGGAATAAGCCGTGATCGACAAAAAGAAGTTATTCATTGAAGAAACACAAAGAGCTCCATATATTAGAGGTTGATTATTTGGTATGTTAGTAATTTATGTTAAAAATCTATCCTTAAATAATCATATAACTTCAATCTTTCAATATATATACATATGCACATTAACTGTGCAAATTGGACTAAACCGGTCGACCGGTTGAAAATAAGGTGGTCGACCGTTTTTGCCCAGAATGCACAGATAACATGCACACATGCACATAACGTATATATATTTGAATTCCTGTCTACCGGTCCATTTTTGACCTGTCGACCGTTTTTAAACAGAAAGCAACTTTTCCAAAAGACACTTCTCTTCTCCAAAGGTTGCATCTCCTATCTTTCATCAATGATCATAACTCTTAATGGCAACTGTTCACAAAGAGTTACAACTATTTTTCTCTATATATACTCATCTAAATCATTGATTCAAACACAAGTTTTTACACGATCATATATGCTCTCTAATCTAATCTCTAACACTCCTGCATTCTAAAAATTAATTTAGCTTATTGAATCATTGAAATTATTTCATATCTTTTGATTCAATAAGTAAATACCTTCTTTAATCTTTACAAAACATCATTCATATTCTTTGAGGATAAGATTATAGGAAGGGTGTACTACTAGTGACAAATCCGTGTTTTCAAGAACACAAGTTGTCAACAACAATTGTATTTGTTTTTGTTGAAGTCCTCGTGTTGTAAGAGGCAAGTGTTGAAGTCCTCAGTGTATTAGAGGCGTGAAATCCCGTTCGGCTGTTCGGGTATTGTAAACCTGTTCCTCCGGGTGAAGCGAGGTAGTTAATAGTGAAAATCCAGATAGAAGTCTGGGACTGGACGTAGGACGGTGCTCCGAACCAGTATAAAAATCTCTGGTGTGATTTTTCTATTTTCTATTTACAATGCTATTATCATCTATTTCCGCATTTATATTGTAGTCCATATTACACGATCCGTGTGTACTATATTAGCACATATAATCGTATACACACCGCACTTTCACCTGGAACGTCATCGTGACCCGTCCCAACGTACTCTTGCTTTGAGCATGCTAGAACCTTCAACAACGATGAAATCTCATCCTTCAAGTTATCCTCCTCGACGACTATTTCCATACTAGCTCAAGCGCCTCTCAAGCTAACCAGTATCCACAAACCCGGACCACATCACCGAGTTATCAACATGCTTGGGATGATCCCGTCTGGATTAAACCAAGGCTTTCTCACATCATACTTTGCTTCATCGCATCATAGCGAAGTCCTATCTCAACATCATGGTTTGCCTCATCGCATCATGGCAAAGTCCCATCTCAACATCATCATCAAATCTATCCATATGAGCTTCAACATCCACTTCATATGCCACAAGCAGCTTTCCTTATTCAAGAGCCTTTCCACTTAGCTTTTAAATCATCTTCGACCAACTTGTCCAAATCAAGTTATCAATTAACTAATCCATCAAATCAAACATTAATCCAAGTAATCTATCATTCAAACAAAATCTAAATAAACAATTACAACAATAATGACAATTTCGTAAATAAAGAGTCCAAATCTAACATGCATTCTAACAAGCATGAATTATGAACAATATCAATACAACTTGATGAATGAACTTGCATAAGTAAACATGTAGTAAAATAGATGTCAAATCATCATGAATAATAGATCTACATGCAGACTTGAGAAAAACGCACGAAATCTCTTTAACACATAAACAAACCATCGATCCAATATACTCCTTTGGGTCCGTGTGAGAGATAACGACCACTCACCGAATCACCTAAACACCTCAAAAACAACCAACTCCAGATCTGGACAGCAAGAATCAAGCTTGATCCTCCAAAGCTCCGCTTCAAACGATGAAATCTCTCTTCGATGGATGGAGATCTTCAACTTTGGCTCTTGGATCTTCGATTTGATCTTCAATTTAGATGGAAGGAATCACTAGATTAGAGTGGAGAAAAGAAGTGAAGAAGTCGAGCTCTCAAAATGGCAGCACTTCGTCGCTTCAAAATCCAGTGCCAAAAAGTGAACCAAACCCCTCTATTTATAGGCTGAATTCCTTAAGTCGCCGCCCCCCATAAGTCGTCCACGACCTAAGACCCACGACCTATAACCTCAACAACCTATGACCTAAAGTTCTGCCGACCTAACGACTCGTCAGGGTCACACGACCTAACCAGGATACAACCTAGCGAATATGCCTTCACGCGACCTAACAGCTTAAGACCTAACAAAGGCCGCGACTTAACATCCCTACGACCTAACGGCTCAACACACCCATGACCTATCGACCTATCACTTATGCGACTTGACGACTTAACTTTCATGCGGCCTAACTAATACACAGCAACCTGACATAGGTCGCTTACGACCTATCTTAACCATAAGTCGCTCACGACTTATCTTCCACACGACCTAACCCCTTAGGTCGCCTAACCCATAGGTCGCTCCACCGACCTAAACCACTATCTTATAGGTCGCTCACTATCTTAGGTCGCTAACATCCTATAAGTCGTAACTCGCTAACCCACTCTAACTAATAACTCGTTAACTAGTTCTAACATACTAACTCGCTAACTACTAGGTCATACTGTCTTAAGTCGCTCTTCTTCCTTAGGTCGCTCACCCCTTAGGTCGCTCAACCGACCTAACTTCCACACGACCTAAATCCTATACGACTTAACCCCTACACGACCTAACTCCTAGGTCGTTCCAAACCTATAAGTCACTCAACTCAAATCCCTTATACAACCTAAGCTCCACACGGCTTAACAACATCAACGACTTAATGGCAACTTATTTTACAATATGTCGACACGTAAAATACGGGTCGTTACATCTGTTGTGATTTATTGGTTGATTTGAATGATGATCGTGATGGATGCTTATTTGTTGATATTTTTGGATGATTGGATGTATGTTATTTATATGTTGTTATCACACTGCAAGTTCCCTTAGTTATTGTTAGAAAAATCACTATAGGTTGAAATGATACATATCCGAACGATCTTATATGTTAGGAAAAAATCGTTATGGGTTGAAGTGATTAACCTGAGCGACTTTAAGGATTTGGAAAATTGTGATTCGGGATGCGCATTGAAATGATATATATTTGGAAATTTAAATTATTGCTGGTTGAAATGATATATATCTGTATCACTTGACCATAATGTAGAAAATTATATACGGACACCAGATTGGTTAAATTAAATGATTTTAAATCATTATTTGAATCTAGTTAAATGATATTACGAAATAAAATTAGATTTATATGAACTGAACTGTTTTCAAATCCAAGCTTTAAAATGTTGAAATTGGAATTGGTTCAAATGAATTGTTTAAGAATTTAAATTGGAATCTTAAAGTTGAATTTTGAAATATAAATGAAATTTATCAAAATTGAGTTATTTTAAATGTTTTAATACTTAAACTTTGAAACCTATTGAATTTGAAGTGGTTTAAATTCGTAGTTCGAACATGAATTTGAAATCATATAAATTTGAAATGGTTTTTAATGATATTTTGAATTGAAATCATTGAACTAGAATTGATTTAAATTAAATTTTTGGTACTAAAGTTGATTTGAATTGATTTTTGAAATTGGAAGAAATAATTTTAATTTAAAACTATTTTCGATATAAACTCTTTTAATATACAAACTCTTTTAATATATGTATTATTTTAATGTATAACTTATTTATATATAAACTATCTTTAATATATATACTATTTTAATATATAACTTATTTTAAAATATAAACTATTTCTAATATATAAACTATTTTTAATATATAACATATTTTAATATATAAACTATTTCTAATATATAAACTATTTTAATATATAACCTATTTTTTAAATATAAACTATTTTAATATACATTATTTTAAATTTATAAACAACTTTTAATATATATATATATATATATATATGTATGTATGTATGTATGTATGTATGTATGTATGTATATGTGTATATATATATATTAGTATCTATACTATTTTAATGTTCAATCATTCCAATATATAAACTACCTTCAATATTCAAACCGTTTAAAGTTGAAACTGTTATGATTTAGATTTAATTGATTTAAATACAAATATCTTAATATGATGGTTTAACCTATTTTGTTGTTATGATTTTAAAAATGAATATGATTTAAAGTGAATAATGATTTTGAAAGTGAATATGATTTTGAAAGTGAATATGATTTCGAAAGTTATATGATTTTGAAGTGAATATGATATTTAGATATCAATTATGAATCGATTTTGGAAATATAAAGGAACCAACCGGTGTGAAATAAGCGTTTAGTTGTTAAGGAGACCGGGATCGAATATTGTCATACTCTGCCAATACCGAAAACCACTTTAACAACTGTGCACATGGTAGAGAATCCAGAATGAAGTAGGATGGTTTGGTGAACGCTACTATGTGAGATATGAATGCAGCCCTGACCCCTCCGGGTAAGCTTGATATGACTAAAATAGGAGCCTTGGCCAAGTGAGGCTGCTCCTCCGATCGAACATGCTTCTTCGATACCATATTTGCTACTTTGTGATTGATTTAGTGGCCGCCTTCGATTTGATTATGGGAGTGTATTCCGAGGTAGCGGTAGTAGCTGTTATGTGTTACCACCAGCAATGTTCTGCAAAATGGTGGTACATACCCTGGGCATTGCCTCGTGTGCCTTATCATACGCCTTATCGAGCCCACTATGAGTTTGGTTTGTGTCGTACACTATGGGGTGCCCTCTGATAGCCCTCTAGTTTATGGAGGAATTACGGTACTATATATACTACGACATTTATATAAATATGTTAAGAGGGATATGGGTAACGCCTTAACGCTATTTTAATACTTTACTTTACTGTTGACATACTACAATAGCATATTGTATTACATATGTAGATAGTTTAACGGATCCTTAGGAGATGGAATCCTGAACATCTCTTAAGTTATCGCATGCACTTTAGACACTGAATAAGGGATGTAAAATCCTATAAACATCTCTAAAGCCGCTACACTCATATTTAATTATTTTGATTTAATTACATAAGATCTTTCAGTTCTGACTCGAGTGTTTTATCTTTCCATTTTGCCCAGTTCAGCTTGAGCTTTTCAGTGTTGAAGACTTTATTTTTGAAGGACGAAGATAGAGATTTGTATACTATTTATATATATATATATATATATATATATATATATATATATTCCACTACATCATGTTGTTCCGCTGCATTATTTATTTATTCATATGGTATGTATAGCTCTGATTATACTATAAAAGTGTAATCAAATGTTATTTATAAAACATCTTTATGAACCGTTTATTTGATTATTATATTTTGTCATTACGCTGTGAGTTCTGTGTTTTGTTTTTCCTTTCTTTTCTCTTATTTTTTTATTTACCCCATTAACATTCCTCCCATTTGAATGATTTGAGTTGACATGTATGGTTTATTGTCGATTTAAACCCTCCAAAAGGGTGGGTTGTTCCACTTGTATCAAAGCTTTGGTTTAGCGATAACCTTAGCTTTGTGGGGTCTGACTCATTAAAGATAGAATAGTAATACACTAGAATGAGTTTGTCTGAGTGTATATATATGAAAGAGCGTATTTGTTAGTGTTGTAAAAATGTTTTTATATTGTGTTAATTTGTTTTGTATTTATAAATTATGGTCGGTATATACGACGTTATGGCATCGATAGAGATTTCTAAACACTTAATAGGGCAGACCGACACATTATTATTTTCAAAATATAGGTAAATGAAATAATTTTACCTAGTTTTATATTTTGTATATACAAGAATAATATTTATAAATGGATAAAGTTGGGTGTGATACGTTTGTTTGTTAGGAAGTGAATTTTTTAAAATATTAGTTGCAAAATAGGATTTATAAATAAAATGAACCCAATTGGAAATTCGAGAACTTAAGTCCGGGGTTTTGAAATTGGTTTTCAAAGATTTTGGAATATAATATTAATATTATTTGGAAGTATTTTTGGATAGAAATATTTTTAATGTGATGCGAAAAAAAATTTTAAAAGAATTTTAAAGGGAAGATAAATTTTGTACTCCCATATCTGTCACTGGAAAATAATTTCGCTGATGACGGCCGCATCATCGACATTTATTTTTGAGTTTCAAAGTGGAAAGACCACTGGGGTAGCTTTGCTACACATTCATCTTGATAAACAAATTTTAATTTTATTTTCTTAAGTATGATTTGATATATATAAAAGGTATAATATATGAATATTTCAAAACAATTTAAAATGAACCCTGTAATTTAGTTATTAAGTTCCTATTAAATTAATGGTTTTCAGTTTAGAAATAAAGTGAAATTTTAATAGTTGGAAACTTTTAAAATGAAAACTAAGAAATTAAGCGTTAAGTGATTAATGAAATGTAAAGAAACTGGAAATTTGTCACTTGTAAATTTAAGATAACAAAAATAAGGACATGTAAACTATTGAACATTTTTGTAACTAAAGTAAATAAGATAAATTTGTACGACATTCTATTTCATTTTTAAAACGTATATATAACTTGCCAGAAATGTTTAAAAGTTGAATTGTTAATAGGAATATGTGATAGAATATTATGTAAGTAAAAGCTTAACTATAGAAATGGTAACGACCCGTAAATTTTAATGATTTTTAATAACGTAATTAAACTGAATTTTGTGAAATTTTAAATAATAAAATTTTGAATTTAAAATTTAATATTTGGAATACGTCTATATAAACATAGCAAATAGTAAACTTTCATCTGATAATATGAAAGTCTATTTTATTGTGTAATTTTATTTAGATTTAAATCAGTTAATATTAGATGATAATAAAATATTTCTCAAACCTGAATATTTTTATATAATAAATTTATAAATCATTTTCAAAGTGAGATGTCATATATCATTTCTCCAAATTTGGACTGCTATTGCTCCGTTTATCTTATTTTCTGCGTTTTAGCAGCATTTTCGGTACCGAATATCGACTTTTGATAGGATGGTCGTATCGCCGATATCTGTGTACCATTCTGATCGTCTCGTCGTGATGATCTTAACAATGTATTTATTTGTGTATTTCGAAATCCGATACGCGTCGAAGTCTGCAAAATGATTAATCATACTGGTACCCAATTCTAACTTTTGGTTTCCTTGTGTCCCTTCATCTATTTGCTGGTGATTATAATCAATCATCAGCTTTTATTATTTCTTGAATTCAACGCATTGGCTTCCAGCTTTTCAAAAATTTCTCTATGGTTCGGTGCCCTGTTGCTTTTGAGATTTTATTATAATATAAAATTTATATATAGTACAAACTCATTCATTTTCTCCCTGAACTTTCTTTCAGCCCTCTCCTTCAACTATTCTTAAAAAAATTATATATGAAAGTTTGCTTGGAACAAAGCCGGCACTAGCCTATCTCCATGCAAACCATCTCCATGTCCCTTCCCCTCTATGCATAGCCTCATGCCACTACTTTTAACCTCACCACCCGTAGCTCCATCAAACCTTCCTCAGCCAGCAACTCCATCCTGGGGCCTCGCCTCCATCTCTTCCTCTCCGACAAGCTTCCGACCTCCCTTCGCTCCTTCCCTGGTGACTTCTACAACCTTCTTATTTTCAAATATATTATAGCAACTTTTTGTTTAAATCTAGTATATAATATATGTAATATACATAAGATGTTTATAGTTGGGTTCTTTGGTTCTTCATTTTTCTTATTTGTAGAATTACACACACACACACATATATATATATATATTAGATTTTTAAAGTCTTGGGGGCTGTTGCTTCTATTTTGATATATCTATATATATTAACTTTTATATATATATGATCTAGTGTTATATAAAAGTTTTAATAAAAAAATTTCACCTGTCTTTTATATATGCCTATGTTCTATGTATATATTTTTATTTTTTGTAGCAGGTATGTACTTGTTTCAAAGATATATTATATTTGGAAAAAAAAGTATTATACATATAGAAGTATTATATATATATAATTGCTACAATTTACATGATTATATACATGTCCTGTATGTATTATATATATATATGCATGATATGATATACTAGTCTATTTATATTTGGATATATATTATATAAAAGTTTAAAAAAAAGGCTTGTTTGTTAGTTATATATGCAAGTTGTAAAACTTAGTTGTTGTACACATAAGTCACTGTATTATATTATAAGTTATTGTATATATATGTGTGTGTGTGTGTGTGTGTGTGTGTGTGTGTGTGTGTGTGTGTGTGCGCGCGCGTTATATTATATTTTATATAGGTTTGCATATTAAATCGGTGTGTATATATACGTTATAAAGTAATTTATAATATGTTTTGATGCTATAATATAATTTGTTATAAAGGTTATGTCAGCTTATATCTGATTTATATAAATGTTTGATTTTATGTACACAAATTTATATAAGTTGTTATATATATATATATATGATAGCTAATATGTGTCTTTGTTTTTCTACATACAATATGTTTCAGGTTTTTATAGATGTTAGTTGTATATATTTATGTAAGTTTACATAACCTGTTAACTATATATAAGTTATATATAATTTTGTAAGAAGTTATATTTTTTTCAAATTATATTTTATTTCTCTTTTCATTGCTGACTTCTGTTTATATATTATATGATTAGTTATATATATATATGATATGCAAGCTATATATGCGGTAGTACATATATATATATACATACATACATACATACATATACATATATATATATATATATATATATATATATATATAGTTTAATGTTGATTTTAATAAATATGGATCTTAAAGTATAATATGTTAGTTTATATATGTTTTAAATTATTAACTTTAAGAAAATAATATATATATATATATATATTGTTCAATTTATATCAAACTAATTTGATTTATTCTCATCGATTCTATTTATCAGCTTTGTCGTCGAATTCGTGCCAATCTTGCTTTGCTTTGGAATTCGTGCTTAGCTTTGTAACTCATTTCATTTTTCGAACCTCTCTAGCCTCAGAAGGTGAGAAATCATTCGCGATTAACATTCTTATATTTATTAAATTTGATTTCAGTTGGGACGATAATTGAAATATGCTGCTAGATTTAACTGTTATTTATACAACTGCTATATATGGCCTGTTATTATCTGTAACTGTTCACCTGTGACATCTAAGACCATGATATGTTATTTATATTTTATCTGTTATTGATGTTATATGTCTGTTGTTGATATGTTATATTGTTAAAGTTTCCTGTTAGTATAGAATTCCTTATGGGTTGAAATGGTACATACCCGAACGAACTTATAGAATAGGAAAATTCATTATGGGTTGAAATGATAAACCTAAGCGATTTTCAATGACATTGAATTTGGGATTATGGGTTGAAAGGATATATACCTATAGATAATTAAATTGCGGATTGAAATGATAAAATATCTGTATCACTTGACATAGGATAGAAAATTTTATACAGACACCGTTGGTCTATAAATATATATATATATATATGTATGTATGTATGTATGCATGTATATATATATATTGAAATGATTTCCAAAGTTTTAAAAAGCAAATATATTTGGTTTTATACAAATATTGATTATTAAATAAAATAGATATAATTGTTATTTTTTTATATGTTTAAATTTTTGATTTCAAAAATTATATGTTTTGAAAATTTTAAAATTAAAATTTAGTTTTGAAATTATAAATTTTAAGAATTTACTTATAATTTGACTATTTTCAAATAAGTATAAATTAGTTTAAATATAAAATAAGTTTAATAATAAGATCTAATTTAATAAAGTTTGATTTAATTAACATATAATATGTTTCGGTGTTTATTTAAAATTTTAACATAAAAAAATAGATTTTATAATAAGTTTTATAAGTTAAGGTTAGGAAGATAAAATTAAGTTGATTTGAAATTTTATTCTTTTAAGAAATATATAAAAATAAAGTCGATTTGAAACTTACTGAATTTGAGATTTTTAAAAAAAAATATGATTTTATAACTTGATTTTGATGTAAAGTGATTAAATGAATATATCAAGTTAACTAAATTGAAAGGAATATTTAGTTTATTTAGATTGTAATTTAAGGTTTTATTTAGATGATATTGAATTGACGAAGTGAATATTTCAAAATTAAGTAATGGTAAAGTTGAATTTGAAATATATATGAAATTATCAAATTTAGTTATTATAAAGGTTGAATATTAAACTTTTAAATCTTGAAGTCGAAATGGTTTAATTCATGATTCAAATTTGTATTTGAAATCGATATTAATTGAAAGCAGTTTATTGAGATGTCGAACTAAATTGGAATTTTATGAATTGAGATTTGATTTAAATTGAAATTAGAATTTGAGTTGATTTGAATTGATTTGTGAAATTTGATAAACTATTTTTATATAATCGAAATCCTAATAAATTTTCAAAATTTCAAATCCTTTCAAAATTTCAGACTCTCGTTTTTAAAAGGTATAAAATCCTTATCGAAAATATTTCACTTTTATATAAAAATGTGGTCATCCTTATCAAAATAATAATTTCGATGTATGCACAATTTCAAAATACAATCAATAAAAAAATTTCAAGGGATGATTCAATGATGGATTTCAAAACAAACAGAGATTCAAATTCAGAGGAACTCAAATCAAATAGAATTCTAATTCGAAGATAAGCTCAAACGAAGATGAGTTTATTACCAAATGGGAGATGATAAGCCTACATAAATCACGGATGACCTTAACCGGGTCAACCGTGACTTTGGGAATATAATCGATGCGGAAATCTAAGGCAAATTGACATTCGATCGTCAAAGAAAGCATTCAGGTATAATAGAAGATAGATAGCATCGTAAACCGAGGATACAGGAATGTCCGGTGAATCAAAGCCAATTGTAAAGGAGTTTCACCCCTTTACAAATCATTCAAAGATTTGCGGAATCACCGATCTTTATAGAGGTCATTTGAAAATGGAGTTATGGAATGCTCCAAAATCAAAGGATAAAATAAGGAAGTCAAGACTGGATTTCAGAACAAGTGGAAGCATCCCAAAGTTCGAGGAATCCTAATCGATAAGAATCATAATCAAGAGATTTCTAACAAGGTGGACATAGAAGGGATGAAGTTTAGAAAATCTTGATTTCAAAATAAGAAAATTTTATACCAATATAATCTTTAAAAATCCTTTAAAATCATTTTATACTTCGAAAATACGTTCTCTCACAAAGAAATGATTCTGAGATTGATTTCACTCGTTTTAGGGTATTTCTACCCCATCTCTAATGAGTTTTACCTTCACAGGCTAAGGTTTGCCAAAGACCAAAGCTCTGATACCAAATGTTACAGCCCATTATTTTGGACCATTCAAATTGATAATAATCCACACATGTCAGACTTGAATAATTCAAAATAACAGATTGTAATAAAATTTGGAGCAAATAAAATCATTCATAAAATCACAGACACAGAAATATCAGAATACTCGCAACGGAAATAAAATACCACACTAGTTCATGAAGCTACTGTATACAAACTCTCAAAACATATACAAAATATCATAGTTTAAAAATGGACACAATAGAAGTCTGGACATAAATCAATAATACAGAGACAGATACCAAATAGGAACTAACTGGAAGAAGTAGACGAATAGATAGACAGATAAGCTCCAGCTAAACTCTAGCTCCAGAAAGTGAATCCAAAGCTGTCATTCTCAGGATGACTGTGACGACCCTAAATTTTGGACAATTTAAATTGAAAATATTTAATTGATTTTAAATATTTGAAAGTTATTTTAACTTGAATTTCAATTATAACTATGAATTTGGCAATTAAATTTTTGGATTTAATTTATTGAAGTTGGGTCAAAATTTGAATCTTCAGTTTTAAGCTGTTTAGAAATAGTTTAAAGGCTTAGAAAATTTATATTGATAATGCTGAACATAATAGAAGCTTCAGAATTGAAATTGGAACTATTTTATTCAGTTTCGAAATTTTATCGTTTAAGTTGACATTAAAAAAATAGCCTTCTGAGGCACAGTCTCGGAATTCAACGAAACCAGTTCCATTGGATCCGTTATATTGTATTATTATCGGATTTCAATTTTCGTAGTGATTGGAGTTGTTGTGCGAGCGTACGATATTCAAACGCGCTAAATTTAAATCGAAAGTTCGATATTTTAACTGGTTCAAAAGGCTATCTTCTCCATACGATCGAATTTGGCCTCTGGAACCTTTTCCATGGTGTTTGGAATGCAGATAAAACCTTATAAATGCCTGGCGGCATGTCTGATTTGGAGTTCGAAATTTTGAATTGTGCTAAACGAGATATTTTGAAAATTTAATAATATAAAAAATTAAATTAAGTCAAACCAGCCACCCTAGCTTCTGATTTGTATCGACCTACTCTCTGTTGATCACGTACTCTTGTCTCCTCCCTCTTTATTTTAAGCCGAAGCCTCTTCCTCAGAAAGAAAAGAAAATAATGGCCGATGTAAACGAAAACGTAATCGAAAGAAAGGGCAAGCTAAAGAAAATGCAGAAATCTTGTTTCCCCTTCCTCCTTCATCTTCAAAACCGAAAGCCCCCTCTCTTAGATTCAAAATAAAAAAATCGAGAAAAAAGAAAAAAAATCAAATCAAATGGCTGAAGCCAGAGTGGATTCAAAAAGGAAAAAAAAGAACAAATGAAATCAAAATCGCGTTCGAATTCGCGTGGGCGGCTAGGGTTCGTCGTTCTACAAGGGATAGCGCGCGCGCAAGGGGATTGGTGGCCGTGCATTTGTTCGATGACAAAGGCGGCTGGGTCGCGCGCGCATTTGTGGAAAGGGGTTTCGCGAGCAACAGGAGGTCGTGATCAACTGGAAGGTTCGAATCGAACAAGAGCCTGGTGATGGCATCGACAAGTTGAAGGGGGGATCGCGACCTTATCGCGAGTTCTTTCTCGAGCATGCGCGACTTCATCGCGGTCAGTAGTCATGCTCGTGATGACGACAAGCAAAACGATCGATCTGGAGTAATAAGGTAAACTCTGAATTTAATTGGCTCAAGCTATATATGTGCGGTAAAATTCAAAACAGGATTTTTTTTAGGAAAAGTAAGTATACAGATTTTTCTTTTTCAATTTTGATGTAATTAATTTATATAGGTAATTTTAAAAAAAGAAAATGGTAATGCAGATTTTTTTAGAGTTATATTTACATATGTACATACAATTATAACGGTTTGTTTAAATAAAATTTAAAGCAGTAAGATGTGAAACAAAATATATAACATATACATTCAGGAAGGAGGAAGCTAATTTATTCAGTAAAGGATAGCTGCCTCACTGCATATTTATTTATATCTGAAAATTATCTCCAGATTTATTCTTACTATTATAAGTTGAAAATTTTATTTTCACAGTAAATACATATCTGAATATAGGCATAAAAACAGTGAGAAAGATAAAAATGTAAATATAGATATACATACATGTTTTTAATTTAAATTGTTGATACGTTTGATAAGCTTATTTAATTCGTTTAGTTGCTAAAAATAATTTATTAAAAGGGAATTAGTTTAGTATTAAAAATATTAGTTTAAAACCAAATTATTAGTCAAATTAATTTATTAAATGGAAATTGATAGTTTAATTATTTCAAATATTAATAAATTGTAGAATTGTTTATGCAAGGTAAAAATCGCGAAGAAAACAATTCGGAATGGAAATGGATTGCAAAATAAAGCTAAGGTGAGAACTTCTCACTCGGAATTTTTGTTGTTTGGTTAATTTTAAATATAGATTTAAAATTTGATTGATTGTGTGATTGGATGTTGATTGTGTGTATGGATGATTTTGGTTATCATTCGAATTTAAATAGACACTATAGGCAACATATTAAGCGGAGGTTATTATATTAAACACATATACCGCGATAATTCCAACTTGATACGAAATTGGTATTATATATGTATTTCGAATTGATTTCCTGCATTATATAGCGGATGAGACCCTATTGCGCCGCACAATAGCAGATTATATTTTATAAATCCCATATACCGCGATATTCCACCTCGAAGTGGAATTGGTATTGTGCTAACATCTTTGAATGCAGGGAAACAGGTTGGAGGGATCCAACTGGATTCCTCAAACATTTGAATTTATTTCATATGTTGTGTGTTTGTTGATTTATAATCTGTGATTATCTTTGTGATTGAAATCGTTAAAGGCTAAATTTTAGCCGAATATAATTTTGGTATCGTTAGATGCCGAAAATAAATAAAATTGGATTTTGAAAATTTAAGTTGAGAATCTATAATAAAATTTATTTTTGAGAATTGGATAAGTAAAAAAAAAGGAGTTTTAAAAAGATAAAGTTATTTTTGAAACCATATTGAATAAAATTCCAAATTACGGAAAAAAAAGGCTAAGTAAATGGATTTCGATTTATATTATTATAAGTTGAAGAAATTTATTTTAAAAAAAGAAATTATTTTGTAAATTTATTGGAAATTTATTAAGCAGCAATTAATTATTTTTGATAATTAATTAAGAATAATTAACCAAGTATTAACTATTAATTAAGAGTTAATTAATGATCAATGAAAGGATAATTTATTAAATGTTTTATAATTAATTGGTGATTAATTTACCATAACTAGCAAATTTAATCATAGAAATTTATTTGATTTAAATTAATCAGATGATTAAATTTATCCCACTTATGGATGTTTGAATTATATTGGATGTTGAATTGTTTGATATCTTTGATATGTGATGCTTTGTAATATATCTTGATGTGTGTTGTGATCTGTAAATTGTTTATCTGTGATATATATATATATATATATATATAATATATAAATGAAAGGTAAGCGTTATAGTTTATACCGCTTATCAAATATATTGTTATAATTTGATCTGTGATGGTTGAATGTTGTTGCACTATTATGTTAAACCCTTGGACTAAACAATACACACACAAAATGTGGATTTCACATGGAAATCGGTTAAGTCACAGATTTTTGACTATTCTAAAGATTGAATTTTTGAATCCAAATTAGTTTTGGAATTGGAATTGAAAGCTTTGAAAATAAATTTCAAAAATAAGAGTTATTTTTAATAAAAATTGGAATTTAAATCATTTGATTTAAATTTTGAATTCAATATTTGAAATTGAATTCAATGATTTGGGTACTATGGTCTAAAAGATTGTACAAGTTATAAAAGGAGTTTATATGGGTTTTTAACCATTTAAAATACAGTTTGGAAATTTTAAATTAAAATCCAAAATTATACTCGAGTGGCTTTAACTCATGAAAAATTGTAATCAGTTTTTCCCAAAACGAAAACTATCTGTGTTCAAATAATAATAGCTTTCACATAAGGAAAGAAATTCCCATTTGTGTTAAAAGAATGTAAATTTGGAATTAAACTGTTTTGAAGGCTATGAATTAATCTTTGTGAAAGGTTGTTGAACTTGACTTGAAATAAAGGAGTATTTCAAATGGTGTAGCTTTTATGTTATAAAAGACTTGAATTGTGAATAGTTTTGAAAGCTATAAGTTAAATCTTGATTTAAGATTTAATGATTTAATCCAATTGAAATCAAAATTTATGTGGGAATCTAGGAATAAATCTTTGTGAAACTGGGTAAACTTTGTGAAGTAAATCTTTTTGTATAAAGATTTAAAATGGTAATTTGTTCAAACCATTTGAAAGAAAGGGTTTAGGAAATTAGTTGTGACTTAATTGAAATCCCAATATCCATGTGTTTTAAAAATATTGCATTCACTATTCGGATTAGCCGGGAGAGGACCTTTGTGTCATATAACCCATTCCGAATAAGTGGTACGACATAATGGATAGCATTGAAGACCGGTGATGAAGACCGGGTATTTGTGAAAGCGATAGGATGACCTATCGATTGTCTCTGCACTGTTAGCTACGGTATGGAGATTTCCTTTGTGATGGGAAATTCGATCGGGATTGTGAATACCCGGATTGCAAGGGCTTCTTTTGAAGTGCCTTCGGCTCTGTTCGAACCCGGAACAGACTTGTATGGTTACGTGTCTGACATTACATTTTGAGATATAAAGCAGATTTCTTTCAAATACATTTCTGTTGGTGGCGGAGAATTTATTCTCTTAGCTTAACACCCTTCTCTGAGACGTACGAGCTCAGAGATTATGTAGTTGAAGGTTATCAGCGATATATTCCCAATTTGGTAATGTGGCATGCTTAGTATTGTTGTGTGATGATTATTTGTTGATCATTTGTTAATCAAAGCGTGGCTTTGTGAAAAAAGCATAGCTTTGTGGACGAGACTTCGTCAGACCTCACACCCCGGAAATGGTCAAAACAGGTATGGAGATGAGGGTCGTGCCCTTTAGGGTATGTCATTTCCTTCTGCAAAAGGGTGGTGTCAGGTATGGAGCCCTGATGCTTAACCTATGTGGTTGCTCTAATCTCATTTTCTGTGTGGTTGTTGCTTTGTGATCGAGGGCCCTCGGATAAAGGTCCCAAAGGACTGGGGGGTGGCATATTCGTGTAGTAGTTACCTAGTTACAAAGGTAACCCGGCCTTGTGTTGCCAGAGAGCTGGTTAAGTTTTCAGGACGTCCCGCCAGAGGCGTACCCATGTGGCAGTAGGAAGTTCCTTAGCCTAACCATTTGTTGGAAATCCAATTCCCAATACGAACCCAGTACGGTTTTAGTTGTATAACCTTCCATTTACTAATGGTGGTCACCACTATTTAGATGGTAGCTATAGTAGGCATAGTTCGAAATGTCTATGTTGGCTAAGATTTATATTCTATTTTCGAAATGCTTTCATCACTATGCACTAATAATAATATCAAAAATGATTTGTTTTGCATAGTAAGCATCTTTGACTATGATAAGGAGAAATCTCCTCCAATTCTGCGTTTACATTGTGTGTGTGCGGGGAGGCCTTATGGTAGTTTCATTTTCCAAAAGCATTGCGGATATTTTCCACTTCTATTGTTGTTGTTGTTTTAAAAGATAAATAACTATTTTGAGTTCTCACACCAATCCCATGACTGACCTGGAGTTTATTGTTTTCTTCCTAAACTCTGGATGCCCAAAATTTTCCACACAGGCAGCCTAGAGTCAGGTTATCAGGTCATTCTGGATTTAGGAGTGCTATGGAGCTTAGGAGGCGAGCTGGATGGCGAGACGTATTATTTGTATATGATATTATCTTTTCCGCTGTAGAATTCACTTGTAAGGACATGTTTGTATAACGGTCCATTGTTTTGTTGTGTTGTATATTGACTCTGATGATGATGTAATGTAATGTAAGAACTTATATAGTTCTTTGTTTTAAAGATATTCGTTTACCTATTATGTGTTGTTCCGCTGCGATTGTGAGATTCTGATATTTTTTCTGTTCTATTTTCTTCTTCTTCTACCTTTTTCTTCTTCTTAAACCCTAAGGGTTCGGTTTTCCGGCATTCGATTGTTCGGCAGTTGATACAGTGGACGTATTGATGTCGATTTTCGAAAGTCGAAGAATCGAGTCTTTACAATGTGGTATCAGAGCATATGGTTCAGCGACAACCTTGGCTCTGTTGGTGATTACTCATTTGAGATAGAGTCAACAGTACTCTAGAATGAATGTGAGTGTAATCATAGATATGAGCACGTATTTGTTAGTGAATATGAAATTGTTTTGTATTGTGTTAACTTATCGGTTGATTGTTTATAGATTCTGGTCGATGCAGTCTAGCTAACTGTCGTCGATAGGGGTTTCTAAACTCTTAAACAAGATAAACCGATACAGTACTGTTTTTAAAATAGGGTAAATGAAATAATTTTATCCAAAATTATTTTCGTATATAAAAAGGAATGGTTTTCCATGAATTAGTATAGTATATGGATGCTTGGATGTTAGGAACTGATAATATAAAAATTTTACCATTGATTATTGAATAGGAAATTAAAATCGTAATTCCAAAGTTAAGAAATAAATCCAGATACAAATGGAAATTGTAAATATAAATGTGATTTATAATTTGAAACGGAATTCCAGAGAAGTATTTGGAAATGTTTTGAAAAAAATTTGAAAATTTTGGAGATTGGGAAGGTTTAAATCCTTTTTGGTTTGAAAATGATTTCCTAAGGTTTTAAGAAAGTGTTTTGAAGGGATGAAACCCCTAAACTCTTTTCGATCATTGGAAAATAATTCTGATGATGATCGCGACATCATCGGTGTTCATTTTCGGGTTTCCAAAAGAGCAATTGCTGCTAGATTATTTTAAATGAAAGTTGTTTGGAAAGTCTGGGTCTTGGAAATTCAAAACATAATTTGAATTGGTTTAAAAATAGTTTTGTAAGGTTGAAAAGACTTTGGAATACTATGTAAAAATATTTATGGAATATTATTAAGTTGATAACTTGTAAAGTTTAAAGTTGTTAAAAAAAAGAAAAAAAATCTAAAAAGTCTAACTTAAAGAAATAAGTTGGATGAAAAGTGGATTGGAATTAAAAAAAAATATTAAGTTGAAAATAAGTTTGGAGTAGTAAAAAATGTATTGGAATTGAGTTTGAATTGTGGAAATAAAATTGTGAATGAATAAATAAATTTGCAATTGCAAGTAGATGAAAATGAAATTGAATGTTGGAATTCATTTCGAATTTGTATGTAAGTAGAATTGAATTGGAATTGGATTTGAGTTGTGATAAACTAAGTGAAGTATTAAAGTAAATTAGCAAGTGAAACTAAGTGATGAATGACCAAATGGGTAAAGTTTAAAATGAATTGAAATGAATAATTATAAATGAAAGATGAATTAAAATTCATATGAAATTTGAAATCCAGTTTAAATATAAGAGGTTATAAACCAAAATAGTGAATTGAAAATAAATTTTGGGAATGAACAAAAGAATAAAACTGGAATTGAAAATGTTAAAAACAAATTTGAATAAAATGAATTGGAATTTGTAATGAATTAGTAATTGGAACTAATTTAATATAGTGCAGTTGTGAATGAAAGATAATTGATAGATTCAACATTCAGAAGTTAAACTAAATCCAAATTAAATTGAAATTGTAAATTGAATCCAAATGAAATTGAAAATGAAAAATTTAATGAAAATGGATATAGAAAAAAATATATAAGATGTGTATATTGAAAATTTTGTAATGGAATTGGAAAAATGGTTTGAATTTTGTAATTGGATATTATGGCTAGCAGGATATACAGATGTATTAAACGGAATGGAATTGGGATTTTGGATTTCAAAGGTAAAATTGAATTGCTCGACAAAAGGTACGTATTTCAATTTCAGTATGAAATTTGGTGATTTTCTTGTCCAGCCGCTTAGCCTTTTGTTTTCTTTGGGGATTTGAGGACTTGTGGTGCCATTTTATAGTCGTACCGAGCTAGCCGCGAAAAGGAGACGCTGGCGAATTTTTTCGAAAATTTAGAGTGCTAGAAAAATTTTGAGAAAATTTTGAAGTTTTGAAATTTGATAATAAATTTAAATTTGAATTGTGAAGTAAACAATATGTTTGGAAACTATGAAAGATTTTGGAAAGTTAGTTGAGATGAAAATGAATCTTTAATAAAAAGATTTTGGTTGACATTTTGATAAAACTATTTGGTTTTGGGTAAATATTAAACGGGTTGAGGATCATTCTTCTTAACTTGTAATTTCGGGATGAAATTCTTTTAAGGAGGGAAGTCTGTGACGAACCTAAATTTTGGACAATTTAAATTGAAAATATTTAATTGATTTTAAATATTTGAAAGTTATTTTAACTTGAATTTCAATTATAACTACGAATTTGGCAAATAAATTTTTGGATTTAATTTATTGAAGTTTGGTCAAAATTTGAATCTTCAATTTTAAGCTGTTTAGAAATAGTTTGAAGGCTTAGAAAATTTATATTGATAATGCTGAAGATAATAGAAGCTTCAGAATTGAAACTGAAACTATTTTATTCAGTTTTGAAATTTTATCGTTTAAGTTGACATTTAAAAAATAGCCTTCCGAGGCACAGTCTCGGAATTCGACGAAACCAGTTCCATTGGATCTGGAATATTGTATTATTATCGGATTTCAATTTTCGTAGTGATTGGAGTTATTATGTGAGCGTACGACATTTGCGCTAAATTTAAATCGAAAGTTCGATATTTTAACTGGTTCAAAAAGCTATATTCTCCATACGATCGAATTTGGCCTCGGAACCTTTTCCATTATGTTCGGAATGCAGATAAAACCTTATAAACGCCTGGCGGCATGTCTGATTTGGAGTTCGAAATTTTGAGTTGTGCTAAATGAGATATTTTGAAAATTTAATAATATAAAAAATTGAATTTAGTCAAACCAGCCACCCTAGCTTCTGATTTGCGTCGACCTACTCTCTGTTGATCACGTACTCTTGTCTCCTCCATCTTTGTTTTAAGCCGAAGCCTCTTCCTCAAAAAGAAAAGAAAATAATGGCCGATGTAAACGAAAAAGTGATCGAAAGAATGGCCAAGCTAAAGAAAATGCAGAAATCTCGTTTCCCCTTCCTCCTTCAACCTCAAAACCGAAAGCCCCCTCTCTCAGATTCAAAATAAAAAAATCGAGAAAAAGGAAAAAAAATCAAATCAAATGGCCGAAGCCAGAGTGGATTCGAAAAGAAAAAAAAACAACTGAAATCAAAATCGCGTTCGAATTCGCGTGGGCGGCTAGGGTTCGTCGTTCTACAAGGGATAGCATGCGCGTAGGGTGATTGGTGGCCGTGCATTTGTTCGATGACAAAGGCGACTGGGTCGCGCGTGCATTGGCGGAAAGGGGTTTCGCGAGCAACAGGAGGTCGCGACCAACTGGAAGGTTCGAATCGAACAGGAGCCTGGTGATGGCATCGACAAGTTGAAGGGGGGATCGCGACCTTATCACGAGTTCTTTCTCGAGCATGTGCGATTTCATCATGGTCAGTAGTGATGCTCTTGATGACGGCAAGCAGAACGATCGATCTGAAGTAATAAGGTAAACTATGAATTTAATTCGCTCAAGCTATATATGTGCAGTAAAATTCAAAACAGATATTTTTTTTTTAAGAAAAGTAAGTATACAGATTTTTCTTTTTCAATTTTGATGTAATAAATTTATATAGGTAAATTTAAAAAAAGAAAATAGTAATGCAGATTTTTTTTAGAGTTATATTTATATACGTACATACAATTATAACAGTTTGTTTAAATAAAATTTAAAGCCGTAAGATGTGAAACAAAATATATAACATATACATTTAGGAAGGGGGAAGCTAATTTATTCAGTAAAGGATAGCTGCCTCACTGCATATTTATTTATACTGAAAATTATCTCCATATTCATTCTTACAATTATAAGTTGAAAATTTTATTTTCACAGTAAATACATATCTGAATATAGGCAGAAAAACAGTGAGAAAGATAAAAATGTAAATATAGATATGCATACATGTTTTTAATTTAAATTGTTGATATGTTTGATAAGCTTATTTAATTCGTTTAGTTTCAAAAATAATTTATTAAAAGGGAATTAGTTTAATATTAAAAATATTAGTTTAAAACCAAATTATTAGTCAAATTAATTTATTGAATGGAAATTGATAGTTCAATTATTTCAAATATTAGTAAATTGTAGAATTGTTTATGCAAGGTCAAAATCGCGAAGAAAATAATTCGGAATGGAAATGGATTGCAAAATAAAAGCTAAGGTGAGAACTTCTCACTCGGAATTTTTGTTGTTTGGTTAATTTTAAATATATAGATTTAAAATTTGATTGATTATGTGATTGGATGTTGATTGTGTGTATGGATGATTTTTGTTAAAACTCGAATTTAAATAGACCATATACGCTGCATATTAAGCGGAGGTTATTATATTAAACACATATACCGCGATAATTCCAACTTGATATGGAATTGGTATTATATATGTATTTGAAGTTGATTTTCCACATTATATAGCGGATGAGACCCAATTGCGCCGCATAATAGCAGATAATATTTTATAAATCCCATATACTGCGATATTCCACCTCGAAGTGGAATTGGTGTTGTGCTAACATCTTTGGATGCAGGGAAACAGGTTGGAGGGATCCAACTGGATTCCTCAAACATTTGAATTTATTTCATATGTTGTGTGTTTGTTGATTTATAATCTGCGTGATTATCTTTGTGATTGAAATCGTTAAAGGCTAAATTTTAGTCGAATATAATTTTGGTATCGTTAGATGCCGAAAATAAATAAAATTGGATTTTTGAAAATTTAAGTTGAGAATCTATAACAAAATTTATTTTTGAGAATTGGATAAGTAAAAAAAGGAGTTTTAAAAAGATAAAGTTATTTTTGAAACCATATTGAATAAAATTCCAAATTACGGAAAAAAAGGGCTAAGTAAATGGATTTCGATTTATATTATTATAAGTTGAAGAAATTTATTTTAAAAAAAGAAATGATTTTGTAAATTTATTGGAAATTTATTAAGCAGCAATTAATTGGCTTTTATTATTAATTGAGAATAATTAATCAAGTATTAACTATTAATTAAGAGTTAATTAATGATCAATGAAAGGATAATTTATTAAATGTTTTATAATTAATTGGTTATTAATTTACCATAATTAGCAAATTTATTCATAGAAATTTATTTGATTTAAACTAATCAGATGATTAAATTTATCCTACTTATGGATGTTTGAATTATATTGGATGTTGAATTGTTTGTATCTTTGATATGTGATGCTTTGTAATATATCTTGATGTGTGTTGTGATCTGTAAATTGTTTATCTGTGATATATATATATATATATATAATATCTGTGAATGAAAGGTTATAATTTGATCTGTGATGGTTGAATGTTGTTGCACTATTGTGTTAAACCCTTGGACTACACAACACACACAAAAAATGAGGATTTCAAGTGGAAATCAGTTAAGTCACAGATTTTTGACAATTCTAAAGATTGAATTTTTGAATCCAAATTAGTTTTGGACTTGGAATTGGAATTGAAAGTTTTGAAAATAAATTTCAAAAATAAGAGTTATTTTAAATAACTTAATAAAAATTGGAATTTAAATCATTTGATTTAAATTTTGAATTCAATATTTGAAATTGAATTCAATGATTTGGGTACTATGGTCTAAAAGATTGTACAAGTTATAAAAGGTGTTTATATGGGTTTTTAACCATTTAAAATATAGTTTGGAAATTTTAAATTTAAATCCAAGTTTATACTCGAGTGACTTTAACTCATGAAAAATTGTAATCAGTTTTTCCCAAAACGAAAACTATCTGTTTTCAAATAATAATAGCTTTCACATAAGGAAAGAAATTCCCATTTGTGTTAAAAGAATGTAAATTTGGAATTAAACTGTTTTGAAGGATATGAATTAATCTTTGTGAAAGGTTGTTGAACTTGACTTGAAATAAAGGAGTATTTCAAATGGTGTAGCTTTTATGTTATAAAAGACTTGAATGCGAATAGTTTTGAAAGCTATAAGTTAAATCTTGATTTAAGATTTAATGAGTTAATCCAATTGAAATGGAAATTTATCTGGGAATCTGAGAATAAATCTTTGTGAAACTAGGAAAACTTTATGAAGTAAATCTTTTTGTTTAAAGATTTAAAATGGTAATTTGTTCAAACCATTTGAAAGAAAGGGTTTGGGTAATAAGTTGTGACTTAATTGAAATCCCAATATCCATGTGTTTTAAAAATATTGCGTTCACTATTCGGATTAGCCAGGAGAGGGCCTTTGTGTCATATAACCCATCCCGAATAAGTGATACCACGCAATGGATAGCATTGAACACCGGTGGCGAAGACCGGGTATTTGTGAAAACAATAGGGTAACCTATCGACTGTCTCTGCACCGTAAGCTACGGTATGGAGATTTCCTTTGTGATGGGAAATTCAATCGGGATTGTGAATACCCGGATTGCAAGGGCTTCTTTTGAAGTGCCTTCGGCTCTGTTCAAACTCGGAACAGACTTGTATGGTTACGTGTCTGACATTACATTTTGAGATATAAAGTAGATTTCTTTCAAATACATTTCTGTTGGTGGCGGAGAATTTATTCTCTTAGCTTAACACCCTTCTCTGAGACGTACGAGCTCAGAGGTTATGTAGTTGAAGGTTATCAGCGATATATTCCCAATTTGGTAATGTGGCATGCTGAGTGTTGCTGTGTGATGATTATTTATTGATCATTTGTTAATCAAAGTGTGGCTTTGTGAAAAAGCATGGCTTTGTGAAAAAGCGTAACTTTGTGGACGAGACTTCGTCATACCTCACACCCCGGAAATGGTCAAAACAGGAATATGCAGCAAGGTTATGAGGGTCACGCCCTTTAGGGTATGTCATTTTCTTTTGTAAAAGGGTGGTGTTCGGTATGGAGCCCTGATGCTTAACCTATGTGGTTGCTCTAATCTCATTTTCTATGTGGTTGTTCCTTTGTGATCGATGGCCCTCGGATAAAGGTCCCAAAGGACCGGGGGGTGGCATATTCGTGTAGTAGTTACATGGTTACAAAGGTAACCCGGCCTTGTGTTGGCAGAGAGTTGGTTAAGTTCTCGGGACGTCCCGCCAGAGACGTACCCATGTGGCAGTAGGAAGTTCCTTAGCCTGACCATTTGTTGGAAATCCAATTCCTAATACGAACCCAGTACGGTTTTAGTTGTATAACCTGCCATTTACTTATGGTGGTCACCACTATTTAGATGGTAGCTATAGTAGGCATAGTTCGAAATGTCTATGTTGGCTAAGATTTATATTCTATTTTCGAAATGCTTTCATCACTATGCACTAATAATAATATCAAAAATGATTTGTTTTGCAGAGTAAGCATCTTTGACTATCATAAGGAGAAATCTCCTCCAATTCTGCATTTGCATTGTGTGTGTGCGGGGAGGCCTTATGGTAGTTTCATTTTCAAAAAGCATTGCGGATATTTTCCACTTCTATTGTTGTTGTTGTTTTAAAAGATAAATAACTATTTTGAGTTCTCACACCAGTCTCATGACTGACCTGGAATTTATTGTTCTCTTCGTAAACTCTGGGTGCCCATAATTTTCCACACGGGCAGCCTAGAGTCAGGTTATCAGGTCATTCTGGATTTAGGAGTGCTATGGAGCTTAGGAGGCGAGCTGGATGGCGAGACGTATTATTTGTATGTGATATTATCTTTTCCGCTGTAGTATTCACTTGTAAGGACATGTTTATATAATTGTCCATTGTTTTGTTGTGTTGTATATTGACTCTGATGATGTTGTAATGTAATGTAAGAACTTATATAGTTCTTTGTTTTAAAGATATTCATTTACCTATTATATGTTGTTCCGCTGCGATTGTGAGATTCTGATATTGTTTATGTTCTATTTTCTTCTTCTACTACCTTTTTCTTCTTCTTAAACCCTAAGGGTTCGGTTTTCCGGCATTCGATTGTTCGGCAGTTGATATAGTGGACGTATTGATGTCGATTTTCGAAAGTCGAAGAATCGGGTCTTTACATTGACCCGAGCGTAAATTAAAACACAAACACTCGAGTCAGGACATGCATGCTTATACAATGTAAACCAACTCAAGTGAACTGTAATAGCAATGCACAATAACTTAAAGGATGCTTGGGATCGCCCATCCTGGATCAGTCAAACAATCAATTATGTAGTAATAACCACTATCCTAGAAATATCCATATTAAAGTAAGCAATGAAAATAACAGTGTTATTGTGACTAGGGTAACGTAGAGCTGCAGTAACCGCTCACCTCTAGCCACACTCTTAAAATCAAAGGTGTGCATCAAACAATCACAAGGAAATCACATGACACAAAGCAGAGTACCCGTGGTTATAAATTTCAAAATGATTTATAATTCCGAATTAAAATCATTCATTTAAACCATTAAATAGTGAAGTCATTATTCTTTTAAATCAAATGTTCAATTCCAAAAAACTTAGTCTTTTCTGAGTTCATTTATTCAGTTAAACACTTCAAATATTGAAATTTCAACCACAAATAAACTTTGATTTTAACCCTTTAAACATTATAAAAATCATATTTTAACACTCAAAAATGTCCATTAAATACCTTTAACTTATGATTTTTATAAAGTAAATTTCCTATAAATAAAATCAAAATTTTAATAATTCACTTAATAAGTTCAAGTGTACAATTTCCTATTCTTCACATTTTAACAAATTACTTAACACTTAAATTTTTATTACCATTTTCCAAATATAACTTAATTTCCATTTTATTTATATAACTTAAATTCCTTTTTTAATTTCTTAACTTAAACTTTAATTTCAAACCAAATTTCACATTTTCAAGTTAAGTTAAATTCCAAATTTCCATTTAACTATCCATTTATTTAACATTTTAAACTAATTACATAAATTCAAAACACACTGTAAGTTTCTTAACTTTATTTTACAATAATTTGATATTTTCTTTTACTTTATATTTATCCAATTCATACATCAATTATATTAATTACCAAGTTAAGCTTATAATTCCATATTCTTTTTTTACTCAAATTCCCATTATTAAGTTAAATCAACTTTCACACTACAACTTAAACCATCTATTAACATATAACATTTAACCTTTTAGAAAATCACTGCTTAACCATTTAAATACAATATAAGTCAAATTTCATATATATTTTTCTTTCATTTACAATACATGAAATTTATAAGAAATCATATTTTGAAATCAACCACCAGTTCGGAAAATATTTCACACCTAAATCAAGTGATACGGAAATTATCATTTAAATCCATAATCAGTAAAATTTCCAGGTTTTGATTATTTCAAACCCGAAATCTCAAGACAAATACAAATAAATAAAAATCACTTAGGCCTATCATTTCAGCCCATAATGATTTTCCCTATTCTAAAGTCCGTTCGGGTATTATCATTTCAACCCATAGTGATTCTATTCTACAGGGAACTTGTAGTGTGAGAAATAGAAATAAATAAACAATATAATAGAATAGAATATAATAGATGATGTGGCAAGTTAATAACAGGGTTTAACATCATATAAATGATATCACAGGCAGGTATAACATAATATAAAAGTATTTACACATTCACTTGGTGTCACTTCACAATTATATAGGCATATATGTCATGTGTGAATTACTCACCTCTTTAAAGCTGGAGTTCGCAAACACACATAAAATAGAATCCGGAAAGCACGATAGCACGATTTGATTCAAGTGGGAAGAGAGCCAAGATGTATATCTTGTACATAACAATAAAACAAGACCATACATAAATATAAATACAACACCAAATTTATTGAAACAAATTGAAATAGAGATAAACAAAGACATCACCAAGTTTCAAGTAAGTTTTGCTTACTCTTGACTCAACATGTGCTCGGCCTTAAGGCTAAATTGGTTCAGCCATGACATGTTTCAGGTGGTAAAGGATCAGGTTCGGACTAAAAATAACAAGGCTTGGTCAAGGATAGGAAGGGTTTGGAAGTTACAAAGTGTGGAAGGTCAAAAGGCAAGGCTAGAAAGGGTTTTGGTTCAACTTGGGCTTAGTCAAAGGCATATTTGGGCTCAGCCAGAGGCTACTACAGGTTAGGTCAGAGGTAAGTAATGGTGTTCATAGGTGGTGCTTGATGGTGGTGGTGGCTAAGGAGGTGGCCGTGGCAAGCAATGAAGGTGGTGTTGCATATAGGGCTTGGTTAGCATGGTTTTGTGGAGTTTTTCATAGTTTTTGTGAAGTTTTGTTCAAGGGGAGGCCATGGCACTTTCAGGTCAGAGAAGTATGGTGGTTAGGCCGTGGATTAGGTGGGGAAGAAGTGGTGGTTGTCGGTGGAGGTGATGGTGAAGGGGTTAGGCCGAGAACCATATGTGAAGATCATGCAAAATCAAGTGAAAAACAAGGCCGAAAAAAGAAGAAAAGTGGAGAAAAGAGAAGGAAGCCATTACTTTTCTCCTCAAACCTGAAAATGGCGTGTATGATGAAATAGAAAGAGATGTTTTATTTCACATAATATACAAAATACATGGCTAGGGATCAAGGAAATTAACGGCAACATATGGAGGAGTTATGGTATGAAATTAATGGATGGAAAGATCAAGAGGCAATAAATCAAACGTACGCATGCCTTTAATTAAAAATAGCTAACGTATTTGATTTGTTTCCCATCTATTTAATAAAATATGTGCTAAAGAAATGATTCAATAAATACATACCGTTTATATAAACACTATATAAATAAATAAGAAAACGGTTATAGAAACGTATAAATTAATTGCTATTTACATCTTTGTATGTTACTTAATTTACAAAGTATATATCCAAATTAAATGAAACAAAAACGGAAAAATGTTGTAAATATATACATAACATGTAATGTTACATGTATATACACAATTATAACATGATATATCAACCAAAAATATTACTTATATTAATTAAAATAAACATTTAAAGGTATGCCTTTTAAAACAATAACGTGTATATATATTTGAGATTTCTTTCCAAGAAATAAATAGGAATTTAAATACTTATCCATTTAATTACTAACTAATGTATAAATAAGAGAAATAAGGTAGAGATAGATATTATGAAGAATAAATAAATGGTTTTAGGAAAAGTAGGAAATAAATAAAGAAAATACTTTAAATGGAAACTAGAATTAAAGATTGAAAATAATATACAATCAACATTTGAACATTATAACTATAGTTTAAAAATGTTTTAAAAATAAAATATATGCAAAACATATCATGTATACAAATTAAAATAAACAAATTTGTTAAATAAAACAATTTACACACAATATTGTAAAAAGCATAACTTTCACAATATTAATCTGATTTCAACGAAATGAAAAGCAGTATTCTTGAAATTAAATCTATTTTCATAATAAACGATAAAATTCAAAAATTCAAATGTTTAAAATTTAAATTTAAAAGTCAAAGTTTGACCATTTTGACCAAAATCCACCTTTTCGAAAATATTCCATTTATTCAGGTTTGGAATTATAATTCACACAAAAATCAAAATTTATACTTAAAATAACAAAATTTATCCATTTTAATAAGTAAAATAAAGTTTTTAGATTAGGGATTTCAGTTAAAATGATTAAAATATAAAATTAAAATAATCACAAAATACATGGTTGTTACAACTGGGTACCTCCCACCACAGTACCTGGCCTAGATCAGAGTACCGAGGACCACTCCCAATCCCTTACAATACAAGACCGGAGCTATCCCTTACTCGATAGTCCGAATAAGATCATCCCGCGATTGGGATCAGCAATCACCCACACCGTCGAGATCCAAAGGGACTCTAGACGGGGATGACCTTACCTTAATTGGGTACTACCCACTTAGCCTTGCTACACCTCCCCTGTTTTAGCCATTCTCGGTTGATAAGACTTGAGGCTAAGCTTACCTTTATAAAGACCTCATTTACTTAGAATGCTCACCTCCTCCAATGATGGTGGTCTAATAGCATTCATCCATACAAGTTGCCCTGGGTCTAGACAAACCAAACACCGTCTTCATTCGCTACGTTCAAAACAGATCAAAGTGGTTTTCGGGTAATTAAATCAGATCCCGGTCTCTTCGAAACGATCAACGCATTGACCAATATTGATAGTCGGTTATTTAACTATCAATTTAAAGAATCATTCAACCTATTATTTTATTTCCATTGAAAAGCACCAAGTCTTATTAAATTTAGATTTCAAATAAATTAAATCATTTTATCCAAAAATATACACTTAAACATTTAAAATAAAACTACTTAAATCACTTTATTCAAAATAATAGTTATGAAATTCTATAATAATTTCCTAAGTAAAACTTTAGCTAAAAACTTCTTTTAAAATAAAACTGCTATACAAGGTATAAATATTTAATAGTTATCATTTAAATCGCAATACTAATTTAGCTTTTAAAAATAATTAACTACTATGATTGACTTAAATAAATATTTACTTTAACAATTTTTAAACAGCTAAAAATAACTTTTCTAAAACGTTCTTTCAAACACCTTTAAAACTTCTAATTTATACTTAAAAATCTTTCTTTGAAAATACACTTAGCTTTTCAGAAAAATACACTTTATAATCCGTCGAATCATTTATAAATCCTTCTTGATTTATCCCAATTTAATTTACGTCTCAATCCCATAAATTTTCTTCCCCATACTTTTAAAAAAAACTTTCTTTTTATTTTTAAAACAAATTACCCTTTCCTTATAACTTCCCACCGTGAATTTATAAATCCAAATTATCCACTGATAAATATTCACTTTATTTATAAACCCAGTTTATAACTCCCATAATCTCATTTCCCTTTTTAATCACTAGTTCACAACAACTTAATTGATTTCCAAATTGATTTTCTGAATTAATTTCATTTAAAAAAAATTCATTTCTTGATTTATCCAAATTTACTCCAAAACCCGTTAATTCCATATTTACTCCTTTATAATGATTTAAAACCTTATTTAAATCTGAAATATTAACTTCATATTTTATATGTTTTCCAAATTTCCTCTTTAATTTTCACAAATCCGTTCTAAACTTCGGATTTTAAAAATATATACTTTTTACTTAACCACATCGCTTAAGTCCCATTATTAAATCTTTTTATTCAATTATTTCAAAATCTCTACCTTTTCATATTTATAAATTATCAAGTACAAAATTTAAAATCATACTATTCATTTTTCCCAAATTCATTACTTTTAAATTTGTCTATCTTTATTATAAATTTCTTACTTTAAATTTTCCCTTTTTATTTCCCTTTTAAAATTCAATATCTATATTTTTAGAATGCCACAATATATCCAGCAATATACAACATAATATATCATAGATTATTCAACATTTCATATATCACTGAAATGAAAATAAATTCAACACTTTTGAGGATTCCAATTGGATCGCTACAACCTGTTTCCCTGCATCCACAGATGTTAGCACAATATAAAAATACCAATCCCACTTCGATGGGGATATCGCGGTATATAGGATCATCCACTATTATGCGAAGCACATAGGGTCTCATCTGCTATATAATGCGGGAATATCAATCACTCTAATTTATATACTACTACATATATAATATCACATCCAGATTGGTAATGAATTATCTATTTCAATGTAACGACCCGCCGCTCTGATCGCCTCCAGCCGGTAATTAAACCAACTCGAAACGTTCAAAATGACGGATTGTTAGTCAGTTTATAGAGTTTAAACAGAATCAGTCACAGAATCACAGAACAATCATATATTTCTCATAAATGAATTTTTCTTACATATATCAGAGTTTGTACAATGCATTATATTTTATACAGCGGAACAATTTATTTACTATTAAGTACAAGAAAAATTTTCTAGAAAAACTTTAGTGGAGTGCTTTCCCCTCTCTCTCTAACTTCGCTGCCTGAAAATCTTCAAGCTGTAAAAATACTCGGTCTGACCCGAGCGTTTATTGCAAACACAAAAACACTCGAGTCAGGATTAATCTTTATTCAAGTAATTAAATTTGCAATGAACTGAAATAAATGGTAACAGCCCAAAATACAGTGTGTCAAACATCAGCCTGAATATAACTAAGCATTAAGGCCAAGCACAGATGAACAAACAGGGTCCCAAAATGAATGGACAACAATTCATGGATTTATAAGTGCAACTGAACAAATGAAACAGGGACAGTGAATGATTCAACATAACAACATCGAAGTGCAACATGTTTGAAAACTCAATTAGAACTCTGTAACCAGGTATGAACAGAGAACAGAGAAGCAACAGGGAAACAAACTTAAATTAAATTTTTTTTTTTTTAAAATCTATCAATCCTGTGTGGCTGCAGTGCACACATATATTTGTACACATGTGCACTGCCTCGCCAACACGTGTGCATCAAGCATGAAGCATACAACCTCAAATAACCACTGCACAATACTTTAAAATGGAGGCAGAAAAACAATGAAAAAGCAAATGCACATCTAAACCAATATTGCAAGAGGCAACTGAAAGTGCGGTGTGTATACAATTATATGTGCTAATATAGTATACACGGATCGTGTAATATGGATTACAATACAAATGCGGAAATAGATGATAATAGCATTGTAAATAGAAAATAGAAAAATCACACCAGAGATTTTTATACTGGTTCGGAGCACCGTCCTACGTCCAGTCCCAGGCTTCTATCTGGATTTTCACTATTAACTACCTCGCTTCACCCGGAGGAACAGGTTTACAACACCCGAACAACCGAACGGGATTTCACGCCTCTAATATACTGAGGACTTCAACACTTGCCTCTTACAACACAGAGGACTTCAACAAAAGAACAAATACAATTGTTGTTGACAACTTGTGTTCTTGAAAACATGGATTTGTCACTAACAGTACACCCTTCCTATAATCTTATCCTCAAAGTATGCGATATGATGTTTTGAAAAGATTAAGGAAAGTATATTATTGAATCAAAGGATATGAAATAGTTTCAAAGATTCAATAAATAATTTAGAGCTTTTATAATACAGAATTGAGATCAGAGATTAGATTAAAAGAATATATGAAATCGTTGTTCTTAATCAACGAATTGGATTAGTTTATATAGACAAGAATGGTTGTAACTCTTTGCCATTAAGAGATATGATCTTTGGTGAAAGATTAAGAGATGCAACCTTTGGAGAAGAGAAGTGTCTTTTGGAAAAATTGCTTTCTGTTCAAAAACGGTCGACAGGCTAAAAAGTGACCAGTAGACAGGAATTCAAAATATATATACGTTATGTGCATGTGTGCACGTTCACTGTGCAATTTACACAGGAATGGTCGACCGCACCTATAATGACCGGTCGACCGGTCCCTGTAAAATTGCACAATGTATTGTGCAGCTATATGCAACTATAATTTATTTGTATATATATTGATTTCCTTGATATGCATGATTATTTGAGGATAGATTTTAACAAATTTATTACTATTACAACAACAAATAATCAACCTATAATCTAGAGTACCATATATAGCTCTAATGACCTTGTTTTGTCGATCGCCTTTATTTCTTTGTCATAGATCAAAAACTTCATAAAACTTGTGACTCAACATTCTCCCCCTTTTTGATTGATGACAATATATATATCTGCAAATCTGAATCTCCCCCTGAGTATGTGATCTCTTCCTTTGAATTCTTATCCTGCAAACAATTGTTAGCCCCTTTCTCCCCCTTTGTCATCGACAAAAAGGAGTAACAGATTCTAGAATATGATATGCATAGAATGAATATGATATGCATAGAAAAATAAATCATTAACACATCAAAAACATAACAGAGTTTACTACAGAACATAATGTCAATTGAAAAACATAAATAACGACACTATTTAGTACAAGTGTCGATGAATGTTTTTAAAGAGCTAAAACATAATAGAATCTAGGATGAAGCAGATCGAATCTCCTCTTCATCATCATCATCGTCGTCATCATCATCATCTTCTTCTTCTTCTTCTTCCTCATCATTGTTCCCTCTAGACGATTCGCCCTCGTCAGATGATGTCCATGTGAAAACTGGAGCAGCAGGACGTTTTCCTGGGTCTTGTGCTTGAACAGAGGTGGATGAGGAACATGATATAGTGTCCCATAGCATACCGAAGAACGACTTGACCTTATTGAAGCGCTTATCAATTTTAGAGTCCATACGCTTGAGACGAGATTCAAGCAGAAATTGATTACGCGCAATGGTTTCAAGAGATTCTTTTGTTGATGACTTTGATCTTAAAAGTTTCACCTCATCGGAACGAGGTCGAGAGGAAGTTGCTCTTTGTTTTCTCGGTCCTCGTTGTTGCCATTCTTCAAAAGGCATAATCTCAAGATAAGGTGGAGGAAGCTTCATTCTTTTGATGGTTATGGAATCAATGCATTTTGGTGTTGAAGTTGCAGAATCAAGAGGATTGACCCCACAAGCTAACAAAAGTCTCATGATATATTCATTATAGAAGAAATGAGGCCGGGTTGAATTATTTACCTTGAGAATTTCATCAAAAAGCATGTGAACCCAATTGATTTGGATTTCACCATAGATAGCATAGAGTGCCTTGAAGTTTTCTTTGTACACTGCATCATAATTTCCAAGTCTAGGAAAAAGAGAATGCATCAAGACCCGATGAAGTAACCTTGCTGTCGGTCGAAGTCCAATAGACTTAGTGCCATCACTATTGTCTTCTATAAACTGATGACTTGTACTATTTCGAGTGAAAACTTCGCAGAAGGTAGATGAAAATTCTTCGCCTCGATTTGGTATTCCAAGTATAGAGGCAATTCTAGCATGAGTAAGAAAAATTTGCTTCCCACAGACCATAGACCAGATGACGCCATTAGGATTATCAGGTTGATATTCATCAAGATTCATGTTGGCGTAAAATAATTTGATCATCAAATGATTTATCTCCACACTATTTGTAGAAAAATCTATTAATGGAGTAATGTTGGCATTATTGGCTAACCTTCGAACTCCGTAAGCCGTGAAATCATCAAATTTGATGAAAGAGCCTGGATGAAACTTGTAATTTGTCATCTGATTCCATCTTGTTACAGCAATTGGAGTTTGAAGCCATTTTTTGACGGAGATGGTAAGAGATGAAGTTTCAGAGGTTGCTCCTTTCTTTGATTTCTTTTGAGGAGGAGCCATTATTGGAGGATTTGTGATTTGGGAATTGAAGAATAGGAACTAGGGTTTGTGATTTGGGGTAAGAGAATAGTTTGAGTAAAGAGTGAATGAGGGTAGAGGGAAAAAATGACGTATAGGTTTATATAAAAAACTGAAAAATGCGTAACCGGTCGACCACCTGTTTTTGGCCGGTCGACCGTTTTCAACCAGAGAGTAAACGGTCGACCGGCTATAACAGGGGCGGTCGACCGGTCCTGGTCTGTTTGTGACATTTAAGTCTTTTTCAAGTTTTTATTATATATTAACCTATATATATATATTATATTTTATACGTAATACAAAATATAACCGTCATTACAAGAGATAGATAAATATATAACAACTATATATAAATCTAATGAGAAAGTTCGTCATTAGAATTATCGTTGTTTCCTTCAATACGATTCGACCATGGACTCCATTGTTTCTGAGCTCCTTCATTCTTTTCATAGTTCCGATCCCATGAGTTAGGACTTTTAGATGTTGATGGCCTAGACGGCATTGGTTCATGCACGTCATGTTTGTTGGAACCGCAGAAAAATGTTGCCAACTTTTCTAAAACAGACAATCGGGCCGACGTCCGTTGTTGCCCGTGATAAAGTTGACTTTGCCCATAATGGAGTTGTCTCTGAAGGTCTATCTGATGTTTCTGGTAGTGGTGTATCTCATCGATTTGAGCTTTGGTACGAGGAGAATAGAATAGTGTCCGCTTCACTCGTTTTGAATTTGGAGTTTTATCAGACATATAAGAGCATTGATGATGACAACTTGATTTTTGTTTTGGAGTTGTAGGAGAATAAAACTCCTCCGATTCAGAACTCGTAACTGAAATGTATGTTTCTTGAGCACATTTGTCACAAATATGAGCCATAGTGTACGTTGTATAGAATATTATGGTTTGATAAAAAGAAAGGATGAACAAAATATAAAATGTTTGCAAATTTATATATAAGTTTGTTATGTATAACCTATGGATGTGAGTTACTGAGAAATTTTAACCAAGAAAATATAAGCAGAAAATTTTTTGTAAGTCTAAAAATAGCTTTTCTTTTTAAAACTGAATTTATAAGATAAGAAAGTAAAGAATGATCACAAAAAAAATAAGTAAAGTGAATTTAACCATTAAATAAAGCAATGGCTAATATTTAATATAAAAATAGGTTAAGTAAAAGATACGGTTACTAGGAGAAAAGACATTAGTTTAGTTTAAACAAAAATTATAAGAGAATAACCAAAAGAGAAGGTGTACATTAGTAATTGCTTAGTCAAGATTTTTTCTTGAAATTAAACCAAGCTCTCTTCGTAATCTAATAAAATTAGATTCGAGCAGCGGCTTAGTAAAAATGTCCGCTAATTGATTGTCAGTATGGACATATTCAAGACATATATTTCTTTTTTCAATATTATCTCGAAGAAAATGATGACGGATATCAATGTGTTTAGTTCGAGAGTGATTCACTGGATTTTTAGAAAGATTTATAGCACTTGTGTTATCACAGTATATAATAGAATTTGATAAATGAATATCAAAATCTTGAAGTGTTTGTTGCATATATAGTACTTGAGTACAAGCAAGAGCCGCTGATATATATTCAGCTTCACATGTTGATAGTGAAACACAATTCTGTTTCTTACTAAACCAAGAGACAAGTGATTTTCCAATAAAATGGCACGTACCACTTGTACTTTTTCTATCCGTTCGTGAGCCACCGAAATCAGCATCACTATATGATACTAATTCAAATGGACATTCTTTTGGATAGAAAAGACCAAAATCTTTGGTATTATTAAGATAACGAATTATACGTTTCACTGCTCGTAAATGTGATTCCTTTGGATCGGCTTGAAAACGAGCACATAAACAAACACTCATTAATATATCTGGACGACTAGCTGTAAGATAAAGAAGAGAACCAATCATGCTTCGATATAATTTCTGGTCAACATTCTTACCACTTTCATCTTTTTCAAGATGTGTAGTTGTACTCATAGGAGTTGGTTTACCAGATGTATTTTGTAATCCGAAGCGTTTGATAAGATTTTCACAGTATTTTTCTTGATTGATAAAAATACCGTTTGAAAGTTGTTAGATTTGAAGTCCAAGAAAATAAGATAGTTCTCCCATATGAGACATTTCGAATTCTTTGGTCATAATACTTGCAAATTCCTTGCAGAGTTTATCGTTTGTTGAACCAAAGATGATATCGTCTACATATATTTGGATAACCAGAATATCTTTTCGAGAATGTTTAATAAACAAAGTTTGATCGACTTTGCCTATTTCAAATCCTGAATTAATAAGATAGCTACGTAATCGTTCATACCAAGCACGAGGTGCTTGTTTTAAACCATACAGAGCTTTCTTAAGTTTGAACACATGGTCAGGATATTTTTCATGTACGAACAAAGGAGGTTGTTCGACATAGACATTCTCTTTGATAAATCCATTGAGAAAAGCACTTTTGACATCCATCTGATAAAGTTTGAAATTATGATGACAAGCAAAAGATAATAGAATTCTAATAGCTTCTAGTCGAGCAACTGGTGCAAAAGTTTCTTCATAATCGATACCTTCTTCCTGATTGTATCCTTGTGCTACTAATCTTGCTTTATTTTTGGTGATATTTCCTTGTTCGTCAGCCTTATTTTTATAGACCCATTTAGTACCAATTACTGACTGATCAGTTGGTCTCGGAACAAGTTCCCAAACGTCATTGCGCTCAAACTGATTTAGTTCTTCCTGCATGGCAATGATCCAGTAATCATCTGTAGCAGCTTCTTTTGGATTCTTGGGTTCGATATTTGAGAGAAAAGCGACATGACCCATTTGATTGAGTTGAATCCTTGTTCTGACATGTGATGTTATTTCACCTATTATATTTTGGGCCGGATGGTCTCTTAATATTCTTGGTGGTGATTGTAATTCACATATTTGAGGAGTATTCTCAATAATTACTTCTGAGTCAGAATCAGTATTTGAGATGTTTGGATTATCAATGACTATTGATTCGTCATCATCTGATATTGTGTGAGGATGCTGATAGATTTCATCAAAAGAGACATGAAGTGATTCTTCAATAGTTTTGGTTCGTTTATTAAATATCCGATAGGCCTTACTTCGTTCCGAATAACCGACAAATATTCCTTCATCGGCTTTTGGATCGAATTTTCCAAGCTGGTCTTTCGTATTTAAAATAAAGCACTTGGAACCAAAAACTTTGAAGTATGAGATTTTGGGCTTTCTTTTGTTAAACAATTCATAAGGAGTATTCTTGGTAAGAGGTCTTATGGACACACGATTTAAAACATAACAGGCAGTTGCGACAGCTTCTGCCCAGAAATGTTTTGGTAAGGTGGTTCCATTCAATAATGTTCTTGCACATTCTTGTAAAGTTCGGTTCTTTCGTTCTACTACTCCGTTCTGTTGTGGAGTTCTGGGAAACGAAAAATTATGATATATACCTTTCTTTGTACAAAAATGTTCAAATTCATTATTTTCAAACTCTCCGCCATGATCACTTCTTATATTTTTAACTTTAATCCCTTTTGATTTTTGAATTCTTTTGACGAAAGATTTGAAATGATCGAAAGTATCACTTTTATTTTTTAAGAAAATTGTCCATGTATAACGAGAGAAATCATCAACAATTACAAGCACATATTGACTGTGATTTATTGATTGAACTCTAGTAGGTCCAAATAAATCCATGTGCAGTAACTCAAGTGGTTGTAATGTTGATATGACTTTCTTGGATTTAAAAGATGATTTGGTCAATTTTCCTAATTGACATGCATCACAAATGTTGTTAACTTTAAAACTCATTTTGGGTAGTCCTCTAACTAGATTGTTTTTGGCTAGCTTGTCAATAGTTCTGAAGTTTATATGACAGAAACGTTTGTGCCATAGCCATGGATCATTGTCATTAGCCACAAGACACATATCTGAATTATGATTAATATTCATATTTAGAATATATATATTTCTGTCTCTATAACCTTCAAAAACCAAATTATGGTCTTTATCTAAAATACTACACTTATTATTTGAAAAGGAAATTATAAAACCCTTGTCACATAACTGACTAATACTAAGTAAATTGTGTTTTAAATTTCTAACTAGCATGACATTAGTAATAAGAGGTAAGTTAGATGTACCGCAATTGCTCACATCGCCTTTGCCGATGATATAACCTTTTGAATTGTCTCCAAAAGTGACTGAGCCACCATCTGAGTATTTAATATTTGTTAATAAGCTCTTGTCTCCCGTCATATGTTTTGAGCAACCACTGTCCAATATCCACTTTCCTCTTTTCTTCAGTGGGACCTGCAAAAAATAGAATTAAGTTCATGGTACCCACTTTTTATAGGGTCCTAAGAGTTAGGTCTTAGGAGTCCAAACCCATTTGGGTCTGGTATCCCCTTTATATATATAATTGTTATTAAAATGTACATTATTCATGAATTGCTGAATGTATTTGTTCCTAATCAAATTATTATTTGTTTTAGGGACCCATATTTTGATAGTCTTGACATTTCTCTTTTGAAATTTCACAACTGGTTTTGGTTTGAAATATAATAAACTAAGATTTTTCTTAGCTTCATTTTTTTGTACTTTCTTCTTCCTTTTATTTCTAAGATGTTTCTTAGTTTCATGTTTGTTATATCCCAAACCTTGTTTATCTGAAATAGATTGTGAACTTTCAATGATTTTAGTCAAATTTTCTCGACCTTTGTTAAAGTTAGAAACATTTTGAGTAATGTCATCAAACTTTGTTTGTAAACTAGCTTTTTCTAGGTCTAGAATTTTGACTTTTGCTTTAAGTTCATGATTTTCAGTAGTGAGAGCATTATTTTTCTCTTTTTGAGCTTCTATTTCTTGACTCAAAAGAGATATTTGAGAGTCAACATTAGATGATGATTCTTGAATATTTTCAAGTTCTTCTTCTAATATTTTCTTCTCATCTTTTAACATATCTCGTTCAAACTCTGCTCTACTTAAATCTTCTTTGACTACTTTTAATTGACGTTTTATGTCTTTATATTTGACTATCAATTCAGCATTAATATCAAGTAATTCATCAAATGTAGGAATTTGTACCTCATCTTCTGTTGCCATAAAACAAACATTAGCTTGTTCATTCTCCGAATCACTTTCACTTTCTGATGAAGATGACTCTGAATCATCCCATGTTACTGAGAAGGCTCGTTTCTTTGATTTGTCCTTCTTATATTTGAATTTGTCATTTTCTGACTTCTTCTTTTGTTCTGGACAATCCTTCTGCATGTGTCCCTTTTTATGGCAGTTGAAACATTCTATAGTAGATGAAGATGGTTTATTTGATCCAGGTTTCCTTTTATTGTAGCGACTGGCTTTTCGATATTTTAGGAATTTTTTGAAACCTTTAGCAATGAACGCCAAATCTTCATCTTCAGAATCTGATTCATTTTCATCTTTCTCAACATGAAATGCTACATTTTTCTTTTCTTCTTTCTGTTCTTTTCTAGCCTGCAAATTTGCTTCATAGGACATTAAATTTCCTATCAATTCATCTGGCTTCATGACGGAAAGGTCATTAGCTTCTTCAATTGCTAATACTTTTCCTTCCCATTCATTAGTCAGAGAATGTAGGACTGTTGAAACAACATCAAAATCAGAATACTTTTGTCCTAACCCAATAAGTGCATGGTGAATAGTTTGAAACCGTGAATACATGTCATTGATTGTTTCATTTGGTTTCATTTTGAAATTTTGAAATTGACTTTTCAGCATGGCTATTTTGGCTTGTTTAACCTTGTTAGTACCTTCATGAGTGATTTTTAGCGTTTGCCAAATTTGATATGCAGTAGTGCAGATACTAACAGGGTTATATTCATTTTGGTCTAATGCACAGAACAACATATTTATTGCTCTTGCATTTACGGCTGCTGCCGTTTTCTCAGTCACAGTCCATTCTGAATAATCAGTTGTTGGATTCACTATTTCTCTTTGAGTAGCATTCCAAGCATCATAGCTACTTGATTGCATAAAGAATGACATACGTGTTGCCCAATAAATATAGTTAAGACCATTGAAAAATGGAGGTCTTTGTGTCGATTGACCTTCTGTGTAAGTGGTGTTTTGAGTGCTAGTACTTGCGTTATTTGCCATATTACAAGAATATATCAAATAACTGTGTTACGGTTATATGATGACCTGGCTCTGATACCAAATGAAAGTGCGGTGTGTATACAATTATATGTGCTAATATAGTATACACGGATCGTGTAATATGGATTACAATACAAATGCGGAAATAGATGATAATAGCATTGTAAATAGAAAATAGAAAAATCACACCAGAGATTTTTATACTGGTTCGGAGCACCGTCCTACGTCCAGTCCCAGACTTCTATCTAGATTTTCACTATTAACTACCTTGCTTCACCCGGAGGAACAGGTTTACAACACCCGAACAACCGAACGGGATTTCACGCCTCTAATATACTGAGGACTTCAACACTTGCCTCTTACAACACAGAGGACTTCAACAAAAGAACAAATACAATTGTTGTTGACAACTTGTGTTCTTGAAAACACGGATTTGTCACTAACAGTACACCCTTCCTATAATCTTATCCTCAAAGTATGCGATATGATGTTTTGAAAAGATTAAGGAAAGTATATTATTGAATCAAAGGATATGAAATAGTTTCAAAGATTCAATAAATAATTTAGAGCTTTTATAATACAGAATTGAGATCAGAGATTAGATTAAAAGAATATATGAAATCGTTGTTCTTAATCAACGAATTGGATTAGTTTATATAGACAAGAATGGTTGTAACTCTTTGCCATTAAGAGATATGATCTTTGGTGAAAGATTAAGAGATGCAACCTTTGGAGAAGAGAAGTGTCTTTTGGAAAAATTGCTTTCTGTTCAAAAACGGTCGACAGGCTAAAAAGTGACCAGTAGACAGGAATTCAAAATATATATACGTTATGTGCATGTGTGCACGTTCACTGTGCAATTTACACAGGAACGGTCGACCGCACCTATAATGACCGGTCGACCGGTCCCTGTAAAATTGCACAATGTATTGTGCAACTATATGCAACTATAATTTATTTGTATATATATTGATTTCCTTGATATGCATGATTATTTGAGGATAGATTTTAACAAATTTATTACTATTACAACAACAAATAATCAACCTATAATCTAGAGTACCATATATAGCTCTAATGATCTTGTTTTGTCGATCGCCTTTATTTCTTTGTCATAGACCAAAAACTTCATAAAACTTGTGACTCAACAGCAACAAGAATGGCCAGAACAGTGGATGGAAACATACACTTGCAATAGAAAGTTTTGAAAAGGAGAACCAGAAGTGCAAGTGTGTAAGCACAACTTCACAACAACAAGGCAATGCACTATGCAGTGGACAACATATCAAAAATATGAAATAAATCAAAGTAATCAGTGATGAACTGACATGCAGACAAGTACCAAAAGGAACCCGTTCAGTAGTCAATTGAACAACTATATGGACAGGGCAGCAACTATTGGAACATGACTTTGAACAATGCAAACTAAATGAAACAAGACACAGTACTCAAATGCAAGTGCACAACTAGACCCAAGTCCAACAGACTCAAGAGAATGCAACAACATGTCAACAGAAATGACATAGCAACAAGGCAGACCATAAAATGCATGCTACTTAGTTCAACAACATCAAAGATGACCAAGTCAAGAGAATCAAGTCAACCAGGTAATAATGATTAAAGTTTAAACTTGCTTTCATTTATTTCTGAAAATATATAACAGGTCTTAAACCAAAGTTAAACTTGTTTACAATTTTTTTTCAAAAGCAAAGAGGAGGAGAAGGATTTAAAACCTGGTGTGAGCCTGCAACTCAAACAAGTTAAACCAAATTCCAACTTACTTACTTTTTTTCTTTTTTTTTCTTTTTCTCAGTAGATTACATGATCAATATCAAAGTGCTTCGAGAGGCAGTAGATAACATGGAAAAACATCCACAAAATTCCAGTGAAGTTATAAGTGAAAATCAAGACATCAAGTATGTCTGTAAATGCAACCTAGTACAGTTCAGTGAACTGAGGTGAAGCTACAAGAGTACAACTACACCAACTAAATGTCATCAAGTAAACAAGATTCAAGACAGTATAAATCCAGTCATATATATGCATACACACATACAAATATATGTATGCCTATATATGCAGATTTTAGAAAACAGGTGACACATTGAGTCCACCATTTAACACAAATTGACACAGCTAAAAATGATTCAAGTTCAAATATATCAGTATAGCTATTAAAATGAAAATGGACAGCAGCTACTACACAAATGCAAGAAGGTCAAGTTAGCACACTCAACACAGTGCAAGCACAAGTGCATACAAGAGGTCAAAGATAGTTATATATTAAAACTGTATAAGTTCGTAGTTGAAAACAAGACTATACTTTCTGAAAAACTCTAACATTTTCAAAGTCATGTATATATGAAACTTCATTTGTTCTCAAACTAGTACTCATACTCTTAAAATTAACATCTGTTCTTATCTGTTTTTTTTTTAAAAAAAAACAAAATTTAATGGCATCTATTCTCATCAGTTTAAAAACAATATCATATAGCATCTTTTCTTAATAGTTTAAAACAAAATATTAAATAGCACCTGTTCTTATTAGTTTAAAAACAAAATTTATAGTATCTGTTCTCAACAGTTCAAATTAAAATTTAAATAGCATCTGTTCTTAACAGTTTAAAACAATCACAAATAGCCTCTGTTCTTATTAGTTTAAAAACAAATATCAAATAGCATTTGTTCTTATTAATTTAAAAACAAATATTGGGTAGAATCTGTTCTTAACAGTTTAAAAACAAATTTATAGCATCTGTCCTCATCAGTTTAAATCAAATTCAAATAACATCTGTTCTTATTAATTTAAAAACAAATATTGGGTAGAATCTGTTCTTAACAGTTTAAAAACAAATTTTATAGCATCTGTCCTCATCAGTTTAAATCAAATTCAAATAACATCTGTTCTTATTAATTTAAAATCAAAATATCAGGGCAAATGAAAGCGAATAACAACAAACAACCAACATGCACTCACAAATCTGCTCATATCAATTTAAATCCAAAAAAAAATCCGAGCAATTGATAACGAATAACCCCCCCCCCCCAAAACATAGCATGCAACCAAGCAACCAATTCAACCAAATTTAAAAACTTGAATCAAAATCAATCGTGAGCAAAGAACTCACCTTTCACCGAATCGAAATGGCCGAAGAGTGTACTGAGCACAATTAACGAAGATCGAAGCTGAAGCCCTAATTGTTGAAGCACAGAATCGAAGAGGAGGACGAGCGAAGATTCGTGGCCGCCATTATTTTCTGTTTCTCTTTTTTTTTCTATCGTATGAAATGAAATGATGGGGGAGGGGTCGTGGTTTTACAGAGGAAATGCGTGATGGAAGGCATGGTTGCAAGCGTGGGTTAAGGCGTAAATTTGGCTGATAGGGTAAGGTAATGTATACTTATTTTATATTTATTTATTATATTTTTTTTTATTATATATATTATTATATTTTTTTTATTTTAAATTCAATTGTTTTGTGTAAATTTTCTTTAGTAAATATATAAACGTTTTGTGGTTCAAATATTAATATCAATTTATAAATTTACATAAAAATAATTCGTAAATCCAAACTATTTTTTCTAAATCATTAGTTACAAATTTAAATACAAATTCAATATTCAAATTCAACTCCAAAGTCGAATTCAAATTTTTATTCAACTTTCTATAGATTAAATTTTAATATTTAATCGCCAATTTATTCTGATAATTTGAAATTCAATTTAAACCATCCTTTAAATATTTAAAATTAATTAAATATTTTCAATTTAAATTGTTCAAAATTCAGGACCGTTACAATCTCCCCTACTTAAAAGAATTTCGTCCCGAAATTATAAGTTAGGAAAAACGATTGCTAAAATCTCACCGATATTTATACCCTACACAATTTTACCAAGTTTCAAACTCGCAAATAAATATAGAATTCATTCCATTTATTTTATCTCACTAGTTTTGTTCATCGATTTCAATAATCAAGACACAAAAGTCTTTTACCAAATTTTTGACTTACAAAACTCAGATTTTTAAACTTGAAATCTTTCATGCTAAATATTTGCATATTACATCTTTTCCAAAGCTGTGTGCTTTCAAGATATTTTAAAGATCTTCTTCCTTAATTCATTAAGTTAGAATTATGTAATTCTAATTTCAGATTATTGATTTTCTATTCAAAGTTTGAAAATACTTGATAACTCGAAGTTTAAAAAGTCCATCGTCGTTTTTACAGACATTAGGCATACATTGGCCAGGCGCAAGACTAAAAATCTCCAAGTACTAAATATACTTGCTTCAACTCCCAGTGAAAATATTTTTTAAAAAATTCTTTTAAAAATGGATATGGAAAGCACGTTCCCCCATGGATCACAGTTTACCCGGCGGTTACGCTACTATCCCAGTAGAATCGCTTGTAACCTTAGATTTCTCATCTCTCTTGAATTTCGCCATGGTTGTCGCCTTAGATCGCGGTCCACACGGTGGTTACGCTACTATCCCAGTAGAATCGCTCGTGGCCATAGGCATCACGCCCCTCGAATTTCGCTTCGGTTTCTTGATCGCAGTTTACACAGGGGTTGCGCCACTATCCCAGTGGAATCGCTTGTAACTGTAGGCATCACGCCCCACGAATTACGCCAGCATCAATTCACCTTATCCCAAACACGATGATCCATCGTGGGGGATCCCAGTCAGTCCCAATGGACATTCCACTAATGGAAATTCTACGTAGCTACGATTTCCAATGGACACTCCACCGAGTTCCAATCACCTTCACAAATAATAAATGGAAGGTACATTTCCATATCCTCAGTTTTTAGAAAACATATGTCATATACATATAGTACTTCATTTCACATTTCGTACATATCATACCTATGTAAACCTACACAGGACTTTTCATAATAATGACTTTCCAAACTGATGGTTTTCGAATTATTATATTCACATATATAAGTTACGAAAACTCAATTCACATTCAGAACAAATAGAGGATTCCAAAATTTTCCATCTCGTTTAAAATTTTCCTCTAAATCGATTTGAAAATTTAAGGTTATATCAAACCTAATTCACATTCATAATCCAATTCATTATCGACTTCACATTCGATTTGGATTTCACGTTACATCGTCAATTCTCAACACATAATTGATGTCTATCGATATATAACCTCTAAGCTCGTATGTCTCAGAGAAGGGTGTTAAGCTAAAAGAATAAATTCTCCGCCACCACAGATATATATTTAATAGAGATCAAATGCTATGTCATCAATTCACAATGTTAGACATACAATCCCAATCGACTATCCAAAATTCAAAGCTCAACTTATATTGTTTTTGATGTCAAAGTTAAACTCAATTTTAACTCAAGATTCAATCTTCTTTGGAAAATATTCAAGTTGAACTAATCGTTCAAATTTCCCAAAAATAATATCTTTAGAAGATATATATAATTTTCCAACTTAACCATTTGAAACAAATTTCAAATATTCATTTTACAATTTATCTTTAAAAGATAAAATTTCAAACATTTCATTTCATATTGGAAAATATTTCCATACTTATTTAATAATAAGTAATTCACAAGTTCATTTATTTTCAACTCTTGGAAAATATTCAATATACTTGAATCAAAATTAAGTATATATTCCATTCTTTAAGGAAATCATTCTTTTAAACACATTTATTTGAGTTAAAACGAATGTTACGTAAAACATCGTTACGACAACTCAAAATCACTAGTATAGGGATTCGAAATTTAAGATAGATATATAAATCCCAATACTATAAACAACATTTCCTTCCGGAAACCATTTACTATAACAACAGTGTTATAGTCCACCATTTCCTTATTTTTCTCGAAAATGCCTATTTCAACAATTGAATGTTGAAATCTATGTATTCGATACTTAATGCATTTTAAAACATCTTTAAAACCATTAACTTTTTCAACTTCAACTTAATTCATAGTTTGAATTCCTCATATTTTTCATAATATTAGTTTTAAACCAATTTCAACTTTTCAATATTAAGTTTTTCACTTAATTTAATTTTCCGCACGTTTAAATTCTAATTCATCACTGAATTTATTAAACCTATAATGGATTATCATGTTGACAACTTCAAATTTGAAATTTAAATTTCATTTGAACTTTGCATTACTTTCTATTTCAAAAAATAATCAATTAGTTCTTTAGTAAGCCATTCATCGACTTAGTTCCATTAAATTTATATTTCCACATTAACCTCATTCCATAATATCACTTCCCTAAAACATATATGTTTTATTCAATAATATATTCACTGTCCAAAATCGTGAATATACTTATTTATTCAATTCAGTGTTTCTACACTTTTATTTAAAAGATTATCCACTGTCCAAAATCGTGGATAAAATTCCCAACCAACATTTACTATCACAACATTTAACTTAAAGGACAATTCGCTGTCCAAAATCATGAATATATCTCCTTTAATAACTTCTATTTTTCATTTATCAAATTCAATTGGTTTCGAATTTATAAACAATCTTCATAAATTCCTTTTCTATTTATAAACTTCGATTTATAAATCATTTTTTATTAATTCAATTCAATTTATATAACTCAATTATATACCAAAATTCCATATTATAAGTTAAATACTTATAATCCATTTATTTATTAACTCGTTCTTCACAACGTTTGAAATCAATTTTCAAAAGAATTCAGAATCAAAATCCCAAGTTATAGTTTAATTATCCTCTTAGCTACTAAATTGAAATATCATTTAATTTCACAATTATTATTTTGTAGAGATTCAAAATATTCGATTTAACCAATTCATTAATTCACTTCACTTAACTTTTATTTTTCATAAGTCTCAATAATTCGATAATGGATTTTGAATGAGAAACTATCGCAATCCTAAATTTAGAGAGGGGAATTTTCGAAATAATTCTAATTTTCAAAATACTTTTTATTTTACAAAGAAAACAATTTCATACTTCTTTAGATTTGAAAAACACTTTCTTTAAAGTGGTTCTAGTAACTATTCATATTAAACATCATAAACTGGCTTTGAGTAAACCAAAGCTCCGATACCACTTTTGTAACGACCCGCCGCTCTGATCGCCTCCAGCTGGTAATTAAACCAACTCGAAACGTTCAAAATGACGGATTGTTAGTCAGTTTATAGAGTTTAAACAGAATCAGTCACAGAATCACAGAACAATCATATATTTCTCATAAATGAATTTTTCTTACATATATCAGAGTTTGTACAATGCATTATATTTTATACAGCGGAACAATTTATTTACTATTAAGTACAAGAAAAATTTTCTAGAAAAACTTTAGTGGAGTGCTTTCCCCTCTCTCTCTAACTTCGCTGCCTGAAAATCTTCAAGCTGTAAAAATACTCGGTCTGACCCGAGCGTTTATTGCAAACACAAAAACACTCGAGTCAGGATTAATCTTTATTCAAGTAATTAAATTTGCAATGAACTGAAATAAATGGTAACAGCCCAAAATACAGTGTGTCAAACATCAGCCTGAATATAACTAAGCATTAAGGCCAAGCACAGATGAACAAACAGGGTCCCAAAATGAATGGACAACAATTCATGGATTTATAAGTGCAACTGAACAAATGAAACAGGGACAGTGAATGATTCAACATAACAACATCGAAGTGCAACATGTTTGAAAACTCAATTAGAACTCTGTAACCAGGTATGAACAAAGAACAGAGAAGCAACAGAGAAACAAATTTAAATTAAATTTTTTTTTTTAAATCTATCAATCCTGTGTGGCTGCAGTGCACACATATATTTGTACACATGTGCACTGCCTCGCCAACACGTGTGCATCAAGCATGAAGCATACAACCTCAAATAACCACTGCACAATACTCTAAAATGGAGGCAGAAAAACAATGAAAAAGTAAATGCACATCTAAACCAATATTGCAAGAGGCAACAAGAATGGCCAGAACAGTGGATGGAAACATACACTTGCAATAGAAAGTTTTGAAAAGGAGAACCAGAAGTGCAAGTGTGTAAGAACAACTTCACAACAACAAGGCAATGCACTATACAGTGGACAACATATCAAAAATAGGAAATAAATCAAAGTAATCAGTGATGAACTGACATGCAGACAAGTACCAAAAGGCACCCGTTCAGTAGTCAATTGAACAACTATATGGACAGGGCAGCAACTATTGGAACATGACTTTGAACAATGCAAACTAAATGAAATAAGACACAGTACTCAAATGCAAGTGCACAACTAGACCCAGGTCCAACAGACTCAAGAGAATGCAACAACATGTCAACAGAAATGACATAGCAACAAGGCAGACCACAAAATGCATGCTACTTAGTTCAACAACATCAAAGATGACCAAGTCAAGAGAATCAAGTCAGCCAGGTAATAATGATTAAAGTTTAAACTTGTTTTCATTTATTTCTGAAAATATATAACAGGTCTTAAACCAAAGTTAAACTTGTTTACAATTTTTTTTCAAAAGCAAAGAGGAGGAGAAGGATTTAAAACCTGGTGTGAGCCTGCAACTCAAACAAGTTAAACCAAATTCCAACTTACTTACTTTTTTTCTTTTCTTTTTCTTTTTCTCAGTAGATTACATGATCAATATCAAAGTGCTTCGAGAGGCAGTGGATAACATGGAAAAACATCCACAAAATTCCAGTGAAGTTATAAGTGAAAATCAAGACATCAAGTATGTCTGTAAATGCAACCTAGTACAGTTCAGTGAACTGAGGTGAAGCTACAAGAGTACAACTACACCAACTAAATGTCATCAAGTAAACAAGATTCAAGACAGTATAAATCCAGTCATATATATGCATACACACATACAAATATATGTATGCCTATATATGCAGATTTTAGAAAACAGGTGACACATTGAGTCCACCATTTAAAACAAATTGACACAGCTAAAAATGATTCAAATTCAAATATATCAGTATAGCTAATAAAATGAAAATGGACAGCAGCTACTACACAAATGCAAGAAGGTCAAGTTAGCACACTCAACACAGTGCAAGCACAAGTGCATACAAGAGGTCAAAGATAGTTATATATTAAAACTGTATAAGTTCGTAGTTGAAAACAAGACTATACTTTCTGAAAAACTCTAACATTTTCAAAGTCATGTATATATGAAACTTCATTTGTTCTCAAACTAGTACTCATACTCTTAAAATTAACATCTGTTCTTATCTGTTTTTTTTTTAAAAAAAAAAAATTTAATGGCATCTATTCTCATCAGTTTAAAAACAATATCATATAGCATCTTTTCTTAACAGTTTAAAACAAAATATTAAATAGCATCTGTTCTTATTAGTTTAAAAACAAAATTTATAGTATCTGTTCTCAACAGTTCAAATTAAAATTTAAATAGCATCTGTTCTTAACAGTTTAAAACAATCACAAATAGCCTCTGTTCTTATTAGTTTAAAAACAAATATCAAATAGCATTTGTTCTTATTAATTTAAAAACAAATATTGGGTAGAATATGTTCTTAACAGTTTAAAAACAAATTTTATAGCATCTGTCCTCATCAGTTTAAATCAAATTCAAATAGCATCTGTTCTTATTAATTTAAAAACAAATATTGGGTAGAATCTGTTCTTAACAGTTTAAAAACAAATTTTATAGCATATGTCCTCATCAGTTTAAGTCAAATTCAAATAACATCTGTTCTTATTAATTTAAAATCAAAATATCAGAGAAAATGATAGCGAATAACAACCAACAACCAACATGCAGTGACAAATCTACTCATATCAGTTTAAATCCAAAAAAAAATCCGAGCAATTGATAACGAATAACCCCCCCCCCCCCAAAACATAGCATGCAACCAAGCAACCAATTCAACCAAATTTAAAAACTTGAAGCAAAATCAATCGTGAGCAAAGAACTCACCTTTCACCGAATCGAAATGGCCGAAGAGTGTACTGAGCACAATTAACGAAGATCGAAGCTGAAGCCCTAATTGTTGAAGCACAGAATCGAAGAGGAGGACGAGCGAAGATTCGTGGCCGCCATTATTTTCTGTTTCTCTTTTTTTTTCTATCGTATGAAATGAAATGATGGGGGAGGGGTCGTGGTTTTACAGAGGAAATGCGTGATGGAAGGCATGGTTGCAAGCGTGGGTTAAGGCGTAAATTTGGCTGATAGGGTAAGGTAATGTATACTTATTTTATATTTATTTATTATATTTTTTTTATTATATATATTATTATTATTATTTTTATTTTAAATTCAATTGTTTTGTATAAATTTTCTTTAGTAAATATATAAACGTTTTGCGGTTCAAATATCAATCTCAATTTTTAAATTTACATAAAAATAATTCGTAAATCCAAACTATTTTTTCTAAGTCATTAGTTACAAATTTAAATACAAATTCAATATTCAAATTCAACTCCAAAGTCGAATTCAAATTTTTATTCAACTTTCTATAGATTAAATTTTAATATTTAATCGCCAATTTATTCTGATAATTTGAAATTCAATTTAAACCATCCTTCAAATATTTAAAATTAATTAAATATTTTCAATTTAAATTGTTCAAAATTCAGGACCGTTACATTCAATCAATCATCCAATAATTTAATTTTAAATATTTAAATTCACTAGTAATTCAATTTGAGTGAGATTAACTCACCTTTGACTTTTAATTTGCAATCCGATCCAAATGGCTTGTCTCTCCACGATTGTAGACCTTGTATAAACATTATATGGCTTATTAACATTTTTTTGAAAAATCGAACAGTCAATTACCATTTATTTATTTAATTTAAACATCCCTTTAAATAATTTTTAGTAACTAAAATAATTAAATAAGTTAATTAACCAAATCAATCTCTATAATATATTATTTAAAGTTAAACTAGTAAGTGAAAATATGTATATTTATTTTATTTTTTATTTGAAACTACAAATACTAAAAAAACAACCTATATACATTTTAAAAATCTAATCTTTATAAACTTTAAAACATTTTAAAATTCCTATATTTTCCAAAATCATATATATATACACACACATATCTACTATTTCACCTATATGTATATATTTATTTAATTAAAAACAGAATTATTTTATACCTTTACTGTAAATATTTTTTCCTCTTGTTTATTGTGTGTGTGTGTGTATTTAAATTTGAAAACTCTGCATATATACCTCACTGCCTTACGCGAACAGCTACTCGTGAATCATGTTATCGACACCGCAACTAGCAGTATCTCCATTAGCTGCTCCTTCATATATCACTGCCACATACCAAGCCCCATCTTTACCTGCCTTCGGCCATGACCGCTGCATCAGTGTTTGAGTCTACACATTAATATATTGGGCAAGAGTCTGCCCAAGCAACATCGACATGCTCTGTCACCCAGCCTACCCGTAGTTCATCTAAGTTCCCCCCGACCCGTACCGTTAGCGACTTCACATCATCACCGCAATATGCTGCCGACGTTGGGTGATAGTTGCCCAAAACTCTGTAGCATCACCAGAGTTATCATGACTTTGCAGGGAAAAAGGGGTAGATCTATAGATGGAGAGTTAGGGTTAATAGCCGTTTGAGGAACTCGAGGGGATTTGAGAATGATTTCCAAACATTATATAAATTTTTATTTTACTTTCCTTTCTGTGAAAATCGAATTCGATTTCGATCTGTCTCATTTTTATGAATAGAATAACTGAGAGGAGGAAAGGAGAATATGCGGCAAGCAGATGAGGGTAGCAATTCTTATAGCTGCCATTCCTCCATATATTTTTCTAAGCATTTCGTGAATTTGAAACTTAAGGAATGAGGGGAAAGACTCGAATTTTCTAAAACAAGAAAGAAGGAGACCGAATGCTTGAGAAGGTAAAGAAAAGCTACAGTAATTGTGAGAGGAAAGAAAAAAGCACTGACGTGATTTTCTTGCGTGCTGAACAGGTGAACAATGTTTTGAAAAAGTGTCGATGTGAAGGAATTACAGCTGAAGGGAATTTTGACCAGTCAACAAATATATATATACATATTTAAAATTTTAAACGTCTCGAAATCGTGACTTAAAATCTGACCTCCTATCGAGGCGTGCTGATGTGCACATAAATATGCATATTGTTACCACCATATTTAATCTATTCAAAATTAAATAAATGATCATATCAGATATTTTAACTTGTTTAAACCAAAATTCAAATTATTTTCAAAAGGTCACATATTCATCTTCATACAGGGGTGAAATGGTCATTTTTGTGCATTTATTAAATTGTGAAAATTTAATTGGAATTTTCTATGTTGTTTGGTAGGAAATTTGGTGAATTTTACAAGTGGTTTTATAATGATATATGCATGCACAAGAGTGAAGAGAACAAATGAAGATGGAAATAATTTAAAGTGATTTTCATGGAGGACCCTACCCACTTACCTTGATTTTCAATTAGGAGCTAATGCACATGCTAAAAGGCCATTAAAGCTTCATGTATATTTAAGTGGGGGATTATTGAAGCTAATGATAGCTTGGCCTTATCTCAAGGGCATTTTGGGCATTCTCCGAAAATATGAATTGGGTTTAACACATGTACATATACCCTATATGTTTCATGTAACCCTCTTCTTCCTTAATTTTATTTTTTAGCTTAGAAAATAAATCAAAACTCTTCTCTTCTTTTCATGACTACTTATTCATATAACTTTTTTATGCAATTTAATACATATTATTTTCCTTTTCTTGTTTATTTCCTTTCATGTTGTAGTGTAGATCTCTTTTATTGTATGCAAGTAGAATAGTTTTTCATTTCACTTTGCTCGCTTTTCCTTTTCCTTTTCTTTTTCTTTCATGTTGCAAGCTATATTTTTTGATTTGATAACAAATATGAGAGGCTAAACCCCTTCAATATATGGGTAATGAAGCTCTCTAATTATATAACTTCAACATTTTGATAATTATTACTCTACTTTTGTGCATAATGGAAGAATGAATGTTGACGTGATTTGTTGTTTTATGTTGAATTTGATAGTCTATGTTGTTCATAATAAATAGTCCATACTTAAACAATCACAAACAAAAGTTACCTCTTCATTTACATATGATTATGGTAATGAAATGATTTTGAAATTAAAATTTGATGGTCTATATTTCTAAACAATAGGCCATGCTTAAAATATATTTCATTTACAACTTGTTGTCATTTTCATGAGAATTAAAAGTGGTTTAAAAATTGTGATATAGTTTGATGGCTTATGTTAAGCTAACTAATAGCACAAATGAGCCATGCTTATAATAAACATATCATTTAAATTCACTAATGATCAAAAAAGAGAGATCATAATTTCGTGTGTGTTGAACTATGTGATCTAGAGAGTGGTTTGCCTCTAAATTATCTTAACACTCTCATATTTTTATCAATTTTCTTTTGTTAGTTTTCTACATTTTTAGATAATCACATTTTCAACTTTGGTTAATTTGATTGAATAGAAATTTAAAATCAACAATTCTCTGCGTATCGACCCGTACTCATCACGTACTACGATAGTACGCCGTGCGTTTGCGGTATAAATTTAATTTGAAATTTCTCGACTATTTTCTAACCGATAGAAAACTAGCCGATTAATAAGTTTTTGGCGCCGTTGCTGAGGAATAGTTTGATTTTATTTTCTGCTCTTCGAATTATTTTTGTTTGATTTGCATGTTTGTTTAATTTTTGCGAGCCTTGTGTTTGTGTGCTTGTTTCTTGTTTTCTAGTTGTTTTTGCATTTGTATATTAAAAAAAAAGAGGCATACAAAATTTCAAAAGGAAATTTTTTTATTGCATTCGCATCTTTTAACATTTACATTTCATTTCCTCCTTTTATTTACATTTATGCATTTAACAGTGCACTGTGCACCTTACTGCAGATCAACACTCTCTGTTCACTGTTTCTGCCCATCACCAAACAGACTTCAACCATAGCAATCACCAAACATTCCCTCTTCAACCACAAATCACCCATCCTCTTCACTGATAACTGCCCATCTACATTCGCACTACTACCCTATCGACCATCAACAATAAGCAGAGAGCCTCATCATCACAGTATCATCCTTCAAACAAAAAACTACTTGCACTGCTCCTCTGCCTCAACACCTCTGACCACATAACAATCCCAAACCATAACCACTGTCAATTTCTTAAACTTCATCACCGCCTCTGTAATCTTCCACACTTCCCCCTTTCACTTCATCTCATCACTACAGTAAACACATTGCAACCTAGTAAACTTCAACTGCATAACAGCCTAATTCCCTACCTGACAAACTCCACAGCCACTGCTACATAGTTTCATTCCATATATACTTCCACTTCGTATCACCTGTTGCTGCAAACACCCACTACGACACCCAATTCCCACCGTTTCTTCACTGTGCAAAAGCAAACATCACCTATTGCTGCCCCCACAAAACTTTTGGAAATTCTACAACTTCACAAACAACCACTTCATCATAATTTCCTTGCCCCTGTTACACTTGTCCGCCTGGTCATTACACTGCTGAACCATACCATTATATTTGCACCTCCTCTGCCTAAATATACTACTGCCTGAAACACACCAAAACTGCAAATCCCCAAATTTCTGCCTTCACTTTTAAACAATCTTTGTACCCATCAATCTCCTTCCTATTCCACAATAACAATATCACTTCTACATTATCAATCATCTGCCTCTTACGTATCTTAAACCTACCACTGTGCACACAGATACTAAACTGTGCATATCATTACTCCATCATCACTAGCTACATATCATATTGCTGATCAACCACAGTTCTACCACATACAAGCCATTTTCTAAACCTTCGCTGCAACAAAACCACAAGCATTCATAGTCATCAACTTCATTCACCCAAACAGCAACCTCTGTGCACCACCTAACAACGTCACTAAAGCCACACAGTCATCAACATCAAACTGCCTACACCACTGAATTACAACTGTCTATCACACCTGACCAAACATCATCATCTTTGAACTGAAATTATTCCAAATTTCAAACTTCATCTCACATTTTCATCAATACACCCCGTACTGCTCTGCTCGCCTACTTCACCCTACCTGCTAACAACCACCCGTAATCGAATTTCATTACAATCCCCAAATTCGTAATCGCCTCACCCAAAGTACTACCGCCATCTACTACGACCGAAAAAAAATCGCTCACTACCGCTGCCAAACCAAGTGTTATTTGGCTAGTATACCAAAACAAAGAATAATCAGTTATAAACTCGTCGCACAAGTTTATAATTCAGATTTCCACTACACTGGAATTCTGTATTAATTATTATAACAAAATGAATGTTGTAAATAAGTTACAACAACATTATACTATTTTGAATAAATAGTATAACCAGAATAACGGATAGAATATAGAATAATGTATATAAATATACAAACAGACTAGAATTCTAACCGAATTATGTCTGAGGCTCGTCATAACGATTTTCTTAAGAATTTTATTTCAATATTCTTCCAAGATACAACAGACGAAATCTACATGAGATAGTAATGAGTATGTCAACTGTGTGATATATATAGAGCGGTAGAGAAAAGAAGCAGAGGAAAAACATAACTGAATTGGATTAAGAATGTGATCAGCATTTTGTCCTATTTATAGTTTAGTCTGCATCCCTTCAAACAGTCGCGTCCGCTCGACGGGTCACACCCGCTGCCTTTTGAACGCTGTTGTTCGTTAACGGGCCGCACCCGCCTGCTGCTCATATCCATTCGGTCGCGCATCCTCAGTCGGGCCGCACCCGTGCTTCTTCAATCCGGTCCCCCCCCCCCCCCCCCGCTTCAGTAACCCGCGTCCGCTTATGAACAGTCGTGTCTGTTCATTAGCCTGTAACTTATAAAAAAAACCCGACCCAGTTTTAGGATCATATTAGACCCAAACCCGAGCCCGGCCCGGCCCGGTTCGGTTCGGTCGGTTGGACGGACGGCGGCGGAAGCGCGCGCGTGTGGTGGAGATGCATGATCTCTCTCCTCACAACGAAGCATACATTTGGGTGCTCCTAGGCCCCAACACCTTCATTGCAAAGCCATATATATATTCGAATGGCTTTGCAAATTTGGCGGTGTGGGACAAGTGTATTTCATTTACACTAGGAATTCCAACAATCCCCCACATAAATGATAATATACTTTTCCCCCACGCAAAACGAAATATCACAGAGTACATATGGAATAATGCTTTATCGTGGATAAGTAGATATTTCACTTTGAACTTTCCCTAGTTAAAACTTATCGGATCTACTTGGCTAATCGGTGAATTATTTCATCTTGAACTGTCGGCCTTTATTGTATATCCAGACAATAAGCTTTACGAAGCATTGATTCCCTTCTCATCCAATCTCTTGGTTGTGTTCATTTTGGTCCTGAACAATTTTTGGTCCTGAACAATTTTTGGTTCTGCGAGTGTTTTAGAGAATAAAAGCCTTTTAATATTCTCATAGAGCCGACCCAGCTCACACTAACATAGGTGATCGCAACCATTAAGAGTATCCTACATATACCCCACTTGTTATTTCCAAGATATGGTCATCATTAAAAAACATAGTTTTAACCTTTAAATACTTCTGTAGGCATGCATATATGTTGTGCACCATAGAATGGAGTTGGACTATGTCCATGCAAATGCATTACGTCTTGAGTTATTCAGAACTGGTTTGTCTATTGATCCTAGTCCGTGGGATCTCCAGTCGCTAGGATAGGTTTCCGTATAAGATAACTCTTTGTGGTTTAGGCTTTTAAACCCATTCCCCTCGATGTGCAGTCAATTTTCTCTCTTGATAAACCTTTAGTAAATGGATCTGCTGGGTTATCATTTGTTCTCACATAATCTATGGAAATAGTTCCATTTGAGAGCAACAACCTAACTGTGTTGTGGCGTCGACGAATATGTCGTGAATTTCCATTATACACAAAGTTGTGCGCTCTGCTTAGCGCAGCTTGGTTATCACAGTGTATGCATATGACCGGTACAGGTTTAGGCCAAAATGGAATATCTTCTAAAAAGTGACGAAGCCATTCTGCTTCTTCGCCTGCTTTATCTAATGCGATGAACTCTGATTCCATGGTGGATCGAGCTATGCATGTTTGTTTAGTAGATTTCTATGACACTGCTGCCCCTGCTAAGGTAAAGACATAACCACTTGTTGATTTTGATTCCTCTGAATCTGCAATCCAGTTTGCATCACTATATCCTTCTAAGATGGCAGAATATTTTCCATAATGTAAGGAAAAATTTGTGGTATTCTTTAAATATCCCAACACTCTTATTAGTTCTTTCCAGTGTTCCTTTCCTGGATTGCTTGTATACCTGCTCAGTCGACTTACTGCATAAGCTATATCTGGTCTTATGCAATTCATGAGATACATGAGACATCCTATTACACGAGAATATTCTAGTTGCATTACACTCTCAATTATGCAGTGCTTCTGATGGATTAAAAGGTGTATTTACTCCTTTAATTCGAAAATTTTGAAATCTTTCAATCACTTTTTCTACATAATGTGATTGAGATAACTCAATTCCATTAGGTGTTCCTATTATTTTTATTCCCAAAATAACGTCTGCAAACCCAAGTCTTTCATGTCGAAATTGTTGATCAACATTTTCTTTATGGTCTCAATTACCTGAGTATTTGGACCGAATGTTAGCATATCGTCCACATATAGACAAATCATCACATATGATTGGCCAAGTTGTTTATAATAAACACATTTGTCACATTCATTTATACGAAAACCATTTCATCATGACACTATCAAATTTTGCGTGCCATTGCTTTGGAGCTTGTTTTAGTCCGTATAATGATTTGACTAATCTACAGACTTTGTTTTCATTTCCTTTGGAAATAAATCCCTCAGGTTGCTCCATGTAAATTCCTCATCGAGATTTCCTTTTAAGAATGCTGTTTTTACATCCATTTGATGAATCTCTAGATTTAGATGGATGTGATTGCTATTAACATTCTTATAGAGGTTATTCGTGTTATCGGCGAATATGTATCAAAGAAGTCTACTCCTTCTTTTTGACGATATCCTTTGGCTACTAATCTGGCTTTATACTTGTCGATAGAGCCATCTGCTTTCATTTTCTTCTTGAAAATCCATTTGCAGCCAATTGGTTTTATTCCAGGTGGAATATCAACAATTTCTCAAGTTTTATTACTTAGAATTGAATCAATCTCACTTTGAATTGCTACTTTCCAACATGAGGATTCAGAAGATGACAATTCTTCCTTTTACGTTTGAGGTTCGTGCTCTAATACATATGTAAAAAAGTTCGAACCAAATGTTTTGGAAGTTCTAGCCCTTACGCTTCTTCTTGGTTCAGCATCCTCAATTTCATGATGACTTTCATCTTTATGTGACTCGTTTGATTCTTCCCTTGTCCTTTTTGGGACATTATTTCCTTCATCCTTTTGTGCGGAAACACATCTTCAAAGAATGAGGCATCTCTTGATTCCATGATTGTATTTACATGAACATCAGTTATATCAGACTTGAATACCAAAAATCTGTAGGCACTACTATTTTGGGCTGGCCCAAGATAATAATAATCTATCATTTTTGGTCCAAGTTTGACTCTCTTGGGAGGTGGAACTGGAACTTTGGCCAAGCACCCCTACACTTTAAGGTATTTAAAGCTTGGTTCGTGTCCTTTCCATATCTCATATGGAATTGTTCCCGTTTTATTGTGAGGAACTTTGTTTAATATGTGATTAGACATATTTAAGGCTTCCCCCCACAAGTTCGTCGGTAGACCAGAAGTTAAAAGCATGGCAGTAATCATGTCTTTTAACGTTCTGTTCTTCCTCTCGGCTACATCATTTTGTTGTGGTGAATATGGAGCTGTTGTTTGATGAATTATTCCATTTTATTCACAGAATTGTTCAAATGGTGATTCATATTCTCCACCTCGATCATATCTTAGTATCTTGATCTTTTTATTTAACTGATTTTCTACCTCAGCCTTGTATTTTATAAACGCTGTTATTGCTTCATCCTTACTATTTAAAAGATATACATAGCAATATCGCGTATAATCGTCAATAAAAGTAATGAAATACTTTTTACCACCTCTTGTAGGCAGTGATTTAAAATCACATAAATCTTTATGTACCAAACCTAATGGTTCGGTGCTTCTGTCAACAGATTTAAATGGTTGTTTGACCAATTTTGCTTCAACACATGTCTCACATTTGAAGTTCTTATATACTTGAAATTTTGGAATTAATCCCAAGTTTGATAATGTTATCATTTTGCGGAAATTTATGTGTCCCAATCTATCATGCCATAGTAAAATTTCGTGCTCAAGCAAATAAGAAACTTCAATTTTATTAATAGCACAATCAGAATACATATTTTTGTTGCCGACAACGGCCACATTTACCTTAAATAGGCCATCACATATTTCCCCTTCCTATATACATTCCAGCCTTGGACAGAACCATCTTGTCTGACTCGAACACCATCTTGAATCCCTTCTTTGATAGGACTGCACCAGAGATGAGATTCTTGCTTATGTCTGGAACGTGGAGCACGTTATTCAACTTAACAGTTTTTCCAGAAGTAAACTTGAGGATTACTGGGCCACTTCCTTCGATCATGGAAACTGCAGAATTACCCATGTTGAGTTTTTCTTTGTGATCGAATTTCTGATATGTAGAAAACATGGATTTGTCAGAACAAACATGACGAGTAGCGCCTGTATCTACCCACCATTGGTTAGGATTCTAAACCAGATTGCATTCAGATACCACCACCGAGAAGTTGGACTCGTCTGCTTCCATGTTATCCACTATATTTGCCTCTATATTGCGTTCCTTCTTGAGTCTGCAATCTCTAGCGGCATGTCCAACTTTTCCACAAACCCAAGTTTTCGCCATTAAACTTCTTGGTTCGTTTGTTGTCTTTTGGTTTGTTGTCTTGAGCTTTCCTTTTCTTCTGGAAATTCTTCTTTTTGTTTTTGGTATTTGACCCTTCAGCCACAAATGCCTCCTCGCTTGGTTTTGTAACTGCACGGTTGTCTGCCTCAATTTTTAAACGGACTATGAGATCCTGTAAAGAGATTTCCTTCTTCTTATGCTTTAGATAGTTGCGGTAATCTCTCCATGACGGCGGCAGTTTTCCTGTGATGGCTTCAACCAAAAATGATTCTCCAACCTTATGACCTTCCGCCTCGAGTTCATGAATGATGATTTGTAGTTCATGCAGTTGAGCAGTCACCGGTTTGGAGTCAATCATCTTGTAGTCCATGAATTTGTCTACAATGAATTTCTTAAGACTGATATACTGCGTCTTGTACTTTGTGGTAAGTGCATTCCAGAGTGTTTTTGATGTCTTTGAAGGCTGATATACTTTGTATAGCACCTTGTCGAGACAATTCAGAATATAGTTTCTGCATAAAAAATCGGAATGCTTCCACGTATTCACCTCTGCTTCCTTGCCTGATGCAGGAATCGGTTCCTCCTCGTCAAGGTACTTTTGCAGATGGTGTGTGGTGAGATAAAACAACATCTGATTCTGCCATGTCAAGAAATCATCACCATCTCCCTTAAACGGTTCAGGTCTGTTGTGAGTAGTATTCTTTGAAAATTCTACTGTTGCCATCTCTGTTTTAGTAAGAAAACAGTAAAATTCTTAAGATGTTATTTGGCTAGTATACCAAAACAGAGAATAATCAATTATAAACTCATCGCACAAGTTTATAATTCATATTTCCACTACACTGGAATCTGTATTAATTATTATAACAAAATGAATGTTGTAAATAAGTTACAACAACAGCGTTATACTATTTTGAATAAATAGTATAACCAGAATAACGGATAGAATATAGAATAATGTATATAAATATACAAACAGACTAGAATTCTAACCGGATTATGTCCGAGGCTCGTCGTAACGATTTCCTTAAGAATTTTATTTCAAAATTCTCCCAAGATACAACAGACGAAATCTGCACGAGATAGTAATGAGTATGTCAACTGTGTGATATATATAGAGCGGTAGAGAAAAGAAGCAGAGGAAAAACATAAGTGAATTGGATTAAGAATGTGATCAGCATTCTGTCCTATTTATAGTTTTGTCTGCATCCCTTCAAACAGTCGCGTCCGCTCGACGGGTCGCACCCGCTGCCTTTTGAACGCTGTTGTTCGTTAACGGGCCGCACCTGCCTGTTGCTCGTATCCATTCGGCCGCGCCTCCTCAGTCGGGCCGCGCCCGCTTCTGTTTGTCCGCGCTTCTTCAGTCCGGTCGCACCCGCTCACTTCAGTAACCCGCGTCCACTTATGAACTATCGTGTCTGTTCATTAGCCTGTAACTGATAAAAAAAACCCGGCCCAGTTTTAGGAACATATTAGACCCAAACCCGAGCAGGTCCGGCCCGGTTCGGTTCGGTCGGTCGGTCGGACGGACGGACGGCGGCGGCGGGGCGTGCGCGTGTGTGGTGGAGATGCATGATCTCCCTCCTCACAACGAAGCATACATTTGGGTGCCCCTAGGCCCCAACACCTTCATTGCAAAGCCATATATATATTGGAATGGCTTTGCAAATTTGGCGTTGTGGGACAAGTGTATTTCATTTACACTAGGGATTCCAACACCAAGCAATACCTGAACCTCTCTGACGAACTCAATTCCACTTCGAGCCAAAACTTCAATTCAAATAACTAAAACCTCACTTCAACCCCATCGCGACACTCCAACTCGAAGCCACTCGACCGTATCCAAAATCGAAAAATCCAATCACCAAATCGCCCTGCGAAAATGCCCACCTCAAAACGAAAAGAAATCATCAAACCGTGGTCACTTTTGAGTTTGATTTTGAGATATTGAGATTTGTATTCTGACAATTTTAAATTGAACGAATTTGTGATGCTGAATTTGAGAATTTGGGAAATTGAAAGAATTGAACGAAAAACGCGTTCAATCGAGTTTGAGAATTTTAGTTTATCGAGAAATTTGATTTGTGTTGCCGTGTCTTTCTTTTGTTTACTGTGTGTACTAAGGGATTGGGCCGGGCCAAAAAAAAGACAAACGGGGTTTTAGATTTTATGTGGTATTGAGTTTCTTTCTTTTTAGTTTTTTTTAATGTCGTTTTTTTTAATTGTCTAGTTTCCTTTGTTCTTAGTTTTGTTTTTCCTTTAGTTTAAGGTTTCCTTACTAATATTTTTTCTATTGAAAAAAAGAAAAAGAAAAAATATCTTTGGTTTTGTTTTAGTTCTTTTGCAATTGTGTCTCTTGTTTCAATTACTTCTTTCATAATAATAAAAAAACTGTATATATCTTGTCTTTATTTACAGGTTGCCAAAGCAAATTGGAAGAGTCGCTTGCTTCGCTTGGCTCGCCAAAAAAATAACTGGTTGCATATAAAAATTTTGTTGCTTTTAATCCCTATCTATTATTTTTATTTGTCTTGCATTGTTGTTTGCTTGTATTTTACAAAAAAATTAAAAAAAATCCATTCTTAGTTGCATTGTTAATACACGTTTAATTTCAAGTTTGCATTTCATCTTAGATTTTGATTAATAATAACGGTTAGAAATTGATAACACTTAATTGTATATTGACAAGTTGTCTTCTTTGTACAATTTAATTTCTTGGTGTCTAGGCTACGGTAGAGTAATAACCATTTATAAATATCACGGTGATTCGTAAATATTATAGTGGTTGTTCCTCTGAATGTACTTAAACCTACGACTGCATTGCTACGGTGATTCGTGGTGCACCGATAAATCCTGCCAGTTACGTGGATGAGTATTATCTTGTTGAATTAAGACAAAGTGCGATTATACAATTTTGGGTTAACTTAGAATAAATCATTTTTAAATTAACATCTGCTTTCATTTAGTTGCATTAGTTCATGCATATTTAAAAAAATCAAAAATTCAAAATCCAAAACTAAGAAAATTATAAATATTTCTTAACTTGGTTTATTTTTCCTTTTCCTTTGAAAATTTTTCAATCAAAATTCCAAAAATCCAAAAAAAAAAATTACTTAGCTTTTTTTAGAAAATCAAAAATCCAAAAAATATATATAAAATCATTTCAAAAAATAATTTTTTTTGAAAAATAAAAAACAAAACAAAAATCAATTTCCTTTTGAAAAATAAATTTTATTTGGAAATATTTTTCCTTTATAAAAAAACCAAAAAAAATTCTTGAAAATGTCTAAGTTTCCCCACTTACGTGAATTTTACAATAGTTGTGAAAATCAATATAATCTATATGATTTCACTCCAGATTCATATGGATATTTTAACACTAACTATTGTTTAAACGATTCAAATTTCGAACCATAAAATTTTCAAAATGATGACCAACCCTCGACTCTTGAAAATAGCATTTCATAATACTTGATTTCTCTACATAACAAAATCAAATGATAAATGATTTGTTAATTCTTATTTATGTAATAACTCGAGTCAAGGATTTCAAAATTTGAATTCAATTCAAAATTCAAACGATTTTGATGATAACCCATGCCAATTCAATTTTAAACTCCAAAATGAATTTCAAAATCAAAATGAAAATGTGATCCACTTTTCAAATAATTTTGGCAATGGGAACAATCTCAACCACGATACGATTGAAAACTTTTGTCCTCAACAACTTCAAAGTGAAAATTTTCAAGTTAATAATTACAAATTTGACTTTATTGAGCAAATAAACGAAACTCACAATAATCACATGGATTTGTTATTTGAAACCTATATGAAACAATGTGATAAACAAAACCAAATCCCAACGTATGACGAGTCAAATGATAATCCATCTTTTACCCAAATCAACAAATTTCAAATAACAACTTTTGAAATCGAAAACGACAATCTTAATGAAGTTGTTGAAAAGACGGTAATTGAGTTGGATTTCAATTCTTTTGAGGGTGTTAAACTTGATTTGAAATTCGATCTTCCTTTTCCCGATGTTGAAAATTTGAATATAACAACTTTGGATTTTGAAAATGATATATGCAATAAAGTTGTTGATAATCCATCAAAGGAAGACAAATTCAACGAACATGATTTCTTGGGACTTTTCCAAAATGAGTTGTTAAATTCTCAAGGGGAGGAGTTAAATCGCTATTTTGATTTTAGATTCGATAATTCGAAAGAAGTTTTCAATGACAAACTTGAATTTCAATTTGGTGAAAATTAACTTGAATTTCAATCAATCGTTATATTTGCCCCAAAAATCATCGAAATTAAAACAACTCATTCAATTTTCAATAAAACGACATTCGTTTTTCCAAATTAACATTCAAATTCAAAATCTTTTACGGTTTGGTTATTCGAGCTTAAGCTGTGTCCTCATACTTGACAAGACAAATGAATCGGTCTTTGGAAGACTGTTTGATTTACTTTTTAACGATATACATTCTGATGCTGTGTAAATACATTTCATTTTCATGTAAATAATAATAAACGTTCCTTTCACTTGAGTTGACTGTGGGGACGTAGTCAAAATCAAGTGTGGGGGGAGACTTGCCTTCTTATTTGATTTTTCATAGTTTATTTTGCATTTTTTTCAACCCCAAAACAAAAAAAAACAAAAAAAGACAACTTAAAAAACATAAAACCATTTTCTTTAAAGCATTTTGATTTATTTTTAAGGAAACGCTGTGGGATAATATATGGTTTTGGTTTATTAAATTGAAAATTTATTTGTCTTAACAAAAATAAAAATAAAGTTTGATTACAAATAATGATAGTTTAACTAATGTAAAGGAAGGTTCATACGTGATAATTATGAAATATATCCTAAATGAAAATCTTTGTTTTAAAATACTGGTTGATTTAAAGTAAAGGATAAAACATTTTTTTGTCTTCTAAGTTAAGCGGTGCTAAGATTATTTTGCAAAACTTCTTTCTTTTAAAAAAAAAAAATTGGAAAAAAAACATATAAAAAAACATTTGTATATTTGTAAATATTTTCTATTAACACCTACGGTCGACAGGTGTGCACACTTATGTGTACACTCGCCATGCCCTGTACCTTTCACGTCCCGAAAGGCAGTGCACGATCGGTATATCTGGCCCCAGTTTATCTGAGCTAGGCGTATATATAAAAAAAATTAATAATGCCTACAGTCAATAGGTGTTCACACTCGTGTGTTCGCTTGCCACGCTCTTATTGCCCTCACATAAGTTCGCAAGGCAATGCATGGGTAATATATCTGGCCTTAGTTTATCTGAATTAGGCATATGTAAATATTGTAAATATCAATAAAATTTTCAAAAAATAAGAGAGAGTAAGCAAATGAAATCCAAACACTATTTTAACTTATTTGATTTGACTTGTTATTGAAAATAAATGAATATACCACCTTGATAAACTTTGATAATCAACTAAGGATCCATTTCATAGTTATGCTTTGCTATCAACCGAAACAACAAGTTAAACTATAGTCTAATTGTTATGATAACTATGTTTTTATTGGAAACTTTGTCGAGTAAATGACTTAAATTTTCAAGATAATGACCAAAATCTATATTTAACTTATTCGTGTTAATTTGAAAGTAAATCCTTCATTTGTAAATATTTTCAAAAACTCGCATCCATCTCTTTGTAAATAATCTTGCATTTTGTAAATATTTTCACTTCGCATTTGGTTTTGTGGGTAGTATCCGCTGAAAACCTTAACGAGACAACACTCGTCCTACTGGGGGCATCCAGAGGTTTAACGGCTTGTTGCATACACTCAATGCAATCGTACTCCCTACGAAAATGGATTTATCTTGGTTTTTCTTTATTCGAGGACAAATAAAAAGATAAGTGTGGGGGTATTTGATGTGCGCATAAATGTGCATATTTTTACCATCATATTTAATCTATTTAAATTAAATAAATGATCATATCAGATATTTAACCTTTTTAAACCAAAATTCAAATTATTTTCAAATTGTCACATATTCATTTTCATACAGGGGTAAAATGGTCATTTTTGTGCATTATTAAATTGTGAAAATTTACTTGGCATTTTCTATGTTGTTTTGTAGGAAATTTGGTGAATTTACACGTGGTTTTATGATGATATATGCATACAAAGTGTAACGACCCAGAATTTTTAGAAATTAAAATTTGAATATTTAATTAATTTTAAATATTAATAAGTGAATTTATGAGTCAAATAAATTTTTATTTGAATTATTGAATTTAATTGGATTATTAAATCGATAATTTAATACGTTAAATTATGGAAATAATTGAAAATATAGTTAAATATGATTGAAAATGATTTGTAAAATTTTATTTTATCATATGGGAGTTAGGACGATATTTTAGAACTTTTAAAATCGAATTAAAAGTTAATTTGTGAAAATTGAATATTTTAATATTAAAATCGACTAGTGAAAATAGTCAATTTTTGAATAGTCTCAGAATTGAACGAAACTAGTTCCATTGGATCCGTAATAGTTAGTTATTACCGGATTTCAATTTTCGTGTCAATCAGAGTTATCGTTTGATCGTGGCAGCTCGAAACGCATCGAATTATTTTTAATTTTAATTTGACGAGTGAAAATAGCCATTTTTCAAAAAGTCTCGGATTTCGACGAAACCAGTTTCATCGGATCCGTAATGTGATATTATTGTAAGGTTTCAAATTTCAAGTCAATTGGATTTACCGTTTGTCCGGTACAAATTAAAACGCCTAGAAAATCGCTTAAATCGGTTTAATTCAAATTGAGCGTTTATAGCCATAACTCGCACAGATGTCCGAATTAGCTTCCAAAACCTATTCCATTGTGTCCGGAACGCGGGATAAACCCTAGGTACGTCAGTTTCGGCGCGTAAATCGGAGTTCGGAATTTTCGGGATGAATAGTGTTCGATTTTTCTTTATAAATAACACCCACCTCTTTATAATTTAGAAAAAAAAATAAAAACCTAATTTTATAACCCTAGCCGCCTATGCTAAGACCAATGGCCAGAATTGTCCCAAAATCATCCCTCAATCTCTCTCAATCTACAAAGATTTAGCCAAAGTGTTCAACACGAAGGTTGGAGAGCACGACGAGAGCTTCGATTCCATACGGTGATGATCAGGAATGGTGCAACGGAGAGGGAGCTATGGGGGGCCGTTCCCTACAGGTCACGCACGCGTTTTCATGGGGAGAGAGGGGGCCGAGCTTGCTCTCCTTGGGGCCGAAGGTGGAGGAGGTGCTGAGCTTCACGATGGTGGTAGTATGATGAAGTATTGTCGAGTATTGATGTTGCAATGTTTAACCCTAATCGAGCTTATGGGTTCGGCCTCTATCCTGTAGCCGTGCGTGGGTTTGGGAAGAAGAAGACGTGCGGTGATGATGGGGTGGAAGCTAGATCTAACGGTGATGATTAGTTTAGGTTTAATATTATAAAGGTTTTGTTGTAATTAAGTTATAAAATCGTGTACAATCTTTAAAAATTCATAACTTTTTCATATGAGGTCGAAAACGCGCGAAACCAGTTGCGTTGGAATTGTATGGACGAGCACTACGCGATGGAGTTGGTTTGGAGTCGTTTGGAGTTAGTGAGAATTTTGGGTAAAATTAAACGTCCGTTTAATTTTATTCGAAATAAATCGCTAAAACGGAATTAAAACCAAGGTGAGAACTTCTCACTCAATCGAATAGGTTTCGATTTTATTTTAAATAGTTAGATTTAAAATATTTGAATGCATGTTTGAATGTTGATGAATATCTATTGATTGTTAAAATAGACATTATACGCCGTTAGTAAGCGGATGTTATTTATTAAAAACATATACCGCGAATATTTCATAAACAGTGAAATTGGTATTATATATAATATCAATATATATATATTGGCATATGTATATATTGGAGTTATTGATTTCCCGCATTTTTTTGTTTAGCGGATGAGACCCTATTACGCCGTTATTAAGCAGATAATATTTAATAAAAACATATACCGCGATAATTTCGTACTGGAGCGAAATTGGTATTGTGCTAATGTTTTTGGATGCAGGAAAACAGGTTGGAGGGATCCAACTGGATTCCTCAACAGTATTTATTTAATTTCAGATATTTTGATATTTGATTGATTTTCATATTGATATATGATATCGTTGTAGTCGTGATTGACTATTTGGTGTGTAGCATCATTGGACCAAATTTGGAATTTTAAAATGATTTCAAAGTGATTTTTGAAAGTATACGTTTTATAAAATAATTTTGGAATCGATCCATTTTAAATAAATAAACGTTATAATTTTTAAAGTTATAAAAATTATGATTTTTGAGAAATATAGTTAAAAGACTGATTTTTGAGAATATGATGCTATTGAGTTTATAAAATAGTTTAATCGAGATATTTTAGAATTATTGTGAACAGTTTAAATATAGGATTTATAAAATTTAATTATTTTATGAATCAAAAGAATGAAGTTTTTAAAGGAGATTAAAGAAGTTTTAAAAGAATAATATAAATTGAATTATATTAAGAAATTTATAAATGGATATTTATAAATTGAAATATGGACATTATAAAACGAGTTTTTATAAGTGTTTGAATGAAGTGCAAATGGATTGCATAAGTGAATGAAATTTATAAAATTATAAACTGTGAAGTTATAAATAAAATTTATAAATAGTAAGATTTATAAATTTGTGAAGTTATTGAAAGAATGATTTTGGATAAATGAATGAATCTTATAAGTTATAAGATTTATAATTTGGGAAGTTAAAAAGAACGATTTTGTAAAATAATCGTTTTATAAGTATTTAACTTATAATATGAACTTTTAGTTATAATTGAGTTATAAACTGGAATATATTAATAAAGGAATTTATAAAAGGAAGTTTTTATAAATAAATAGAAATGGAATTTATAAACGTTGTTTTACAAATTCGCAAATGACTTATTTTGACAAGAAAATTTGTTGAAACCTATAAATGGAGTTATATTCACATTTTTGAATAGTGAATAATCCTTTGAATTAAAATGAATAAAAGGATGAAACTGTTAACGAAGTATATTCACGTTTTTGAATAGTGAATAACACGTTAAAGAAATTGTTTTGGATTTGGATGTTTTAAATAGAATTAAAACGATCGAACAATGTTTTAAAATGTGTTGAGATTTGAAACCATAGATTTCAACATTTATTGTTGAAATAGACGTTTTCGAGAAATAGAAGGAGATGATGGACTATAACACTGTTGTTATAGTAAATGATTTCCGAAAGGAAATATTTTGTATAGTATTGGGATTTATATATCTATTTTAATTTCGAATCCCTATACTAGTGATTTTGGGACGTCGTAACGATGTTTTACACAACATTCGTTTTGGCCCAAATAAATATGTTTAAGAGAATGATTTCCTTAAAGAATGAAATATATACTTAATTTCGATTTAAGTATATTGAATATTTTCTAAGTGTTGAAAATAAATAAAATTTGTGAATTACTTATAAATAAATAAGTATGGAAATGTTTTTCCAATGTGAAATGAAACGTTTAGGGAATTTATCTTTTTGAAGATAAATTGAAATGAATAATTGAAATCGAATATTCATTGATATTTTGGAATTATAAATTCACTAAGGAATTTATAAAGAAAGTAGAATTGGTTTAAAAATAAATGTTGATTTATTTTTGAAGTGTTGAAAATTATATATCTAGTGAAGATATTTTGGAAAATAAATAATTTGGAAAATTATTTGGAATCTGGTGATGTTGTGCATATCCATTGATAGTTCAATAACCGACTATCAATATTTCCCTTTGAATGGGTAATTGATATGATTTGTTTGAATGTGAATGCTACACTTATTTTTAAATAAGCGCTCACTATTCGGGTTAACCGGGAAAGGACCATAGGGTCGTATAACCCATTCCGAATATGTGATACGTCGTTGTGAATTGCATTGAAGATCGGTGTTGAAGACTCGGTATTTGCGAGAGCGATAGGATGACCTGTCGATTGTCTCTGCACTGAGTTGCAGCGGTATAGAGACTCCCTAAGTGATGGGAAATCCGATCAGGATTGTGAATATCCGGATTGCAAGGACTTCTTTGTAAGTGCCTTCGGTTTTGTTCGATCCCGGAACAGACTTGTATGGATTGTGTGTCTGACATTACAAGTTGAGAATGTAAAGCCGATTTCTTTCAAATATATTTCTGTTGGTGGCGAAGAATTTTTTCTTTTAGCTTAATACCCTTCTCTGAGACATACGAGCTCAGAGGTTATATAGTTGAAGTTATCAGCGATATATTCCCAATTTGGTAATGTGATATGCTGAGTGTTGCTGAAATGATCATTGTGTTGATTATTGTGATAGGATCGTTTATTTTATCGTCTATCTTAGTGATCATTGTGTTGATCATTTGTTGACCCAAAGCATGGCTTTTGTATAAAGTATGTTTTTGTGGACGTGACTTCGTCGAACCTCACACCCCGGAAATGGTCAAAACAGGAAAGATGCGGCAAGGTTATGAGGGGTAGCACCCTTTAGGGTATGTACATTTCCTTCTGGATAGAGGTGGTATCATGGTATGGAGCCCAGATATTTAACCTATGTGGTTACTACGAATTTATTACTTTGTGGTTGTTGGTTTTCGGGATCCCGTGAGAAAGGTCGTTTACGATCGGGGAATGGCGTGCTCGTGTCAGTAGTTACCCAGTTAAAGGTAACCCGGCCTTGTGTTGGCAGAGTTCCGGTTTGGTTCTCGGGGATGTCTTTCCAGAGGCATTCTCATGTGGCAATGGGAAGTTCCTTGGCCTGACCATTTGTTGGAAATCCAAAGAAACAATACGAAACTTGTACGGTTTTAGTTGTAGAACCTGCTTCCTCAGGAAGTAGCTATAGTAGGCATAATATAATGGTACCTATGCTGGCTAAGATTTATATTCTACTTTCGAGATCGTTTTATACACTATGCACTAATAATAATATCAAAATTGATTTGATTTTAATGCGTATCAAGCATCTTTGACTATCATAAGGAGAAATCTTCTCCAAGTCTGCGTTTGCATTGTGTGTGTGGCAGGAGGTCTTATGGTAGTCTCATTTTTAAAAGCATTGCGAATTGAAATAAAAATATTCCTCTATTTTGATTTTAAAGATAAATAAACTGTTTTGAGTTTTCACACCAGTCACATGACTGACTCGGAGTTTATTGTTTTCCTTCCTAAACTCTGGGTGCCCACCAATTTCCACACGGGCAGTCAAGAGTAAGGTTTATCAGGATATTCTGGATATTCTGGAGTTGCTGGAGGCAAGCTGGATGGCATGGCGTATTACTAGTTTATATAGTATTTCTTTTTCCGCTGCACTGTTTGTTTGTTGTTGTTGTACACTCTGATGATATGATGTAATGAAATGTAATGTATAAAATGTAATAACTGATAGTTCTTTGTTTAAAGGTTATTCATTTATTATTATATGTTGTTCCGCTGCGAATTGTGAGATTCTGATGTGATTCTGTTGTTTTCTCTTCTGTTCTATTTTCTCTATTGTCTTTATGTTCTATTTCTCTTTTTCTTCTATTTTAAAAAATTAAAATTTTCTGTTTTCTTTTCCTCTCCATCTTCTACCTTTTTCTCTTCTCTTTTCCTAAATTCTTCTTTTTCTCTCTTTTTCTTTTCTTAAATTCTTTTAAAAACCCTCAGTGTTCGGTTTTCCGTCGTTCGATTCCTCGGCAGTCGATAAAGTGAGTGTCGATATTGAATTTTCGGAAGACGAAGAATCGTGTCCTGACAATGTGGTATCAGAGCTTATGGTTAAGCGACAACCATGGTTCTGTTGGGTATTTCTCATTAGAGATAGAGTTAGTAGTGCTCTAGAATGAGTTGAGTGTAATAATAGCTATGAGAGCGTATTTGTTAATGAATATGAAATTGTTTTATATTGTGATGATTGGTTTATTGAGTGGTATATGAACCTTCGTCGGCGCAGCTTCGAAACTGAATCGAAGGGGTTTCTAAACACTTGAATAGAACAATTCAACACAGTATTGTTTTTTAATTGGGTAAATGGAATAATTTTACCTTGATTATTTTTGTATATAAAGGAATAATTGTATAAGCAAAAGAATTATAAGAATTGAATTATAATTAAAGTGATTTACAATTGTGAAATAAACTTATATATATAAGAAGTGAAACTAATGAATATATTTATGAATATGAGTAGTAAATAGAAATAGAAATTTACTTTAGAAATGGAATATAACTTAAGTGTTGTTGAATGAAGTTGATATTAGTATCAAAGAAAACTAATAAAATTAAGTGATAGATATGAACTTGAGTTATATAAATGAAATTCAACTTTAGAAATTGGATTGAATGTAAATCAATTGAATGTGAATAGTTGATATGAAATAATAAATATAAGTGTTAATTCATTAAAATCTAATGTTATTGGAAGTTGAATAGTTGAATATAAAAAATCAATTAATTAAACCAATTGATAAGTAAAGCAATTTGGTTGTATTATGTAAACATTGGTTGTTATATGATTGTTAGTTGATTATATATAATTCATTAAGTAGTTAATGAAATGGAAAGCTAAAGTAAATTGAATTCAAATTGAAAGTAAATAAATTTGAATAGAATTGAACGTGAATTGGATTTAATTAGTGAATGCAAACTAATTAAAATTGAATAAGAATGAAAGTTGATAAAATCCAATGTTGATAAATCAAATGTGATTTGAATTGAAAACCCTTTCATTGAATATTAATGAGAATATGAATGAATATTATTGATTATGAATGGTAGTTGGTTGATGTTTGCATTTGTTGTTTAGTTGCATTTGCTATGTGACATATATAGTTATGTTGCTATATGTTGTATATTGAGATTATTGCATATATACATGTTCTCATGTTGTTTGTTGAGTGATTAGTAGGTGCGGATCGCGTTTGCTTCGCATTTGGAGCTCGCTTTTGCGCTATATTAGCCGTATATGCTCGCTAATAAAATATAAGGTACATATCTCGGATTAAATATCGTACTTTTACACTTTTTTCCCTGCGGGATGCCTCATTACTTGATGAGATGTATATTTGTGATATATATACTGTCATTTTTTTTTCCGGATCAAGCCGCGCAAAGGAGACTATGGCGAATTTTTCCGAAAATTTAAGGCGTTAGAAAAAATTTGAGAAAATTGGAAAATTTTGAAAACTTTAACTTTGATTTTGGAATTGAAAGTTAAACAATAGTAGTTGTTTTTGAAAAGATAACTAAGTATGATTTGAAAACTTAGTAAAGTATTGTAAGAAGTTTAACTATGAATTATGGAAAATTAATAAATTCTATAACTTTTCTTACTTAATAATTTCGAGGACGAAATTCTTTTAAGTGGGGAAGATTGTAACGATCCAGAATTTTTAGAAATTAAAATTTGAATATTTAATTAATTTTAAATATTAATAAGTGAATTTATAAGTCAAATAAATTTTTATTTGAATTATTAAATTTAATTGGATTATTAAATCGATAATTTAATACGTTAAATTATGGAAATAATTGAAAATATAGTTAAATATGATTGAAAATGATTTGTAAAATTTTATTTTATCATATGGGAGTTAGGACGATATTTTAGAACTTTTAAAATCGAATTAAAAGTTAATTTGTGAAAATTGAATATTTTAATATTAAAATCGACTAGTGAAAATAGTCAATTTTTGAACAGTCTCAGAATTGAACGAAACCAGTTCCATTGGATCCGTAATAGTTAGTTATTACCGGATTTCAATTTTCATGTCAATCAGAGTTATCGTTTGATCGTGGCAGCTCGAAACGCATCGAATTATTTTTAATTTTAATTTGACGAGTGAAAATAGCCATTTTTCAAAAAGTCTCGGATTTCGACGAAACCAGTTTCATCAGATCCGTAATGTGATATTATTGTAAGGTTTCAAATTTCAAGTCATTGGATTTACCGTTTGTCCGGTACAAATTAAAACGCCTAGAAAATCGCTTAAATCGGTTTAATTCAAATTGAGCGTTTATAGCCATAACTTGCACAGATGTCCGAATTAGCTTCCAAAACCTGTTCCATTGTGTCCGGAACGCGGGATAAACCCTAGGTACGTCAGTTTCGGCGCGTAAATCGGAGTTCGGAATTTCCGGGATGAATAGTGTTCGATTTTTCTTTATAAATAGCACCCACCTCTTCATAATTTAGAAAAAAAAAATAAAAACCTAATTTTATAACCCTAGCCACCTATGCTAAGACCAATGGCCAGAATTGTCCGAAAATCATCCCTCAATCTCTCTCAATCTACAAAGATTTAGCCAAAGTGTTCAACACGAAGGTTGGAGAGCACGACGAGAGCTTCGATTCCATACGGTGATGATCGGAAATGGTGCAACGGAGAGGGAGCTATGGGGGGCCGTTCCCTACAGGTCACGCACGCGTTTTCATGGGGAGAGAGGGGGCCGAGCTTGCTCTCCTTGGGGCCGAAGGTGGAGGAGGTGCTGAGCTTCGCGATGGTGGTTGTATGATGAAGTATTGTCGAGTATTGATGTTGCAATGTTTAACCCTAATCGAGCTTATGGGTTCGGCCTCTATCCTGTAGCCGTGCGTGGGTTTGGGAAGAAGAAGACGTGCGGTGATGATGGGGTGGAAGCTAGATCTAACGGTGATGATTAGTTTAGGTTTAATATTATAAAGGTTTTGTTGTAATTAAGTTATAAAATCGTGTACAATCTTTAAAAATTCATAACTTTTTCATACGAGGTCGAAAACGCGCGAAACCAGTTGCGTTGGAATCGTATGGACGAGCACTATGCGATGGAGTTGGTTTGGAGTCGTTTGGAGTTAGTGAGAATTTTGGGTAAAATTAAACGTCCGTTTAATTTTATTCGAAATAAATCGCTAAAACGGAATTAAAACCAAGGTGAGAACTTCTCACTCAATCGAATAGGTTTCGATTTTATTTTAAATAGTTAGATTTAAAATATTTGAATGCATGTTTGAATGTTGATGAATATCTATTGATTGTTAAAATAGACATTATACGCCGTTAGTAAGCGGATGTTATTTATTAAAAACATATACCGCGAATATTTCATAAACAATGAAATTGGTATTATATATAATATCAATATATATATATTGGCATATGTATATATTGGAGTTATTGATTTCCCGCATTTTTTTGTTTAGCGGATGAGACCCTATTACGCCGTTATTAAGCAGATAATATTTAATAAAAACATATACCGCGATAATTTCGTACTGGAGCGAAATTGGTATTGTGCTAATGTTTTTGGATGCAGGAAAACAGGTTGGAGGGATCCAACTGGATTCCTCAACAGTATTTATTTAATTTCAGATATTTTGATATTTGATTGATTTTCATATTGATATATGATATCGTTGTAGTCGTGATTGACTATTTGGTGTGTAGCATCATTGGACCAAATTTGGAATTTTAAAATGATTTCAAAGTGATTTTTGAAAGTATACGTTTTATAAAATAATTTTGGAATCGATCCATTTTAAATAAATAAACGTTATAATTTTTAAAGTTATAAAAATTATGATTTTTGAGAAATATAGTTAAAAAACTGATTTTTGAGAATATGATGCTATTGAGTTTATAAAATAGTTTAATCGAGATATTTTATAAAATTTTATTATTTTATGAATCAAAAGAATGAAGTTTTTAAAGGAGATTAAAGAAGTTTTAAAAGAATAATATAAATTGAATTATATTAAGAAATTTATAAATGGATATTTATAAATTGAAATATGGACATTATAAAACGAGTTTTTATAAGTGTTTGAATGAAGTGCAAATGGATTGCATAAGTGAATGAAATTTATAAAATTATAAACTGTGAAGTTATAAATAAAATTTATAAATAGTAAGATTTATAAATTTGTGAAGTTATTGAAAGAATGATTTTGGATAAATGAATGAATCTTATAAGTTATAAGATTTATAATTTGGGAAGTTAAAAAGAACGATTTTGTAAAATAATCGTTTTATAAGTATTTAACTTATAATATGAACTTTTAGTTATAATTGAGTTATAAACTGGAATATATTAATAAAGGAATTTATAAAAGGAAGTTTTTATAAATAAATAGAAATGGAATTTATAAACGTTGTTTTACAAATTCGCAAATGACTTATTTTGACAAGAAAATTTGTTGAAACCTATAAATGGAGTTATATTCACATTTTTGAATAGTGAATAATCCTTTGAATTAAAATGAATAAAAGGATGAAACTGTTAACGAAGTATATTCACGTTTTTGAATAGTGAATAACACGTTAAAGAAATTGTTTTGGATTTGGATGTTTTAAATAGAATTAAAACGATCGAACAATGTTTTAAAATGTGTTGAGATTCGAAACCATAGATTTCAACATTTATTGTTGAAATAGACGTTTTCGAGAAATAGAAGGAGATGATGGACTATAACACTGTTGTTATAGTAAATGATTTCCGAAAGGAAATGTTTTGTATAGTATTGGGATTTATATATCTATTTTAATTTCGAATCCCTATACTAGTGATTTTGGGACGTCGTAACGATGTTTTACACAACATTCGTTTTGGCCCAAATAAATATGTTTAAGAGAATGATTTCCTTAAAGAATGAAATATATACTTAATTTCGATTTAAGTATATTGAATATTTTCTAAGTGTTGAAAATAAATAAAATTTGTGAATTACTTATAAATAAATAAGTATGGAAATGTTTTTCCAATGTGAAATGAAACGTTTAGGGAATTTATCTTTTTGAAGATAAATTGAAATGAATAATTGAAATCGAATATTCATTGATATTTTGGAATTATAAATTCACTAAGGAATTTATAAAGAAAGTAGAATTGGTTTAAAAATAAATGTTGATTTATTTTTGAAGTGTTGAAAATTATATATCTAGTGAAGATATTTTGGAAAATAAATAATTTGGAAAATTATTTGGAATCTGGTGATGTTGTGCATATCCATTGATAGTTCAATAACCGACTATCAATATTTCCCTTTGAATGGGTAATTGATATGATTTGTTTGAATGTGAATGCTACACTTATTTTTAAATAAGCGCTCACTATTCGGGTTAACCGGGAAAGGACCATAGGGTCGTATAAGCCATTCCGAATATGTGATACGTCGTTGTGAATTGCATTGAAGATCGGTGTTGAAGACCCGGTATTTGCGAGAGCGATAGGATGACCTGTCGATTGTCTCTGCACTGAGTTGCAGCGGTATAGAGACTCCCTAAGTGATGGGAAATCCGATCAGGATTGTGAATATCCGGATTGCAAGGACTTCTTTGTAAGTGCCTTCGGTTTTGTTCGATCCCGGAACAGACTTGTATGGATTGTGTGTCTGACATTACAAGTTGAGAATGTAAAGCCGATTTCTTTCAAATATATTTCTGTTGGTGGCGAAGAATTTGTTCTTTTAGCTTAACACCCTTCTCTGAGACATACGAGCTCAGAGGTTATATAGTTGAAGTTATCAGCGATATATTCCCAATTTGGTAATGTGATATGCTGAGTGTTGCTGAAATGATCATTGTGTTGATTATTGTGATAGGATCGTTTATTTGATCGTCTATCTTAGTGATCATTGTGTTGATCATTTGTTGACCCAAAGCATGGCTTTTGTATAAAGTATGTTTTTGTGGACGTGACTTCGTCGAACCTCACACCCCGGAAATGGTCAAAACAGGAAAGATGCGGCAAGGTTATGAGGGGTAGCACCCTTTAGGGTATGTACATTTCCTTCTGGATAGAGGTGGTATCATGGTATGGAGCCCAGATATTTAACCTATGTGGTTACTACGAATTTATTACTTTGTGGTTGTTGGTTTTCGGGATCCCGTGAGAAAGGTCGTTTACGATCGGGGAATGGCGTGCTCGTGTCAGTAGTTACCCAGTTAAAGGTAACCCGGCCTTGTGTTGGCAGAGTTCCGGTTTGGTTCTCGGGGATGTCTTTCCAGAGGCATTCTCATGTGGCAATGGGAAGTTCCTTGGCCTGACCATTTGTTGGAAATCCAAAGAAACAATACGAAACTTGTACGGTTTTAGTTGTAGAACCTGCTTCCTCAGGAAGTAGCTATAGTAGGCATAATATAATGGTACCTATGCTGGCTAAGATTTATATTCTACTTTCGAGATCGTTTTATACACTATGCACTAATAATAATATCAAAATTGATTTGATTTTAATGCGTATCAAGCATCTTTGACTATCATAAGGAGAAATCTTCTCCAAGTCTGCGTTTGCATTGTGTGTGTGGCAGGAGGTCTTATGGTAGTCTCATTTTTAAAAGCATTGCGAATTGAAATAAAAATATTCCTCTATTTTGATTTTAAAGATAAATAAACTGTTTTGAGTTTTCACACCAGTCACATGACTGACTCGGAGTTTATTGTTTTCCTTCCTAAACTCTGGGTGCCCACCAATTTCCACACGGGCAGTCAAGAGTAAGGTTTATCAGGATATTCTGGATATTCTGGAGTTGCTGGAGGCAAGCTGGATGGCATGGCGTATTACTAGTTTATATAGTATTTCTTTTTCCGCTGCACTGTTTGTTTGTTGTTGTTGTACACTCTGATGATATGATGTAATGAAATGTAATGTATAAAATGTAATAACTGATAGTTCTTTGTTTAAAGGTTATTCATTTATTATTATATGTTGTTCCGCTGCGAATTGTGAGATTCTGATGTGATTCTGTTGTTTTCTCTTCTGTTCTATTTTCTCTATTGTCTTTCTGTTCTATTTCTCTTTTTCTTCTATTTTAAAAAATTAAAATTTTCTGTTTTCTTTTCCTCTCCATCTTCTACCTTTTTCTCTTCTCTTTTCCTAAATTCTTCTTTTTCTCTCTTTTTCTTTTCTTAAATTCTTTTAAAAACCCTCAGTGTTCGGTTTTCCGTCGTTCGATTCCTCGGCAGTCGATAAAGTGAGTGTCGACATTGAATTTTCGGAAGACGAAGAATCGTGTCCTGACACAAAGAGTGAAGAGATCAAATGAAGATGGAAATAATTCAAAGTGATGATATTGGAGGACCCATACATTAAACTTAAGTATGTATAAACTATAAAGCAACTTTGTAACGGTGATAATATCATATGATGTGCCCTATTTTTATCTAATATTATACAGTATAAACTTGGGTAAGGTTTAGTCTACGCATATAAGGCTATAAAGAAGAAATATATATATATATATGTAGTGTTTGCTGTATGCGTTTTGTATAAGGTGTGTTTTTTTTATTTTGTTTTGTTTTACTGTATATAATTGTTTTACAGTACTATGTATATTTTGTATAGTTGCAGTGCTAGCATGTTTAAAGTATTGTAAAGTATAGAAGGTGTTGAGTATATTTATGTACTGACTTTAACTAACATATATTACTGTTAGTATTATATATTGGTTTATTTTATATATAATCTGTTTTAGTAGGATATAGATTTTATAAAGTTTACATGGGTTTATATTAGTTTACATATACCAGAGTTAGATTTGGTATTGATATATAATATATGGACTTTATGTTATACGTTTTAATATTGATTTTAATATTTTATTTATAAAGGTTACTTTTATAAAGATTTAAATTTTAGATGGTGTTTGGATATTGGTTTGTATATGGGTCTAAACATATACAATATTTCAAACTATACTACATATAGATATGTTTTGTTTAAACCAATGATTTTTGAAAATATATATTTAATTTAATATATGTTTAAATTTAGAATACAGTTTTATTTATATGTAGTTATATATACAACTATATATAGCTCATTTATCCTATATATCTTCCTCGACCCAACTCTGATTTGATTTCGTCAATTCCTCTTTATCAACTTTGATCGTTAAAATTCTTGCCAATATTGCTTTGCTTCGTAATCTGTGCTTGGATTTGTATCTCTTCTCATTCCGCCTTCTCCTCTAGGCTCGAAAGGTGAGCAATCACTCACGATTTAACATTCTTATATTTATTAAATTTAATTTCAATTGAAACGACAATTGAAATATGCGGTTGCAGTTGTTTAAATTGTCATCTATGCTATTATTTGTAACTGTTCACCGGTGGGATATGACACCATATCCAATTGTTTATATTTTATTTAATTACTGATGATATATGCCTGTTGTTATATTATTATCATATCTGTTATCACTCTGCAAGTTCCCTGTTAGTATAGTATTCACTATGGGTTGAAATGATACATACCTGTACGGACATCAGAATAGGATAAAATCGTTATGGGTTGAAATGATAAACCCAAATGATTTTCATTTAATTGAATTTGGGATTAGGGGTTGAAATGATATCCACCCATATATATATAGTGTACGGATTGAAATGATAAATATCTGTAGCACTTAACCATATGATAGAAATACATGCAGACACCGTTGGTCCATATATAAATATTTTGAAAATAATTTCAATGATTTTGGAAAGAAATATATGGTTTATTAAATATTTATTCTTAAGATATTATATAAATGGAAATTTTATATCTAGATTTAGTAGTAATATTTGACTAAATTAGATTGATTTAATTCATATAATATGGTTAAGTATTTATGTAAATGTATATTTCAAATAGATTTTCTTGTAATAAATTGAATAATTAAGATTGGGAGATAAATTTGGGTTTATAAAAAAATGGTATTTAAATAAGGATTTATTTAATTAAATCGATTTGAAATTATTGGATGGGAAATGTAAAGGTAGATTTTATAACTGGATTTTTGATTTAAGTGATTTAATGAAGATTTCATGTTTAAATAAATTAAAGAAAATATTTAGTAAAATGTAATTTAAGGTTACTTAAATGATATTGAATCTAATGAGGGAATATTTCAAGACTAAATAATAATGTGGTTAAATCGAGATCTATATGAAACTGTTAAATTGAACATTTAAATATTAAAGCTTTCAACTATACTGGAATTTAATTGGTTTATTTGTGATTCAGATCTATATTTAAAATCAATAAAGATTGAATTTGTTATTTAGAAAACTGAATTAAATATAAAAAATTGGTTTGAAACGTTGAATACTTAAAGTTTTTAAATATATTAAAATGTAAAAGGGTATTTTGTGATTTCAAATCCGGATTTGAGATTGAAAAAATTTAAATGGTTATTTAGGAATTTAGTTGAATTTAAATTGATAAATTGGGATTGGCCTAAATTTGAATTTGGAATTTGAGTAGATTTGAATCGTAACTTTGGAAGTGATAAAATTGGAAATAAATATATTTGAAATGAAATGATAGTTTGGTTTTGAAGTATAAACTTATTGAAATAACCACGGTTTATAGTGTATATTTCTACATTGTAGATAGCTTCACGGATCCTTTGAGGATGGTTATCCCAAACATCCTTTAAGTTACTTGTATTTCAGTTGATATTTCACTTGAGTTGGATTTATATATATAAGAATATTAATCCTGACTCGAGTGTTTTGTGTTTTTGCTTTACGCTCGGGTCAGACTAAGCGATACAGCATTTGAGACTCGCCTTTGGAGTTTGGAGCTTCGTTTGACGATCCAACTATTGATTCAGCTTTCAGCTCTTTCAGTTGATTCGTTTGGAGAGGTCATTTGTTCGTACAGGAGACTTCACTGTATTTGAGATATTCTGTTGTAATTTTATTTCTAACTCTGGTATTTATATAGTAGCTTCATGAACTACTATTTATCTATTCCGCTGCATTATTTTATATTGCTCCGTGTCTGTGATTCTGCGATTGATTCTTTTACTATATATGCTGAGCTTTGCCAAATTTTAATTAACAATTCGGTATTTTGAATTATTCAAGTCGGACATGTATGGTTTTATTTTCGATTTGAATGGTCCAAAATAGCGGGTCGTTACATTTCTAAACAATAGTTAATAGGTCATGCTTAAAATAGATTTCATTTTCAACTTGTTGTCATTTTCATGAGAAGTAAAAGTGGTTCAAAAGTTTTATTATAGTCTGATGGCTTATGTTAAGCTAACTAATAGCACAAATGAGCCATACTTATAATAAACACATCATTTAAATTCATTAATGACCGAAAAAGAGAGACCATAATTTCATGTGTGTTGAACTATGTGATCTAGAGAGTGGATTTATTTCTAAATTGTTTTAACATATATTTTTATCAATCTTCTTTTGTTAGTTTTCTACATTTTTAGCTAATCACATTTTCAACATTACTTAAGTTGGTTTAATAGAAATTTAAAATCAACAATTCCCTACGGATCGACCCGTACTCGGCATGTACTGCGATAGTACGCCGTGCGCTTACGGTGTAAATTTAATTTGAAATTTCTCGACTATTTTCTAACCAACAGAAACTAGCCGATTAACATGTGCCGCTAGGCATTTATAATGTTATACCCCTATTTCGAACGCAATGGAAAAGGTTTCGAGTCCTAATTCGATCGTATAGGAAAGATAGCTTTTGTGACCCAGTTATTATATTGAATTCGATATTAATTTCAGCGCGTTTATATATCGTACGATCACATGACAACTCCAAATGCTACGAAATTTGAAATTCGTTAATAAAATACTATTATAAATCCAATGGAACTAGTTTCAACGAATTCCGAGACTGCGCCTCGGAAGGCTATTATTAAACTTCAATTTAAAGGATATAGTTTTAAAACTGGGTAAAATACTTTTAAATTTATTTTAAAACTTTTATTATCTTTAGTATTGTTAATATAAATCTTATAAGCCTCCAAATTATTTTTAACAAGCTTGAAACTCTAGATTCAACCATTTACCCAATTTCCAATTATTAAATTCAAAAATTTAATTAACAAATAAACACGATATTTGAAATTCAAGTTAAAAATTAACTTTTAAATATTAAAATCAATTAAATATTCCAATTTCAAATGTCCAAAATTCCGGGTCGTTACTGTAACGATTCTACATGAGGTATATACATGGACCTGACTCCCGTGAGTTAGCTTAAGGTGGCTAAAACAGGAACAATTGACGGGCCAGGTGAGGTAGCTCCTCCGATCGGACACACTTCTTCGATACCATTCTATTATTTTGTGATTGATTGGGTGCACCCCCAAATTTTTAGGAGTGTGGATTGAGGTGGGCGGTAGATGCGGCTAAGCGTTACCATCAGCCCGAAAGGGTAATTGGTATATCTACCTTGGCATTGCCTAGTTGTGCCGTATCACCTAACATATCGAGCCCACTATGAGTTTGTATTGTACCATACCTATGGAGTACCCTCTGATAGCCCACGGGTTGGTGGAGTTTACGATACTGTATAGACTATGGGAATATATAAAAATGTGTTAAGGGGGATATGGGTAACGCCTTAACGCTATTTTAATAGTTTACTTTACTATAGACATGTTATAATAGCGTATTGTACTACATAGTAGATAGTTCCATGGATCCTTAGAGGATAGGTATCCCAAACATCTTTTGAGTTACTTTTATTTCAGTTGATATTTCACATGAGTTGGATTTATTGATATAAGAATGTTAATCCTGACTCGAGTGTTTTGTGTTTTGCTTTATGCTCGGGTCAGATGCATTTGAGACTCACCTTTGGAGTTGGAGCTTCACTTGGAGATCCATCTATATCTATTTGGTTTTCAGTTATTTAGTTAACTCCAGTGATATATATTCATATTTTTTTATTTGACTATGTATTGAGACTTCTATGTATTCAAGACTTCTGTTGTATCTTGTTTTAATCTGTTATATACATATAGTAGCTTCATGAGCAACTATTCATTTGTTTTCGCTGCTTATTGTTATATTACTTTGTATCTGTGATTCTGTGATTTGTTTATTTGCTGTATATGCTGAGTTTTGCTAAATATAAATTAACAATCTGATATTTTGAGCAATTCAATTCTAACATATGTGGATGCGAATGGCACAAAATACCGGGTCGTTACAGAAATGCCTCAAAAATGAACATATGTTATAAATAAAAGAATTAAGATGTTACTAGAATATTATGAACTTAAGTTATGTTTGAGGTGATTTATGATTAAATTAAATAGTTTAAAGTGAATACTATTTAAAGAAATGATGAGATGACTCATAAATAGTTTTTTTTATATTAAATAGTACTATATATGAAGAAATAAATTGGAATCAAAGGATAAAGAAACTTATGTATGAATTGATTCACTAGTAAATGTTAATATTAAATTGAAATCGAGTTATATATATTATAATATGAATTAAACTGCAAGGAAAATTGTGTAATACTTTAACAATTCATTCATTGATGATTTTAAATATTGAATGGGAAATAAATTTTGTAAGTAATGAAGTAAATTAATAAAAATAATCATTGTATGAATGAATGAAAGTAGATGAACAGTAAATGATGTGGAAGGAAATTAATAAGAAAAACTTAAATAATATTTGAAATTCTGGGTTGTTTTGGCTTATGGGGTGTTTGGAAGATTATACTTCAAATTATTTGAGGTATATAAGTAATCTATTAAGAAATTACCTAAGGCTATTGAGCGTATGGTACACTTGATAGTTTATTTATCATCCTTCTAGAATGAAAAGTTTCTGAACCTGAACAAACCATTTGTTTTGGTTGCTATGGATGTATGATTGATTCCTTTGTTGCATATGATGGTCGTGTTGTTTTGTTTGCATATGTTTTGTGTTGATTTGCTTTTGTTACTAATTGAAACTACTAAATATTGCTTTTTTATATAATTATCAACTCTTTGGATTATAAAGTGAGATATAGGTTTATGAAATCAATAGCTACTGCTTTTGGTTTTATAAATAAAGTTGTTTGCCTAACAAATAGGAATGTTTTCGAATTAGTTTTTGCAACGATATTTTATTGTTTTCCCCATGGTTTGGGATATTTTATTGTGGAAATTTCATATATATATATATATATACATATATATACACATATTCTAGTTATTGATATTATTATTTTTCTGGACCTAACTGCACAAAGGATACTCTGTTGAAATTTTTCGTAAATTTAAGACTTCAAAATTTTTTATGGAAGTGAATATTTTCAAAGTTGTATTAAACTTGAATATGAAGATTTAATTGATTATAAATCGATATATTTTATTTAAAACTTAATTATGTAAGTTTAAAGTGTTTATAAGTTGATTATTTTGAATAAAATTATAATACTTTCTTAATTCCTTCTCGTTCCTTTTCGAGGATGAAAAGTTTTGAGTAGGGAAGGGCATAACGACTCATATTTTTCGATAATTAAAAATATTAAATAAGATTTCGAAACTTAATATTGTGAGAAGTTTAAATTTTACGATTTATTAATGAGAAAAATAATTAGATAATGATTTAATAATGTTGCTTGAATGTTATTGACAACTGTTTTAAAGTAATTTCAATCGATTGAAATAATCATAAAGTTAATTTGGTTATAATTGTTAATTAGGAATAAACTTATTGTCGGAATTAATGTAATTTAATATGACAATTGATTTGAAATAAGATGATAACTAAAGAATGTGAACGTAAAAAATGTAAATTAATGTTAGTTATATTCATAAGATAATAGTTGATTTAATAAAAAGAGTGAAAAATCCAAATAAAAGAATTTGATTAAAATTTAATTATATTTTACTAGGTTTTATTTTAGTGGTAGTTGAATGCAATAATTAGCGCAATATTTAAATAGTGAATTTAACATGGAATAATTTATTTTAAAAAAATTTAAAATTTCTGTGTAGTCAGAAATGATGAAAATTGTTAGCTATTAAAACTGAATTTAAAGTGATTAAACCAATTTAATAATAATTTAATTAATTAATATAAGAATTGGCTATTTTGGGCACTGCATCGGATCCGTAAGAGTGAAATATTATAGGATTTCAAGTTTCGTAGCGATCGGACTTATCATTTGATTGTATGAGCTCGAAACACGTAGAATTGATTTAAAGAATTTAAATGACTATAATTTGATTTTGAAAGCTAACTTCTGTATATAATAGAATTAGGATTTGAAACTGGGTCCATTGAGTATAAAAATATCAAAAACATATGTTTCGGTATATTGGATGATCTACTTTCGTTTCGAAAGCGGAAGGGCTTTTTGGGTCGCGTTATCGTTTCGAATCTATTTGATATGTCCATTCGTTCTTATCTATCTCTACATATATAAATAGACTTTTCTATAACCCTAGCAGCCTTTCATTTTTATTTCTATATGTACTTTATTCTTATTTGGTCCTCTTTCTCAAACGTTGGAAAATCAAAACCCTAATTCCCAAATTCAATTTCAAATCTAATTTCAAATATTCAAACTCCTCAAATCGTAGCAAATTATATATCATTGGAAAGCTCTCATCGAGCATAATCTAGATCTATTGTTCATTTTTGCAATCAAGCCTTGGTTTGTCTTGAAATGACAAAAAAATTCTCGACTGTTGATTTTGGTGGTTGATCAACGACGACGATGCAACGATTCGAGGGTGAAGTCTTGTGGAGATTTGCGTGAGGACTTCATTTGAGTAGTTGGTTTGGCTTATTAATGGTTGGATCGACGGCTAACATTTGATCAGGGTTCGTAATTGGGGGCGGCAGGAAGATGGACGACGTCTGGGTGGTTCGGTGAACGTGCAGCATGGGCAAGTGGAGGCAGTTTCGTTGGAGGTGGTGGGCAGGGTTGAGACTGGCTCGAGGGAGGCATGACAGATCATCGTTCGTGGCAGTTGTTATGGGTTGGGTGCATGCGCTGATCTGTTGCTCGATTAAGGTTTCAGAGAGGTGACAGAAATTACAATCTTGGACTTTCTTTGTTTAATTTAATTTTTAAATTCCAAACATTCTAACCTTAATACTTTTTCATATGAGATCGGATTCATGCCCGGTTTTCTCCGTCGCGATCATATCAAAATTCCGGACATTATGGAACTTGTTGGCTACATTATGGGACTACTAAATTTTTGGGCTTTATTTGGATTTTAAATCGACGATAAATCAAAGGTGAGTGACTTAACCCATTCACGAATACTAAATCATCTTATGTTAGTTAAATTAAATTTATGATGTGATTGGAAATTTATTAATTGTCGTTTGTTAAATTTTAATTGTCATTCAAAATTAATTGGAAATTTATATTGAATTTAATTTCCATTTAAATTAATATTCAAATTAATTACCAGTTAAATACCTGATTATGATAACTTGTTTACCTATTGTGATTTATTGGTAGATTTGAATGATGATCATGATAGATGCTTATCTGTTGATATTTTAGGATGATTGGATGTATGTTATTCATATTTTTTTATCACATTGCAAGTTCCCTTAGTGATTGTTAGAAAAATCACTATAGGTTGAAATGATACATACCCGAACAATCTTATAGATTAGAGAAATCGTTATGTGTTGAAATAATAAACCCGAGCAATTTTATGGATTTGGAAAATTATTAATCGGCATACGGGTTGAAATGATATATATCCGAAATATTAAATTATTGTGGGTTGAAATGATATATATATATATATATCCATATCACTTGTCCATAGAGTAAAAAATTATATACAGATACTAGATTGGTTAAATTAAATGATTTTAAATCCTTAAATTTTGAATCCAGTAAAATGATATTTTGAAATAAATTTAGATTTATATGAAATAAATTATTTTCAAATCCAAGCTTTAATATGTTGAAATTGCAATTGGTTTAAATGAATTGTTAAAGAATTTAAATTGGAATCTTAAAGTTGAATTTTGAAATTTAAATCAAATTTCTCAAAATTGAGTTATTGTAAATGTTTGAATATTTAAACTTTGAAACCTAATGAATTTGAAGTGGTTTAAATTTGTAATTCAAACACGGATTTGAAATCGATATAAAATTGAAATGGTTTTTAATAAGAGCTTGAATTGAAACCTTTAGCCTTTTTGAATTGAAATTGTTGAACTGGAATTGATTTAAATTGAATTTTTTAGAACTAAAGTTGATTTGAATTGATTTGTGAAATCGGAAGAAACAATTCTAATTTGAAACTATTTTCGATATAAACTCCTTTAATATACAAACTCTTTTAATATATAAAGTTTTTAATATATAACTTATTTTAATATATAAACTATTTCCAGTATATAAACTATTTCTAATATGTAAATTATTTCAATCTATAACCTATTTTTAAAATATAAACTATATTAATATATGTTATTTTAAATTTATAAACAACTTTATATATATATATATATATTAATATCTATACTGTTTTTAATGTCTAATTATTCCAATATGTAAACAACCTTCAATATCCGAACTATTTAAAGTTGGAATCGTTATGATTTAGAGTTAAATGATTTAAATGCGAATATCTTGATATGATGCTTTAACCTATTTTGTGGTTATGATTTTGAAAATGAATATGATCTAAAGTGAATAATGATTTCAAAAGTGAATATAATTTCGAATGTGAATATGATTTCGAAAGTGATATGATTTTGAAGTGAATATGATATTTTGATATCAATTATGAATCAGTTTTGGAAATGTAAAGGAACTAACTGGTGTGAAATAAGTGTTTGGTTGTTAAAGAGACCGGGATTGGATATTATCATACTCTCTACCAATACCGAAAGCCATTTTAACAACTGTGCACATGGTGGAGAATTCAGAACAAAGTAGTATGGTTTGAAAAACGCTACTATATGAGGAATGAACGCCCCCGACCCCCTCGGGTCAGCTTGATATGAATAAAACAGGAGCTATACCTAAACCAAGTGAGGTCGCTCCTCTGATCGGACATGCTTCTACGACACCATATCTGTACTTTATGATTGATTTGTTGGCCACCTTTGATTTGATTATGGGAGTGTGTTTCGAGGTGTGCGGTAATAGCTACTATGCATTACCGCTAGCCCAGTTCTACAAAATGGTAGTATCCAACCCTGGGCATTGCCTCATGTGCCTTGTCATATGCCTTATTGAGCCCACTATGAGTTTGGCTTGTGTTGTACACTATGGAGTGCCCTCTAATAGCCCTCCATTTTACGGTGAAATTACGATATTGTATAGGCTACGACATTTACAAAATTGTGTTAAGGGGGATACGGGTAACGCCTTAACGCTATTTTAATACTTTACTTTACTGTAGACATATTATAATAGCATATTGTGTTACATATGTGGATAGTTTAACGAATCCTTAGGAGATGGAATCCCAAACATCTCTTAAGTTATTGCATGCACGTTAGACACTGGATAGATGAGGTAAAATCCCGTAAACAACTCTGAAGCCGTTAAACTCATATTTACTTATTTTGATTTAACTTACATAAGATCTTTTAGTTCTGACTCGAGTGTTTTGTCTTTTCATTACTCTCGGGTCAGCCTGAGCTTTTCTGTGTTGAAGACTATTTCTAGAGGACGAAGACGGATATTTGTATACTAAGTATATATATTCCACTACATCATGGTGTTCCACTGCATTATTTATTTATTACTGTTGTATGTATAACTTTGATTGTATTGTAAAAGTTAATCAAATGTTATTTGTAAAACAGCTTCATGAATCGTTTATTTGATTATTATATTTTATCATTCCGCTGTAAGATTCTCTGTTTTGTTTTTTTCTTTCTTTTCTCATATTTTCTTATTATGTGGTTTATTGTCGATTTAAACTACCCAAAAGGGTGGGTTACTACAATAGTGGATATTTACAAAAACTTATTATTGACAAACTGATTTTTAAGTGGTTCTAACTTAGTATAAATACGGATAATAATTTTGAAAAGTTTGTAATGGAATTTGTTTTAAGAAACATTTTGAACCTAGTAAATGTTTTATAATAAAAGATTTTGAAAAGTTTTTGATTTGGAAAGAAATTTAATTTTGCCTAAATTTGATATAAATATAAAACTGAAGTTATGGAAAACTATTGATTTGAAATTTGTACAATTTTGAATTTGAATGATATGTGATTGGAAAAAATTGATTGTTGTGATCGTACATGGATTTGAAACTAAACTGATATATGAAAATGGATTGATTTCGAAGACCTTTGACTCTAAATAAATATCTGATTTGAAAATTTTTGATTCTCGTATGAAAATGGTTTCTATAAGTATGAAGTTATTTATAAAACTATTGATTTTGGAAGGTATTCCATCTGAAAAGCAATAATCTTATATATAACGGAATTTATATAAGAATGATATGATATATTCTAGACTATTGATTTTGGAAAGTACTCACTTTGGAAACGAAATCTTATATATAATGGATTTTATACAAGTGTGATATTTGAAGTTATGATTTTGAAAAGGATACTATGTATATTATGATACATTTCAAAATTGAAGATACGGGAAGTACCCTCCGCGAAGAACTATGGTATGATATGCTTCGAAATCTAATGGACTTGGGTGAATCCAGGAATTTATTCGACCGATAACCCTAATGGACTTGGGTGAATCCTTAAGTAGATTCGAACTGATATAGGTTGTTTGGACTTAAACTCATGAGTTCCTTGATTTCTTTTTCCAGGGTAGATGGTTCTTTAGTTTACCCATTAGATACGCTTTCTATCCCGGGATCTGTTGTTTATGGATCTTATGGGAAGGAAATGTACCTATTGTGTAAATCATTAAAGCGGTTTACCACTGTGGCAGGGATTGATGGTATGTTCTTTACGAAATTGATATGATGTTCTTCTGGAATCTGGAAGGTGGATGGATCTTCTAGATGGTTTTGTGTCCATTGCGTAAACAATGGAATGAGCAGTGGGCCACTGCTAACGGATTATCATCATTTGATATTTAATTGTTGAGCAGTACTTTCCATTTATGTTTTAAAGGTTTCCCAAGTATTTTCAACGGATGTTGAAAAATATCTACTAAATAGTTAGAGCTTTTAGTCTTGCACCTGATCAACGTGTAGCTAAAATCTGTAAGAATGAGGATAAATTTGTTAAGACATCTAGTTACAAAAGGTATTTTGATATAAAACTTATTACATTTGCTAAATCATTTGTTCTGAAATTGTTTGGAAATGTTTTAAAAGGGTTGTTTACATATAATTTAACGTTTTATGCTCAACTTAAATGTTTATAAATATTATTTAGCAAAATGTTTACATAGTAACTATTATTAGCAATGTTCTACGTTATCTAATTTATGTCGTAAATATTTTTTTAAAGCTAACAATTATTATAATGTTTTGAAATTAAATATTGTCATTTATTTAAACTATTTAGAAATGTATTACTATGATTATAATAATTTTTAGAGACTGATTATTAATGTTTATAAATAATGCGAGAAAGGTATTTCGATATTAAAACTAGAAAATTTTAAGTAATGGAATTGAAAATAATCATCAACTTCATTACTTTTTTTTAAATGAAGTCACCTAATATGTAGTAAGAAATTTTACATTGAATTTTTGTATAAGTATTGATGTATCAAAGTTAATGATTTTGCAAATGGATTTCTAAATGATATCTTTTTAAATGAGATTTATATAAATTTCCTTGAAAATTTTCAATTTAGAGATATTATTTAAATATACTATATATATAATAATCTGCTTTAAAATTTTGCGAAACAAAAGATTTGGGAAATTTTATTTATAGTTTAATATGTTTGAAAAAACAAATAAAAGAGTTGAATATTTATTTGAAATAGAGGAATTTCATATACCGTTGATTTGAAAATATATGAATTTAGAAGTTTTTCATTATTTATATTTTTATATAAAGCTAAGCAAATGTTTTTCATGATTTGTATAACTATTTTGGAAGTAAATATTTTCTAAATTGATTATGAAAAATGTAACGACCCAGAATTTTTAGAAATTAAAATATGAATATTTAATTAATTTATTTATAAGTGAATTTATAAGTCAAATAAATTTTTATTTGAATTATTGAATTTAATTGGATTATTAAATCGATAATTTAATACGTCAAATTATGGAAATAATTGAAAATATAGTTAAATATGATTGAAAATGATTTGTAAAATTTTATTTTATCATATGGGAGTTAGAATGATATTTTAGAACTTTTAAAATCGAATTAAAAGTTAATTTGTGAAAATTGAATATTTTAATATTTAAATCGACTAGTGAAAATAGCCAATTTTTGAACAGTCTCAGAATTGAACGAAACCAGTTTCATTGGATCCGTAATAGTTAGTTATTATCGGATTTCAAATTTCGTGTCAATCAGAGTTATCGTTTGATCGTGGCAGCTCGAAACGCATCGATTTATTTTTAATTCTAATTTGGCGAGTAAAAATAGCCATTTTTCAAAAAGTCTCGGATTTCGACGAAACCAGTTTCATCGGATCCGTAATGTGATATTATTGTAAGGTTTCAAATTTCAGGTCAATTGGATTTACCGTTTGTCCGGTACAAATTAAAACGCCTAGAAATCGACTTAAATCGGTTTAATTTAAATTGAGCTTTTACAGCCATAACTCGCACATACTTTCGAATTAGCTTCCGAAACCTGTTCCATTATGTCCGGAACGCGGGGTAAACCCTAGAAACGCTGGTTACGGCGCGTAAATCGGAGTTCGAAATTTCCGGGATGAATAGTGTCGCTCGTTCTCTTATAAATAGCCCCTACCCCTTCACAAAAAAATAAAAAAATATCAAAACCCTAACCCTAAAATATGCAGCCGCCTCTAACATTATCTAAGGCCAGAAATTCACAAGCTTCCTCCCTCAATTACTCCCAATCCATTCATCGATTCAACGAAGCTTCAACACGGAAGTCGAAGAGCATGAGGAGAGCTAGAGATCTATACGGTTGAGATCTGAAACGACGTCGGATAGTGGGAGCGAGGGGAGGCCGACGCACGCAGGTTTGGCACGCCTTTCGAGGCTCATCAGGTGGCCGAGTGGGTGCGGTCTGGGGGCGGAGGTGCACATGGGTGAGGCCTTCAACGTGGAGCAAGCTGATCATGTTCAAGTGGTGTGTGGTGGCTCGAATTCCTAACCCTAGTATTGATGGAGTATGGGTTCTTGTTCATGCTCGGCCTGTAGAAGATACGTGAGGGAGAAGGAGTTGCGTTCTAGCGTGGTGATGAAGCAAAGTGTGATCAATGGCCCAGATCTGTTAGGTTATAAAAGTTATTAATTTAGTTGTAAATCATATAGTTTAAACTCGTGTAACTTCAAAATTTGATAACTTTTTCATACGAGGTCGAAAACGCGCGAAATCAGTTGCGTTGGAATCGTATGGACGAGCACTACGCGATGGAGTTGGTTTGGAGTCGTTTGGAGTTAGTGAGAATTTTGGGTAAAATTAAACGTCCGTTTAATTTTATTCGAAATAAATCGCTAAAACGGAAATTAAAATCAAGGTGAGAACTTCTCACTCAATCGAATCAGTTTCGATTTTATTTTAAATAGTTAGATTTAAAATATTTGAATGCATGTTTGAATGATGATTAATATCTATTGATTGTTAAAATAGACATTATACGCCGTTAGTAAGCGGATGTTATTTAATAAAAACATATACCGCGAATATTTCATAAACAGTGAAATTGGTATTATAAATAATATCAATATATATATTGGCATATGTATATATTGCAGTTGATTAATTTCCCGTATTTTTTAGCGGATGAGACCCTATTGCGCCGTTATTAAGCGGATAATATTTAATAAAAACATATACCGCGATAATTTCGTACTGGAGCGAAATTGGTATTGTGCTAATGTTTTTGGATGCAGGAAAACAGGTTGGAGGGATCCAACTGGATTCCTCAACAGTATTTATTTAATTTCAGATATTTTGATATTTGATTGATTATCATATCGATATATGATATCGTTGTTGTCGTGATTGACTATTTGGTGTGTAGCATCATTGGACCCAGATTTTGGACTTTTAAAATGATTTTTAAAAGTGATTTTTGAAAATATACTTTATTTTTGGAATTGATCCATTTTAAATAATTAAACGTTATAATTTTTAAAGTTATAAAAAATTATGATTTTGTGAAATATAGTTAAAAGCCGATTTTTGAGAAATATGAACTAATGATTTTATAAAATAGTTTAGATTGGATTTTTGAATATATTATAAAAGTTTAAAATATAAGATTTATAAAATTTGATTATTTTATAAATCGAAGTGGTGAAATTTTAAAGGAAATTAAAGACGTTTAAAAGAATAATATAAATTGATTTATATTAAGAGATTTATAAACGGATATTTATAAATTGAAATATTGACTTATAAAACGAGTTTTTATAAGTGTTTGAATGAAGTGAAAATGAAATTCATAAATGAATGAAATTTATAGAATTATAAACTGTGAAGTTATAAAAGAAATTTATAAATAGTAAGATTTATAAATTTGGTGAAATTATTTGAAGAATAGATTAGTTAGATAAATGGATCTTATAAGTTATAAGATTTATAAATTAGAAAGTCTTTAAAAGAACGATTTTGTAAAGTAATCGTTTTATAAGTATTTAACTTATAATATGAACGTTTAGTTTATAATTTAGTTATAAACTGGAATAGGTGAATAAAGGAATTTATAAAAAGGAAGTTTTTATAAATAAATAGAAATGGAATTTATAAACGTTGTTTTATAAATCCGCAAACAACTTATTTTGATAAGTTAATTGTCATAACTTATTTAATGGAGTTATATTCACATTTTTGAATAGTGAATAATCCTTTGAATTAAAATGAATAAAAGAATGAAATATGTTAACGAAGTTTATTCACATTTTTGAATAGGGAATAACACGTTAAGAAATTGTTTTGGATTTGGTGTTTTAAACAGAATTAAAACGATCTAACGATGTTTTAAAATGTGTTGAGATTCGAAACCATAGATTTCAACATTTATTGTTGAAATAGACGCTTTCGAGAAATAGAAGGAAATAATGGACTATAACACTGTTGTTATAGTAAATGATTTCCGAAGGGAAATGTTTTGAATAGTATTGGGATTTATATATCTATTTTAATTTCGAATCCCTATACTAGTGATTTTGGGTTGTCGTAACGATGTTTTACGTAACATTCGTTTTAGCCCAAATAAATATGTTAAGAGAATGATTTCCTTAAAGAATGAAATATATACTTAATCTCGATTTAAGTATATTGAATATTTTCTAAGTATTGAAAATAAAGAGGATTGTGAATCACTTATGAATGTATAAGTAGGGAAATGTTTTCCAATATAAAGTGAATATTAGAGAATTTAACTTTTTGAAGATAAATTGAAAATGAATAATTAAAATCATATATTCATAGATATTTTGAAATATAAATTCAATATGGAATTTATAAATGAAATTGGAAATTGGGTTTAAAAAAAAATATTGATTTATTTTGAAATGTTGAAATTATATATCTTGTAAAGATATTTTGGAAAATAAATAATTTGGAAAATTATTTGGAATCTGGTGATGTGTGCATATCCATTGATAGTTCAATAACCGACTATCAATATTTCCCTTTGAATGGGTAATTGATGTGATTTGTTTGAATGTGAATGTTACACTTATTTTTGAATAAGCGCTCACTATTCGGGTTAACCGGGAAAGGACCATGGGGTCGTATAACCCATTCCGAATATGTGATACGTCGTTATGAATTGCATTTGAAGATCGGTGTTGAAGACCGAGTATTTGTGAAAACGATAGGATGACCTATCGATTGTCTCTGCACTGGGTAGCTCCTGGTATAGAGATCTCTTAAGTGATGGGAAATTCGATCGGGATTGTGAATACCCGTATTGCAAGGGCTTCGTAAGAAGTGCCTTCGGTTTTGTTCGAGCCCGGAACAGACTTGTATGGATTGTATGTCTGACATTACAAATTGAGATGTAAAGCCGATTTCTTTCAAATATATTTCTGTTGGTGGCGGAGAATTTATTCTTTTAGCTTAACACCCTTCTCTGGGACGTACGAGCTCAGAGGTTATGTAGTTGAATGTTATCAGCGATATATTCCCAATTTGGTAATGTGACATGCTGAGTGATGCTGAAATGATCATTGTGTTGATTATTTGTGATAGGATCATTTATTTGATCGTCTATCCTTGTGATCATTGTGTTGATCATTTGTTGACCCAAAGCATGGCTTTTGTATAAAGTATGTTTTTGTGGACGTGACTTTGTCGAGCCTCACATCCCGGAATGGTCAAAACAGGAAAGATGCGGCAAGGTTATGAGGGGTAGCTCCCTTTAGGGTATGTGCATTTCCTTCTGGAAAGGGTGGTATCATGGTATGGAGCCCAGATACTTACTCATGTTGAAACACTATATTTTATTACTGTGTGGTGTTGTTGGTGACGAGCGCTCGGTTAAAGGTCCAATGGGACCGGGGGATGCCATATTCGTGTAGTAGTTACCTAGTGATAAAGGTAACCCGGCCTTGTGTTGGCAGAGAGCTGGTTAAGTTCTCGGGGACGTCCAGCCAGAGGCATTTCCATGTGGCAATGGGAAGTTCCTTGGCCTGACCATTTGTTGGAAATCCAAAGAAACAATACGAAACTTGTACGGTTTTAGTTGTATAACCTGCTGTGGAATGTGGCGGTAACCTGCTATTGAACATAGTTAGCTATAGTAGGCATACGATAATGGTCGTATGTTGGCTAAGATTTATATTCTACTTTTGAAATAAATTTTTCCTACACTATACACTAATAATAATATCAAATGTCTTTTAAATGCGTATCAAGCATCTTTGGCTATCATAAGGAGAAATCTCCTCCGATTCTGCGTTTGCATGTGTGTGTGTGCGGGAGGCCTTATGGTAGTCTCATTTTTAAAAGCATTGCGAATTGAATTTAAAATATTCTTCTATTTTGATTTTAAAGTTAAATAAACTGTTTTGAGTTCTCACACCAGTCACATGACTGACTCGGAGTTTATTGTTTTCCTTCCTAAACTCTGGGTGCCCACAAATTTCCACACGGGCAGTTAAGAGTTAAGGTTTATCAGGATATTCTGGATATTCTGGAGTTGCTGGAGGCAAGCTGGATGGCATGGCGTATTATTTATATAGTATTTCTTTTTCCGCTGCACTGTTTGTTGTTGTTGTACACTCTGATGATATGATGTAATGAAATGAAATGAAATGTAATGACTGATATAGTTCTTTGTTTAAAGATTATTCATTTATTATTATATGTTGTTCCGCTGCGAATTGTGAGATTCTGTTGTTGTTCTGTTGTTTTCTGTCCTGTTCTATGTTCTCTATTCTATTTTTTTTCTATTTTCTCTCCTCTCTATCTTCTACCTTCTTATTCTTTTTCTCTTCTCTTTTCTTAAATTCTTTTTAAAACCCATAACTATCCGGTTTTCGGCCTTCGATTTCTCGGCAGTCGATAAAGTGAGTATCGATGTTGAATTTTCGAAAGTCGAAAATTTTCAGGGCGTTACATTTGGTATCGGAGCTGATGGTTAAGCGACAACCATGGTTCTGTTGGGTATAATTCATTAGAGATAGAGTCAGCAGTACTCTAGAATGAATTTGTGTGTAATAATAGATATGAGAGCGTATTTGTTAGCGAATATAAAATTGTTTTATATTGTGATGATTGGTTTATTGAGTGGCATATGAACCTTCGTCAGCGTGGTCTCGACAACTATGCCGAAGGGGTTTCTAAACACTTGAATAGAACAATTCGACATAATATTGATTTTAAAATTGGGTAAATGAAATAATTTTGCCTTGAGTATATTTTATATATAAAGGAATAATTTTTCAGAATTATTAAAGTATATATAAGTTGATTGTTTAGTTGTTTGAATAATCTAAATAAAAGAATAATTGTATAAGTATAATGAATTATGAGAATTGAATTATAATTAGAGTGATTTACAATTATGAAATAAAACTTATATGTATAAGAAGTGAAACTATATGAATATAATTATGAATATGAGTTGTAAATGAAAATGAATTTAAAGTTAAATGGAAATTTACTTTAGAAATAGAAATATAACTTAAATTATGTTGAATGAAGTTGATATTAGTATCAAAGTAAATTAGTAAAGTGAAGTGATAAATGTGAACTTAAGTTATGTAAATAAAATTCAACTTTAGTAATTGAATTGAGTTAATGGATTAAATGTTAATCAATTGAATGTGAATTAAATTGATATGGAATAATGAATATAAGTGTTAATTCATTAAAATCTAATGTTATTGAAAGTTGAATAATTGAATGAAGTCAATTTAATTGAACCAATTGAAAGTGATGGTGTTAAAACCAAATTGAATGAATATATGCAAAGTGATTTTGTTGTTATATGGTTGTTAGTTGATTTTATATAATTCATTAAGTATTAATGAAAGTGAATTAATGAAATTGAAAGCTATGTAATTGAATTCAAATTGAAAGTAAATAAATTTGAATAGAATTGAACGTGAATTGGATTTAATTAGTGAATGCAAACTAATTAAAATTGAATAAGAATGAATGTTGATAAAATCCAATGTTGATAAATCAAATGTGATTTAAAGTTGAAAACCCAAATTCATTGAATATTAATGAGAATATGGATGATAGTTGGTTGATAGTTGAATATATGTTGTTTTACTACATGTGCTATGTGACATATATAGTTATTATGTTGCTATATGATGTATATTGAGATTATTATCTATATGCATGATTCTCATGTTGTTTGTTGAGTGATTAGTAGGTGCGGATCGCGTTTGCTTCGCATTTGGAGCTCGCTTTTGCGCTATATTAGCCGTATATGCTTGCTAATAAAAATATAAGGTACATATCTCGGATTAAATACAGTACTTTTACACTTTTTCCCTGCGGGATGCCTCATTACTTGATGAGATGTATATTTGTGATATATATACTGTCATTTTTTTTTCGGATCGAGCCGCGCAAAGGAGACCATGGCGAATTTTTCCGAAAATTTAAGGCGTTAGAAAAATTTGAGAAAATTGGAAAATTTTGAAAACTTTAACTTTGATTTTGGAATTGAAAGTTAAACAATAGTAATTGTTTTTGAAAAGATAACTAAGTATGATTGGAAAACTTAGTAAAGTATTGTAAGAAGTTTAACTATGAATTTTGGAAAGTTAATAAATTCTATAATTTTTCTTACTTGTAATTTCGAGGACGAAATTCTTTTAAGTGGGGAAGATTGTAACGACCCAGAATTTTTAGAAATTAAAATAGGAATATTTAATTAATTTTAAATATTTATAAGTGAATTTATAAGTCAAATAAATTTTTATTTGAATTATTGAATTTAATTGGATTATTAAATCGATAATTTAATACGTCAAATTATGGAAATAATTGAAAATATAGTTAAATATGATTGAAAATGATTTGTAAAATTTTATTTTATCATATGGGAGTTAGAATGATATTTTAGAACTTTTAAAATCGAATTAAAAGTTAATTTGTGAAAATTGAATATTTTAATATTTAAATCGACTAGTGAAAATAGCCAATTTTTGAACAGTCTCAGAATTGAACGAAACCAGTTTCATTGGATCCGTAATAGTTAGTTATTACCGGATTTCAAATTTCGTGTCAATCGGAGTTATCGTTTGATCGTGGCAGCTCGAAACGCATTGATTTATTTTTAATTTTAATTTGGCGAGTAAAAATAGCCATTTTTCAAAAAGTCTCGGATTTCGACGAAACCAGTTTCATCGGATCCGTAATGTGATATTATTGTAAGGTTTCAAATTTCAAGTCAATTGGATTTACCGTTTGTCCGGTACAAATTAAAGCGCCTAGAAATCGACTTAAATCGGTTTAATTTAAATTGAGCGTTTACAGCCATAACTCGCACATACTTCCGAATTAGCTTCCGAAACCTGTTCCATTGTGTCCGGAACGCGGGGTAAACCCTAGAAACGCTGGTTACGGCGCGTAAATCGGAGTTCGAAATTTCCGGGATGAATAGTGTCGCTCGTTCTCTTATAAATAGCCCCTACCCCTTCACAAAAAAATAAAAAAATATCAAAACCCTAACCCTAAAATATGCAGCCGCCTCTAACATTATCTAAGGCCAGAAATTCACAAGCTTCCTCCCTCAATTACTCCCAATCCATTCATCGATTCAACGAAGCTTCAACACGGAAGTCGAAGAGCATGAGGAGAGCTAGAGATCTATACGGTTGAGATCTGAAACGACGTCGGATAGTGGGAGCGAGGGGAGGCCGACGCACGCAGGTTTGGCACGCCTTTCGAGGCTCATCAGGTGGTCGAGTGGGTGCGGTCTGGGGGCGGAGGTGCACGTGGGTGAGGCCTTCAACGTGGAGCAAGCTGATCATGTTCAAGTGGTGTGTGGTGGCTCGAATTCCTAACCCTAGTATTGATGGAGTATGGGTTCTTGTTCATGCTCGGCCTGTAGAAGATACGTGAGGGAGAAGGAGTTGCGTTCTAGGGTGGTGATGAAGCAAAGTGTGATCAATGGCCCAGATCTGTTAGGTTATAAAAGTTATTAATTTAGTTGTAAATCATATAGTTTAAACTCGTGTAACTTCAAAATTTGATAACTTTTTCATACGAGGTCGAAAACGCGCAATCAGTTGCGTTGGAATCGTATGGACGAGCACTACGCGATGGAGTTGGTTTGGAGTCGTTTGGAGTTAGTGAGAATTTTGGGTAAAATTAAACGTCCGTTTAATTTTATTCGAAATAAATCGCTAAAACGGAAATTAAAATCAAGGTGAGAACTTCTCACTCAATCGAATCAGTTTCGATTTTATTTTAAATAGTTAGATTTAAAATATTTGAATGCATGTTTGAATGATGATTAATATCTATTGATTGTTAAAATAGACATTATACGCCGTTAGTAAGCGGATGTTATTTAATAAAAACATATACCGCGAATATTTCATAAACAGTGAAATTGGTATTATAAATAATATCAATATATATATATTGGCATATGTATATATTGCAGTTGATTGATTTCCCGTATTTTTTAGCGGATGAGACCCTATTGCGCCGTTATTAAGCGGATAATATTTAATAAAAACATATACCGCGATAATTTCGTACTGGAGCGAAATTGGTATTGTGCTAATGTTTTTGGATGCAGGAAAACAGGTTGGAGGGATCCAACTGGATTCCTCAACAGTATTTATTTAATTTCAGATATTTTGATATTTGATTGATTATCATATCGATATATGATATCGTTGTTGTCGTGATTGACTATTTGGTGTGTAGCATCATTGGACCCAGATTTTGGAATTTTAAAATGATTTTTAAAAGTGATTTTTGAAAATATACTTTATTTTTGGAATTGATCCATTTTAAATAATTAAACGTTATAATTTTTAAAGTTATAAAAAATTATGATTTTGTGAAATATAGTTAAAAGCCAATTTTTGAGAAATATGAACTAATGATTTTATAAAATAGTTTAGATTGGATTTTTGAATATATTATAAAAGTTTAAAATATAGGATTTATAAAATTTGATTATTTTATAAATCGAAGTGGTGAAATTTTAAAGGAAATTAAAGACGTTTAAAAGAATAATATAAATTGATTTATATTAAGAGATTTATAAACGGATATTTATAAATTGAAATATTGACTTATAAAACGAGTTTTTATAAGTGTTTGAATGAAGTGAAAATGAAATTCATAAATGAATGAAATTTATAGAATTATAAACTGTGAAGTTATAAAAGAAATTTATAAATAGTAAGATTTATAAATTTGGTGAAATTATTTGAAGAATAGATTAGTTAGATAAATGGATCTTATAAGTTATAAGATTTATAAATTAGAAAGTCTTTAAAAGAACGATTTTGTAAAATAATCGTTTTATAAGTATTTAACTTATAATATGAACGTTTAGTTTATAATTTAGTTATAAACTGGAATGGGTGAATAAAGGAATTTATAAAAAGGAAGTTTTTATAAATAAATAGTAATGGAATTTATAAACGTTGTTTTATAAATCCGCAAACAACTTATTTTGATAAGTTAATTGTCATAACTTATTTAATGGAGTTATATTCACATTTTTGAATAGTGAATAATCCTTTGAATTAAAATGAATAAAAGAATGAAATTTGTTAACGAAGTTTATTCACATTTTTGAATAGGGAATAACACGTTAAGAAATTGTTTTGGATTTGGTGTTTTAAACAGAATTAAAACGATCTAACGATGTTTTAAAATGTGTTGAGATTCAAAACCATAGATTTCAACATTTATTGTTGAAATAGACGTTTTCGAGAAATAGAAGGAAATAATGGACTATAACACTGTTGTTATAGTAAATGATTTCCGAAGGGAAATGTTTTGAATAGTATTGGGATTTATATATCTATTTCAATTTCGAATCCCTATATTAGTGATTTTGGGTTGTCGTAACGATGTTTTACGTAACATTCGTTTTAGCCCAAATAAATATGTTAAGAGAATGATTTCCTTAAAGAATGAAATATATACTTAATCTCGTTTTAAGTATATTGAATATTTTCTAAGTATTGAAAATAAAGAGGATTGTGAATTACTTATGAATGTATAAGTAGGGAAATGTTTTCCAATATATAGTGAATATTAGAGAATTTATCTTTTTGAAGATAAATTGAAAATGAATAATTAAAATCATATATTCATAGATATTTTGAAATATAAATTCAATATGGAATTTATAAATGAAATTGGAAATTGGGTTTAAAAAAAAATATTGATTTATTTTGAAATGTTGAAATTATATATCTTGTAAAGATATTTTGGAAAATAAATAATTTGGAAAATTATTTGGAATCTGGTGATGTGTGCATATCCATTGATAGTTCAATAACCGACTATCAATATTTCCCTTTGAATGGGTAATTGATGTGATTTGTTTGAATGTGAATGCTACACTTATTTTTGAATAAGCGCTCACTATTCGGGTTAACCGGGAAAGGACCATGGGGTCGTATAACCCATTCCGAATATGTGATACGTCGTTATGAATTACATTTGAAGATCGGTGTTGAAGACCGAGTATTTGTGAAAACGATAGGATGACCTATCGATTGTCTCTGCACTGGGTAGCTCCTGGTATAGAGATCTCTTAAGTGATGGGAAATTCGATCGGGATTGTGAATACCCGTATTGCAAGGGCTTCGTAAGAAGTGCCTTCGGTTTTGTTCGAGCCCGGAATAGACTTGTATGGATTGTATGTCTGACATTACAAATTGAGATGTAAAGCCGATTTCTTTCAAATATATTTCTGTTGGTGGCGGAGAATTTATTCTTTTAGCTTAACACCCTTCTCTGAGACGTACGAGCTCAGAGGTTATGTAGTTGAATGTTATCAGCGATATATTCCCAATTTGGTAATGTGACATGCTGAGTGATGCTGAAATGATCATTGTATTGATTATTTGTGATAGGATCGTTTATTTGATCGTCTATCCTTGTGATCATTGTGTTGATCATTTGTTGACCCAAAGCATGGCTTTTGTATAAAGTATGTTTTTGTGGACGTGACTTCGTCGAGCCTCACATCCCGGAATGGTCAAAACAGGAAAGATGCGGCAAGGTTATGAGGGGTAGCTCCCTTTAGGGTATATGCATTTCCTTCTGGAAAGGGTGGTATCATGGTATGGAGCCCAGATACTTACTCATGTTGAAACACTATATTTTATTACTGTGTGGTGTTGTTGGTGACGAGCGCTCGGTTAAAGGTCCAATGGGACCGGGGGATGCCATATTCGTGTAGTAGTTACCTAGTGATAAAGGTAACCCGGCCTTGTGTTGGCAGAGAGCTGGTTAAGTTCTCGGGGACGTCCAGCCAGAGGCGTTTCCATGTGGCAATGGGAAGTTCCTTGGCCTGACCATTTGTTGGAAATCCAAAGAAACAATACGAAACTTGTACGGTTTTAGTTGTATAACCTGCTGTGGAATGTGGCGGTAACCTACTATTGAACATAGTTAGCTATAGTAGGCATACGATAATGGTCGTATGTTGGCTAAGATTTATATTCTACTTTTGAAATAAATTTTTCCTACACTATACACTAATAATAATATCAAATGTCTTTTAAATGCGTATCAAGCATCTTTGGCTATCATAAGGAGAAATCTCCTCCGATTCTGCGTTTGCATGTGTGTGTGTGCGGGAGGCCTTATGGTAGTCTCATTTTTAAAAGCATTGCGAATTGAATTTAAAATATTCTTCTATTTTGATTTTAAAGTTAAATAAACTGTTTTGAGTTCTCACACCAGTCACATGACTGACTCGGAGTTTATTGTTTTCCTTCCTAAACTCTGGGTGCCCACAAATTTCCACACGGGCAGTTAAGAGTTAAGGTTTATCAGGATATTCTAGATATTCTGGAGTTGCTGGAGGCAAGCTGGATGGCATGGCGTATTATTTATATAGTATTTCTTTTTCCGCTGCACTGTTTGTTGTTGTTGTACACTCTGATGATATGATGTAATGAAATGAAATGAAATGTAATGACTGATATAGTTCTTTGTTTAAAGATTATTCATTTATTATTATATGTTGTTCCGCTGCGAATTGTGAGATTCTGTTGTTGTTCTGTTGTTTTCTGTCCTGTTCTATGTTCTCTATTCTATTTTTTTTCTATTTTCTCTCCTCTCTATCTTCTACCTTCTTATTCTTTTTCTCTTCTCTTTTCTTAAATTCTTTTACCCATAACTATCCGGTGTTCGGCCTTCGATTTCTCGGCAGTCGATAAAGTGAGTATCGATGTTGAATTTTCGAAAGTCGAAAATTTTCGGGGCGTTACAAAAAATATGAAATATTTACACTTGATTTGAAATAAAAAATATAATATAAAATTTGAACATATTATTGGTTTTAAACTAACGGTTTTTGAGCTTATACTCGTTCTAAATTACGAAATTAATAAATGATTGGATTTAAAGAAATGTTATTTTAAATTTCGTTTAGGATGTTTGATATCAAATTTCTAATAGTATTATAAAACTTTCAAAAAATCCTTGTATAATACCGTGAGCATACTTATGTATATCTTATATAAACAAGTTCGAAGGTATTATAAGCTTAATCTTTTAAGATATATTGGAATATTTTGTTCCTCTTCAAAGTCGAATACCAAAAACTTAAAGATTTTTTTTATAATCAAATTTGTTTCGAATATGAAATTGGTTCATAATTAGCTTGAAATTTTATAAGTCTTCCAAAATTAAGTATTTATACTTAACTGGAAATTATTTTCTAATGACTTGAATGGTTATAAAATAGTTATGAAATGGTTGGATGAATATTTCTTACTGAATGGTTTCCTTTTTTGCAAATCATTATCATATCTAATTTTGGTTGCATGTAACTTCACATTCCATTAGAATTGCATGTAGGAGTGCATCATATTTATCAGTTGCGTTACATTGCTTTGTTTCATATGAGTGCTGCATTATGTGGTATTGGTATTTATGATAGAATAGTTAGTATATTGTCCTTTCATCATGTTTAATTCTCTTAAATTATGTAAGTAAGATACATGCTTATGGAAGCAATAGCTATTGCTTTTAGTTTCATAAGTAGAGCTTTGTTTGGCCGATAAGTAGGTACGTTTTCGGATTACGGTTTTGTAGCGGTATTTTACTATTTTCCCATGGTTTGGGATGCTATATTATTCAAATAAGATGTATGCCATGCAATTATTAATACTATTTTTTTCCAAACCTATCACCGCAAAGGAGACGCTGTCGAAATTTTCTGAAAATTTAGGACTTAGGAAATTTTCGTGGAAATAGGTTTAATTTCAAATTTATATTAAAAATAACTAAGTTTAAATTGTTTTATAAATTGATCCCTTCTTGTTTCTTTTCAAGGATAAAAAGTTTTGAGTTGGGGAGATTATAACGACCCGTATTTTTGACAATTAAAAATATTAAATTAATTAAGGCTTGAAATTCAAATTTTTCAGAAATTAAAAATTTGTGATTTATTGATGTAAAATTTGTTAGGATATAAAACGTGATCTTAAATAAATGCTAAAACAACTAATTCTAATGAGGTAAAAGGTTGTAATGCATATTAAAATATAATTTAATGATATTGATTTGAATATGATTTATTTAATAATTGTTTGAATGTAAATTCCATTAATGTAATAATAGGCGTTAATACATGAATGGAATAATTTAAGAAGTAAATGTTGGAATATATGAAATGAACATAAATTATGGTATAATTTGCATTTGTTTGAAATCTAATATTGAACATAAACTGCAATAAGGGTTGTTGGAATCCGTTAATTGAAAAGAAAAAACAAGTGCATTGTAATTAATAAGTTCAACATAAGAACTTACATTTTAAATTTAATTAAAATGAACATTTTAATGAAGTTTAAGCCTTGACTTGAAAAGAGTGAATTGAACGTTTATCTCTAATCGTAATAACAAATGTTGAATATAAATTAAGAATTAAGTGAATATTTTAATGAAAGAATAGCATACGTTGTTATTTGAAATGTATCTTGGAGAAGTTGATTTTGAATAAGATAAAATATGTACTTCGTAAATGGTGTATAAATTTTTTTGTATACCAAATTTTATAAAACTTATTTGAATTAGTATAAATGAAAAGAAAACTATGTTTAATAGTTAGAATTCATTTGAAATTAGTAATGAAATTAGTTGAAATGTTTCAATTAAAAGGAAACATGAATGAAGTGGTAATGAAGTAGTTAATATAGAACCTTGCATTTTTGTGTTAAAATGGAATGAACATTTTAATTGAAATAAATGCACATTTTGAGACATATAAAATAAAACTTTCAAATTTGAATAAGTATGATTTTATAAAAAAAAAAGATTGAGTTTTGGAATAATATATGTAAACACACTTATTAGTATTAAAAATTTAAAATATATTAGAGGGTTTATGGTTGTGTAAATGTTGTGGAATCAATTAGAAATTACATTGTATTAACAATTGTACATTAATTACACATGTGCACATATATTTATTTTTCCATTTTATATATGGTTAAAACTTATAAATTGGTTGCATTAATGTGGCTGTTACAGTAATTAAAAAAGTAAAGTAAATCATTATTATAATGCATAGATAGATATATATCCATGAATTAAGAAAATTGGTTTGAGTATCGTAAATAAATATATAGATCGATTGGTTGGTTGATTGATTGATTGATTGTTAATTGATTGATTAAGTTAATGACATGTGCGCATATTAACATAAAATAAATGTTTCAACAAAGGATTAGATGGTATAAATATGTGTATATTTGAGTTTATTGAAATTGATTAATTGGAGTATGTTTTTGAATTTGGACCCCCAAAGTTTGTTTATAGTATATAAGTAGTCCCTTCATTTGCTTTATATTTATTATCACATCCATATTCACTTTCTTTTCATTTTCAAGTTCTCCATGTAGGTTCCACTTAAGCATCAATTTCATTTGTTAGACTACTAGTTCGTTTCTTATTAATTAATAGTTGCCTCAACTAATTTATTTCTAATTAGTAATTCCGCATTCTTTTCATTTGTTTCTTTTTTTTCCTCGTTTGCTCCTTTCCAAGTATTTTACTTGAATTTTTTTTTTTAATTCTTAATGTGAACATCCAAATTAATATTCATGCCACCTCATTAGCATTTATGCGTTATTAGTTCTCGCAGCTTTCTTTCATTGGCAATTTATGCTCTTAAAGCTTCAAATTAAAAATGGAAGATTTATTTTTATCTTCATTCATCTTTTTATTCCTTTACTACACCTATTTTAATACCTACCATTTTTTTGGTTGTTCATATTTTTACTTTATTCAAATCCTGATTTGTTTATATTTACTTTATTAGCTTTTCATTTGTTTCCATCTTCATTCTTGTAGCCTATTTCATTTTTCAAATCTCATCTTTTGTAGCTTCATTTTTCCAAACAAAATATACCGACCCGTAGATGTTCGACCATCGAAAATCGACATTAATACATTCACTATATAGCATGCCGAGCAATCGAGTGCCGGAAATACTAGATCATTAGGGTTGAAGAAGGAAAGATAGAAGAAAATAGAAAACAATAATATATAGATCTCACAATCGCAGAAATATATAATAGATAATAACATATCTTTATACAAAAGAATTATAAATATTTTTATACATGTCATCATCAGAATACAAAAATTATCAAATTAAGTCTGGACAATTTTTATAACTTGTCCTCACCAGTGCTGACTATATAGTCTACACACATAGTGGAATATAGTCAAATATGTGATACACGTATGAAAACCTCTAGCTTATCTCCTAAGCTCCATAGCATCCTAACATGAATCTGTAATACTCGGTCTGACCCGAGCGTTATAACAAAATAACATCTGAGTCAGTCTGGAGAACCAGCTTGAGAAAACATACTCAATTTGAACTGTTAATGTTATCACAATCCTTTGAAAAACAAAGGTATCTCCTAAGTCCGCGTCAGACATAAACACGACGGGTGTTTACCTTATGATAACCAAAACACTTTTCTAGAAAATCCTATGATATCATAATAGTGTCTAAGTACAAATACTTATTAAAATTGCTGAAATTGTTACATTAATTAAATTCCAGCATACTATGCTCTACAATCAAAACCGTAAAGGCTCGTAGTGGATATTGGATTTCATACAATGACTGGACAACTGGGGTACCGTTCGCCACAGTACACCTCTAGAAAAATGTACCAAAATCGTACCTAACAATCCCTGCCAACACAGGACCGGCCTACCCCTTACTGGATAGTACCGAATATGTCATCACCCCAGGTGTTCCCTCCCTTAATCGAGTGCTCTCTTTTTCCATGCACAACCATATCATTAATTTTAATATAATATATCCGAGGCTAGAAAAGTGATAACATACCCTACTTTGGTGCGACCCACTTAGCCCTACTGCATCTTTCCTATTTTAGTCATTCCCGGTTGATGAGGGTTGAGGCTATGTTTTACCTTTTTCCTAGCATTCATACTTGGAATGCTAACACTGCTTTCCAAGCAAAGATGCAAATGATAACATTCATCCATACAAGTTGTTATGGGTCTGAACAAACCGAATCTTGAAATCACGGTCTCCATTAGCTTCTTGATTTCACAGCTCGTACCGCACAAACCGAAACGAAGTGGTTTTTGGATAATTAAATCCAATCCCGATCTCTTCGAAACTATCAACAAATTTGGCTAGATTTGATAGTCGGTTATTTAACTATTAAATAACACACAAAAGTAGTCACTAGGCTCAATTTATTAAACCTTTTCAAAATGTTAATTTCAAATATCTTTACATAGATATATATTCAAATTTCTTCTAGTATTCCAACATTTGAAAAAATATTCACATCCTTATATCCTTAATGGGATATTTTCGAACCATATTAACACTTAGAAATATTTCCGTTTAACCTTCCCATAGTCAAAACATTCCCAAATCATTTTATCCCAATACTTATGAATAATTTCCAAGTCCAACGTAGTATTTCATTACTTAGAGAATATTCCTATAAGAAAATTTTCATCGCTAAAATATCCCCAAATCTTTAATTTCAATACCTAGGAAAATATTATACGTTTCTTTTCCAAAATAAATTCTAATATCCAAACTTAGGAAATATTCCTCACTTATCTCATAAATCTCCAGCATTACCATTAATTTCCTTATATAATTTCCAAAATCAATTATACTCATTTATGTTTCCACTACTCATTTCTAACTTCTTTTATGAATTCTAATTCATTCTTCGAAGTTTCTCTTATTTCAACGATTCGAAAATTTCCTTTAATTTTCGGAATTCCAATTCAAGATTTCGATTACAAAAGTCATATCTGTTATATAACCCCATTTACAAATCTCGGGAAAATTTATTAATAAATTAAAATCATTTCAAAACTCTCTTTATATATAATAAGTATTTTAAAAGAATAATAATTTATTTTTAAAATATGTTTAAATAGTTATTTAAAAATATTAAAACACTTTTAAATAGACGACGACAACCAATTTCCAAATCATTTATAAGTAATAATAATCTATTCACAAAGTTTGTTATAAAAATTAGAATTTAATTCAATTAATGTTAGATATTTGAAAATTTACTTTTCGACATATTTAAATACTAAATAGCTTTGAACATATAGATTAATAAATAAAAATCCCATTTTTAAAAACGGTAAAATTTGTCGAAAAAAATATATATTTAAAATTCCAATAACTAATTTCAATTTATAAATCTCTCTTGATTCATATAACATCAACTACATTCCAATTCCCTAACCATACTTACATTCCGAAAAATAGAATCCACTATTTTTCTCTTAAACCGATTTCCATATTCTGATATACTATGAATTTATATCCCCAGTTATCGACTGATATCGTTTTTCCCATATTCTAAACATCGTTTATAAATTTATAAACTCCTTTGAGTGTTTGCTTATTTATAAAACAAATTTCATTTATAAAATCTCATTTTATAAATCCATTTCTTAAGAAATTCCATTTACTTTTCAAATCTATTTTAAATCTCGATTTTAACTTCTTTTCCATATATTTTTTAGAAGTACCATTTTAAAATCCATTATTTTAAATCCTCTACATAAATTATTTTTAAAATCTCTACTAAAAATATTTTTTCCCGACTAATCAAGCACAACCCATAATCAATTATTGTTTTATCCAAATCAATTTCTTTTAAAATAATCCGAATTCCGATATTTTTATATTCAAAACTCCTTTTAATTCCTTCAAATTTAAAAATAATATTTACGATTTTAAAATACCAAAATTAAGGCCAGTGCTACTATAGCATCCAATGATTCAAATTTCCAAATAATCTATATTGGATTATTCACACCAATCATTAACACTATATATGAAATTGAAATAAACATTTTTGATCCGGTTGGATCCTCCAACCTGTTTCCCTGCATCCACAGATGTTAGACAACATAAAATACCAATTCCGCTTCGAAGCAGGATATCACAGTAATATAGAGTCATCCGCTATTATGTTGGGCGTATAGGGTCTCATCCGCTCCAACTGGTGGGAATATATCCAATATATACTAGTATATATATAATATAACATCCAAACTGATAATTTATTTACAAATTCAACCAAGCATCCAATAATTAATTTTTAATTGCTATAAATTGACAAGTTTGCCAAATTGAGTGAGGTTTACTCACCTTGATTGTCGAATCTATTAATCGCTCCAATTTAAATTCTTCTGCTCAGATTCTACAGCTTCGAATCCAAACGACTGATTCCATTCGATTGAACTTCGTATAAGTAAAATTTCGAATTTGTACAAGTTAATGATTTCACTTCGAATTAAAATTTATCAACTAACTTCTTAAGTCTTAAACTAATTACTCGCTAACAAGTTTAATTAACCTTTAATTGCAAAATTATAATTACCTACACAACCGCAAAACACTACCAGGCCTCAAACCCCAACTTCGACCTTACCTATTTCGACTCCACTCATCGACTGCCGCTTCTCCTAGCTTACTGCCTTTGATGTTCTCAAGTCAACAACAACGGTCAACCTAAAATCTTCACCTACAACTGGCAAGAATTTGCTAATCAACAAAGTCAGCCTCTATTCCTCACTAGCACACTCGCACATCCCTCCATCAATGTTGCAATAACAAACATCGCCCCTCTTCTTCCTCCAAGTTGCGTTGCACCCTTAGTCAATGCCAGGATTTTTAACGCCTCCTCTTTCATGCCACCAAATCCCAATAGCAACCCACCCTCATGAACCCTTAGTTCGCGCGCCTACCCACCGAACTCCTAGCTCGCCTCCCTATAATAGCCGCCGCGTGCGTGCGCAAACGCGAGTCGCCAAACCCTAGGTTGCCATGATTAGTTTTTTTCCTTCTATTTCTCTATCTTGATTTTGAAAAGATGAGAAGGCTTTCGCGATTTTAAACTGAAAGGAGGAGACATGGCTCTAATTCGAGCAAATTTTTTCCTTCATTCTTTTCTCCTGATGCACTCGTTTTTGAAGAGGAAGGAGGGATAGAGCAAACGTATGTGATTTTAAATGAAAAGAGGGCGGTGTTACAGAGGGTAGGGTGGCTTGTTAAATCATAGACAAGGTCGGCTAAAATTTACCTTGATTTGATTTATAATTTTTTCTATTGAAAATATCTCGTTTATGTACCTCGCAATTACGAACCCCTACTGAGGTGTGCCTTCTGGCATTCATAATGTTATATCCCTATCCCAAAGCAAATGGTTAAAGTCTCGAGGTCTAATTCGATCGTATGTGGAAGATACATTTTAAATCGACTATTTAAATTAAATTCAATAAAATTATTTCTACGCGTTTTCAGATCGCACGACCAAGCGGTACATCCAAGCACTATGAAATTTGAAATCCATTAATATTACACTATTACGGATCAAATGGAACAAGTTTCATCGAATTCTAAGACTGTGCCTCGGATCGCTATTTTAACGCGTCGATTAGATCGACGATTTCAAAAATTGGTGAAATCACTTGAAAATTCCAGTTTTACAAACTTATTAGCTAAATTCTAATTCAAATAAAATTTATATCAATATTAGAAACTGTTTTGATTCATAATCAACTCAAATTTAAATTATTTAAACAATTTTTCAATTATAAATTCAACAATTGAATTTATTTAATAAATCACTATATTTGGAACTTAAGTTTTATTCCAGTATTTGGTCAATAAAATTCATAATAAAATTTTATTTCCATTTCAAATTTGACATTTAAAATAAATAAAATACTCAAAATCAAATGAATTAAAAATCCGGGCCGTCACATAAAATTTCAACTTCATTATTTTTCTCTCTTTGCCTTCCTCCTTTTTCATTTTTTTCTTCTTCAAATCTCCTTCTTCCCCCTCTTCCACAACTTCTTTTTTTTCATTTTTCATATTCTTATTATTCAATTCTTCTTCTTTTTCAAAGTTTCTTGTTCTTTTTCAATTCCTCTTCTTTAAATTTTCTTCTTTTCCAAACCTTCTTCTTCTTTCCATATCTTTTTCTTCAAAATCAGATTTATACAAACTTCTTTCTCTTCCAGAACTTAAAAAAAATTAAGATAGCAAGGAAACAAAACAAAACGAGGAAGTAGTAGCGGATCCAAATCTGACCGTAAAAGGGAAAGCCAAAGGTGAGTGTTTAAACTTGCTCACGAAATACTGAAATTTAATTACAAGTTAAACCAAGTCATATAGTGATAAATTTATTAATTGTTGGTTGGGAATTTATTGATAGTTAAACACCAGTATTTGATAATTAAAAATTATTGTGACATGTTGTTGAATTGGTTGATTAGTTGAATTGGTTGATTTGAATGTTGATTGTATGTTGTGATGGATGCTATTATGGTTGAATGTGTGTTTGTTCATTTATTTGATACATCCCTGTTATCACCCTAGTTTATTATAATCATAAAAAAATTCATATTGATTATTTGAACATCGAATAAGCATACAAAATCCTTGGATTTCTTATATTGACATGTGAAACAAATTAGTATGCTTAGATTTACTTGTTGAACCATAGAAATGATTTTTGAGAAATAAACTGCCGTTATCTTATTTGAAAGTTTTCAAATTTAAATTTTGACACCCTAGGAAATTTTCATAAATTGAATTTCGAAACTATGGAAAATTTTCATAAATCAAATCTCTTAAATTTTAAATTTAATTTGGAATTTTTCTGTAAACTTATAAGTTATTAGAATGAATCTATTGTGAAATTTGTTATATTTTGAATTAAAAAATAATAACTCTTCTGGAAAATTTGAAACTTTAAAAATGTAGTTATCTGCATTCCATATTTCATTTGATTTTGGTTTAATTTGCATAAGAATTTTAGTTCTGACTCGAGTGTATTATTTTCCTTTACGCTCGGGTCAACTTGATTATTTCAGCGTTTCGAAGATATTATTTCTTGAAGATGAAGATGGAGTTTGTGGACCGTATTTGTTTATATTATTCTACTGTATTACTATATCTGTTAAATTTATAACTCTGATAATATTGTAAAGTGAAATTATTGTATATTGTTAAACTCCTTCATGAACTATTTATGTAATTATTATATTTTGTCATTTCGCTGCGAAATTCTGCAATATTATTTTTTTGTATATTATTTCTTTAGAATAAAACCCCATTGACAATCTATTCTTTTAGGTTGTTTGAGTCAGATATGTGTTGTTTATTGTCGACTTAAATTATCTAAAAAGGTAGGTCGTGGTGTATATTTTAATATAAATCACTTTATATTATTTTAATTAAATCCTATGTCAATATATACCCCTTTATCTTTATATTTTCATGTTTACATCCTCCTTATTCATTCCAAATTTCCTAAGATCTTAAGCTAAAGCATCCATGGCTTCCTCTTCATAATTTTAAAAATAGAAAAAAAAATCACTTTTTGGCTAAAATCTATTCTTTAGTTCACAAAATCACTCCTACATCTCCTACAACACCTTCTCTACCAAAACTCATGCTCGTCTACACCAAATCATAAGGGTCAAACCCAAATCATCCTAAGGCCAAACCTAATTAGCCTAGGCCGAGCCAAATTCAAGTGGTCAAGGCTCCAAAGGATTCAAACTTGCAATATTCTAAGGATTTTTCAAGTTTCGGCAAAAATTCACTTTGATTTAGAAAAGTTTCGAAGAGAAAAAGTAATATTTTTTGGAAAAGAAAAAAATTTCTTTTAATGATCTACGTGTTTAGAATTGTAGTGTTTATCATGTTGAACTATCATGTTGTTTGGATGACATATGATTGCAAGTTGGCTGTTTGGTATAGATTTATGATTTGGATAATATGTTGATATGTTGGATATGTCTATGGATATGGATATGTGATATTGGTTTATTATGATGGTAGTTTGTTTGTGAAACAAAACAGAGTATGTTGCAAGATGGTAGTGAAACTAGCGCCTTAAAAAGTCACAACGGGCTAGAAATCCAATTTGAAAACGAAAGTTATTTTCTAGCTTTGGATTTTTATAAATGTTTTTCGAAGTTTTTAGCTTTTGTTTAGCTCTTATAATTGTGGTTTCAAACACATGGTAGGTAGAGTTAAGTGAGATTCTACCTGGAATTCAATCAAGCGAATTGCGCTTATATCGATAGTCGCTATGGATGTAGTTCGGAAAATTTTATGATTTCAAGTTTTTAAGTGTTTTCTTTTGAATTTCTTTTGAAAAATCATTTCCAAATTATTAAGTAAGTCAAAATATTAAGTTTTTAATTATTTATTAATTTATTTAATAAATTTATTAATTAGGGAAATTATCATTTAATTAATTAATTAAGTAATTAAGTTAAGTAATTGGAGTTTAAGAAATATTAACTAAGTTAAATTTTTTTTATTAAGTTTTAAAAATATAAATTAATATAAAAGATAATTAAGTTCTATTTAATCAATTTTATTTATTTTAATCAATTATTTAATTAGAGTTAATTATTGTTTAATTGAAGGTTAATTATCAACTTAATTAAGGTTTAATTTCTTAAATAAATATTAATTAAATAGAATTTAATTAAGGTTTAATTATAGATAAATTAGGATTATTAATGATTAAATTTTGAATTGATTGAGATTAATTAAGATTAATTGAGTTTAAACTAATGGTTTAATTAAAGTTTATTTATTTTAAGGTTTTCTTTTAAAACTCTATCGGTTATTTATTTTTAACCACTTATATTGTTTAAGTAAAATGTTTTAAAACCAAGGATCTCTTGTCTATGCTATTAAGTAGCCAAATGAATTAAAGTAGTTGTAATGAATCGATGACGCGTTTTATTGAAAGTAAGTTGACTTGTACTTATCCCAAAATACCGCACAAACGTGGTGAATCCGAGGGGGTTAATTTCGATAAGCGGGTCATGATAATCTAAGCATATGGAACGTATGTTCATATGTAAATTTTTACACCCTGATAGTGGGATAGTCCATTATAAGCAACTAGACCCTCAAAAATTATCGGGCATTGGTTTGGAGAGGTAGGGATCGGATATTAATCCCAAAAACACTTCAAACTGAAGTAAACATTCGAATTGGAAATCGTAAAGGCGAGGCCTAAGATGAAGAATTTGAAATGCAAGGGTTATTTTCTACTAACCCTGAGGGTGATTCCAAAACAAGTGTTGTGGAAGTAGTGTCTACGGTTTGTTCATCTCCTGAACGACTTGTATAGATGAAGCCTGGCATTTTGTCAACATAAGGAAGGCAATGTTAGCATTCCAGGTGGCAATGCTATAATAAGGTAAACATAGCCTTAGCCTCATTAACTGGAAATGACTAAAACAGTGGGGATGCATCAAGGCTAAGTGTGAGCTCCCGTTGGGGTAAGATTATCCCTATCTAGCGTGCCTACTATCAACTCATGTATGCTTCGATACGGTTACTGATCACAGCCGAGGGGTGATCTTATTCGATACTGTCCACCAAGGGGTAAGTTGGTCATGTGTTGGCAGGGGATCCAGGTGAGGTCCTTGGTGTTGTTTTATCTAGAGATGCACCGTGATTGGCAGTACACCAGTAGCCCAGTCATTGTGCGCAACCCATTCTGCAATAAGTGTCGTATGTATTTAGTTGTGCCCAAATATGTTGAAATGTGAGTTGCAAGCATTTCAGCTATGTTCTGTTTTACTTGAAAACCCTAAATATTATCATAATATCATCGGATTTCTATATAAAGTGTTATGGTTATCGTAATTTAAAAATCCGTCCGTGTTTATGTCCGGCGTGGTCTTATGAGATATCTTTGATTTACAAAATGTTTTATAAAAGTAAGAACTAAATGGTTTGAGTTTAATCACACCAGACCCATGTCTGACCCAGAGTTTTCTTTTAGTTTTCAAAAACTCTTAGGTACTCTAATTTTTATGAGTAGCCAAGTGATCCAAGTTTCTTATTGAAGAATTTTGATGGAGTTGGAGCAGGTGGGTTCACCATAGCTAATTATATTTATTTCTATCGTGTTTTCGTATGATTTATGTATTTTGTATGGACAGATAGTTATAACTGTCCAGTTAAAGTTGTAATTTAAAGATCCGATGTATTAATATTATGGAAAGACTATGTAATGCCTTATTTTATATATTATATATTGTTCTGATTCTTGGTGAGATTATGTGATCGTGTATGTTCTTCGTATCTTTCGCTTCCTTCTACCTTTAATAGTCACTCTTTCGGTGCAAGAAAGGTGGTCATTGTTAGTCCGTGAGATGATGGTTTTGATGACAACAACCTTAGAATAGATTATAAAATAAAAATACTAACATTATAAGTTTAGATATATATGTATATGCAGGATTTAACCATGCAGGTACTAAGAATGAAGACTGTACAGTATAGAGATTCAAGATATCAAGATAAAATATCAAGATATAAGACTCATGAGTATCGAGACTATCAAGAGTTCAAGATTTCAAGAATAAGTATTTTTTATTATTATTAGGAATTTTTGTTAAAACTCGTAGAAAAGCACTGGCATCTTAAAATCCAATTTATTCGTGGAATGGAATCCACTTCGAGCCCGTTAAAGGGATGGAACCCTAAGTAGGATGGAACCTACGAAAAATATAGTGGAACATTGTTTTGTATCCTCTAACTTTTATTCAAAATGATTTTTCAAAATTATATCTTGTTTTCAAAATGTTTTCAAAACTTTCCTTTTAAAAGATTCAAAACCCTCGATCCTGATTTTAATTAATTTTAGCCTCAAAATCATCTTTATTTTCAAAGTCAAATTACTCCTGATTTTAAACTATATTTTTAAATAATATATTTAACTTTTAAATATTTATACTTAGATTTAAATATAAAATTATAGTTAAAATCTATATATATTATTCTTTATATTTACTTATGAATTTTAACTAAAATCAAGTATATTTATAAAGTTTAAAATAGTTTTTATATAAGATAAAGGTTATTTTCAAAGAAAGTCAAAAAAACCAAAAATTCCTTCGGGATGTCAACATGCCTGGCATGACCATGTCGACATGGTGACAGTTTGATTCAAAAATTCAAATTTCAAAAGGAGTGTCTATTCGTCATAATTCTTCATGAATGGTTATGGCTGTTGTTCTTCTATAAATAGTGGTCAGTTTCAACAAATTTTTAATCATAATTTTCTGGTTTACACTCCTCTTCGTCTTCCTCATTTCTTAATACATATTCTTATCATTACTCTGCCGAAATCAACATTGAATCATACTCGATTACTTCTAGTTTGATTCTCTATCACTATCTCTACAAGATTCTCAGTGATATTAAGAGTTATAGACTTCTTTATGATCTATTAAGCGAGAAAAGGTGTGATTATAGCCTTGGAAATCAATCAAAAGGGAAAAGGTGTGATTGTAGCCTTGGTAAATCAATTGGGTAAACTCGTGGCCCGGAAATCAAGTATCTCTACCCAGAGGATCGAAATTCTGGAGGGTGCACCTCGTAGCCTTGAAACCGAGGGTGTAATTGTATAATTTCTTTTGAAAGAAATCCGTACTTGTGTTGCGGGACTGGATGTAGGGTAACTCCGAACCAGTATAAAATCCAGTGTGTTCTTTCATTTATTGCTTTTATTTTATTTCTACATCTGTGATTGTTTCTGTGATCATATCTGTGTCTGTATATTGCAAACTTTTGTGTCTAAATTAACATAAATTAAAAAGATTTAGTAATTCTTTATTAACACTATTAACCCCCCTCTAGTGTTAATCTTAGCCCTAAGATCCGTAATCCGCATTTCTCACAATTGGTATCAAAGCAAGGTTTTCAAAGTTTCATAATCTGATTTTTGAAAAGTTTTTAAAATGGCTATTGAAATGACCCAACTTTCTTACCATAGAAAATCACACCATTTTTAAGAAAGAAAGGGATAGAAAAGAGAAAAGACAGAGAAGAAAGAAAGAAACAACATCAGAATCTAAACAGCGGAACGAATAAATTATATTAATCACATAATATATTACATAGTACCATATACATCAGAGATACACAGCTAAAACAACACATATGAGACAGTTATAAACACCTGTCTAGTTATACAACTCAAAATAAAACACAAACAAACGACTCAGAGAACACACAGCGGAATACTATATATCTATACGTTGAAGCCTCCTGCACCATTGCTCCTCTAGAATTCGTCAAACCAACCTGAATCCCCTGGCTACTCGTAAAAAATTTGAGTACTCAAGAGTATAAGAAAAACAGAATAAACTCCAAGTCAGACATGGGTCTGGTATGAGTAAACGGTTAAAGTTGCTTGACTTTAAAAACCTTTTGAAAGAAAAGGTATCACGTAAGACTTCCCACACATAAACATGAAAAAGTTTTTACCTTACACTAACCAAAACATTTGATAGGAAATTTAGTGATATTATAATAGGTCTAGGGTTTTCAAATAAATATGAAATAGCCGAAATTGTTACATTTATTAAATTCCAGCTACTAGCCACAAAAGTGGGTAATACAATCAAATCCGATGGCACTTATTGGATTTTGGATTCCATACAAAGGCAGGGCTACAGGGGTACCGCCTGCCACAATATGTGGCTTAGATCACCATACCGAGGATCACTCCCAATCCCCTGCAACACAAGGCCGGAACCATTCCTTACTGAACAGTTCCGAACAAGACAACCCCGCGGTTGTAGCTAGCAACCGCCCACAAAGCCAAATAAAAAGGGACCTCTAGACAGGGGAAAATCTCGACCTACTTGGGCATGACCCACTTAACCTTGCTGCACCTCCCCTGTTTTAGCCATTCCCGGTTGATGAGGCTTGAGGCTACGATTATCTTTAGTGAACACATCACTTAGAATGCTCATCGTCCACCTGACGATGTTCTGAAAGCATTCAATCCATACAAGTTCATTCCGGGTTCGAACGAAACCGAAGGCATTTTCTCGTTACACTCATTTTGGAATCACCCTCAGAGTTAACGACAATAACCCTTGCACTCTGAATCTTCATCTTCACTTGAAATTCATGACCTATCATAAATTCGGATCGATGTGGTTTTCGGATATCCAAATATGGAAAACCGATCCCGGTCTCATCGAAATCCAAAACGTATCTTTTGGGTCCAAGTTGTTTAAGGTTAAACAATTCAATTCAACTATCTATATACACACAGATAGATAATTCACAATATCACAATAGATTATCATCACAACAGATAATTCATGTTATCATCACAAATAGATAACTTATACTATCATCTCAATGCAACCAAAGCATCCATATCATATCACACATATCTCATCAGAGATATCAAGCAACCAAGCCATTCAATATAAATCAGCCATCCATAAGCAATGATCTATAAATCACACCATTTATAATTAATTTAAAATGAATTAAATTAATTACTACATCTCTTTATTAATTTAAAATTAATTAAATTAATTACCTTCATCATAATAAATCTTGCTTACATAAACATTAATTAAACCAATTAATTAATCATCTTAATTAATCAACCTTGATTAATTATCTCTTAATTAAGTAATTATTTCTTAATTATACTCATTAATCATATTGATTAATGAACCTTAATTAATTACTTCCATTAATTAATTTACTATAATTAATTACATTATTGCTTAATTAATTACATTAATTATTCATGCTTAAATTAATCAAATTAACTTTAATAATTATAATCAGTAATTAATTATTCTTAATTACTTTTAATTACATTTATAAATCCTTTGATTTATTACACCAAGTAATTAAGAATTACTTTACAAGTAATTATACATTTAAATTACTTCCCACTAAATAATTTCCCTTATCTCAATTACCTCCTGTAATTTATTCATCAATTACTTATCTTAAGTAATTACTCTTATCAAAACTCATTAAATAATCATACTAAATCATTTATCATCTGATTATCTTTAATTAATTAACAAATTAATTAACTTAACTTGATCGCCAACACCTCATAAATCATAATCGAGTAATTTATCCCTTAATTACTCTTTAACCAAATTAATCATTAATTGTAGATTAATTATCCTTCAACTATTAATTAATAAACCTTAATTATTAATCAATCCTTTAACATAAAGTAATCAATCTCTAATTACTTTTATAATTAATTAATTAACCTTAATTAACTAATTAATTATATCTTAATCATTAATTAATAAAACTTAATTATTAATTAAAAACCATAATTACAATTTAATTAATCCATCATTATAATTAATCCATCCTTAATTACAATTAATTAACCTTTAATAATAGTTAATTAATTCTTAATTAACTTGTATTATATATTAATAACCTCTTAATTATTATCAAGAAAACCCAATTAAAACTTAATTTCTAGTTTAATTAACCCTTAATTACTTAATTAATAAATAATTACAATTTAATTAATCATTAGTAATTAATTAAATCATCATAATTATTAGTTAATTAAATTAATAATTATACTTAATTAATTACTTAATTAACCCTTTTATATTTAATTAATTAAGTTAATTAATACACTTAAACTTCCTAACTATCTTAATAAATCTCAAATTATTTAACCATAATTATCTTGAGATAATACCTTATATTAATTATTCTTATTAAAACAATTTACTTTAAAAATTATCTTTACTTAATCAAATTATTAATTAAGTTTAAAATACTTGTTCAACATAATAATTTAAAGTTTACAAATCAAAACTTCCTTTAAATACTTCAAAATATCATCAAGTAATGGTTTAAATCAAGTTTTAAATTTAAATCAATATACTTGTTTTTTTATAAATCTTTATAATTTCATTTCTATTAAAGTTTTTAAAATACTTTAACTTAATTTAACAAAATTTAAATTAAATAAAGTTCAACTTCATATAACAATGTTAAAGAAACATTTATTTCATAAATAAATTTAAAAACAAGATTCATACTCAAAATTCAAAACACACTTTATTTATAGTTTAAACCTATTTTAAAAATACGTCCTTTAAATATTTTTGAAATTTTCTTTAATCAACTTCGAGTCTAACCCGATCAAAACCCGAGCAACACCTATGTTCCTCTTTCCCCCTTCTTTCATTACAAAACTTAATCTAAGTTTCAGTTAAAATTTAAATTTATAAAACCTGTAAACAAAGAAAATTTCTACAGGCTTAAACATTTACTCGGCATTACACGAGTTAAAACTCGAGCGTTCTTGCCAAAATTTCGAGTTACAACCCGAGACAAATCCACTTTCCCCAAACTAACACAACCCACTGACACCCATCTGCCTGTGCAAGTGCACCGGCGATCAACGCCGCCGCGACCAACTCCAACCCCTCTCACATGTCTGCGACACCGACTGAATCATTCCTGACCATCCCTTCGTCACTACAGTACCCACATCAAAATCGAGCTTCTCAATTGAACTCGAACCCACAACCTCTACCTGAAAACACCCCGCTTCCACATCGCCGACCACTAAAACGCCAGAAATTCTGGCCACACCATCTCCAAACTTCCACGATCATATTCCCAAAATACCTTCAAGCTCGATGCATAAATGATGTTGCAGTAGACAAATTTCCAAGTTCGAACAGAACTAGGTTATGAATCAAATCTACCTCACTGTCGTTGCTACGGCCATTACTCCAAGCTGTCACCATTTTTGCCACACTTCCCGGTACTATTTCTAGCTCCATCAAGAACCCCGAACATCCCAGATACATAGATCATCAGATTTTGACCAAAAACCAATTTCCAGTAAAACCCCAATTACTCACTCAATTCAATTTTAAAAATTGTGATTTTCTTTTTAAAATTCATATGTCCCATTGACAATCCAGATTACATAATTATTTCATCCAATTTCAACATTTGATTTCAAACATTGATGATTAAGTGTCACTGCATTGTTTGTTTTCCAGATAATTTTCAAATACCAGAAACTTAGTTCTATTTTAGTTCTTAGTTTACTTAAACTAACCTATTTTGTTTAAATCTAAGACCTAACAGTTGTTTAAATAGAGACAGCTTGAAGATTTTATTTTTAACTCAAATTCTACAGTAAGGAAACAGAGAGGAAAATGAAACCAAACATGCACAGTTTCAAACATAACAAAACATATTGCATATTTATATCTACACAGAGGAAAACTTCTATGTATATAAAATAAACATCATCTCAAACTTTCAATCAACAGAAAATTTACTACTTAAGTTTTTAGTAAAAATGTTTACTCACCTCTTTTAAATGAAGTGCAGAGGTTTGATGACAAAACTAGAAACTTGCAAAATATTTTGAACTTGAAGCTTTTAAAACAGAAATGCTTCATCCCTTTGATTTGCTTTAAACTAATTACTTCAGGTTTTTCCTTGACCCAGATTCACTTGCATGTATTTTGAAAACTTGCAAATACTTGAATTTTTTTTGAAAACATACTGCAGATTTGGTCTGCACATGATTTTAGGTTCTGGCATTTGGTTTGGAAAATGGGTTACAGGGCCTCACATTAATTTCTGGATTGTGTTTGAGTTTGAGGGATTTCATATTTTCATTTGAACTTTAGAGGTATTGATTTTTGAGGAACTTTCAAGCTTTGGAATGAATTGCAGGTTTGGGAAATTTTTTACAGGGAAACAAATTTGCAGATTTGAACTTTGAGGAGATTTTCAGATTTTTAAACTTGAACAATGGTTTCAGATTTTAGTTTGAGGATTTTTCTGATTTTTCAAGAGTAAAGATTGTAAGGATAATTCTAGTTTCTTTTAGGAATGAACATAAAATTTAAAGAAAATGAAAATGAAGAAAAGATAGTGTTTATATAGGCTAATTTTCAGTTTTATTAAAATTAAAAGAAAATGCAAATAAAATGACACATTTCTCTAGCTTATTTTAATGTTTAACACTTGTTATCTAAGTGATTTTAACTTAACACTTGTCAATATTTGTTTATATTTATTTTAAAAGAAATTTAAAAGATTTTTAAATTAATTTCCTAATTAACTAATATGTTTTCTTAATTTATAAATACTTTTCTAATTAAACTCCTAATAAACAAATACATGTATACATTTATAAATGTTTTCTAAATTTATATAAATACAATCTTTAAAAAGAAAGTAAAATAAAACCAATTATAAGTTAAATAGAATTATATATAATATTGCAAATTCATTTTAAATGCTATTCAATAAGCCTTTTGTATTTATTCTTATTAAATAAATACCTATCCAAATTTCTATAGATAAATTTCTATAAAAAGAATAATATGAAACAAATCTTATTTTTAACTAAAAACATTATCTATATAATTTAAATCCAAACTATATTATTATTTTATTTTAAGATGTATGTATATTCCCTTAAATTCAAATTTATATTCAAATTCAAAGTTAGTTAAAAAAAATCCAAATCTAAAATCAATTTAAATAAATATAAGTATCAATTTTTAAATAAGCTCATTATTATTTGTAAATAATTTATCCTATTTTAAAATCAATTTAAATACACAGATATGTATATATTTAAACACACTTATTAACTTTGAAAACAATAAGTTAATTTAGAATTTATTTACATAAACAAAATAATTATTCTTATTTTAAAACCAATCTATAACCATAATTAAGACATTATATTATTATTACTTGGTTATTTATTTTTGAAAATAACAATTTATCAATTTCAAATAATTTAAATTAAGAGATTACCAACATTTTAAATTTCTGGAAATTCCGGGATATTACATTCCTTCCCCTTCAAAAGAATTTCGTCCTCAAAATTTAAAACAAAGATAATCCAAAGTTTTATTTTATTTCAACCAATTCAAACATACATAACAGCCATACACTATCAATCAAACAAACTATTTCATCCAAACAACCAATTCAAACAAATAAATAACACTAGCTATCCGGACACAGATCCGGATAAACTTCCTAAAATTATCTCGAGTTTCCCAAGTACAGACATAGGAATACTCGCTCTACTAAATCCAAACTAGCTTACTGCTAAGCTACTGAGTTCCTACTCAGCTAGATCTATAATCTGCACAAGATACCAAACCACAGACAAGTCTGATCAACAACAAAATCCTTCACAGAACTACTGGTCTCATATCCCATGATGGACCAAACACGTACTCCTTCAGAGACATGTGAAATATTTTGAATTCCAGTCTTCCAAACTGGCAATTCAACTCTTCAAACCAAAGCACTTATCTTTACAAAAAGAACTCAGAAGAATCCAATATACCTCGGAGCTCACCTCATAATCTCACCAAATTTTATTGCTCCCTTTACCAAAGAAACCTTAACAACATCGAAGCCTCCAACTTCGAATTCCAAATTCTTCCGTTTCTTAACCTCAAAAACTTTACGGATGATCTGGGCTGCCTACAGATCCTTCCTGATCAGCTCAACCTTCACTGATACTTCTACAAACAAACTGGATCAAAACAACTCAACAAACCGATCCTCACAAGATCTACCCAAATCAAAATCAAAGTTTACAATCAACAGTACAAAACAACTTCTCCCATCCGGAAAAGACAGAACAGAATCACTCGCCAACTTGCCTCGGATCCTGAAAAAATTTCAGTAGAAACCCTCTAATCCAAAACACTACAACTTCGGTTGCTTCTACTCAAGAATAGCAGCCATCTTGCTTCCGCTACACAACTCTGATCTGGAGCAGATGAGAATGCCATAGAATGAACACAAGCACAGACTAGACAGCATATCTCGGAAATAAGGTTCAACAAAAGTTTCCAAGAAATACAGAGCTGCTTCACCAAACATCAACCTAGGAGACATCCTTTTACCCAGCTGACTCACCGGTATCACTCCTGTCATCAAGTCGATTTAGAACTCGGTCTCCAATGCAGACAAATCTCTAACTTTCCTGAAGATATATTCGAAAAATCTTCGACAACTCCATAACTCCTACATCCTCTAGAAATGCCACAAATTCAAGCAAAAGATTATCTAAGATAATAACACAACTATCGCAAGTCACTTTTGCGATCAACCCAATCTAAATTCCAAAAATACTGCTCTCTCTTCACAAATCAGAACAGTTTATCCTCGACCAACAAATCCATCGAAGAAACAGGTCCTTTCTGCTACTTCTGAATTCCACCTCTAGGAACTGCTAAGCCAAAAAGATCTTCTTGCTGGAACACAAATGCCAAAGACTTCTTATCCAAAGCTCTTTGAGAAACTCAGACCTCCAACTAAACACATACATCCGGTTGAACTCGGCTACAACCCCAAAGCAGATACACTTCCTTAAACTTGCTCCGAAAGAAAACATCTTCGGAGACATCCATAGTCACTACGTCTCATCACGCAGCTACTACCTGAGGTTTCCAAGATACCATCACTTGCTTTTGCCTAACCGGTAGATCCAAATTCTCAAAAATCCGCTCACATGAGCGCAATCAAACTTACACTTCAAAGATGAACTCTGAATCTTAACAGGTTTCCTTCAGAGATCAATGAAATCCTTACACCAAACTGCAAAGATTACTCGAGACGGTATTAGGTCTACAGTCTCGACAAATACACTTCCAATTTCAAACATTCTAACTCCAACCATTGGTAGTCGTGTTACATACACCACTACTCTATCTACCTTTATAACTTATATTGGAAAACTCGAACAGGTAATCCAATGGATAGGTAGAAATAGATACATATATATATATATAGTATATAAAAATACAAGTATGCTCTCTCAAGAAGACACCACAACAGAGCTTAGGTATTCACTCAACCTAACGCTCTGATACCAACTGAAGTGACCCGACTTTCTTACCATAGAAAATCGCATCATTTTTAAGAAAGAAAGGGATAGAAAAGAGAAAAGACGGAGAAGAAAGAAAGAAACAACATCAGAATCTAAACAGCCGAACGAATAAATTACACTAATCACATAATATATTACATAGTACCATATACATCAGAGATACCCAGCTAAAACAACATATACTAGACAGTTATAAACACCTGTCTAGTTATACAACTCAAAATGCAACACAGACAAATGACTCAGAGAACACACAGTGGAATACTATATATCTATACGCTGAAGCCTCCTGCTCCATTGCTCCTCCAGAATTCGTCAAACCAACCTGAATCCCCTGGCTACTCATAAAAAATTTGAGTACCCAAGAGGTTAAGAAAAACAGAATAAACTCCGAGTTAGACATAGGTCTGCTATGAGTAAACGGTTAAAATTGCTTAACTTTAAAAACCTTTTGAAAGAAAAGGTATCACGTAAGACTTCCCACACATAAACATGGAAAAGTTTTTACCTTACGCTAACCAAAACATTTGATAGGAAATTCAGTGATATTATAATAGGTATGGGTTTTCAAATAAATATGAAATAGCCGAAATTGTTACATTTATTAAAATCTAGCTAGTAGCCACAAAAGTGGGTAATACAATCAAATCCGATGGCACTTATTGGATTTTGGATTCCATACAATGGCAGGGCTACCGGGGTATCGCCCGTCACAGTACATGGCCTAGATCACCGTATCGAGGATCACTCCCAATCCCCTGTAACACAAGGCCGGAACCATTCCTTACTGAACAGTTCCAAACAAGACAACCCCGCGGTTGTAGCTAGCAACCGCCCACAAAGCCGAATAAAAAGGGACCTCTAGACAAGGGAAAATCTCGTCCTACTTGGGCATGACCCACTTAACCTTGCTGCACCTCCCCTATTTTAGCCATTCCCGGTTGATGAGGCTTGAGGCTACGATTACCTTTAGTGAACACATCACTTCGAATGCTCATCTTCAACCTGACGATGTTCTAAAAGCATTCAATCCATACAAGTTCGTTTCGGTTTCGAATGAAACCGAAGGCATTATCTCGTTATACTCATTATGGAATCACCCTTAGAGTTAACGACAATAACCCTTGCACTCTGAATCTTCATCTTCATTTGAGATTCACGACCTATCGTAAATTTGGATCGATGTGGTTTTCGGATATCCAAATATGGAAACCCGATCCCGGTCTCATCGAAATCCAAAACGTATCTTTTAGGTCCAAGTTTTTCAAGGTTAAACAATTCGATTCAACTATCTATATACACAAAGATAGATAATTCATGATATCACAATAGATTATCATCACAATAGATAATTCATGTTATCATCACAAATAGATAAGTTATACTATCATCTCAATGCAACCAAAGCATCCATATCATATCACACATATCTCATCAGAGATATCAAGCAACCAAGCCATTCAATATAAACCAGCCATCCATAAGCAATGATCTATAAATCACACCATTTATAATTAATTTAAAATGAATTAAATTAATTACTACATCTCTTAATTAATTTAAAAATAATTAAATTGATTACCTTCATCATAATAAATCTTGCTTACATAAACATTAATTAAACCAATTAATTAATCATCTTAATTAATCAACCTTGATTAATTATCTCTTAATTAAGTAATTAATTCTTAATTATACTCATTAATCATATTGATTAATGAACCTTAATTAATTACTTCCACTAATTACTATGATTAATTACATAATTGCTTAATTAATTACATTAATTATCCATGCTTAAATTAATCAAATTAACTTTAGTAATTATAATCAGTAATTAATTATTCTTAATTACTTTAATTACATTTATAAATCCTTTGATTTATTACACCAAGTAATAAATCCTTAATTACTTTACCAAGTAATTATCCATTTAAAATTACTTCCCACTAAGTAATTTCCCTTATCTCAATTACCTCCTGTAATTTATTCATCAATTACTTATCTTAAGTAATTACTCTTATCAAAACTCATTAAGTAATCATACTTAATCATTTATCATGTGATTATCTTTAATTAATTAACAAATTAATTAACTTAACTTGATCACAAACACCTCATAAATCATAATCGAGTAATTCATCCCTTAATTACTCTTTAACCTAATTAATCACTAATTACAGATTAATTATCCTTCAACTATTAATTAATAAACCTTAATTATTAATCAATCCTTTAACACAAAGAAATCAATCTCTAATTACTTTTATAATTAATTAATTAACCTTGATTAACTAATTAATTATCTCTTAATCATTAATTAATAAAACTTAATTATTAATTAACAACCTTAATTACAATTTAATTAATCCATAAATATAATTAATCCATCCTTAATTACAATTAATTTACCTTTAATAATAGTTAATTAATTCTTAATTAACTTGCATTATAGATTAATAACCTCTTAATTATTAATCAAGAAACCCCAATTAAAACTTAATTTCTAGTTTAATTAACCCTTAATTACTTAATTAATAAATAATTACATTTTAATTAATCATTAGTCATTAATTAAATCTTCATAATTATTAATTAATTAAATTAATAATTATACTTAATTAATTACTTAATTAACCCTTTTATATTTAATTAATTAAGTTAATTAATACACTTAAACTTCTTAACTATCTTAATAAATCTCAAATTATTTACCATAATTATCTTGAGATAAAACCTTATATTAATTATGCTTATTAAAACAATTTACTTTAAAAATTATCTTTACTTAATCAAATTATTAATTAAGTTTAAAATACTCGTTCAACATAATAATTTAAAGTTTACAAATCACAACTTCCTTTAAATACTTCAAAATATAATCAAGTAATGGTTTGAATCAAGTTTTAAATTTAAATCAATATACTTGCTTTTTTATAAATCTTTATAATTTCATTTCTATTAAAGTTTTTAAAATACTTTAACTTAATTTAACAAAATTAAAATTAAATAAAGTTCAACTTCATATAACAATGTTAAAGAAACATTTATTTCATAAATAAATTTGAAAACAAGATTCATACTCAAAATTCAAAACACACTTTATTTAGAGTTTAAGCCTATTTTACAAATACATCCTTTAAATATTTTTGAAAATTTCTTTAATCAACTTCGGGTCAAACCCGATCAAAACCCGAGAAACACCCATGTTCCTCTTTCCCTTCTTCCATTACAAAACTTAATTTAAGTTTCAGTTAAAATTTATATTTATAAAACCTGTAAACAAAGAAAATTTCTACAGGCTTAAGCATTTACTCGGCATTACTCGAGTTAAAACTCGAGCGTTCTTGCCAAAATCTCGAGTTACAACCCGAGACAAATCCTTTTCCCCTAAACTAACACAACCCACTGACACCCATCTACCTGTGCAAGTGCACCGACGATCAACGCCGCCGCGACCAACTCCAGCCCCTCTCACATGTCAGCGACACCGACTGCAATCATTCCCGACCATCCCTTCGTCACTACAGTACCCATATCAAAATCGAGCTTCTCAGTTGAACTCGAACCTGCAACCTCTACCTGAAAACACCCCGCTTCCACATCGCCGACCACTAAAACGCCATAAATTCTGGCCACGCCATTTCCAAACTTCCACGATCATATTCCCTAAATCCCTTTAAGCTCGATGCATAAATGAAGTTGCAGTAGACAAATTTCCAAGTTCGAACAGAACTAGGTTAAGAATCAAATCTATCTCACCATCGTCGCTACAGCTATCACTCCGAGCTGTCACCATTTTTGCCACACTTCCCGATCCTATTTCTATCTCCATCAAGAACCCCGAACATCCCAGATACATAGATCATCAGGTTTCGACCAAAAACCAATTTCCAGTAAAACCCCAATTACTCACTCAATTCAATTTTAAAAATTGTGATTTTCTTTTGAAAATTCATATTTCCCAGTGACAATCCAGATTACATAATTATTTCATCCAATTTCAACATTTGATTTCAAACATTGATGATTAAGTGTCACTGCATTGTTTGTTTTCCAAATAATTTTCAAATACCAGAAACTTAGTTCTATTTTAGTTCTTAGTTTACTTAAACTAACCTATTTTGTTTAAATCTAAGACCTAACAGTTGTTTAAATAGAGACAGCTTGAAGATTTTATTTTTAACTCAAATTCTACAGTAAGGAAACAGAGAGGAAAATGAAACCAAACATGCAAGTTTCAAACATAACAAAACATATTGCATATTTATATCTACACAGAGGCAAACTTCTATGTATATAAAATAAACATCATCTCAAACTTTCATGCAACAGAAAATTTACTACTTAAGTTTTTAGTAAAAATGTTTACTCACCTCTTTTAAATGAAGTGCAGAGGTTTGATGACAAAACTGGAAACTTGCAAAATATTTTGAACTTGAAGCTTTTGAAACAGAAATGCTTCATCCCTTTGATTTTCTTTAAATTGAATTACTTCAGGTTTTTCCTTGACCCAGATTCACTTGTATGCATTTTGAAAACTTGCAAATACTTGAATTTTTTTTGAAAACATACTGCAGATTTGGTCTGCACATGATTTCAGGTTTTGGCATTTGGTTTGGAAAATGGGTTACAGGGCCTCAAATTAATTTCTGGATTGAGTTTGAGTTTGAGGGATTTCATATTTTCATTTGAACTTGAAAGGTATTGATTTTTGAGGAACTTTCAGGCTTTGGAATGAATTAAAGGTTTGGGAAATTTTTTACAGGGAAACAAATTTGCAGATTTGAACTTTGAGGAGATTTTCAGAATTTTAAACTTGAACAATGGTTTCAGATTTTAGTTTGAGGATTTTTTTTTTATTTTTGAAGAGTAAAAATTGCAAGGATAATTCTAGTTTCTTTTAGGAATGAACATAAAATTTAAAGAAAATGAAAATGAAGAAAAGATAGTGTTTATATAGGCTAATTTTCAGTTTTATTAAAATTAAAAGAAAATGCAAATAAAATGACACATGTCTCTAGCTTATTTTAATGTTTAGCACTTGTTATCTAAGTGATTTATAACTTAACACTTGTCAATATTTGTTTATATTTATTCTAAAATAAATTTAAAAGCTTTTTAATTTTATTTCCTAATTAACTAATATGTTTTCTTAATTTAAAAATACTTTTCTGATTAAACTCCTAATAAACAAATACATTTATACATTTATAATGTTTTCTAAATTTATATAAATACAATCTTTAAAAAGAAAAGAAAATAAAACTAATTATAATTTAAATAAAATTATATATAATATTGCAAACTTATTTTTAGATGTTATTCAATAAGCCTTTTGTATTTATTCTTATTAGATAAATACATATCTGAATTTCTATAGATAAATTTCTATAAAAAGAGTAATATGAAATAAATCTTATTTTTAACTAAAAACATTATCTATATAATTTAAAGCCAAACTATATTATTATTTTATTTTAAGATGTATGTATATTCCCTTAAATTCAAATTTATATTCAAATTCAAAGTTAATTAAAAAATCCAAATCTAAAATTAATTTAAATAAATATAAATATCAATTTTTAAATAAGCTCATTATTATTTATAAATAATTTATCCTATTTTAAAATCAATTTAAATACACAGATATGTATATATTTAAACACACTTATTAACTTTGAAAACAATAAGTCAATTTATTTACATAAAAAAAAAATTATTCTTATTTTAAAACCAATTTATAACCATAATTAAGACATTATATTATTGTTACTTGGTTATTTATTTTTGAAAACAACAATTTATCAATTTCAAATAATTTAAATTAAGAGATTATCAACATTTTAAATTTCTGGAAATTCTGGGATATTACAGCTATATTCGTTAATACTAATTTAGAAGTATTCAAATTATCATTTTTTCATAAGTCTACATATAATCAATATTCAAATTCAAGTTATCTACCAAAATTGTTTGATGTGTAGGAATCATGCTTTATGGGTGTTGAGGAATCAATCCACAATGGACAAATCGTGCAGATCAGAAAGAACAAATGAATACTTGATAGTGGACGTTATAGACATATGACTGGCAATCTAGATATACTGAATGATATAATATACAAAGACGAAGGATTGAGTAACTTTGGAGACAATTCAAAAGGATATGTGATTGGCATCGGCAAAGTCGGTAATTCTGAAAATCCTACTGTTGCTAATGTTTTGCTAGTTAAGAATCTGAAACATAATATGCTAAGTATAAGTCAACTATGTGATAAAGGTTATAAAATTAAATTTGAAAAAGATAAATGTCACATTGAAGATAATAATTCAACCATTATATTTGAGGGAGTCGGGAAAAAGAATATATATATTCTTAGTATGAAAGTTTCAAATGATAACCTATGTTTGTTGGCAAATACAAGTGACCCTGAATTTGGCACAAGAGATTTGGCATTTGAATTTCAAACTCCTATCTAGACTGTCAAAACATGATCTAGTAAGAGGTCTCCCTAAAATGAATTTTAAAGTAGATAGTTTATGTGATGCTTGTCAATTATGAAAACTTAGAAAAAATTCTTTTAAGTTAAAAGATATGATTTCAACTTCAAAACCTCTTGAATTACTTCATCTTGATTTATTTGGTCCATCTCAAATTTTATCAATAAATCATAGTAGATATGTCTTTGTAATTGTAGATGATTATTCTATATTTACATGGACAATATTTTTGAAACATAAAAGTGATACTTTTGAATGTTTTAAGACATTCTCAAAAAGAATTCAAAATCAATTTTCTCTAAAAAATTATAAGTATTCGAAGTGATCACGGTGGTGAATTTGAAAATGAAAGGTTTGAGGAATTCTGCAATAAAAAGGGGATAACTCACAGTTTTTCATTTTCGAGAACTCCACAACAAAACGGAGTAGTAGAAAGTAAAAATAGGACGATTCAAGAGTGTGCGAGAACTATGCTTACAGATAGTAATTTACCAAAGAATTTTTGGGAAGAAGCAGTTGCTACCGCCTGTTATATTTTGAATAGAACTTTAATTAGACCTCTAACTGATAAGACATCTTATGAACTTCTTTATTCAAAGAAACCTAAGGTATCTTATTTCAGAATTTTTGAAAGTAAATGCTTTATTTTAAATACAAAAGATAATAGATAAATTTGATCCTAAATCCGACAAAGGTATCTTTATCGGATATTCTAATAGAAGTAAAGCGTACAGAGTGTTTAATTTAAGAACTAATACCATTGAAGAAACAATGCATGTTTCATTTGATGAAAATTTCAAAAATTTTGAAGATACAAATGATGAAGAGGATTTAATCACTCAAAATCAAGAACCTATTGAAACTAATAATGAAATTGATCATCCTAATAAAAGGACAAAACTTTTAAAAGATCACCCTATGGAAAATATACTAGGAGATATGCAATCTCTTGTTAAAACTAGAAATCAACTAAGTCAAATGAGTAATGTAGCTTTTATATCAATTATTGAACCCAAAAATCCAATAGAAGCATCAACTGATGATTCATGGATTTTGGCGATGCAAGAAGAATATAACCAATTTACTAGAAATGACATTTGGGAACTTGTTCCTAGACCAGTAAATAAAACTATAATTGAAACTAGATGGGTTTATAAAAATAAAATGAATGAACAAGGAGAGGTAGTTAGAAATAAAACTCGTTTAGTCGCTCAAAGTTATTGTCAAGAAGAAGGAATAGATTTTGATGAAACCTTTGCTCCCGTAGAAAGATTAAAAGCCATTAGGATTCTACTTGCTTTCGCAAATCATAATAATTTCAAATTATTTCAAATGGATGTTAAATCCGCCTTTTTAAATGGACTTGTAAAAGAAGAAGTATATGTCGAACAACCACCACTTTTTGAAAATGATAAATTACCAAATCATGTTTACAAACTTAAAAAAGCACTATATGGTCTAAAACAAGCTCCTAGAGCCTGGTATGATAGACTAAGATCTTATTTATTGCAATCTAATTTTGAAATTGGTAAAGTATACTCTTTTTATTAAAAGAAATAAAAATGATATTCAACTAGTACAAGTTTACGTAGATGATATCATTTTTGGTTCAACTAATTTTGAAATGAATAAAGAATTTTCTGAAATAGTGAAATAAGAATTTGAGATGAGTCATATGGGTAAATTAAATTTCTTTTTAGGATTACAAATAAAACAACTAGATAATGGTATCTTTATTAGTCAAGAAAAATATGCTAAAGACCTAATTAGTAAATTTGGTTTGACCACTGCGAGTGGGAAACCCACTCCTATGGCAACCAATGAGTACCTTAGTAAAGAAGATCTCTCGAAAGATGCAGATCAAAAATTATATAGAGGAATGATTGGCTCATTACTCTATATTACTGCTAGTAGACCTGATATCATGCATAGTGTCTGTCACTGTGCCAGATATCAATCCCAACCTAAAGAGACTCACTTAAAAGCCGTGAAACGAATCATAAGATATGTTTAACACACGTCTGATTATGGTTTATTATACCCTAAAAATGGTTCTTTTGACTTAATATCTTACTGTGATGCTGACTATGCTGGTTGTAAATCAGACCGTAAAAGTACAAGTGGGACTTGTCACTTTTTGGGGCATTCTCTGATTTCTTGTCTTAGTAAAAAGCAAAACACAGTTTCTTTATCAACAACTGAAGCAGAGTATATTTCTGCTGCTTTGGCTTGTTCTCAAGTAATATATATGCAACAAACCTTAAAAGATTTTTCTTTAAATTTCTCAAAATCTCCAATTTATTGTGACAATACGAGTGCGATAAATTTATCAAAAAATACTACTCAACATGCTTGAACTAAACATATTGATATCAGACATCATTTTCTCAGAGATAATATAAGCAAGGAAGTAGTTACTCTCGATTATATCAATTCTGAAAATCAAATTGCTGATATCTTAACAAAACCTTTAAATGAATCAACATTTACTAAATTAAGAAGAGAATTAGGAATTTGTTCTATAACTGAAATATAAAATATAAATAACAAGTATAATTAACAATTGGTATCAAAATAAATCAAAGAGTTAAATTTTAAAAAGACCATGTCGACATCCCCTAGGTATACATGTCGACATATAACATTTTTGATTTTTTTTAAAATGTTTTCCACCAAAATTCAAAAATTTAGTTATATATTCCTCTCAATTTCGATTTTCATTCATTCTCTCTGTTTTCTCTTCATTCTCTCTTCTAAAATAAATAAAATCATGGCTTCATCCTCAAAATCAAACATAAAATCAACTTTCTCATTTCCCTCTCCTACTTATGGTCCATTCCAATGCACTACTCTTGCTCGTGTAACGAAAATAAAGGAGTCTATGATTGATGTACTTCAAATGTTAACTGAAATTCAAGTAACTCAACTTCGTATGGAAAAGGAACAGGAAAGGCAAGGCAAGATTCTTAAGAATTTGCAAAAATTCCTAATGAACAACCAAGCCAACCCTATCTTGATCAATGAAGACTCTTCACTCAATCAAGAACAAGAGGCCAGCGATGAAGAATAAGAAGGAGAACCCATGGAAGAAGCACACGAGGAGGATGATGACCAAGTAATATGTATTGGAGAAGTGTGTTTCGACAAAAATGGGAATCTTGTCGAACAACGTGGAAATTTCTGTTTCCACTATCGAAACTGTTCGATTCATAGATCTCTTATGTTTAGAAACACACATAGTTTCTTCTCTTTCCTTCCGTTGTTGTTTGTGTTTTTATGTTTTCAAACGCAAATGTAAATACAACCATATACGTAATAAATAACTCGTGTTCTTATATATGTTTTTATTATAAGTATTATTGTGAATACTTAGTTAGGATAGTTAATAGTTTAGGACTATGTTTTAGTATTAGACTTAAGTGTTGATTATTTATGATAACACTATCATTATAATCACATGTCATAGAGTAATAGTTTTAGGGGGAGTTATAAAGTTTGGAGTTATCTAGTTTAGATAAAGTTTTTGTTGATGACAAAGGGGGAGAAATATAAAATAGGATAGTTAGGTATAGATTAAGGGGGAGTTTTTAGTTTTAAGGGGAGTTATTAGGATAGACATAATATTTTATAAACAAAGTTTGTCATCATCAAAAAGTGGGAGATTGTTAGTCCTTGAGATGATGGTTTTGATGACAACAACCTTAGAATAGATTATAAAGTATAAATACTAACATTATAAGTTTAGATATATATGTATATGCAGGATTAAACCATGCAGGTACTAAGAATGAAGAATGTACAGTATAGAGATTCAAGATATCAAGATAAAATATCAAGATAGAAGACTCATGAGTATCAAGACTATCAAGAGTTCAAGATTTCAAGGTTAAGTTTTTTTTTTATTAGGATTTTTTTTTAAACTCGTAGAAAAGCATTGGCATCTTAAAATTCAATTTATTCGTGGAATGGAATCCACTTCGAGCCCGTTAAAGGGATGGAACCCTAAGTAGGATGGAACCTACGAAAAATCTAGTGGAACATTGTTTTGTATCCGCTAACTTTTATTCAAAATGATTTTTCAAAATTATATCTTATTTTCAAAAAAATTTCAAAACTTTCCTTTTAAAAGATTCAAAATCTTCGATCCTGATTTTAAATAATTTTAGCCTCAAAAACATCTTTATTTTCAAAGTCAAATTACTCCTGATTTTAAACTATCTTTTTAAATAATATATTTAACTTTTTAATATTTATCTTAAATTTAAATATAAAATTATAGTTAAAATCTATATATATTATTCTCTATATTTACTTACGAATTTAACTATATTCAAGTATATTTATAAAGTTTTAAAATAGTTTTTATATAAGATAAAGGTTATTTTCAAAGAAAATCAAAAACACCAAAAAATCCTTTGGGATGCCAACATGCCTAGCATGACCATGCCGACATGGTGACAGTTTGATTCAAAAATTCAAATTTCAAAAGAAGTGTCTATTCGCCATAACTCTTCATGAATGGTCATGACTGTTGTTCTTCTATAAATAGGGGTCAGTTTCAACGAACTTTTAATCATAATTTTCTTGTTTTCACTCCTCTTCTTCTTCCTCATTTATTAGTACATATTCTTATCATTACTCTGCCGAAATCAACATTGAATCATACTCGATTACTTCTTGTTTGGTTCTCTATCACTATCTCTACAAGATTCTCAGTGCTATTCAGATTTATAGACTTCTTGGTGATCTATTAAGCGAGAAAAGGTGTGATTGTAGCCTTGGAAATCAATCAAAAGGGAAAATGTGTGACTGTAACCTTGGTAAATCAATTGGGTAAACTTGTGGCCCAGAAATCAAGTATCTCTACCCAGAGGATCGAAATTCTAGAGAGTGTACCACATAGCCTTAAAAACCGAGGGTGTAATTGTACAATTGCTTTTGAAAGGAAATCCGTACTTGTATTGCGGGACTGGATGTAGGGTAACTCCGAACCAGTATAAAATCTGGTATGTTCTTTCCTTTACCGCTTTTATTTTATTTCTGCATCTGTGATTGTTTCTGTGATCATATATGTGTCTGTATATTGCATACTTTTGTGTCTAAATTAATATAAATTAAAAAGATTTAGTAATTCTTTATTAACACTATTCACCTCCCTCTAGTGTTAATCTTAGCCTTAAGATCCGTAATCCGCATTTCTCACAGTCATTACAAATTTGGTATCAGAACTTAGGTTAAGCATCCACTTAGGCTTTGGGTTAGGGTCAACTTCAAGAGTGTGTATTTGTAATTTCTTTTCATATATATATATATATATATATATATATATGATAGATAGATCAACTTGATAGGTTTGATTAGTACACTTCTTTCAGGATTTATCTCGTTCAAGTATTCAAAGAATTATCTTACTATGCCCAGGGTGTAAGATATGAGTAATAGAGGCAAACGAGGTAGGGGAGTAGTTAGCACTACAACTACAAATGGTCAAACCCAAAATCCTGGAGGTGTTCGGATTACCGAAGAGGCAGCACCAGAGCAGTCATGAGTGAATTTCGCAACGTTATGCAAGGATTACACCAATCTAAGAGGAAAACCATTTAAAGGAACTGATTCTATCTTGGAAGTGTAAGCTTGGTTGCGATTTTGCGAGTAGATTATTAAAGTCTTCGTTTATCCGATGAGCAGAAGAGGTTCTTAGCAGTACGGCAACTGCAAGAGGGAGCAGCAGCTTAGTGGGACTCCCTTACTACAATTGTTCCAAAAGATGAGTTTTCATAGGCCCGATTCAAAGAAATTTCTGAAGACCAATTCTTTCCAACAGCAGGAAGGACCCGGATGTACCAGAACTTTATGGACTTGAAGCAGAGGGATTTATCTGTAGCAGAGTATAATAAGAATTTCGGTGAGTTTTCTTTTTTTGAACCAGAAATGATTAACACCCTATTAAAGAAGAATGAGATGTTCTTTTTGGGTATGAGGGAAGAGTGGCATGAGAAAATGACTGCTCACATTAAAGGTACTTTTGTGGACCTAGTTGATATGGCTATGAGGTATGACGCCTTGGAAAGAAAGAAGCCTACTCCAATACTACCTGGTGGAAATGCCAGTGGAAATGGTCATAACAAGAGGAAGCTCAATTCGAATTGGAAGATTCAAGGAAAAGGGAGACAGGAAGGAAGTAAGGAGGAAAGCCTAAGGATAGTGGTTGTTATATTTGCAAGTAGAAAGGACATATTGTCAGGTATTGTTCTAATCATGAAGTTCCAAAGCAGCAAGGTGGACCCATCTCTCTGATGGTCCAGAAGACTCTTCGTTTTAATTGCAATTAGCCTGAGAATATGGTAAAGGACTTCCCGTTCATGAAGAAGGTGCAGTATCCCAAGGTATATGCCATTAAGAATGAACCGTTGAGTTCAACGGATGTAAAGGGAAAAGGCGTCCTTGAAGGTACCTTACTGATTAATGGTATTTTTGTTTGAGCATTATTTGATACTGGTGCCTCTCATAGTTTTATCTCTTGTGAATCAGTATGTAAATTTCATCTTATTTCTAATATTGTAGAAAACCATATGTGTTGTATCCAACCCCATAGGTGGTGTAACCCATATGAATATGATTTGTGAAGATGTGCCAATTTCCTACCTTTCTCATTATTTTTCTTGCGACCAATGTGTCTTAGACTTTAAAGGATTTCACATTATTCTTGGTATAATGTGACGCCCCACCTCGATACCCACGCTAGCCAAGGACACTACGGGATATTGCCGTCAACTAGCACGGAGAATAAGGCTATTGAGGAGCGACCCTCTGTGTAATTGCTTAGTGCGAGCACCGATATGTCAGATAGTATAACAGGGAATCCGACATACTGATACAAACTCAAAACTACTACACAATGGCTACATATATTCTTCAGAAACAAACATAGAAATAAACATAACACAAGTCAGTCACAGACATCCATATCACAAAGGCAGAAATAGATATGAATAAATAAAACATGAAAGTGTACATCAGAGTAGTGGTCAAACAAGATCCACAATATCACAAAAGAATAGCTACAAGTGTTAGACAAAAGAATAAGGATACATCTATGAGTCTATATCTCAAATGTATACAACAAAAAACACTAATCTAAGTAGTTAGCCAAAAATTAGGGTGATAATCCTAGATGTGAAGTCAAGAAGAAGCACCTGTAACATCTCGGTCTGACCCAAGTACTATTTAATAAGAAAATAATAAACGGATCAGTCTAGCTATAAATATCAGATAAAATGATATAGAATAAGAGATATGACATGACATATGATAACCATAAAGCCATACTGTGATAAGTATGTAACTGAAAATCAACAAGAGATTAATCAATATCACAAGAATCTTCTCAAAGATAAAAAGGAATGTCATATTCAATATCTTTATTCACAAAAAGTTAATGACACCCAAATTCACAAATGCACAAATATTGATAACACGTATCAATGTAAATCACGAAAGTCGATGAAACACAAATTCTAGAAATCATCAATGAAAATCCAAAAATGACAAAAGGAGAGGCCTATCACAAAACGGGAGCATGAAAACTAACCAAGACGTGTATCACAAAATGGAACACTATTCCATGGTTGTAACCATTAATTTTGAGTCGAAGCTCCACAACACGGCTCGAAGGCCATGGGTCGCTACCCCACCAAATTGAGCCGAAGCTCTACAGAAACGGGGTTTAGTCTCCCCCGTACACAAAGAGACATCGCACATTTGCTAGTCTAAATCACAAAAATGATCATCAACGATCATCAAGAAGTGTCAATTACAGTGAGCTAGTAAATATATGAGCTTAGCTTCATGTCCCATAACCATTAGCTTAACTTAAATATTTACGAACAAATTGTAGATCTTCACTCAAAAATTATCACAAGAGATTCAATCGAACAAGTCTAAGAATTAACCGATGAAGTAAACGCTAGCGTTTCATACCACTTATTTTACGAAGCCGTTTAATTAGATTTCTCGTACGAGTGAGGTAAAGGTTTGAATATTTTTAAATGGCAAATCACAAGAAGGATCGTAGAAACGATCTATCACAAGAATTCACATTCGAAGACGTGAATAAAATCCAAAGAATTCGATTCCAAACTCATCAAAATGAAAATAGCCTAGCGACTCATCACGGCACGACCTAGCTGTAGAAAGGCCGAAGGACTCGGTGGTTGCAACGACCTAACCGAGCGACCTAGTGGGCGTGCGACCTAACGAGTTACGATTTAGGGAGATAGCATGCGGCCTATAGTGGTGCGACCTAATCAAGGCGCGACCTAAGACATAGCGCGACTTATAGGGGTGCGACCTAAAGGGGTAGCGGCATAACATATGGCCGAGCGACCTAACGAGGCAAACAGGCCGAGCGACCTAACGACCTAAGGCGTTGAGAAGGCCGAGTGATCTAAGGGATGCAACGACCTAAGAGATATGAGGCCGAGCGACTTAAGTGGGGAATGGCGCGACCTAAGGAGAAGGAGAAGGCCAAGCGACCTAGTGGCTGCAACGACCTAAGGGGTAGAAGGAGAGTAGGCCAAACGACTTATAGGGCATGCGACCTAAATGCAGGCCGACCTAACCAATGAAGTGGTGCGACCTAATTGCCGAGCGACCTAGTGACCCATGTGTTACGATCTAAGGCCGAGCGACCCAAATTGATGCGACCTAAGCGGGGTGCGACCTAACTGCAGGCCAAGACTTCTTCATGTGCAGGCCGAGCGACCTAAGGGTTTTGAAGCTCAAAACTCACTCGATTTACAACCGATCGAGCACGAGCGCTAGGGGATTACGCCTACCGGCTACCCGGTCCTATTGGCTCCTCGACTCATCACCAAAAATGTGTTCAAACATCAAAGATTGGATTTTTTTAAAGATTTGAACCCAAAACACTAAAATTTGGGATTTTCACCAATTCAATCCAAACCAAAAGCAATTGCACATGAAAGTGTTAGGAATTCATTCCCAACAATTAAAGATAGACAAAGATGTGAGATAAAAATCTCACCTTTACACAAAATCAATGAAGGAGAAGCTTGAAAGCAAGGAAGAATCAATGGCTACTCTTTGAATTTGGAGTTAGATGTTGGATTTGCAAAAGAACTTGAGCTTGGAGTTTTAATTTCTCATTCCTTCCTCCATTTTTGATGAAGCTTGAGTGTTAGGAAATGAAAGTAAAGTTATGAAGAGTAGGGGGTTGAGTTAGAGTTAATAGTTTAGGCGAATGGGTTAAACCAAACCCAAAACCCAAAGTGAAAAGGTAACAAAATTCCACTAACTCCAAACATATCAAAGTTTACACTCAAAAAGATTGCAAACGGTGTTTTGAACTCAATGGAAGAGGTTCCGAGTCCTAATTCGACCGTATGGAAAACGTAATTTTTCGGACTAAAATCTGACTAACAATAAAATATTTAAATAGAATATTTAATATTTAATCGTAAAATATGCGGGTTGTTACAGACTCTACTCCTTAAAGAAATTGCGTCCTCGCAATATTTAAGAAGAAAACGTAAGGTAACAACCATGAAAGCATATCTACACAAAAGAAATTTGAAATATGAAACTCACCTCATGGAGCACGAGAAAGTAAGTCCGGATGTGTTCGCTCGATGAACTCTCTTCATTCCTAAGACCAATCCTTAGGATTTAAGGACCATCGGACTTTAACAAGCGGAACATCTTTATTTCGAAGGCGCTTGACCTCCGAAGCAATAATACGAATAGGATGTGGCTCATAAGTTAAATTAGGTGAAACTTCAATTTCTTCCACAACACCGGGCTCAAGGATAGAATCGGAATCACGAAGTCATTTTCGTAATTGAGAAACGTGAAACACGCCGTAAATAGTAGAAAATTGAGCCGGTAATAAAAGGCGATAAGCCACGGAACCAATACGTTCGGTGATAGGAAATGGACCAATATATCGAGGTGCTAACTTTTCCGATCGATAAACGTACCACACCCTTCATAGGTGAAACATGAATAAACACAAGATCTCCCACAGAAAATTCTAATTTCCTTCTCCGGTTATCGGCATAGGATCTTTGCCTTCTCTGTGCCTCGTTAATCCTATGACGAATAAGGTCAATCTTCTCTGTGGAGTCAAGAATAAAATCTGGACCTAAAACCAGCTTCTCACCAGCCTCAAGCCAACAAGAATGGGATCGGCATGGCCTTCCATAGAGTGCCTCAAAAGGTGCCATATCAATACTAGATTGGAAGCTATTATTATAGGAAAACTCAACAAGAGAAATATGATCTTCCCAACTTCCACCAAAATCAAGAACACATGCACGAAGAAGATCTTCAAGAGTTTGATTCACACGCTCAGTTTGTCCATCGGACTGGGGATGATAAGCGGTGCTAAAATTAAGCTTCGTTCCAAAGCTTTTTGAAGACTCTTCCTAAATCCACTAGTAAACAATGGATCACGATCACTAACAATAGAAGAAAGAACTCCATGCAATTTTACAATTTCTTTAATAAAGAGTTTAGCCAAAAGAGGAACGATTCGATTGGATCGAACGGGAATAAAATGGGCGGATTTAATAAGTCTATCGACTATCACCCATAAGCTATCATGACCCGAACGAGAACGGGGAAGGCCGACTATAAAATCCATGGAGATTTGGTCCCACTTCCAAATTGGAATTTCTAAAGGTTGCAATAACCCACCGGGCCTTTGATGTTCGGCCTTGACAAGTTGGCAAGTCATGCAACACTTAATAAAGTTAGCAATATCAGATTTCATTCCCTCCCAATAATAAAGTCGCTTCATATCTGCGTACATTTTACTACAACCGGGATGAATGGTAAATTTAGAACGATGAGAATCTTATAAAATGTCTTTACGAAGACCGCTGATATTAGGCACAATAAGTCTACCAAATTTTCGAATACCGCCACGAGAATCAATATAGAAGTCTTTCAAACTTTCAATATCAATTTTATCCCCAATATTTTGGCCAAGAAGAGCCAAGTCGGGATCTAGCTTTTGAGCTTCAAGAATGCGGTCTAAAAGAGAAGGATGAGCCTCAAGACTACATAAAGCAAGAGGTGAACACAAATCGGAAACGCGACCTCGAATCTCACAAGTAGATAAAATCTCGAGATCATTCCATTCGGATATCATCATAGAAACAACTGTTTGTCGCTTACGACTAAGTGCATCGGCAACACGATTACCCTTTCCGGGAGTATAAAGAATATCAAGATCATATGCTGCAAGAAATTCGAGCCAACATTGTTGACGCAAATTAAGTTCCTTTTGAGAAAATAGATACTTTAAATATTTATGATTGATGTAAAGAACAAATTTTTCACCCAAAAGATAATGACGTCAAATACGAAGGGCAAAAACAATAGCCGCGAGCTCTAAATCATGAGTGGCATATCTAGTCTCGGCTGGCTTCAATTGCCTAGAAGCATAAGCAATAACATGTTCCCTTTGCATAAGAACGACACCCAAACCAAAGCGACTAGCATCGCTATAAACAATAAAATCTTGGTTTCCCTCGGGAATCACAAGAATAGGAGCATCGGAAAGGAGTTCTTTTAATTTTTGAAAAGAAGCTTCACGTTTGTCCGACCAAATGTATTTAACACCTTTCTTTGTCAAACAAGTAAGAGGCACGGAAATTTTGGAGAAGTCCTCTATGAAACGGCGGCAATAACCCGCCAATCCAAGGAAACTACGAATTTCCGTCACACTCTCCGGTCTCTTCCAATTTTGAATCGCTTCAATCTTTGAAGGATCCACGGAAATTCCGGATTCGGAAATAATATGACCAAGAAACTTCACACGAGATTGCCAAAAGTGGCATTTAGAAAATTTTGCTTTTAATTGATTGCTCCTAAGAGTTTCCAACACAATCCGAAGATGTTTTTCACGCTCCTCCTCGGTTTTAGAATACACAAGAATATCATCAATAAAGATGAGAACAAACCGATCGAGGAAGTCTTTCAAAACTCTATTCATAAGGTCAACGAAATAAGCTGGAGCATTCGTTAAACCAAATGGAATAACAAGCCATTCATAAGATCCATAATGAGTACGGAATGATGTCAAAGGAATGCTATCCTCTGCAATACGAAGCTGATGAAAACCGGTAGCTAAGTCTAATTGTGAAAAGACTCTAGCACCACTAAGTTGATCGAATAAATCATCAATCCGAGGTAAAGGATATTTATTATTGATAGTAAGGTCATGAAGCTTACGGTAGATAATGCAAAGCCTAAGTGTACCACCAGATTTCTTCACAAAAATTGCCGAAGCTCCCCAAGGAGAGGAACTAGAGCGAATAAATTGCTTCGTCTCCAATTGGGATAATTGTTTGCGCATCTCCTCATTTTCTTTATTGGACATATGATAAGGAGGACAAGTAATAGGTTGAGCTCCAGGGATGAGATTGATTCCGAACTCAATTGCTCGCTTATGTGGTAATCCTAAAACAGGCTCAAATATGTCGAAAAATTCACGAACAACGTGAATAAGAGAAATAATATCTTCCTCATCATCATTATCGTCGTCATGAGGATTTAACGAATATAAAGATGCAACTAAGCTGGAATCCGAATCTTTAAGGTCAACAGAAATCTGCTTAACAGATTGAGGATGTTGAAGATAAATAGTCCGCTCAGGACATAGGATTTGGGCTTTATAGAAGTTAAGCCAATCCATTCCCAAAATCATTCCAAAGCCTAAGTAGCGCATAACATGCAAATCGGCTCGGAAAGAAAAATCACACAAAATAATCTCAACATCTTTACACAATAAACTGATTGTTGCGGATCCACCAACCGGATTCGCAATTCTCAAAGAAGTCATTAAACACAAAACATCCAAAGAAAAAGTATCAACAAGTTCTTTTGATATAAAAGAATGGGACGCACCGGTATCAAAAAGAACTCGAATAGGATGATCACGAAATAAAATAATGCCATCAAGGATAGAATGAGAAATACCTTTACCACGAGATGTGTTGCCAGGGGCTTGAGCAACATTAAGCTTTCCCTACTTCCTATTTTGAAGTTTGGGACAAGAAGATAAATAATGATCCGGGCTTTTGCAATAGTGACAAGTACGGGGCTTTGAACACTTGTTCGCATAATGGTCCTTAGAACCACAGTTGTAGCATTGCCCACCACTTGGGGTAGAAGTCTTAGTTGCCAGAGAGACTTGCTTCCCTTTCTTATTGTTGGGATAAGGACCTTTAAACTTATTAGGCTTTTTCTTGTTGTTGAAGTTCGTTTTGGCACCCATAACTTCAACGTCACTTTCTTTATCTGCCTCTTCAAGTCGAAGAGCGATATCAACGAGTTGATCAAAAGAAACTTCTAACTTTAGAAGTAATGGCTTCTTGAGTTTTCTATTCAAGCCATAGACAAATCATTGGTTTTTCTTCAATGGGGTGTTTATATATTCGACCCCATATTTAGAAAGTGACTCTAAGGATGCGACATAATCTGCCACGGAGGATTCACCTTGAACAAGGTCAATGAATCGGCGAGCCAAGGTCACCTTCTCAGCTTCTGGCACAAATTTTAATTCGAAGCGTTCCCGGAATTTCTCCCAAGTAAGATCCGCTTCATTTATTTCAGAAATCAGAAGCTCATGCCAGTCTAATGCTCTTTCTTGGAGCATACTAGAAGCCACCTGAACACGGTGAAGATAAATAAGATTCATGCAAGAAAAGATTCGATCGCACGATCTCAGCCAAGCCTGGACTTCAATAATTGTTTCAGAACCCTTGAATGGCTTTCCACCCAAACTAGTTTAATCGCTGCACAATCCTGCAAATCCATACCTAGGGTGAGTAGACTCCGGATTAGATCTGGCTGCTTGAGCATTCCTTACTAGATCAAGAAGCTGCTGGACAGACATAAATACTCCATCTTGGGGAGTAGCACGAGATTGACTGGCGCTGGGATGGCCAGGTCTAACCATTTCTCTTCCTTTTGAAAGAAAGAAGAAGAAGGATAAGGTTATTCACCAAATGAATATCAAGCAATCTTGATAAATTAGCAAGGAATCATAAATAAAATAGGATGAATCGATACGAAGACTCGAATTAAATCCTAAAGCACGACTCCTAACATGGACTTAGGATGATGATCCTTGCTAGATTATTCTACATTGTTCCAAAGATTAGCTCCGATACCAAGCTGTGGCACCCCACCTCGATACCCATGCTAGCCAAGGACACTACAGGGGTAGTGCCGTCAACTAGCACGGAGAATAAGGCTATTGAGGAGCGACCCTCCGTGTAATTACTTAGTGCGAGCACCGATACGTCAGATAGTATAACAGGGAATCCGACATACCCATACAAACTCAAAACTACTACACAGTGGCTATATATATTCTTCGAAAACAAACATAGAAATAAACATAACACAAATCAGTCACAGACATCCATATCACAAAGGCGGAAATAGATATGAATAAATAACACATGAAAGTGTACATCAGAGTAGTGGTAAACAAGATCCATAATATCACAAAAGAATAGCTACAAGTGCTAGACAAAATAATAAGGATACATTTATGAGTCTATATCTCAAACGTATACAACAAAAACCACTAATCTAAGTAGTTAGCCAAAAATCAAGGTGATAATCCTAGATGTGAAGTCAATCAGAAGCACCTGTAACATCTCGGTCTGACCCAAGTATTATTTAATAAGAAAATAATAAACGGATCAGTCTAGCTATAAATATCAGATAAAATGATATAGAATAAGAGATATGACATAACATATGATAACCATAAAGCCATACTGTGATAAGTGTGTAATTGAAAATCAACAAGATATTGATCAATATCACAAGAATCTTCTCAAAGATAAAAAGGAATTTCATACTCAATATCTTTATTCACAAAAAGTTAATGACACCCAAATTCACAAATGCACAATATTGATAACACATATCAATGTAAATCATGAAAAACGGTGAAACACAAATTCTAGAAATCATCAATGAAAATCCAGAAATCACAAAAGGGGGAGGCCTATCACAAAACGGGAGCATGAAAACTCAACAACACGTGTATCACAAAATGGAACGCTATTCCATGGTTGCTAACCATTAATTTTGAGCCGAAGCTCCACAAAACGGCCCGAAGGCCATGGGTCGCTACCCCCACCAAATTGAGCCGAAGCTCCACAGAAACGGGGTTTAGTCTTCCTCGTAGACAAAGAGACATCGCACATTTCCTAGTCTAAATCACAAAAATGATCATCAACGATCATCAAGAAGTGTCATTTACAGTAAGCAAGTAAATATATGAGCTTAGCTTCATGTCCCATAAACACTAGCTTAACTTAAATATTTACGAACAAATTGTAGATCTTCACTCGAAAATTGTCACAAGAGATTCAATTGAACAAGTCCAAGAATTAACCGACGAAGTAAACGCTAGCGTTTCATACCACTTGTTTTACGAAGCCGTTTAATTAGATTTCTCATACGAGTGAGGTAAAGGTTTGAATATTTTTAAAATGACAAATCACAAGAAGGATCGTAGAAACGATCTATTAAAAGAATTCACATTCGAAGACGTGAATAAAATCCAAAGAATTCGATTCCAAACTCATTAAAATGGAAATAGCCTAGCGACTCATCGCGGCACGACCTAGCTGCAGAAAGGCCGAGCGACTTAGTGGTTGCAACGACCTAACCGAGCGACCTAGTGGGCGTGCGACCTAATGAGTTACGGCTTAGGGAGATTGCATGCGGCCTATAGTGGTGCGACCTAATCAAGGCGCGACCTAAGACATAGCGCGACCTATAGGGGTGTGACCTAAAGGGGTAGCGGCATAACATATGGCCGAGCGACCTAACGAGGCAAACAGGCCGAGCGACCTAACGACCTAAGGCGTTGAGAAGGCCGAGTGATCTAAGGGATACAACGAGCTAAGAGATAGGAGGCCGAGCGACTTAAATGGGGAATGGCGCGACCTAAGGAGAAGAACAAGACCGAGCGACCTAGTGGTTGCAACGACCTAAGGGGTAGAAGGAGAGTAGGCCAAACGACTTATGGGGCATGCGACCTAAATGCAGGCCGACCTAACCAATGAAGTGGTGCGACCTAACTGCCGAGCGACCTAGTGACCCATGGGTTACGACCTAAGGCCGAGCAACCCAAATTGATGCGACCTAAGCGAGGCACGACCTAACTACAGGCCTAGACTTCTTCATGTGCAGGCCGAGCGACCTAAGGGTTTTGAAGCTCAAAACTCCCTCGATTTGCAAGCGATCGAGCACGAACGCTAGGGGATTACGCCTATCGGCTACCCAGTCCTATTGGCTCCTTGATTCATCACCAAAAACGTGTTCAAACATCAAAGGTTGGATTTTTTTTTAAAGATTTGAACCCAAAACACTAAAAATTGGGATTTTCACCAATTCAATCCAAGCCAAAAGCAATTGCACATGAATAAGTGTTAGGGATTCATTCCCAACAATTAAAGATAGTTATAGACAAAGATGTGAGAGAAAAATCTCACCGTTACACAAAATCAATGAAGGAGAAGCTTGAAAGCAAGGAAGAATCAATGGCTACTCTTTGAATTTGGAGTTAGATGTTGGATTGGAAAAAGAACTAAGCTTGGAGTTTTAATTTCACATTCCTTCCTCCATTTTTGATGAAGCTTGAGTGTTAGGAAATGAAAGTAAAGTTATGAAGAGACGGGGGTTGAGTTAGAGTTAATAGTTTAGGCAAATGGGCTAAACCAAACCCAAAACCCAAAGTGAAAAAGTAACAAAATTCCACTAACTCCAAACATATCAAAGTTTACACTCAAAAAGATTGCAAACGGTGTTTTAAACTCAATGGAAGTGGTTCCGAGTCCTAATCCGACCGTATGCAAAAAGTAACTTTTCGGACTAAAATCCGACTAACAATAAAATATTTAAATATTTAATCGTAAAATATGCGGGTTGTTACATATAAATTGGTTATCGAAATATGGATCTGTTTAAATTGTAATGAAAGAATTGTATCACTAGTAACTAATTTTGAAAGAATTCAAAAGTACCATGTAAGGAACCTGTTATTAATATATGTAGTTTCTTGTATGCCCTGGAGACATCCCAACCGAATCTAGGGTTTATTAATTTTGTGAAGAATTTTTCCAATGTTTTCAAAGAGGTAACGTTTACCCCTGCATCGAGAGATAGAGTTTCGCATTGATTTGGTCCCTGGTGCTAGACTTTATGTTCAACCCAAGAGAAGGATGGCCTCGAAAGAGTATAATGAATTAGAAAAGCAAACCTAGGACCTGTTAAGGAGAGGATTGATTAGACCCAGCCGTTCGAGTTAGGGATCTAACATGGTGTTTACGGCTAAGTCTAATGGAACTTTATGATTGTTCATGGATTATAGGGAGTTGAATAAGTTGACCATTAAGAATAAGTATCCCTTCCCCTGCATTGATGATTTTTTTTTTGTCAACTTTATGGAGCTACGGTATTTTCTTTGATGGATCAAGCTACTAGATTCCATCAATTGAGGATTACTGAAGATAATATACCCTTAACTGCATTTAGAGGCTCTGACTATTTCTTTGAGTGGTTGGTTATGCTTTTCCAGCTAACCAATACACCTGCATATTTTTTAGATCTCATGAACCGTGTTTTTCAAGATGTTCTTAACAAGTTTGTGTTAGTTTTCATCGATGACATCCTTATTTACTACAAATCAGAGAAGGAGCATAACCATCATTTGGAAATGGTAATAGAGACTTTGAGGAGACATGTCCAAAAGGTAAAATTTTCTATGTGCCATTTTTGAAAATCAGAGTTAAGATTGACAAGAGAAGGTATTCCAGTGGATCCAGTGAAGGTGGAAGCTGTTCGGGAGTGGAAGCAACCGCGGACTCCTACCGAGGTTCGCATTTCTTAGGTTTGGCTGGATACTGTAGGAGGTTTATTCAAGATTATTTCAAGATTTCCTCCCATTTGACTAAGCTGACTAAGAAGGAGGAGAAGTTTGTATGGACTCCAAAGTGTAAAGAGGCATTTCTAGAATTGAAGAAGTGAATGACCATTGCACCAATTTTGGCCTTACGAGATGCTTGTGGATTCACGGTTTGCACATATGCTTGTGGAGAGGGACTAGATGTTGTTCTGATGCAGCATGGTAGACTGATTGCATATGCAAGCAGGCAGTTGAAGTCTTACGAGAAGAACTATGTCGCGCATGACCTGGAGCTGCTAGCTGTTGTCTTTGCATTGAAAATGTGGAGACACTATATGTTGGGTAAGGATCCTTCTATTCCTCTTAGTTTCTTTCTAATATTAAGAAATATTAGGAGTAAGTTATTTATTTAATTTGGTGAAAATTTTGAGCTTTTCATGGATCATAAACCCCTGAAGTACCTTTTTACTCAGAAAAATCTAAACCTGAGGCAATAGAGATGGTTAGAGTTTCTGGCGGCTTATGATTTGGATATTCTTTATATGCTAGGAAAGGCTAATGTGGTGGCGGATGCCTTGAGCATAAATGCCGTTTTGACTCTCTTAGAGGTTACCCCGACACTTTAGGAAAGGATTATGAGAAGTCAAAGGGAGAGTGAGATACTGAAGGATTAGTTCAAGGGGTTGAAGAGGGTGGAGGTTTGAATTTTGAGATGGATAGTCAAGGTGCTTTAAGGATGAACGAACGATTGTATGTTCCAGATGTGGATGGGTTGAGGCATGAGGTTTTGTCAGAATGCCACATGTCTAAGTTAAGTATTCATCCAGGAGTTCAAATGATGTACAAGGACATGAAAAGAGTATTTTGGTGGCTGAGGATGAAGAAGGATATTTCAGTCTTTGTTAGTAGGTGTTCGTGCTGTCAACAAATCAAAGGTGATCATCAGAAGACAACCAGACTATTACAACCCTTGGAAATACCTAATTAGAAATGGAAAATGATACCAATGGATTTTATCGATGGTTTTCCTAGAACTAGAAAAGGTAATGAAGAAGTATGGGTTACTGTAGATCGGCTACGAAGAGCACACAGTTTATTCCGATAAAACCAACGAGGACCTGTAACAACCCGAAATTTAACCCATAATAATTAATTCCTTAGGTAATTAAATAATAAAACAAATTTATGAAATTATTAGAATTGGGCCACGGGTGCACCATTCTGTCCGTGGTAATTTTCTGGTTAATTTCCATATATAGAACGTTAGAAGCCGAGCCAATATGAACGAGAAAAAACTAAACAAAAATCAAGAAGGAAAGGAAAAAAATAAAGGGCAGATCGACCAACTGGTCGACCTGGGCTCCAAGGCGGTCGACCGCTCAGTTGACCCGCCTCTGCTAATTAAGAACGAACGAACGTTCGTTCGTTCGAACATTCGAGAGGTTATTGATGACGTGTTTTGCATTCTTCTAACCAATCCAGTCCATCTATTTTTGCATCTAAAGGCTCATATTCGGCCTATGACGTGGTTGCATCCTATTCAGTCCCCAAATCCAACGGTCCGAGATACACTTCTACCCCTATAAATAGACCCCTAGACCAAACAATTTTTCTCATTCTAGGTTTTCCCCAATTAGGTTCATGTTTCTAGGAAGGACCCTAAATGGAATAATTTTTCCAAGGAGAAAATCATTATAAATTAAATTATTTTACAACTCCATGTGGATCTGGAAGACCAAAGGAAGAATTTAGGACTAGAGGTGAGTGATTGTAATTATTTTAATATTTCTTTAAGTAATTTAAAAAAAATAGGGTTTCCAATAGTTGTAGTTTTACTACGATTTTGGAATAGCCTTTTTATCATTTTTAGATCTGTTTTTCTATCTATTCCCTTTTAGTTATTCTTTTTCAGTTAATTATAATTTATTACTGTTAAGCATAGATTTTTATTTGTTTACAGTTTATTTACAGTATTAAGTTTATTTACTGTTATTTATTTCTTATTACATCTTTTTCTACATTTTTGATTTTATGCAAGCGTCTATTCTCTTCTTCCTCCTTTTCTTCACGTATGGATTTAAATAAAATAAAGGTGAATATGGATCATATATATAAGAATATTGAATGAAGACATTTAGATGTAAAGTATAAATACCGCAATAAATAATGGAATTGGATTCTAATATAAATGGAATTGGACTGAAATTATGCGTAATTATGATTGGAAATGGACCAATTAATTGGCTCAATTATAACGTACAATTATAAATAAAAAAAGAGTAAAAGATGAAAGAAGCTAATTTTCACACTTAGACCTTAGGTTAGTAATAAGCATGATTATAACGTAGGTTATAATAAGAAAAAAATAGAATGAGGCTTATTTTAAGACTTGGGACAAATTAATAAGCGTAGAAAGTAAAGATGATAATAAAGGCTTATTTAAATAATTTATCTAAGTTAATAAGCATAGATGAGAGTAAATCCTGCACCATATAGAATTCCTTATCAGACAAAACTATGTCTCACATTAGCTTGAAGTGTGATGAGAGCACGCTTATGCTAAGAATAGTAGTAATTAGTCAAATATAAGTCAAATCACGGGGGATTTGGATAAGGGGCGTAACTAAATATTTTTTGGATGACGAGCCAGTACCAACAGCATTTCCCCTATAGTTTCTATGGACACATGGTGACCTCACATTAGCCTGAAGTGAGATGAGAGGCACATTTATGCTAGAGTTTGAGGTGATAGGAAGACCTATTTGGTAGAGGAAAAGGTCGAATGGGCATGGTGGTAGTTATGCGTGTGAATTTCAGTCTGGTTCTCAGTAATCGCTATGATTTCCAAGCATTAGTATGGGTGTCTTTTGTAGACACCATTGCCTTCTATGTAGGGATCTATATATGTCGTTAGGATCCATAGTGGGTGCTTTGTGCATCTTCTAGATACCATTGGCTGTTGCATAGGGAGTTACATAGCATCTGGTCTGCAGTAAGGTCTACGCAGTAGCAGGCCGATCAAAAAGGCTTGAATTAGGGTTACATCCTACTTTCAGGATTATAAATTTATCCTAATTAAAACAGAAATCAAGTATAAGTGCAAGCAATCAAAATGAACCTATCTTATAAATTGAGCAGTATTTAATCGTATTTATTTCCAGTTTATCTCTTTCCTACTTCCTACTTTTTCTCATATTTATGCTAGAACTATTGTTAAGACTATTACTTTTATCTTGCTTAAAGACTCTAGTAATTATAATCATTCACCAGACTTTTGTTTGACCCACTCCTCTATTTTTTCCCTTCCCCCCATAGGCAATCAAGAAAGAGGACAATAGATTGCAGTTGCTTGGTGGTTTCTTAGAGGAGTTCTCTACTACGTATTTATTTTATTTTAGCTTTAGTTCTTTTTGTGTACTGGCTTATTTTGAGAGATATTATGTACTCTGATTTTAAGACTATCAGTTTTTATTCCATAAGACATGATGGGTTTTGAGATTTGGATGTTGTATTTGGTATTTGACTTATTTATGAAGCAATTACGAAGTTTTATTTTAAATAAGTTATTATTTTAGTTTTCGTTGTTGTTTGCACCAAAATTGGTCACAAACACCCAATTATCGATGAAAATACCAGTTCGCAATCACAGGTCACAGATAATTAGTATGTAGAGAATTAAAAATGAAGAACACTCAGAAAATTAAGAAGAAAACAGTAAAAAAAACACAAAATTTATAGTGATTCGACAATCCGGCCTACGTCCACTTTGAAGTTGATGACTTTATTGCTATTCACTTGCTGATTACAGAGGATTACAGCGGATTACAGTGATAAAATTCGAGTACAACAACAGCCTTGAAGTATGAAGACGGTTCCGCAAAGTCTGGACGTCAAAGAGCCAAAAGTCCCTCTTCTGCAGGCCCTGGGGCTCTATTTATAGGCGTAGGAGGCAAATATCTTGCTTAAATCTCAGAAGAATCCTTCTGGCACGTGAGTGGGCCCACGCGATCATTCCCACATAATTTCGACTCGATTTGTGATCGATACGAATGAATTTTTTATTGATCAAGATTTGATCCAACCGAGTCGAAATTTGGCAGGAACGTTCATTAGGTTGTACGTAAGCTGCTGTGAAAATTTCATAGCATGTGGATTTGTAGATTCTGAGTTATGATCAATGCAAGTTTGACTTCTTCTATGGTCGTTTAATTCGTACGGATACTTTTCGCATCGATCTCTTCGACTCGATCTCGAGCACGTCTGTGCAAATTGACGTGGTGCGAGGTTCTTGGATCGATCCACTTTTTGTGCCGAACGATCGAATCTTCCTTGTGCATACGCCTCGTTCGTGTCGTTCACTTATAAGAGCAGGATGTACTGTTCGTATCGATCGATTTTGTATCGTTCTGTTCAACTCGATTCACTATGGCTCAGTTCAAATCGATTGCAGTGGTCTTGTTCGTATCAATAGGAATGGTTCTGTTCGCATCGATTTCAGTGGATGGATATGAGTAGAGTGACACGCGAGGGATACGAACAGCGGGACATTTAATGGATATGAATAGTTGGACACGAAGTGTAGGCACAAACAAAGGATGTGAACAACACAATTCCGGATGGATGCGAACGGTACCGATTCGAACAAGACTTCTTGATGGATCCAAACGACGTATTTTCCTTAACTCATATCGATTATATCTCGAACATACAAACTCCAATTGACTTGAAATTTGGAGCTTTGGCTTTTGCGACTTTGCTTGTCATGTCTTGTCAATTGTAGCTTGATCCGGACTCGAACAAAATCCATCGATATCCATAGCGAGCCTGAGTACAATCGATCTTCGGGATGAACTGTCTTTGATTTCCATTCAATTCCTTGGTGTCACGGCCTTACTAAAAGACGGGATAACACTTGCCCCCCAAAACATGCCTTACGGTAGGAAGGTGAGTATTGTAATGCCATATGCTGGATGTTCATATCATGTTGATGACCTACAAAGAAATTGATAGTTTTATTTGACCATGAATGACGATCGTTTAGGATCGTATGTCATTTGAGGTGATATGTGACCATTCGAGGTCGGATGCCGTTCGCGGCGAATGGTGACCGTTCGCGGTCGGGGTGCCGTTCGAGACGATTTGTGATTGTTCGTGATCGGGTGTCGTTCGAGACGAGTTGTGACCGTAAATGGTCGGATGCCGTTCGAGTCGAGTTGTGTGTGTGCCCGGGGGGACTTAGTGTCATTAATGTCCGATTTCACGTTCGAGTGAGTTTCTGAACTGTTTGGTATAGCGGTTTATCGCCATCTCAGAGCATTCCTAAGGAACGTTCGCGACCACATGCATATGTAATTGGCTTAGTCGTTATGGAATCACAAATAGAAAATTTACATTCAAAATGATTCTTTCAACAGCAATGTCTAATAAAATCAAGTCCAAACATATGAAATGGAAAACAAAAGCAAAACAGGGATGTCAAAGTCAAATACCTCCATTGATGCGATTTATAGTCGTATTAGAGCATGCCTGAGGATCGTTCGCGGTCCTGTACATGTGCAAATGACTTAATCCCGTTGTTGTGGAGTTTGCTACTTATTCGTCATTATTCCAATCAATTTATGACAAGCTGACGCCCCGATCCTGAGCCGTTCCAGTTGATGCAGGCGGTGGCCGCTCTTGTTCCACTGTGGTTGTTCCCCTTCTCACATACCGCGATAGCAAACCATTCTGGATATGTCCCTCAACCTCATCCTTCAAGTGCTAGCAGTCGTTCATGCTATGACCATTCAGCTCATGGAATAAGTAATACTTGTCTGATCTTCTCTCATTGCTGGTGGGATCCCTTCTCATTGGCTTTCAATAGCGAATCTGTCACCTGATATCCTGGTAGATTCACTCTAAAGTCTCATTCAACTCCATATAGGAGGTGAATCTTGGTTCCTTTCGTGGTCGTGTTGGTCCATCACAGTTATCCTTGACCTTCCGTTTCCCTTTATCAGTTCATGCACCTCTTTCAGGAGGATTTCCGCCCTTGACTGCATAAATATCGACTCCTTCTCCTTCCTCTCTCTTAGCATTTGCATCCTTTAATCGTAAAAATCCTTCAATCTCATGATAGAATTTTCCTAGATCCATAAGGGGATCCCTTGTCAACGAATTTTTGAATTCTGTGCCATCAGCTATGCTAGATACGACCGCCATCAAAACCATGGATGGATCTAGTCGATCCACCGATGCTGACGCCACATTGAATCGCATCAGAAAGCTCCTCAAAGATTCTTGGTTCTTTTCTTTAGTGCTGCCAAACTCATCACATTCTTGGGTCTCGAAATGTGAACCCTGAATTCCCTCATAAAATTCTTAGTCAAATCAGTCCATGTTCCAATGGAGCCACTCTCCAGTTGTCTAAAACATAGTGCTACAACGTCTGTCAAATACAATGGGAAGCACCGGGCCATGACTTCCTCCGAGGCCTCCAACACCTCCATATGCCTCATGTATCGTATCAATTGAACAGCAAGGTCTGTCCTTCCGTCGTACACCTCCAATGTCGGTAGCTTGAATTCTGGTCGATTCCTGGCCTGCCTTTGCGGGAGCGAAAGGGGTCCTGTTAACATCTTCTAGATCTCTATTCACTAGTCCGCTTATCCTGGCTCATCTGACCATCTCCGCCAATTTGTCACTATCTCCAAGTCATAGTCCTTGTCCATTGCCTCCGGTCTGCCCCCTGAGTTTTTGTGGGAATACCTGAATCTTCTCTTTTGGACGAGAGTCCATTCCTCTATCAATGTCGTGTTGAACGGTCCCACTTGGTATCCTGCCTGAGGTTGGATCAACACGCTCCTGGGGAGTGCCCCTAGCTCTGGGGCTGTTCCAGATGGTCCCACTCTATTCTGGGTTCTGATTGTTCCATGCTCCTGACTCTTATCTCTAGCATCTTCTACGGCTGCGTTAGCTTGATTCTGAACTCTAGTTTGTTCATTTCCTCGAAGTAAATTCTGCATCATCTCTTCTTGTCTTCTCAGAAGCTCTTCATGCATAGCTTCCATCATCATCTCCATCTCATCTCTGGTGATGAAGACCGAGGCTTGGTTTGCTCTTGAGGAAGCCTCCTGAATCCCTTCATGCTGACTCCTTTCCGCTTTTTGCCTTCTACTTGATTGCCTTGTCATAGCTTTCCAGATCCAAGTCTTTAAGTCTTTAAATCCAAGGTACAAGCCGTAGAATCCCTGAATACTAGCCATCTTAGTGAAGGCGCCAAATTGTTTGCGCCAAAATTGGTCATAAACGCCCAATTATCGATGAAAGCACCAGTTCGCAATCACAGATCACAAATAGAAAGTATGTAGAGAATTAAAAATGAAGAACACTCAGAAAATTAAGAAGAAAACAGTAAAAACATAGAAATTATAGTGGTTCGGCAATCCGGCCTATGTCCACTTTGAAGTCGATAACTTTATTGCTATTCACTTGTTGATTACAGAGGTTTACGGCTGATTACAATGATAAAATTCGAGTACAACAGCAGCTTGAAGTATGAAGATGGTTCTGCAAAGTCTGGACATCGAAGAGCCAAAAGTCCCTCTTCTGTAGGCCCTGGGGCTCTATTTATAGGCGTAGGAGGAAAATATCTCGCTCAAATCTCGGAAGACTACTTCTGGCATGTGAGTGGGCCCACATGATCGATCCCACATAATTTTGACTCGATCTGTGATCGATACGAATGAATTTCATATCGATCAAGATTTGATCCAATCGAGTAGAAATTTGGCAGGAACGTTCTTTAGGTTGTACGTAAGCTCTTGTGAAAATTTCATAGCATTTGGACTTGTAGATTGCGAGTTATGATCGATGCAACTTCGGCTTCTTCGATGGTCGTTTAGTTCATACCGATACTTTTCGCATCGATCTCTTTGACTCGATCTCGAGCATGTGTGTGCAAAGTGACGTGGTGTGAGATTCTTGGATCGATCCACTTTTTGTGCCAAAAGATCGAGTCTTCCTTGTGCATAAGCCTCGTTTTCATCGATCACTTATAAGAGCAGGCTGTACTATTCGTATCGACCAATTTCGTATCGTTCTATTCGACTCGATTCACTATGGCTCGGTTCGTATCAATCGCGGTGGTCTTGTTCGTATCGATAGGAATGGTTATGTTCGCATCGATTTCTATGGATGGATATGAACAGAGTGACAAGCGAGGGATACGAACAGTGGGGCATTTAATGGATACGAACAGAGGTGTGGGCACGAACAGAAGGATGCGAGCAGTGTAATTTCGGACGGATGCGAACAGTACCAATTCGAACAGGGCTTCAAGATGGATTCTAATGACGTATTTTCCTTAACTCGTATCGATCATATCTCAAACGTACGAACTCTGATTGACTCGAAATTTAGAGCGTTGGCTTTTGCGACTTTGCTTGTCATGTCTTGTCAATTGTAGCTTGATTGGACTCGGTTCATCGATATCTATAGCGAGCCTGCGTACAACCGATCTTCAGGACGAACTATCTTTGGTTTCTAGTCAATTCCTTGGTGTCACGGCCTTGCTAAAAGACGGGATAACAACTATTTTTACCTATTTTGTCTTGTGAATCTTAGTCTCTGTTAGCTCTAGTTATACATGCACCATGCCTTTTAATGTGTCCTTTTGGGTAAATTAAGGAGTGTGGGATGTTTCATTTGGTATCAGAGCCTAAGTTTACAAGATTCCTAAAAATTTATTATTTTTCCAAATAACTTGGTTTAAAAAGTATTTTCCAGAAAAGAATTCTTAGAAATTTTTTTAAGTATAAAAGAATTTTTATAAAAATCCCCTCATAAGTCCAGTTCAATCTTCCTTTGACTCTTTCCTGTACTATTATTTTCTTTTTGTAGAATGGCTGATGCCCCGAACCTTCCCGAGGGCATCCCTATCCCGGCCTGGTTTCGCAGGTGCTTACAAGCCATGACTCTAGAGGTGCATGGGCCATCACCCAATCCTGCACCAGCGAGTGGGAATCCTAACAACCCATCCGCCACCATCAATTTCTCTAAGCTTTGTAAAGATTTTGCGAGTTTGGATGGGAAGACTTTTCTAGGAAGGAGACTTTTCTAAAGGATATAACTTGGCTTAGGGACATAGAGAGGATTTTTGGTCTTTTGGGATTGGATGGTTAGCAACGGGTTTAGCTAGTCGCTCGGCAGCTGAAGGAGGAGGCATCTTATTGGTGGAAGGTAATAGAGCTAGAGGGTAGAAATATTACTAAGGATGGATTCCGAGAGCGATTCGATAGGAATTTTCTGTCTTAGGTGGAAGAGAGTGTTCAGCAAGAGAGGCTTATCAATTTGAAGTAAGGGAGTTTGTCCGTTAAGGAATACATCAATCAATTCAATGAGCTGTCACGGTTTGGTATGGATTTGTGAACACGTCGCACAAGAAAGCTATGAAGTTTGCGAAGTGATTGAATCAACCCCTTCAGGGATTATTGTTGACTCATGTATCGATGGGAACTACTTATGAGTCTTTGGTCGAGATGGTGTTTATGTCGGATGCTGTCAAAAAGGGAGAGTCTAAAGAGGAGGTTAAGTCAGAAGGTTCAAAGAAGAAGTGGTGGGAAAAGAATAAGAAGAAAAGGAAAGGTGATGGTCCTCAAAAGTATATTAAGAAGGGAGTAAAGTGGCATAGTTGTGGGAATATTGGACATATGGCCAAGGATTGTAAGAAGGATAAGATGAAGGGTAAGTACTATGTTTACGGGTAGCCCGATCATATGAATAGGAGTTGTCCCTAGAGAGCTGGTCAAGGAGCGAGTGCGCAAGTTGCACAGATTCAGGCGTTAGACACGGCACCTTCTAGTAGCATTCTAGATAGAGGTAGGAAAGTCACGGTTGAAGGTTTGATTTCTATATCTGATATTCCCATTCGGACTTTATTTGATTCTACAGCATCAAATTCTTTTATCTCTACTTCTCTAGTAGATTGTTTGTACTCGGACATATCATTAGTAGTAAACCCCATTATTGTTTCAAACCTCATAGAAGGATCGACACACTTATCTATGGTTTGTAGGGATTTGAAAATCTTTATCCTAGGCGTAGAATTTGACTGCGACGCCTACGTTTTGGGATTCTCGGGGTATGGGATGATCTTAGGGATGGATTAACTATCCATATACGGAGCTATCTTAGACTGCGAGAGGAGAGTCATTAGACTTGAGACTTGTAGTGCTAGGACTCTAGAGTATCTTGTAACCCACAAGCGTCAGTTATGTTGAGCTTCTTATACTCCCTCGATTCATCGTCATCAGAGTTGCATTTGGTTCCTATCATCAGAGATTTTGCAAATGTCTTTGAGGAGGTTAGGGGACTACCCCCTAAGAGAGGGATTAACTTTAGGATTTATTTGACCGAGAATGCTATGCGAATAGCGTTACCTGTGAGGCACATGGCACTTAGGGAGAGGAAATAATTGAGAAATCAGATTCGTTAGCTTTTGGAGAAGGGATTCATAAGAAGGAGCATATCGAAGTGGGGAGCACCAGTCGTCTTCGCCACTAAGGCGGATGGTTCTCTCTAACTCTACATGGATTATAGAGAATTAAATAAGCTCACCAAGAAGAACCGGTATCCACACCGTAGGACAGATGATCTGTTTGGCCAGTTGGTAGGTCCATCAGTTTTCTTTCAGCTTGATCTAGCCACGGGATTCCATCAGCTTAGAGTCGTTGATTACAGCATAGATAAGACTGCCTTTAGGACACCGAATTGATTCTTTGAGTGGTTGGTTATGCCTTTTGGGCTAACCAATGCTCCAGTCTATTTGTTGATTTGATGAGCCGCGTCTTTAGGGATGCCTTAAATAAGTTTGTGGTGGTATTCGTGCATGATATCTTGGAATTTTCAAAGAATATGGAGGAGCATGCTGTTCATTTGGAAGAAGTTCTTCGCACACTTCATAGTCATCATTTGAGAGCTAAGTTTTCGAAGTGTCATTTTTGGAGAGAGGAGGTACGTTTCTTGGGGCACGTAGTTTCGAAGAAAAGTTTGGCTGTAGATCCCACCAAGGTTATTGCAGTGCAAGACTGGAAGGCCTCTATGAACGTCACTGAGGTTAGGGGCTTCCTAGGATTGGTTGGCTACTACAGGAAGTTCATTAGAGACTTTGCCAAGATTTCAGCACCACTCACGTGCCTTACCAAGAAGAATAAAGCCTTCGTGTAGGGCATAGATTGTGAGGATTCCTTCACAAAGCTTAAGAGAGCCCTTTCTAGTGCACCAATGTTAGTTTCACCCGACGGAGCTAAGCCTTTCACTGCATATACTGATGCATGCGAGATGGATCTAGGAGCGATGTGATGCAAGAAGGGAGGGTAGTGTGTTATGGTTGTAGGCAGTTGAGGACGCATGAGAAGAACTACCCTACCCACTATTTGGAGTTGGCTGCCAAAGTTTATGCACTCAAGTCTTGAAGGCACTATTTTCCTGGTGAGAGGTTTGAGATTTTTTCCGACCACGAGTCATTAAATTATCTATTCTCGCAGAAGGACTTGAACTTGAGGCAACAGAGGTAGATGGAGTTTGTAGCCTCGTATGATTTTGAGATTGCTTGTACCCCTGGCAAGGGTAATGTGGTTGCTAATGCATTGAGTAGACGGAAATCAACCCTTAGTCATATGTTTATAGAGTGGAGGAGCTTGGAGTTTATTTCTACTTTTGATTTTAAGCCCTCTATGGAGATTACTCCTGGATTGTTGGTGACATTAGAGGTGAGGCCCACCCTAATGGATTAGATTGGCTCGAGGCAGTGGGAGGATTCAGAGCTCATGGACATTATGGATAGGATTAGCCAAGGAGAGGTCTCAAGACATCTCCAACGCTATTCAATTGATAGCAGATGGTGGCTTAGGAGAGATGGGAGGCTTTGTGTCCCACGTGCAAGTGACTTGTTAAGAGAGGTTTTAGAGGAGGCGCACCATTCTCATATGACTATTCATCCAGGTGGTGACAAAATGTATCGGGATATGAAGAGGATTTTTAATTAGGTGACACGAAGAAGGACGTGGCGGAATTCGTAGCTAAGTGTCTCATATGCCAAAGGGTAAAATGTAACAACCCATAAATTTTAGTGGTTTTATTAATTTAATTAATTGAATTTTGTGAAATTTTAAATAATAAAAAATTGGAAATGAAAATATAATATTTAGAATACATCTACTTCAACATAGCAACTGGTAAATTTTCATTAGATAATATGGAAGTTTATTTTCTTGTATAATTTTATTTCAGTTTAAATCAATTAATATTTGATGATAATAAAATATTTTCCAAACCCGAATATTTTTATACAGCAAATTTGTAAATCATCTTCTGAGCGAGACGTCATATTTCGTTTCTTCAAATTTGGACTTCTATTGCTCTATCTTATTTTCGACAAATTTGCAGCATTTTCGGTACCAAATATCGACTTTTGATCGGATGATCGTACCATTGATATCTATATACCATTTTGATCGTCTCGTCGTACTGATCTCTGTGGTATATTCACTTCTATATTTCGGAGTCCGATGTGAGGTGCAATCTGTGAAACGCTCAGCATATCGGTTCGCAACCGATTCTTTTAGATATCTCGTGACTATTCATTATCCAACGTGAAACCAATAGCCACTTTAATAAATTCAAAGTCAATTCTAGCCTTTACTATTCCCTATTCATTTTATTTTGTTGAATTCAACTGTCATCTTCATTCAAAAGAAAGAGAAAAGAAAATTCAAGTACAGCCTCTTCCATTTTGCTAAACCATTCTTCTCCTACCTGCTTAGTTTTTTTCACTCCTCACCGCATCACATCAACCAAGAGCATCATGCCCTCCACGATCTTGTCGCAACCCGCTTGAACCTCCTCGTGCTTTCCCTCCTCCTCGCCACCCACTCTCAGTCACTCCATGTGTGTTCACTCTCCACCTCTGACCACGGCCAAAGCTCACCGCCTCCTCCTTTAATAAAAAAAAGAACAAATAAAACATTCGTATGGATCTGTTCCTCAAACCCTTCAGCGCATGCTAACCCATCTCACCACTGCTAACCTCGCCTATTTTTCACATTCGCCATTTCATCAACGTTGTCGGCCTTGTGCCTCCGCCATGTCTCGTCCAAAGCGTGCTAGCCTCTTCACTCTTTCTTCCGTACGTACAAAGGTATATATATGTTGTTATATTTGGTGAGTTTTAAATATTATAAGTTATATATTAGTTTTATATATATATATATATATATTTGCAGTATTTATAATATTTGATGTTATATATTATTTTATAATATATATTATGCTATATATATACTTTATAGTTTGTTATTTATACGTAAAATGTTTATATCGTAGTCTGTATTGTGTATATATATAAAAAAAAGTATTATATAGATAGAAGTATATATAGATTTCATATTATATTACGTGCTTGAGTTTTATTTATAGTTTGTAGATTTATAAAACGTGGGTTGGTTTTGAAATTTATATATAAAATATTGAGTATAAATAGATGTATATTTATCTTTTTATATATTTACTGCATATTAGTTACAGTTTATATGTATCTAAGTTGAAGAATATTATAAAGTTTTATAGTTTATATATATATATATTTTAGTTTCGATTGTATAGTTCAAAATATATATATGCCTATATACGTTAGTTTATATGATATATTGTATATAGGTTTGCGTATGCTAGTATACCTGTACTACATATGATATATATCTTGTTCGTCTCTGTGCATATATGTTACTGTATTTATATATATGTTTTGATATGGTTACCATATGCATATAAGTATTATTTCAAAATTTTATTGTATCTGTTTATTATGTAAGCAAATGATTTCTATTATGTATTGTACATATACATTATACTTTATATTCTCTTGATTTACATTTCTGTTACAGCCTGTATATATTGTATATAGTTACAGTGCATTAAATGATATATAGTTACAGTGCATTAAATTATATATATTTTGTATATAGTTACAGTTTCGTATATGTTTGTATATATTTATTTATGTGTAAGTATACATGAATTTGGATTTTCAAATATATATTCTATTTTAGTTGCGTATATGTTTGTATATATTTATTTATGTGTAAGTATACATGAATTTGGGTTTTCAAATATATATTCTATTTTAGTAGGTGTTTAAATGAAATAATGATTTTAGTTTACATATATTCACTTATATATTTGTTTTATCGAATCCAGTTTAATCGTGTCGTGCTTTTGTCTCGCCGATATCCAAATTAGTCGCAGCAGCTTTTTGATTTTCTATGTCCATATCCATGTCTGTGTCATCTTCTTGTCCCTCTAGCTTCGAAAGGTGAGCAATCACTCACGATTAACGTTCTTATATTTGTTAAATTTGATTTCAATGAAACGACAATTGAAATATGCTGCTGTTAGTTATTTACATTGCTATATAAATATGCTATATGTTCACCTATGATATCTGACACCGTTATCCGTTATTTATAATGTTGATATATGCATGTTATTATTATATCTGTTATCACTCTGCAAGTTCCTTGTTAGTATAGAATTCACTATGGATTGAAATGATACATACCCGAACGATCTGTAGAATAGGAGAAATCGTTATGGGTTGAAATGACAAACCCAAGTGATTTTCATTTGAATTGAATTTGGAATTGTGGGTTGAAATGATATATACCTGTGTATATATTTCAATTATGGATTGAAATGATAAATATCCGTAGCACTTGACCATAGGATAGAAAATTATATACAGAAACCACTGGTCTATATACATATAAATAATTTGAAAAGGTGTCTATGGTTTTGGAAAGAAATATATGGTTTAATAAATATTGATTTTTGATATCGTGTAAATATTATTTTATACATAGCTAAATTCTTAAATTTAAGCTATGTATAAATTTTTTAATATAAAATAAGTTTAATAATAAAGTTTGATTTTATTAAAATATAATATGGTTGAATATTTATTTAAATTATATTTTAATATAGAGTTTATAATGATTTTAATAAATTAAGGTTGAGAAGATGGATTTGAAACTGATTTGAAATTGTATTTAATTAAGAATTATATTTAATTAAAATCGATTTGGAACTTATTGAACTTGTGATTTTAAGGGATATGATTTTATAACTTGATGTTGGTTTAAAGTGATTAATAAATATTTCAAGTTTGAGTTTTATTTAAATGATATTGAATTTTTTTGGTAAATATTTAAGACCTAAATAATAGTAAATTGAATTAAGATATGTGAAAAATTATCACATTTAATTTTGAAATTATAGAATATATACAGCTTTGAAATATACATTTTGAAATGGTTTATTTGTGGTTCAAATCTGTATTTAAAATCGATATAATGTTGAATGGTTTAAGCTAAATTGGAATTAATGATTTGAGATCTGATTAAATTTGAATTTTGGAATTCGAGTTGATTTGGAATTAATTTGTAAAATTTACGAAAAACAATTTTATTATATATAATACTTTAATATTTAAATCGGTTAAGTGGGAAGTATTATGATTTCAAAGTATTATGTTTCGAAAGTGTTTAATTTCAAGTTTTTAGTTTCAATAAGTGTTATAACTTTGAAAAAAACGCTATGGTTTTGGAAAAGGATATATTTGAAATGGAAATGATATTATATTTGGTTTTGAAATGGAAAAGGATATCATATTCATATGGTTTTTGAAATGACAAGATATTTTGGTTTTGAAGTATAAACTATTTTGAAATGACCGCAGTGTTATAATAACGTTTGGTTGTTAAAGAGACTAGGATCAGAAGTTGTCATACTCTCTGCCAACTCCGAAAACCACTTTAACAACCGTGTAAGCGGTGGAGATTCTAGAATAGAGTAGGATGGTGGTGACGTTCTATTGAGGTATATGCGTGGACCCGACTACCATGAGTTGGCATAACATGGCTAAAATAGGAGCAATTCCGGGCCAATGAGGTAGCTCCTCTTATCGCACACACTCCTTCGATGCCGTTCTATTACTTTATAATTGATTGGGTACACTTTTGAGTTTTGGGAGTATGGCTCGAGGTGGGAGGTAGTGGCTGCTATGCGTTACGACCGGTCCGGATGCGTAATTGGTATATCTATCATGGCATGGCCTAGTTGTGCTGTGTCATCTACCCTAGCACGCCTTGTACGGGTTTTGATTTGTGTCGTACCTATCGAGTAATTATGGTAGCCTCCCGATCTGGAGGTACGATGGTACTGTATAGACTATTGCACTATATATGTGTTAAGATGGAAAATGTAAAGCCTTAATGCTATTTTTAAGTAAGTTTATTTTGCTTTAGACATTATTATAATATTGTATATTACTACATTGTCGATAGTTTAACGGATCCCTTAAGGATGGATATCCCAAAAATCCTTTGAGTTACTTGTATTTCAGTTGTTATTTTACTTGAGTTGGATTTTGTTGATATAAGAATGTTAATCCTGACTCGAGTGTTTTGCTTTACGCTCGAGTCAGACTGAGTGATACAGCTTTTGAGACTCATCTTTGGAGTAGGAGCTTCATTTGGAGATCCATCTATATCTTTTCAGCTTGCACTTACTTAATTGATTCCAATGATGTATTATAATCTTGTATTTGAATATTGTATTTGAAACTTTTGTGGTACCTTATTTAGCTTTGATATGTATATAATAGCTTCATGAAATACTATCTTTTGTTTCCGCTGCATATTGTATATTAATCTGTGTCTATGGTTTTGTGATTTTTTTATTTATTGTATATGATGTGTTTTGCCAAATATAAATTAACAAATTGATATTTTGAGCAATTCAATTCTGGCATATTTAGATGCAAATGGTTGAAAATATCGGGATGTTACATTTGGTATCACAGCTTTGTTTTTAGGAAAAACTCAACATATAGGGTAAATTTAATTACGGATCACTTTCGTTCGAGCTTGAACCCCTTCCTCTTTGACTAGGTTTCCTTTGAATTTTGGAATGATCCCCTCGGTTCCAAAATCAATCCTTATCTCTCCTTACTCGTATTCTGGAGTATCCCATAACTCCACTTCAAACAATCTCTATAATAAATCGGCGGTCTCGCCAATCTTCGAATGATTTGTAAATGGACGAAACTCCTTTACAATAGGCATTGATTTACTGGAGATTGTTGTATCCTCGGTTTACCATGCTATTTATCTCCTGCTATGCCTGAATTCTATCTCTTGCGATCAAATGTCGATTTGCCTCAGAACTCTGCATCGATCTTATTCTTGAAGTCATGGTTGCTCGTGTTTTATATAAGTTTATCCACCTTTTTTCTTTTGCAATTTAATCATCTTATATAATTGTTCCGAGCTTATCTTCCAGTTTGAATTCTTTTGATTTGGATCCCTCTAATTTGAATCCCTATCCTTGCTTTGAAATTCATTTTGTATTACCGAGTGAGGGAATGTTTTTGTAATTAATAATAAAATGTTTTATTATATATTGTTGTTTGAGTTGTTGATGTTGATTTGGGTTTCCGATCGATCCTTCTGATCGACACTATCGATAGGATTTCCAAAACACTTGACAGAGCAAACCGACACAATATCGTTTTCAAATTGGTAAAGGGAATACTTATGTATGATTATATTATATATAATTATATTTTATGAAATTAAATAGTTAAATAAATTGGATGGTTAAATTGATAATATTTGACTTTCATTTATTGTGTTGCAAACCATTGATTATCCCATCATATAAATAAATGAATTTATAAAATTTGGTTTATAAATTTATTTGGATTTGAAATGAATTTAAATTGATAATTTGAGAATTTAATTTCTACTGATATCAAACTATTGGTTTTAAGTTTAAAAATATTATTGGAAGTATTTTCGAATAGAAATCATTTCTAAAGAATTTAAAAAAGTTTTAAATCAGTACTCTCCTCATTTGTCGTTGGAAAATAATTTCGGTGATGGCGGCCGCATCATCGACATTCATTTTCGAGTTTCGAAGTGGAGAGGCCACTCAGTAGCTTCGCTACACTTTTGTTTTGGAACTTGAATTGATTTGAATTTCTTGGGTGTGATTTGATATATATATATATATATATATATATATATATATATATATGCATGTATGTATAGGTATATGATTCTGGACTCGATTTGATATCTATAGTATATATAAATAATTATCTCTAAATTGTTTGAAGTTAATCGGAAATTTAATTCTTAAATTTTATATTAACGATGATTTCAATTATAAAATTAAGCCAAATTTTAAATAAATATTTAAACTTAAATTAATTGAATTAGAAAAGTTTACCTGTATAATACCCAATTTCATTTTTATATAACTTACCTAAATCATTCAAAAGTTTGGATATGAAATTGGACAATATACAATATAAAATGATTTTATACATAAAATTTTAGTGGTTATAATAAATGTTATACACTTAAATTTTAATTATAAAATGTTAATAAAGATAAATAAAATAATAACTTGATTGAATAGTTAATAATATAAATAATTTTGTTTGAGGGAATTTATAAATTGAAACAGAATCAACTTAATGAAGTTCCTTGAATTTAAAATTTATTATTGAATATTAATTAATTTAAATTGAAATCTATGTGATTTTAAATTAATTGTTTTATTTTTTTCAATCTATTTTCTTTTTGGTTGTTTCTATTCTCCTACCTCGTTCTTTTTCGAGGATGAAAAGTTTTGAGTGGGGGAGAGTGTAACGACCCGTATATTAGTGGTTTTATTAATTTAGTTAATTAAATTCTATGAAACTTTAAATAATAATAAAAAATTGTAAATAAAAAATAATATTTGGAATATTTCTACTTCAATATAGCAACTGGTAAATTTTCATCAGATTAGATGGAAGTTTATTTTCTTGTGTAATTTTATTTCAGTTTAAATCTGTTAATATTTGATGATACTAAAATATTTTCCAAACTTGAATATTTTATACAATAAATTTTTAAATCATCTTCTGAGTGAGACGTCATATTTCGTTTCTTCAAATTTGGACATCTATTGCTTCATTTATCTTATTTTCGGCAAATTTGCAGCATTTTCGATACCGAATATCGATTTTTGATCGGATGATCATACCATTGATATCTGTATGCTATTTTGATCGTCTCATCGTGCTGATCTCTGCGGTATATTCACTTCTGTATTTTAGAGTCCGGTGTGTGGTGCAATCTGCGAAAAGCTTAGCGTATCAGTTCTGCAACCGAGTCTTTTGGATTTCTCGTGACTATTCGTTATCCAACGTGAAACCAATAGCCACGTTAATAAATTCATAGTCAATTCTGGCCTTTACTATTCCCTATTCATTTTATTTTGTTGAATTCAGCTGTCATCTTCATTCGAAAAAAAAAGAGAAAAGAAAATTCAAATTTGCACTTTGTCTCTTCCATTTGTTGAACCATTCTTCTCCTACCTGCTTGGTTTTTTTTTCACTCCTCACCGCATCACACCAACCCAGAGCATCATGCCCTCCATGATCTTGCCGTAATCCGCTTCAACCTCCCCGTGCTTTCCCTCCTCCTTGCCACCCACTCTCTGTCACTCCACGCGTCCTCATGCTCCACCTCTGACACGGCCAAAGCTCACCGCCTCCTCCTTTAATAAAAAAGAACAAAAAAACATTCATATGGTGTAACAACTCGGGATTTTAGAGATTACTGTTAATATTAAATTATAATGCAAATTATAATTTAATATTGTGTTTAAAAATGATTTGGATAAAAAAATGAGGGATTATATTGTTTATTTTATTAAACAATATCTTGATGAATATAATTTAGGATTTGAAATTTAAATAAGTAACATTATTTTATTTGAAGCATTTTTCAACATTTGATGGTTGAAAAAAAAGTGTAAATGAATGAAATAAAGTTTGAAAAACTTTATTTATGGATTTGGATTGAAAACAAATAATTGTTATGGTTTAACTTTTAGTTAATCAGTAATATTGGAAATTTATTCCAATGTTAGCCTTTTATTGTAAAATAAAAGGAATAATATGACAATAAAATAAAATTTAGAAGTGTAATTAGGCTTGGAATGATGTTTTAATGCTATAAAAATGTTAAAACATTTTAATACACTTAGTTAGACTTAAAAATAAATTTTATATGGTTGAAATAGATGAAAATAGTGATTTTTCACTAAAAATGATAATATTGAAAAAAATTGTTAAAAAAATTGTTTTATATGGTGAAAATAATATTTTTAATTGGAAAATTAAATTTTTTTTTATGTCACTAACATGTTCCCTTTATTAAAACATGAACAATGCAACTTGTTTCATGTGATTTGAAAATTATATGCAAAAGTTATGTGTAAATTACTAAAACATATATGCATATTTTCTCTAAGTATTTTAGGTTGGGCTCACTGGGTAAGGTTTTAGATCCAAAACCCAAAATCTAGAATCATCTAGTTAGAAGGAATTGCTTGTATGTGATTCCTCTATTCATTCCTTCTTCTCAAATAAAAAAAAATACAGCTTGCAATAAACCTAAAACAATGGCCTCCATGTGAGGAAAAAATCAAAATTCACTCATTCTCTTGCAAATTCAAAGTTCAATTCAAGTTACAAACATAAGATAAGGTAATCTCCTACCTATTTAATCTCAAAATCCATATCAATTCTCGGATTTGATTCACTATAATTGAGTTTTGATATATTCTTTGCTTGCATGTTGTTTCTGTAGCTTCTATAGGTTTCTAATTACTAATCCAAGGCCAAAGCTCTTTTGTTTGCAAGCAAAATCATTCAATTCACTGCAAATAAACCCTAAGGTAAGTAATCTCACTCACTCTAGCTGTAAAAAATCTTTCTTATTCATATTTAATGTAAAATTGGATGTTTGGAGCTATAAAAATCAAGTTTTGATCATATTTTGTGCTCAGTCCAAAAACTGAATTCTGTCCATCTTTGAAGCTGAAACTAAATTAGCCATAACTTTCTCGTTTTTCATCGGAATTTGATAATTTGGGATGTTCCGAAAAGCCAAAATCATGTGCTAGAATTTTCATGTTTTATATTTTCTATAATTTTGAGGTTAGCTATGTAAAAATATGATTTTTCTACTGCTAACCCGAGAGCAAAGTCTATACTTGCTCTGTGCATGAAACTCAAACTAAATTAGACATAACTTTCTCATTTTTAATCAGATTTTTATAATTCCAGATGTTCCAGAAATAAAAAATCATATACTACAATTTTCATTTGTTAAGTTTTCAGTAATTTTGAGTGCTTCTATGTCAAAATTGAACTTTTCTACTGTAATCCCGAGAGCAAAACCGATATTAGCTCTGTGCTTAAGGCTGAAACTTAATTGGCCATAACTTCTTCATTTCTCAACCGATTTCGATAAATTTAGATGTTCCAGAAATCTTAGACTATGTTCTAAAACTTTTACGTTTTGATTTTTCCAAAATTTCGATGTTATCTTGGGCAAAAATGTGATTGTTTGTCGATGTCCTGAGACAAAATGACAGAAGTTGTGAAATTCAAATCTCAGAATTTTTTTATCTATAACTTTTACATTTCTTGTCGGAATTCAGTAATTTTCAATGTTCTGGAAAGCTTAGGATGTCTTCTACAGCTTTTATCTTTTGTGTTCTCTCAAATTATGTGCTCAAAAGAGGCAAACTGAACAAACAAAATACAGGCCTGGGAAAAACACCAATGTTTATTCCTGTGTATCTTGAATTGTTGCACCAGCTTTTGGTGCTTTCTCTTATGTTTTCCGAACACGGTTTTGATGCTCTTTTCAGTGCAAATACTGAGAGCTTTAGATCACATATTCTCTGGTATTGAATCATGTATTTTCTTAGATTGTTCGAGCAAGTCTTTGATGATGAATTTTAATATAGATCTTGAGTGTTGTATTACCTTATTCAAGGGATAAACCATGCGTCTTGTGATTATTTTTGGGTTGCTTCTACCATATAGAACCATGGATTTTCACGAATCCGTCATTGGGATTTTAAAGGATTTAAATGATTCATTATGTAATGTTTTCATTGTGATTCCGAGAGCATGTGCACGTATTTTCAAACTATTTTCCAACAGTGTTCATATTCTAGCTATTGTTCTAAGAAATATATTTTACAAAGTGATTTCATATAAAAAATGATACAATTAATATTTCTAAATTATAAAGAGATTTTCAAAGTTGATTTCTTAAATATTTTCTGAAATTTATTTCTGTTTGTGCCAAAATTGGTCACAAACCCCGAATACCGTGAAAGCACCAGTGTGTGAATACAAATCAATAATATTCAAACACAAATCTCATATCTCGGCAAATAATAAACAGTAATCCCAAAGTAAAGAACAGAGACACAAGTTTTATAGTGGTTCGGCTAACTCCGGCCAACGTCCACTCTAAAGTTTTTATCCTTTTATTGATTATCCTTGATGATTACAGATGATTACAGCAGTTACAAAGTCCAAAACTTGAAATAAATAGCAGCAATGATGATATGGAATGATTCTGGCAGCATCCGAGCGTGCTTTCTCTCTCTAAAATCTCCGACCCCTTTTCTGAATGACCAAGGGCTCTATTTATAAGCGTAGGAGGCTGATATTTCTCCTAAAATCAGGGAAGACCGCTTCAGGCACGTAAGGGGGCCCACTCGCCCGAAATCTGGAGGTCCGGGCCCACATCAGGATCGATTCGACCCTTGGTTCGAATCAATCAAGGAAATGTCCAATCGAGGTGAAATTTGGTGAGAACATTCTTCAGCATGTATGTAAGCTTCTGTGAAAATTTCATAGCATTTGGATCAACGGTTTGGGAGATATGATCGATTCAAGTTTAAAGTTCCGTGTGCTCTGCCTGGTTCGAACCCATGCTTCGAACCCGCCTCCTTCGAATCCATCTCGTTCGAATCCCTCTTCTTTGAATCCATTGCTTCGAATCCTCCTTCGAATCCATTGCTTCGAATCCTCCTTCGAATCCAGTGTTTCGAATCCACCTCTTTCGAATCCATAGCTACGAGCTAACCTGTGTACGCCGTATGGATACGAAGGAGATCCATGCTGTGATCGAGTCGAAGTCTATCTATCCTTCATCCTACTTTGCCTTTGATACGAACACCATGAAGTCAACTCCATATTGATCGATACGAGTGGCATCGATACGAAGTCCTCGCCTTTCGATCGATACGAAGTAGCCGTGTCAATAACTCGATCGATTTGAAGCCCATCGACTCGAACCAACATCTAGCACGAACTTTTCAGAGCCGAACCCATACCAATCGATACGAAGGGTATTGATTCGAACCTTGTGTGCCTTCGATCGATTCGAACCTGATGGGTTCGAACAGCCATGCCCTTCCTACCTTGCATCGATCATAACTCCTTCATATGAACTCCGATTAACCTGAAATTTGAAACATGGCCTTTCCTAGTCCTTATTATTATTTCCAATCAATTTCGTCCCGATCGAAGTTCAACCAAATTTTGACGATATCGATCGTTGCCTTGATTCCAACCAAATTCCAATCTTGATATCCATAATTCCTTGCCAATTTGTTGATATTCCAGTTTTGACCAAAAATGGGATAACACTTTGCCCCCCAAAACATGCCTTGTGATAACAGGGCGTGTTTTGGATAGTTCCGAATCCAATATCCGAAGTCCATAGTCATATTCCATATCCGTCCAAACTCGACAACCGAGTCCCAATCCATCCTTTTCCAATAGCCAATAACCGAACCCAGGACCTCTCCGGGTCGATATCCGAATCCATAACCTCTCCGGGTTCTTGCCAAGCATAATCCACACCTGATGACCGTGGTCCAGTGTCCCTGGACGTCGAGCGAACCCCTTCGGGTTCTTGCCAAGCGTAATCCACACCTGACGACCGTGGTCCAGTGTCCCTGGACGTTGAGCAATGCCGTGGCTTAAGTCCTAAGCCGAATCCTGGTCTCTCCGGACCCTTGTTGAGCATAGTCCATACTCAACGACCTGAAATAACAATTGATAATGCAGGGCCTAAGTCCTAGGCCGAATCCTGGTCTCTCCGGACCCTTGTTGAGCATAGTCCATACTCAACGACCTGAAATAACAATTGATAATGTAGGGCCTAAGTCCTAGGCCGAATCTTGGTCTCTCCGGACCCTTGCCGAGCATAGTCCATACTCGGCGACCTGAATGAGCCAATTTACCATGTTCGGGCAAAGTGACTCACCCCTTGCCAGGCATAATCCATACCCGACGACCGTTTATCAAAACCTAGTTAAAAATCCAATCAAAATCCAACCCAAAATCCAAATCCAAACCAGAAAATCAGAAATCCAAAGCAGCATTCAAAATCAAAAACAACCATCCAAAGAAAAACCCAAATCAAAAAGCAAGCAAAACTAGGATCTCAATCCAAGCTCCAATCCAAAAAGAAAAGCAATGTCCAATCCAAAAGCAAAAGGATAAATTTCACAAACCATAGCACCACGGTTTTTCATCATTCAGAGCATGCCTAGGGGCTATCTCCGTCCCCGTACATGTGTAAATGACTTGGTTGCTTGCCAATAGTTTGCTACTTATTTTATATTATCCTGATCAGTGGATGATCAGTCGACCATCGTCCCTGGGCCTCACATCATTACGGTGTGAGGTGGTCGGTGGTTGCTCCTGCTCCACTGTTGCGTTCCGTGTTCCGACGTATTGCCGTAACTGTCCATTCCTTACATGCTCCTCGATTATATCCTTTAAGTGCCTACAGCTGTTGGTATCATGTCCATCTAAATCATGGAAGAGGCAGTGCCTTCCTGATGTCCTTTCCCGTTCTGTTGGTTCTCTCCTAGCCGGCCTCCGGTAAGGAAGGCGATTCCGAGTATCCATGTATATCCGCTCCAGCGTCTCGTTCAATCCTGTGTATGTAGAAAACTTTGGATCCTTCCATCGCTTCCTGGCGTTTCCAGAATCATCGTCCAACTTCCTTTTCCCTTTGTTTTTATCCAAACCTTTGCTGGATGGTCCTACATCCTGAGTTGCATTAACCCTTTGCACCTTTAAATCCGCACTCGCATCTTCCTGCCGAAGGAACCTTTCTGCCTCGTGAAAGAATTCGTCGAGATCCTGTGGGGGATCTCGTACCAGAGATACCTTGAAATCCGAGTCCTCCCTGACTCCTGATACCGCTGCCATTAAAACCATCGATGGATCAGGCCGATCCACCGAAGCGACTGCCGCACTGAATCGAGTTAGAAAAGCTCTAAGCGATTCATCCATCCTTTGCTTCACCGATGTCAATGTCATCACATTCTTCGGCCTCTTGATGTGAACCCGAAACTGTCCTAAAAACTTTTCCACCAATTCCCTCCAAGTCCTGATAGATCCTTCTCCAAGCTGCCTAAACCACATTGCAGCTAAGTCCGTCAAATATAAAGGGAAGCATCGAGCCATCACTTCCTCCGATGCCCCCCAGTACCTCCATGTGTCTGGTGTACCTCATCAAGTGATCTGTTGGATCTGCCTTGCCATCATAAACCTCCACACTAGGTAGCTTAAACTTAGGTGGATTCTGAGCTATACTTATTTCCCGAGAAAATGGACTCCTATTCACTCCTTCCAAGTCTCCGTTGGTCAAACCACCTCGCACAGTTCTTCTGATGATTTCTACTAATCCGGTATTGTCTGTTGGGGGTTGCCCTCCATGCCCCCGAGGGAACTCTGGCACATATTCCTCGTGTGGTTCACTAGCAGCAACGATAGCTCTAGCCTGTTGAACTCCTTCCAAAGGTCCTCCTGTGTTGGATCCTGTGGGCCTTCCCCCAAGCCCTTGTTGATTGCCTTCTGGCTCCGTATCTCGTCCTCCATTGGGTTCCACGACCCTAGTCCCCTGTCCTGCATCCACAGCGGCTGTAGCTGTTCCTAAGTTCTGCATCCCTGCAGCTCTCATTTGCTCAAAGAAAGTCTGCATCATTTCCTGTTGGCTCTTCAATAATCTCTCTTGCAAAGAATTTGCCATAGCCTCCATCTCATCCAGGGTTATGTAGATTGAAGCTTATCCTTCCCCAGCTCTAGAGGGAGCTTGTTGACTTCCTTCCTGTTGGCTTCTCTCAGCCCTCTGCCTTCTACTATTTTGCCTAGTCATTGTCCTTGAATCCAAACTCTTTAAAGTCTTCAAATCAAACCTTCAAATCCGATGTAGCGGGTGCTAGTCTCTCTCAATGAAAGCACCAAAGTGTTTGTGCCAAAATTGGTCACAAACCCCGAATACCGTGAAAGCACCAGTGTGTGAATACAAATCAATAATATTCAAACACAAATCTCAGATCTCGGCAAATAATAAACAGTAATCCCAAAGTAAAGAACAGAGACACAAGTTTTATAGTGATTCGGCTATCTCCGGCCTACGTCCACTCCAAAGTTTTTATCCTTTTATTGATTATCCTTGATGATTACAGCAGTTACAAAGTCCAAAACTTGAAATAAATAGCAGCAATGATGATATGGAATGATTCTGGCAGCATCTGAGCGTGCTTTCTCTCTCTAAAATCTCCGACCCCTTTTCTGAATGACCAGGGGCTCTATTTATAAGCGTAGGAGGCTGATATTTCTCCTAAAATCCGAGAAGACCGCTTCAGGCACGTGAGGTGGCCCACTCGCCCGAAATCTGGAGGTCCGGGCCCACATCAGGATCGATTCGACCCTTGGTTCGAATCAATCAAGGAAATGTCCAATCGAGGTGAAATTTGGTGAGAACATTCTTCAGCATGTATGTAAGCTTTTGTGAAAATTTCATAGCATTTGGATCAACGGTTTGGGAGATATTATCGATTCAAGTTTAAAGTTCCATGTGCTCTGCCGGGTTCGAACCCATGCTTCGAACCCGCCTCCTTCTAATCCATCTCGTTCGAATCCCTCTTCTTCGAATCCATTGCTTCTAATCCTCCTTCGAATCCATTGCTTCGAATCCTCCTTCGAATCCAGTGTTTCGAATCCACCTCTTTCGAATCCATAGCTACGAGCTAACCTGTGTACGCCGTATGGATACGAAGGAGATCCATGCTGTGATCGAGTCAAAGTCTATCTGTCCTTCATCCTACTTTGCCTTTGATACGAACACCATGAAGTCGACTCCATATTGATCAATACGAGTGGCATCGATATGAAGTCCTCGCCTTTCGATCGATACGAAGTAGCCGTGTCAATAACTCGATCGATTCGAAGCCCATCGACTCGAACCAACATCTAGCGCGAACTTTTCAGAGCCGAACCCATACCAATCGATACGAAGTGTATCGATTCGAACCTTGTGTGCCTTCGATCGATTCGAACCTGATGGGTTCGAAACGAACACCTTGATGGGTTCGAACAGCCATGCCCTTCCTACATTCCATCGATCATAACTCCTTCATATGAACTCCGATTAACCTGAAATTTGAAACATGGCCTTTCCTAGTCCTTATTATCATTTCCAATCAATTTCGTCCCGATCGAAGTTCAACCAAATTTTGACGATATCGATCGTTGCCTTGATTCCAACCGATTTCCAATCTTGATACCCATAATTCCTTTGCCAATTTGTTGATATTCCAGTTTTGACCAAAAATGGGATAACAATTTCAAAACCCGATTTGGTAAAAATATATTTTCTATTTAAAGATACACATTTTTGCACTTTTCGGACGTATGAGAAAGAGAATTAAACGATTTAGTAAAACATGTGGTATTGGACACATGAGTTTGCTTTTTCGGTTAATTCCGGACTTATATGATCGAAACCTCTTGAGTATTGTGTCTTGAGTTAGTATTTTAGATTTTCAATTCCTATTATAGGAATTATCCAAGTAGCCAATATTTGGTGAGTTGAGATGTTCGAGATCTCCTATTATAGGAGTAAAAATCGATGAGAACCACTTAAATATGTTGTCTTACTTGCCGATGAGATGAGTTAAGTCTATTTATGAAGTATTCGTGAAGTTAAGATGTTTATGATGATTTAAGATGTTCATGATGATTTATGAAGTTAAGATGGTTATGATGATTTCCACTTGTCGATGAAATGAGACAAGTCACGATGGAACCATTATTCGTCGATGAGAAGAGATGAGTATGGTATTATATTAACTCGCCGATGAGATGAGGCAGAGTGAGTTTTATGATGGTTCTGATGTTTTATGTTGTTTTCTAATGTGGAACCAACTAACTATTAGTAAAACATTAGGGGAGAACGTATAGTATTGGATATACGATTCTCGCTTTTTGGGTTCCTATTCGAATAGTTGAGACACATTCAAGATGTTACTAGTACTAGACCGAGTACGATTGGAGTCACCACGATGTTCACGATGTTATTACTCAACTCCAATCATCACGATGTTTTTACTCGGATTTGTGACTGGGGGTCATCAAGATGTTACGACTAGTCAATCACGATGTTATGATGTTATGTGACCCCAAGTCATCACGATGTATGGTACCAAATTGCTAGTACTAGTCAAGATGTAAAGCACCTATTGTTTTCCATGAAGTTTAGATGTTTCGTTTTCACTGTTTTGATGATGATGCTTTAATATAGCCGTATGTAAGAAAAGGGCTTATTTATATACATGGTTTTATGGTGATTTCGAATATGATATTTTGGATTCTTTCCGGGCTCTATCAAGATGGATTGAGACATTATATATATTTATACCAATGAGATGAGGTATAAATTATGGTAATGCTTTTACGATGAGTGTTGATAATAGATTTAAGATAGATTTGTATTTATACCAATGATATGAGGTATAAATGATTATGGAGATTCCTTTATAATGAGGTTAAGGATGGGCTTGTGATGTATTTATATTTATACTGATGAGATGAGATATAATAATTAAGAAGTTTCTATTATATGGTTTTATTTATGATGGATTCTTGAAGTTTAATTATCTTATGAAGATTTACATTATGGTCCATATCCTCACCCATTTCATTCGGTTATATATATAATTAGATAAACCATGTCTATCTAATATACATATTGTAACCCTCTATGCAATCATGATGATCCATTGATGTATCACTGTAGAGATAACTTAATGACCTATATCATTCCATAGGTAATGATGGAATGGTTTTTCCCTTATCTCTTATCATCACCTTTACTAATGATAAGTTCTAGCTAGCCTGACCCGTGTGTTTTCACTCGGGTCAGACTGAGTTGTTTCAGGTATCATTTATTGGGCTTAGCTTGAAGTTGATGTTGGATATCAGCTCTTCTTTCTCTTGAGTAGTTTCTGTTCTTTCGCATACTCTGATGTAGTTATATTCCATTCGATGTATATAGTGTGGTCGAGTACCACCTCTATTGTATTCATATTGTATTGTACTAAACATGTATCAGCGTATATGTATATATATATATGATATTGATTACTGTTCTGTGATGTGCTTTTCATTTAATTATTGTATTTTGTTCTGAAAGATCCATTAGCCACCTATAGTTTTGAATTAAGCATTTATTGGGTATGTCGATCCACTTGAAAGAAAAAAAATTACATTGCATTTATCGACGTATTCCATAGATGTTTAAGACAAAATTATAGATGGTCGCCCTTAACCAGCCCTATTCTCCGCTTTAGTAGACAGAATTACTTGTTAATTCTCTTTACTAAGGTGGGTCTCGGGGTGGGGCGTTACATATGGATCTGTTCCTCAAACCCTTCAGCACATGCGAACCCATCTCACCACTACTAGCCTCGCCTATTTTTCACATTCGCCACTTCATCAACGTTGCCAGCCTCATGCCTCCGCCCTGTCTCGTCCAAAGCCTGCTAGCCTCTTCACTCCTTCTTCCGTACGTACAAAGGTGTGTGTATATATATATATATATATGTTGTTATATTTGGTGAGTTTTAAATATTATAAGTTATATATTAGTTTTATATATATATATATATATATATATATATATTTGCAGTATTTTATAATATCTGATGTTATATATAATTTTATAATATATATATTATGCTATATATGTATACTTTATCAATTAGTCTGTTATTTATACGTAAAATGTTTATATTGCAGTATGTATTGTGTATATATATAAAAAAGCAGTACATAGATAGAAGTTTATATAGATTTCATATTATATTACGTGCTTGAATCTTATTTATAGTTTGTAGATTTATAAAACGTGGGTTGGTTTTTAAATTTATATATAAAATATTGAGTATAAATAGATGTATATTTATCTGTTTATATATTTATTGCATATTAGTTATAGTTTATATGTATCTAAGTTGAAGAATACTATAAAGTTTTATAGTTTACATATATTAGTTTTAATTGTACAGTTTAATATATATATATATATGCCTATATACGTTAGTTTATATGATATACTGTATATAGGTTTGCGTATGCTAGTATACCTGTACTATATATGATATATATCTTGTTCGTCTCTGTGCATACATGTTAATAAAATGTATATAAGTTGCGTATATGTTTGTACATATTTGTTTATGTGTAGGTATACGTGAATTTGGGTTTTCAAATATATATTCTATTTTAGTAGGTGTTTAAATGAAATAATGATTTTAGTTTACATATATTCACTTATATATTTGTTTTATCGAATGTAGTTTCATCGTGCCGTGCTTTTGTCTCGTCGATATCTAAATTGGACGTAGTAGCTTTTTGATTTGTTGTGTCTGTATCTGTGTCTGTGTCATCTTCTTATCCCTCTAGCTTCGAAAGGTGAGCAATCACTTACGATTAATGTTCTTATACTTTTAAATTTGATTTCAATTGAAACGACAATTGAAATATGCTGCTGTTAGTTATTTACATTGTTATATAAATATGCTATCTATTCACCTGTGATATCTGACACCATTATCTGTTATTTATATTGATGATATATGCCTGTTGTTATTATTATATCTGTTATCACTATGCAGGTTCCCCGTTAGTATAGAATTCACTATGGTTTGAAACGATACATACCCGAATGATCTGTAGAATAGGAGAAATCGTTATGGATTGAAATGATAAATCCAAGCGAATTTCATTTGAATTGAATTTGGAATGGCGGGTTGAAATGATATATATATATATATATATATATATATATATATATATATATATATATTATGGATTGAAATGATAATTATCCGTATCACTTGACCATAAGATAGAAAATTATATACAAACACCGCTGGTCTATATATATAAATAATTTGAGAAGGGTTTTTATGGTTTTGGAAAGAAATATATGGTTTAATAAATATTGATTTTTGATATTATATAAATATTATTTTATATATATGGTTAAATTCTTAAATTTAAGCTATGTATAAATTTGTTTAATATAAAATAATTTTAATAATAAAGTTTGATTTTATTAAAATATAATATGGTTAAGTATTTATTTAAATTATATTTTAATATAGAGTTTATAATTATTTTAAAAAATTAAGGTTGAGAAGATGGATTTGAAGTTGATTTGAAATTGTATTTAATTAAGAATTATATTTAATTAAAATCTATTTGAAACTTGTTGAATTTGACACTTTAAGGGATATGATTTTATAACTTGATGTTGGTTTAAAGTGATTAATAAATTTTCAAGTTTGAGTTTTATTAAAATGATATTGAATTTATTAAATATGTAAAAACTAAATAACAGTAAATTGAATTAAGATATACATAATATTATCACATTTAGTTTTGAAATTATAGAATATTTAAAGCTTTGAAATATATATATTTTGAAAATGGTTTATTTGTGGTTCAAATCTGTATTTGAAATCGATATAATTTTGAATGGTTTATTTAAAAGCTAAATTGGAATTAATGATTTGAGATCTGATTAAATTTGAATTTTGGAACTCGAGTTGATTTGGAATTAATTTGTAAAATTTAAGGAAAACAATTTTATTGTATATACTATTTTAATATTTAAATCGGTTAAATGGGAAGTATTATGATTTCAAAGTATTATGTTTTGATAGTGTTTAATTTCAAGTGTTTAGTTTCGAAAAGTGTTATAACTTTGAAAAAAAATGCTCTGATTTTGGAAAAGGATGTATTTGAAATGGAAATGATATCATTTTTGGTTTTGAAATGGAAAAGGATATCGTATTTATATGGTTTTTGAAATGGCAACGATATTTTGGTTTTGAAGTACAAACTATTTTGAAATGACTGCGGTGTTACAATAACGTTTGGTTGTTAAAGAGACCGAGATCGGAAGTTGTCGTACTCTCTGCCAACATCGAAAACCACTTTAACAACCATCTACGCGGTGGAGATTGCAGAATGAAGTAGGATGGTGGTGACGTTCTATTGAGATATATACGTGGACCCGACTTCCGTGAGTTGGCATAAGGTGGCTAAAATAGAAGCGATTCCAGGCCAATGAGGTAGCTCCTCTTATCGGACACACTCCTTCGATACCATTTTATTACTTTGTTATTGATTGGGTGCACTTTTAATTTTTAGGAGTGTGGCTCGAAGTGGGCGGTAGTGGCTGCTATGCGTTACGACCAGTGATGCGTAATTGGTATATCTACCCTGGCATTGCCTAGTTGTGTATTGTCACCTACCCTAGTGCGCCTTGTACGAGTTTTGATTTGTGTCATACCTATGGAGTATTTATGGTAGCCTACTGATCTGGAGGTACGATGGTACTGTATAGACTATTGGCACTATATATGTGTTAAGGTAGAAAATGTAAAGCCTTAATACTATTTTTAAGTAAGTTTATTTTACTTTCGACATTATTATAATAGCGTATTTACTACATAATAGATAGTTTAACTGATCCTAGAGGATGGTTATCTGAAACATCCTTTGAGTTACTTGTATTTCAGTTGTTATTTCGCTTGAGTTGGATTTATTGATATAAGAATGTTAATCCTGACTCGAGCATTTTGTATTTTGCTTTACCTCCGGTTAGATTGAGTGATATAGCTTTTGAGACTCACCTTTGGAGTTGGAGCTTCATTTGGAGATCCATCTACATCTTTTCAGTTTGCAGTTACTTAGTTGATTCCAGTGATGTATTTTGATCTTGTATTTTACTATTGTATTTGAAACTTCTATTGTACCTTACTTAACTCTGATATGTATATAGTAGCTTTATGAACTACTATCTTTTGTTTCCGCTGCATATTGTATATTACTCTGTGTCTATGATTCTGTGATTTATTTATTTACTATATATTTTGATTTTTTCCAAATATAAATTAACAAGTTGATATTTTGAGCAATACAATTCTGGCATGTTTGGATGCGAATGGTTGAAAATATCGGGATGTTACATAAAAGCAGAGTAGCAGAACCCCAATGGATTTCTTCGGCCCTCAGATGTGCCGGATTAGAAGTAGGATAGTACTTCTATGGATTTCATTGACGGCTTACCCCGTTCTAGGAAGGGGAACACTTGCATTTGGGTGGTTGTAGATAGATTGATCAAGAGTGCTCACTTCATCCCACTTAAGAATAAGTGTATGGCTTCATATTTGGCATCCCTGTATATTTGAGAGATAGTCCGTCTACACGAAGTTCCTTCTAGCGTTGTTAATAATAGAGATCCCATTTTCACTGGTGAGTTTTAAAGAAGCTTATAGGAGGCGCTAGGGATGAAACTTAGGTTGTGTACGACCTATCATGCCTAGACAGATGGCCAAACGGAGAGGGTAAATAGGATGCTTGAGGATTTGCTATGGATGTGCATTTTAGACTTTGGAGGTACTTAGGAGGAGAATCTTCCATTGGTTGAGTTTTCCTTCAATAATATTTATCAAGCAAGCATAAGGATGGCACCATTTGAGGTTTTATATGGAAAACCTTGCGAGTCCCCATCATGTTGGGTTGAATCCATTGAGAAGTTATTACTTAGGCCTAATATGATCAGGGGAGACATCTGAGAGGGTGGATTTGATTCTACGGAGAATAAAGACAGCTCTAGATAGGAAGAAGTCTTATGCGGATAAGCGAAGGAGAGACTTAGAGTTTAAGGTTGGAGACTTAGTTTTTATCAAAATATCCCCACTTAGGAAGGTGGTAATGTTCGGATCAAATGGAAAGTTAGCCCCTAGATTTGTTGGACCATTTCCTATCACAAAGAAAGCTAGGAAGATGTCTTACCAAGTAAGGCTACCTGATAGGCTCGCAGGAGTGCACGACGTTTTTCATGTTTCGCACTTGCGAAAGTGCTTACATGACTCTGCGGAGGTTATAGTGCCTAATTAGTTGGAGGAGGTGGAGGTAAGTAGAGAATATTATGTTCGGCGTATCCCCATGAAGATAGTTGGAAGAGATATCACGACTAAGGAATAAGGAGGTTCCATTGGTGAAGGTGCAATGGGGAGATGATGTTGCAGACACCACTTGGGAACCAGAAGAGAAGATTCGTACTTCCTATCCTCATCTTTTTGATAGTAAGTTTTAGAATTCCTTTTTCCATATTTAGATTTGAATAGGTTCTTTCCTTTATTATCCTTTAGGAGGGTAGAACTTAGAATTTAACCTATGGATGATTGGATTTGATGTAAACATGTTAATAAAACATGTTATGAATCATGTATGCTAGTGGTTGTAAGTGTTTGCTAGTGGATGCTAATGGATGCATATAGGTACACTAGGCACTATTATTCCTTAGGGATCGGCTTAATTAGGACACTAGAGTATATGCATATGGATGTGTACGCATTTTTACTTTAATTCCATGGTTACCATAAATTGATGTTTATCATAAATTTTTTGCATTTGGATGATGGTTGTAGCACACATATAGAACTATCAGTTATCATCAGGAATTTTTGTATTCATTTAGATACGTGGCGCTAACATAATTGCACACAAAGAGGTCAACTGAATCAGTGGACCGCCTAATCTTTTGCATTAGTTAAGGTCATTTACACTACACTAATTGCATAAGTATCATAAGTGGCATTAGAGAATAGGACAATGGATGAATGGTTGATGATTAAATAGTTGGTTGTAGAATCGGATGAAAACATTTAGTACATTCTTTTTTCTTTAGAGATTTCGGGGACGAAATCCCTTAAGGAGGGGAGAATGTAGCAACCTGAAATTTCACCCATAATAATCAATTCATTGGGTAACTAAATAATAAAATAACTTTGCGAAATTATTAGGATTGAACCACGGGAGTTGCACCAATGTGTCCATGGTAATTTTCTGGTCAATTTCCATATATAGAACGTCAGAAATCGAGCTAATACGAACGAGAAACAAATTAAAAAAACTGAGAAGGAAAATAAAAATAAAAAGGGCAGATCGACCGCACGGTCGACTGGGCACCAAGGCGGTCAACCGCCCGGTGGACCCGCCACTGCTAATTACGGACGAACGTTAGTTCGAACGTTCCCGAGGTTATTAATGACGTGTTTTGCATTCTTTTGACCAATCTGGTCCATCTATTTTTGCATTCGATGGCTACTATTCAGCCTATTACATGGTTGCATCATATTCAATCCCCAAATCCATTGGTCCGAGATCCACTTCTACCCCTATAAATAAACCTCTAGACCTAACACTTTTTCACATTCTAGGTTTTCTCCAATTAGGTTCACCTTTCTAGGAAGGGCCCTAAATGCAATAATTTTTCCAAGGAGAAAATCATTATAAATTAAATTATTTTACAACTCCAATTGGATCCGGGAAGACCAAAGGAAGAGCTTAGGATCGGAGATGAGTGACTGTAGTTATTTTAAGATTTCTTTAAGTAATTTAAAATAATAGGGTTTCCAATAGTTGAAGTTTTACTATGATTTTGGAATATCCTTTTTATCAATTTTAGATCTATTTTTCAGTCTATTCCCTTTTAGTTATTCTTTTTTAGTTAATTATAATTTATTACTGTTAAGCATAGATTTTATTTATTTACGGTTTATTTATAGTATTTAAGTTTATTTACTATTATTTATTTCTTATTTACATCTATTCTACATTTGGGATTTTATGCAAGCGTCTATTCTCTTCTTCCTCCTTTTCTTCGCGTATGGATTTGAATAAATTAAACACGAATATGGAATATATAAGTAAGAATATTGAATGAAGAAAATAAGATGTAAATTATAAAGTCTTTAATAAATAATGGAATTGGACTAAAATTATGCCTAATTAATATTGAAATTGGACTAATTAATTGGCTTAGTTATAACGTAGAATTATAACTAAGAAAAAGAGTAAAAGAAGAACGAAGCTTATTTTCACACTTAGACCTTAGGTTAAGTAATAACCATGATTATAACGTAGGTTATAATAAGAAAAAGAATAGAATGAGGCTTATTTTAAGTCTTGGGATAAATTAATAAGCGTAGAAAGTAAAGATGATTGTAAAGGCTTATTTAAATAATTTATATAAGTTAATAAGTAAAGATGAAAGTAGAACCTATACCATATAGCATTTCCTATTACAAAAAACGTTGTCTCATATCAGCCTGAAGTGAAATGAAGGCACGCTTATGCTAAGAATGGTAGTAATCAGTCAAATATAAGTCCAAATCACAGGGGATTTGGATAAGGGGCGCAACTAGATATTGTTTGGATGATGTGCCAGTATCAAAAGCATTTCCCCTATAGTTCCTACGGACATGGTGGCAGTTACGTGTGAAACTTCCAATCTGGTGCTCAGTAATCGCTATGAGTTCCAAGCGCTTAGTATGGGTGTCTTTCATAGACACCATTGCCTTCTGTGTAGGGTGATATATATGTCGTCCGGATCCATAGTGGGTGCTTTGTGCATCTGTCTTAGATACCATTAGCTATTGTGTAGGGAGTTATATAGCATATGGTCCATAGTAAGGTCTATGGTGTAGCATGCCGATCAAAAAGGGTAGAATTAGGGTTACATCCTAATTGAAGGATTAGGAGTTCAGCCTAATCAAAGCAGAAATCAAGGACAAGTGCTAGCAATCATAATTAACCTATCTTATAAATTGAGTAGTATTTAATCATATTTATTTCCAGTTTATCTCTTTCCTATTTCCTATTGTTTCCCTTATTTATGCTAGAACTGTTATAGAGACTATTACTTTTATCTTGCTTAAAGACTTTAGTAATTGCTATCATTCACCAAACTTTTTGTCTGACCCACTCCTCTACTTTTCTCCTTTTCCTCCATAGGCAATCATGGGAGGGGGTAGTAGATTGTAGTTGCTTGGTTGTTTCTTGAAGGAATTATCTACTATGTATTTCTTTTATTTCAACTTTGGTTCTTTTTGTGTACTGGCTTATTTTGAGGGATATTATGTACTCTGATAGTAAGACTATGAGCTTTTATTCCATAAGACTTAATGGGTTTTGAGATTTGAATGATGTATTTGGTATTTGACTTCTTTATGAAGCAATTTTGAAGTTTTATTTTAAATAAGTTATTATTTTAGTTTCTTCTATTTTTACCTATTTTGTCTTGTGAATCTTAGTCTATGTTAGCTTTAGTTATACCTACAATGCACCACGCCTTTTAGTGTATCCTTTTGAGTATATTAAGAGGTGTAGGATGTTTCAAGACTGCTGCATCTTTAGCTAAAAAATTTGTCAGAGAGATATTTAGGTTGCATGGAGTTTCTATTAGTGTAGTAAGTGATCGAGATCCCATTTTTAATAGTCAATTTTGGGAAGCGTTGCGAACAACCCTTGAAACAAAGTTGAGCTTAAGCACAACATATCACTCTCAAATAGAAGGACAAATGGAGCAGGTGAATCAGATTCTAGAGGATCTCTTGAGGGCATGTATTCTGGATTTTGGTGGATCATGGGAGGACTATATGCATTTGGTTGAGTTCTCCTACAACAATAGCTTTCAAGCAAGCATCGGGATGGCACCTTATGAAGCCCTATATGGAAGACCGTGCAAGTCATCAATATGTTAGGCTATGATGGGAGATAGATTAGTTCTTGACGCAGCGGATTAATCAAACAAAACTTCAATCGGTGAAATGTAACAATCGGTGAGTTGAAGATACCAAAATGCCCAAGTTCGTTGATCCAAAGATACCGAACTCTAGCTATCTCAAACACGTTGATAGCGCACTATACCGTGTTTAAAGATCTACGATTCTTCGCACGTTGATCTAGCGCACTAGATTCCGTGAATCGGCTTCAACAAACGTGGATTCGAGCGCACTCGAATGACGTAAGTGGAGATAGGAGATTACACTCAACTACCAATTGGAGAAGAAAGCACAAAGCAATCAACAAGAAATTTTATTCAAAAAATCAACTAACTCCAAATGTACAACACACGCCCCTATTTATAGAGTTTTCGACCCAGTCCCTAAGTCGTTGCCGACCTACGACCCAACTTAAGTCGTGACCGACTTAACAAACACGACTCAACCCCTTTACAATACAGCCCAATGTACACGACTCAACCCCTGGCCGACTTAACAAGTACGACCAACTCACCTGACTCAACACGACCGACTCATCATAGGTCGTATGCGACCTAACACTTCCCATTCATGACCGAGTTAAGCAATACAACACACAACATATGTACACGACTTAACACCCAACACAACCCATAGGTCGGTAACGACCTAAAATACAACACGACCCAATCCCCTACGACCTAAAATAGAAGACAGTTCAGCTTGCTTAGATCGGACTCGGCGAAGTTATCTCGTTCAATATCATTAGGTCGGAGCTTGTTAGGTCGGAATGCTTCTTCCTGTGTTTTCTTAGGTTGGATACGACTCAAAACTCCGTTGTTAGGTCGTGACCATGCTTCGTTAGCTCGGCCTACCTTCCCTCTTGGCTTGTTGACTCGTGGCCCTCCTTCCTTAGCTCGGCAACGACTCATGCCTTCACTGAGTCGTGAATGACTTATCATGCTACACCACAAACTCATGTTTTCAGGAATTATAGTTTGCACAACTTCTTCTCTAGCCTTAGCTGCATCATCCTCCCCTGGTTGAGAAAAATTCGTCCTCGAATTTGCAACTTCTTCCACAACAATCTCACCTCCATGATATGGAATTAAATGTTTGACGTTAAAAACATCAGAAGTATAAACATCATCTGGTAACTTTAATCGATAAGCATTCTCATTAATTTTCTTCAAAACTTCAACTGGACCAATTTTCCGCGCTTTCAATTTATTGTATGTTCCAACCGGAAAACGGTCTTTAGTCAGTACTGCATAAACCAAATCACCTTCATTAAATTCAACACTTCGTCTCTTCAAATCAGCAGCTTGCTTATACTTCTCATTCGACTTTTCCAATCGTTCCCGAACGATCTTATGACACTCCGTCAATCCTTCAATAAAATCAACAGCTCGTTTAACTGTTCCCTTCAACTGTGGTACTACTGCCAAATCCAACGGTCCCCTGGGTAAATTTGAATAAACAATCTGAAATGGACTGAATCCCGTGCTACGATTCACTGCATGATTATGTGCAAATTCAGCTTGGCATAACTTCATGTCCCAACTTCTCAAATTATCTTGTACAAGGCATCGCAACAAATTTCCCAATGACCTGTTAACAACTTCCGTCTGTCCATCTGTTTGTGGATGATAAGCACTACTAAATTTCAGTTTCGTTCCCACCATCTTCCACAAACTCAACCAAAAGTGACTCAGAAAACGAGTATCTCGATCAGAAACAATAGATTCTGGTAAACCATGAAGTCGATAGATCTCCTTGAAAAATAATTGCGCCACTCGAACTGCGTCCGCTGTCTTTTTGCAAGCAACAAAATGTGCCATCTTCGAAAACCTGTCCACCACAACAAATATCGAATCATTTCCCCTTTGAGTTCTAGGTAAACCCAAAACGAAATCCATGCTAATATCAACCCATGGCTTAGACGGTACTGGTAATGGCATATACAACCTAGCATTCGTTGTTGTTCCCTTTGACACCTGGCAAATATGGCATCTCTCCACGAATCTTTCAACCTCTTTTCTCATCGATGGCCAAAAGTAAGACTGTGAAATCAACTGCAAAGTACGATCACGGCCCACATGCCCTTCCTCGTGTAACTCCTTGACAATTTTCAATCTCAAGCTACAGTCTGGTATACATAAACGATTCCCTTTAAACAGAAAACCATCTACCAACATAAATTCATCGGTACTCCCATCCTTCACTTTCTCAACATATTTCACAAAGTAAGGATCTTCAGTAATCATCTCTGGCAACATTTCAAACCCCGTCACTTCAACCTTCATTGTCGTTAATAAATGACTCCTCCTACTCAAAGCATCAGCTACTCGATTTGTCACCCCTGATTTGTGCTTAACAACAAAAGTAAACTGCTGTAAATATGCAATCCAAGATGCATGTCTCGCTGAAATCTTATCCTGCCCCTGTAAATGCTTCAATGCTTCATGATCTGTATAAAGGACAAATTCTTTCTGAAATAGATAATGTCTCCAATGTTTAATCGTTTGCACAACAGCATAAAACTCAACGTCATATGTACTGTATCTCATCTTTGCCCCTGACAACTTTTCACTGAAATAAGCAACTGGTTTCCCATTCTGACTCAGAACTCCTCCAATACCAACCTTCGAAGCATCAGTATGCAATTCAAACAATAACTGAAAATTAGGTAGAACAAGAATTGGTGCAGACGTCAACAATTCCTTGATCTTCTCAAAAGCAACTCCCGCTTCCTCTGACCATACAAACTGTTTCCCCTTCATGCAATCAGTAACTGGAGCCATCACGCTACTGAAGTGTGGAATGAACCTTCGGTAGAATGATGCCAATCCATGAAAACTTCTAACTTCAGTGATAGTTCTCGGCTGTGGCCAATTTCTAATAGCTTCAACTTTACTCTGGTCAACTTGAATACCTTCTCTTGAAACAACATAACCCAGGAATAAAACACTGTGCGTCATAAACACACATTTCTTCGTAGCAGCATAAAATTGTTCATCACGAAGAATAATCAATACTTCCCTCAAATGTAGAACATGCTCCTCCATACTCCCGCTGTAAATCAGAATATCATCGAAGTAAACCACGACGAACTTCCCAATGAATGGTCTAAAGATTTGATTCATCACCCGCATGAATGTACTAGGTGCATTTGACAAACCAAACGGCATAACCAACCATTCGTATAGTCCCTCTCTTGTCTTGAAAGCTGTCTTCCATTCGTCTCCAGGTCTGATTCGAATTTGATGATAACCACTCTTCAAATCAATCTTCGAGAATATAGTTGCCCCACTCAACTGATCTAACAAATCATCCAACCTCGGCATAGGAAATCTGTAACGAACAGTAATCTTGTTCAAAGCTCTACTATCTGTGCACATTCTCCATGTTCCATCCTTCTTCGGCACCAACAATGCTGGCACGGCACAAGGACTCAAGCTTTCCTGAACACGTCCCTGTTCTAACAACTCTTCCACCTGCCTTCGTAACTCCTCATGTTCCTTCGGACTCATTCGGTAATGTGGTCGATGTGGTAACACTGCTCCCGGAACAAGATCAATTTGATGTTGAATGTCTCTAAGTGGCGGTAACTCCTTAGGCAACTCCTCTGGAAAGACATCTTCAAATTCTTTCAAAATTGGCTTTGCTGCTTCTGGAATTTCAACTTCTTCACTACTCTCTCTCCCAATCAACAAAAACACTTCGGGCTCTTCTTCAACTTCCTTAACAAACTCTTTCAAAGTCAACAGAGTTTTCAATTCCTCAATCTCTTCTAGCTTGCTCTCCTTTTGTTGTTTCTTCTTAGGAACCAAAGTGATTTTAGTACCCTCGAACATGAAACTGTAACTATTGGCACGACCATCATGTTGAACTGCTCTATCAAACTGCCATGGTCTTCCCAACAACAGATGACACACGTCCATGTCTACAACATCACACCAAATTTCATCTTTGTACTTCTTCCCAATAGAAAAATTAACACAAGCTCTTCGACACACCTTCACTTCACCACCCTTCCTTAACCATGCTAACTTGTACGGTTTAGGATGCTTCTCAGTCTTCAAGTTCAACTTCCTTACTGCTTCTGTAGAAATAATATTATCACAGCTTCCCGCATCTATGACGAACTTGCAAACTTTCCCCAGAATAGTGCATGTCGACTGAAAAATATTGCTTCTCAACCAACTACAATCCTCCTCTTGCTTTGGTGTAAGACATGACCTCCTCATCATAAGATTACAACCTTCATCTCCAAACAATTCTTCTTCCTCCTCAACATAAGGTGTATTTGAACATTTTGCCTCCTCACCATCATCCTCCTCAACTTCTGCAACCATGGTTCTCTTCTTCGGCTTCGGACGTTCATTACTCTTATGACCCAACTCCTGACAATTATAACATTTGAAAACATTGCTAACCTTCGCCTTCTCAGCCTCCTTCACCACTAGCTTTGAAACAGGTTTAGGAACATTAGCACTTCCACCAACACCCCTTGCTTGATTATTGGAATTAGTAAACACACCACCTCCACGTCTTCCTTGCTTCTCCCAAGCTAACGCTTTCTGATGTGCCTCTGCAACTGATCTAGGATCGAACATATTAACCATATCCTGGATCTGCATTCTCAATCCCCCAATGAATCTAGCAGTTAGCTGTTCTTCCGTTTCCATAATATCATTTCTGGCAATGAGTTGGTAAAATTCATCAGCATAATCACTAACAGACTTTGTCCCTTGCCTCAGATTCTGCAACCTCTGGTACATAAGTGACTGATAGTTGTAAGGTAAGAAAGTAGATCTCATCAACTTCTTCATCTTATCCCACGATTCTATCTTTGACTTCCCCATTCTCTCCCTGGTTAGTTTAGTTTGCTGCCACCATGCCAAAGCTCTCCCCCTCAACCTAGTAGCAACCAACTTCACCCTTCGATTCTCCGGGACCTCCTTGAAATCAAAGATCTCTTCGACATTAGATAACCAATCAAGAAATTCTTCAGCTACCATCCCGCCTTTAAATTCCGGAATCTCCATTTTCATACCCGATTCCCATCGACGATCATCTTCAACATCCCGATAAGAATTTCGAACTTGATCTCGATCTCGATAATGGATACTAGCTCTATCACCTTCTTCAACAAAATCAAAAGTACGTCTACATCGATCTCGACCATTATCATCCCTTCGTTCATGCATACTTCTTTGACTATGTCTCTCTTCATCTCTATATGCTTCATTATCAAATTCACGTTGACTTCGTCTCTCTTCATGTGCATAGTCATGATGATCTCTTCGTGATGAAATTGACATTTCTCTTCTATCTCTACAAGAATGTGGTGATACCCTCCTCGCTTCCGTAACCGATGGCGAAACGCGGTTTCCTCCATGGTTCGAGTTTGGTGATCTCCTCCTTTGATTCAAATCATTCATCAATCTCTCCAATTTACCAATGCCTTCATCAAACTTTTCATTAATACGTTGTTCCATAAGCTCGGCTTCTTCTCTACGATACAAAGCTTCAACGTTTTGATGACGATTATCTCTCCTTGGTGGCATGATTGAAAAACTTCACAAATTTAAACAATTCGAACACAAAACTTCAAAAGCTTTCACAAACAACAAGGCACGGCTCACAGTGCACGGCTTCCCTTGTCTCGGTTTGCTTTGTACGACTCAAAGTAACTCGGTCCAACACTTCAAACCTTGGCGCGCAAAACCCAAGACCAAATTCAAACAATGTCCAACACTTCGATCCAAAATGGAATAGATCAAACACTCCAAACTTGATGCAACTTCAATATGAACACAAGGAACAATTTCAACTTCAAAAACTTCAAAAACTTGGTTCCAAGAATCAACTTAGCTATGATTGGCTAAGTATGGCTCCGATACCAATAAATGACGCAGCGGATTAATCAAACAAAACTTCAATCGGTGAAATGTAACAATCGGTGAGTTGAAGATACCAAAATGCCCAAGTTCGTTGATCCAAAGATACCGAACTCTAGCTATCTCAAACACGTTGATAGCGCACTATACCGTGTTTAAAGATCTACGATTCTTCGCACGTTGATCTAGCGCACTAGATTCCGTGAATCGGCTTCAACAAACGTGGATTCGAGCGCACTCGAATGACGTAAGTGGAGATAGGAGATTACACTCAACTACCAATTGGAGAAGAAAGCACAAAGCAATCAACAAGAAATTTTATTCAAAAAATCAACTAACTCCAAATGTACAACACACGCCCCTATTTATAGAGTTTTCGACCCAGTCCCTAAGTCGTTGCCGACCTACGACCCAACTTAAGTCGTGACCGACTTAACAAACACGACTCAACCCCTTTACAATACAGCCCAATGTACACGACTCAACCCCTGGCCGACTTAACAAGTACGACCAACTCACCTGACTCAACACGACCGACTCATCATAGGTCGTATGCGACCTAACACTTCCCATTCATGACCGAGTTAAGCAATACAACACACAACATATGTACACGACTTAACACCCAACACAACCCATAGGTCGGTAACGACCTAAAATACAACACGACCCAATCCCCTACGACCTAAAATAGAAGACAGTTCAGCTTGCTTAGATCGGACTCGGCGAAGTTATCTCGTTCAATATCATTAGGTCGGAGCTTGTTAGGTCGGAATGCTTCTTCCTGTGTTTTCTTAGGTCGGATACGACTCAAAACTCCGTTGTTAGGTCGTGACCATGCTTTGTTAGCTCGGCCTACCTTCCCTCTTGGCTTGTTGACTCGTGGCCCTCCTTCCTTAGCTCGGCAACGACTCATGCCTTCACTGAGTCGTGAATGACTTATCACGCTACACCACAAACTCATGTTTTCAGGAATTATAGTTTGCACAACTTCTTCTCTAGCCTTAGCTGCATCAGTTCTTGAACCGGACATGATTCGAGAGGCTACAGAGAAATTTGTAGTTATTAAGAAAATAATGAAGTAGGCTCAAGATCACCAAAAGATTTATGTTGTTAAGATGCGAAGAGATTTGGAGTTTGTGGTTGAAGACTTGGTGTTCATCAAGATTTCACCAATAAGAGGAGCTGTTAGATTTAAAAAAGCTAGGAAGTTAGCTCCAAGTTATGTTGGACCCTTCCATATTCTTGAAAGAATTAGATCACTTGCTTATTGGGTCGAGTTGCCAGAGAGATTGGCAGGTGTTCATAATGTGTTCCACGTGTCTCATTTTAGGAAATATGTTCCTGACCCATCTTTAATTGTGGAGCCACCGGTTTAGGAGGAATTAGAAATAGAACCGAATCCATCAGTGGTTAGACATCCGGTTTATGTTGTGGATCGGGATGAAAAGAGGTTGCGTAACGAGGTGGTGTGACTAGTTAAGGTTCAATGGAGCGAGGATCCTAGAGACTGCACTTAGGAGACAATACTGGATCGCATGGGAGATGCCTATCCCCAGTTGATGTTAGGATAGTTAGTTGATTATCTGTTGTATGTATAGTGCATTTTGTTTGCTTTGGATGCTTAGTGTATGTCTTTATCGTGTCATACGATATGAATATATAACTTTTTGCGTAAGTTTGAATTATCTCCCTGTCTGCTAATTTCACGACGAAATTGTTTTAAGGGGCGAGAGCGTAATAACCTAGAATTTAATTGCTATTTCAATGAATATTTAATTATCTTTTAAATAATTAATAAATGGATTTTTATTAATAAATAAAACTATTTTAAATAATAATTAGTGATGATAAAATCGTTTTCAAATTTTTTTACCAATATATATAGTTTATAGAGAAACAGAAAATGTGACTGGAGGTTTTTTCATTCGTTAAATATTATTCAAAAGGTATAATACTATGTTAAACATACATGCACATAATATAAACCATTTAAACATGGTGTGTACATGTACATATGCGTGTACACATTAGTTCTCTTATACATATATAAATGTATAAGTTGATATAAGATTTTATATCATATGTATATATATATAACATATATAAAATGCTTCTTTACAACTCAAGTACATAAGAGCATGATACGAATAGTGCAAGATGGGGGGTGTAGTGGACAGTTTTGAGGGGAGGGGGTGTAGTGAACATTTTTGAAGGGGTATGGATGTGCATGCATATATATATATATATATATATATATATATATATATATATATATATATATATATATATTTAAATATAAATCACTTTATATTATTTTAATTAAATCCTAAGCTTATATATACCTATTTATCTTCATATTTTCATGTTTACAACTTCCTTATTCAATCGAAATTTCCTAAGAGCTTGAGCTAAAGCATCCATGGCTTCCTCTTCATAATTTTAAAAATAGAAGAAAAAATCACTTCTTTTGGCTAAAATTTCTTCTTTAGTTAACAAAACTACTCCAACATCTCCTACAACACCTTCTCTTCTAAAACTTAAGCTCATCGACCTAAAAAGACAAATCACCCCTAAGAACAAGCCCAATTAGCCTAGGCTGAGCCAAATTAAAGTGGTTAAGGGTTCACAGGTTTCCAATTTGCAATAGTCTAAAGCATTTTCAAATTTCGGCAAAAATTCGCTTTGATTTAGTAAAGTTTAGGTGAGTAAAACTTATATTTTTGGAAAAGAAAACAACTTGTTTTGATAATCTATATGTTGTGAAATTATAGTGTTTATCATGTTGAAATATCATGTTGTTTGGATGATATATGATTGCAAGTTGGTTGTTTGGTATAGATTTGTGATTTGGATAATATGTTGATATGTTGGATGTGTGTAGGATATGGATATGTGATATTGGTTTATGATATGATGGTAGTTTTGTTTGTGAAATAAATCCAAGTATGTTGTGAAATGGTTGTGAAACTAGTGCTTTAAAAAGTCGCAAAGGGCTTGAGATCCGATTTGAAAATAAAAGCTATTTTCTAGCTTTGGATTTTTGAAAATGTTTTCCCGAGTTTTTACCTTTTGTTTAAGTTTTCAAAAACTCTTACAATCGTGCTTTCAAATATGTGGTAGCTAGTGTTAAATGAGATTTCCACTTGGAAATCAATTCTACCGAACTACGCTTATAGTTATAGTCGCTATGGATGGAGTTCGGGAAATTTCGCGATTTTAAGTGTTTTCTTTTGAATTGTTTTTGAAAACTCATTTCAAAATAATTAAGTAAGTCAAAATTTTAAGTTTTTAATTATTTAATAACTTATTAATTTTGGTAATTATTAAATAATTAGTTAACTAGGTTAAGTAATTAGAGTTTAAGAAATATTAACTAAGTTAATTATTTTTAATTAAGTTTTAAATGATGATTAATTAAGATAAAATAAAATTAATTTTTGTTTAATAAATTTTATATATTTTAATTAATTATTTTATTAGAGTTAATTATTTAGTTAATTATTATTTAATTAAAGGTTAATTATCAGCTTAATTAAGTTTTGATTTCTTAAATAAATGTTAATTAATTAGAGTTTAATTAAAGTTTAATTATAGATAAATTAGGATTATTAATGATTAAATTTTGATTTAATTAAGATTAGTTAAGGTTTAATTAAGTTTAAACTTTTGATTTAATTAATGTTTATTTATTTTAAAGTTTTCATTTAAAACTCTATCGTTCATTTATCTTTAACCACTTTTCTTGTTAAAGTAAAATGTTTTAAAACCAAGGATCTCTTGTCTATGCAATTAAGTAGCCAATTGAATTATTGTACTTGTAATAAAACGATGATGCATTTATTAAAAGTAAGTCGACTTGTACTTATCGCAAAATACCGTATTTAAGAAACGTGATGAATACAAAGGGGTTAATTTCAATAAACGGGTCATGATAATCTAAAAATATGGAAAGTATGTTCATACGTAAATTTTTACACCCTGATAGTGGAATAGTCCACCATAAAAAACTTGACCCTTTAAAATTATCAAGCGTTGGTTTGGAGAGACTGGGATCAGATACTAATCCGAAAACCACTTCGAACTAACATAAACATTTGAATTGGAAATAGTAAAGGAAATGTCCAAGATGAAGATTTTGAAGTGCAAGAGCTATTTGGTACTAACCCTAAGGGTGATTCCAAAATGGGTGTAGTGGAAGTAGTGCCTTTGGTTTGTCTATCTCCTAAACGACTTGTATAGATGAAGGCTGACATTGTGTTAACATCTGCAAGGAAATGTTAGCATTCCAGGTGGCAATGATATAATACGGTAAGCGTAGCCTCAAACATCATCGACCGAGAATGACTAAAACATGGGAGATGAGCATGGCTAAGTGGGACTCTCCCATTATGGTAAGGTTATCCCTATCTAGAGTCCCTACTATCAACTCATGTATGCTTTGGTATGGTTGCTGATCCCAATTGAAGGGTGATCTTATTCGGTACTATCTAGCAAGGGGTAGGTTGGTCTTGTGTCGGCAGGGGATCCAGGCGAGGTCCTCGATATTATTTTATCTAGAGATGCAGTGTGATGGGCGGTACCCCAGTAACCTAATCATTGTATGGAATCCATTCTCCAATAAGTGACGTGCGCTTTTAGTTGTACCCACATATGTTGAATGTGGGATGTAAGCATTTCAGCTGTGTTCAATTTTACATGAAAACCCTAGACATTATCATAATATCACTGGATTTTTATATAAAGTGTTTTGGTTATTGTAAGGTAAAAACCCACCCGTGTTTATGTGCGGCATGGTCTTACGAGATACCTTTGATTTTCAAAATGTTTTATAAAAGTAAGAATTGCTTTGTTTGAGTTTACTTACACCAGACCCATGTTTGACCTGCAGTTTTCTTTTCTTTTCCGAAAACTCTTGGGTACTCAAATTTTTATGTGTAGCCAAATGATCCAAATTTCTTACGGAAGCATTTTGAAGGAGATGGAGCAGGTGGCTTCACCATAGCTAATTAAATTTACTTCTGCCATGTTTATGTATGATCTATGTATTTTGTATGGATAGGTAGTTATACCCGTCCAGTTAATGTTGTAATGTAAAGACTCTGATGTATTATTATTATGGAATGACTATGTAAAACTCTAAGCTATATATTATATGTCGTTCTGATTTGTGGTGAGACTATGTGATTGTGTAATTTCTTCTTGTCTTTCTTTTTCTTATACCCTTAATTGCTCGTCTTTCGGTGCAAGAAAGGCGGTCATTACATTGTACAACCCACAAATCCGCACGTTTAGCTAACAATAAATGACACATGTGTAACCCAAATTGTACGGAAGGATGGATAGTTATGGAAAAGAAAGAAGAAAGAAGAAGAGGAAAAAAGTAGGACAGAAATTGAAACTGAAGCAACACCGAATCCCATAATCACAGTGGAACAGCATATAATATAATACTAATGATCTTTATGAAAGGGAAACTATGATATAAATACATCCATCAGAGTACAAAAAAATCACAATCATCCACTTAGACAGTTATGACAACATTTCCTTACAAATCCTGATAATTTCAACAACAATGCAGTGGAAATAACATATATGTGAATACGACTTGAAGACTCTAGCTCGTCTCTTGGGCTCCAACGCATCCAAAGCAATCTTTAAATATACTCGGTAAGACCCGAGCATTATAATAAAATAACACTCGAGTCAGTTTGGTAAACCAGCGTGAAAAAACACATCCAATTAGATTTTTAGAGTTATCAAACTCTTTTCAAAAGACCACGCCATACATAAACATGGATGGGTTTTTACCTTTCCATAACCAAAACATTTTCTATAGAAGATCCAATGGTATTATAAGAATATCTACAAACTCAAAATAAATATATAAAATAGTCGAAATGCTTGCATCTCACGTTTCTGCATAATTAGGCACAAATAAGTCCGTACAACTCATATTGGAGAATGGATTTCATACTATGACAAGGTAAGGAACTACTTTTCGATGTTACATCTCTAGATAAAATGCACGGGTCCGACAAGACTATCTTGTACCTCTGCCACATAGGACTGGCCTACCGCTTAACTGGTAGTACTGAATATGATTATGCCTTTCATTAATGGGTCACGAAGCATACATGAGTAGATAGTAAATGATCTTGATTTTGGAATGACCACACCAAGATAGGGGAGACCCATAGTGCCCAGTTGCATGCTCGATTTTTGTCATTTGCCGATTGGTAATGCTTGAGGCTACGTTTTATCTTTATTAGCACTTCCCACTTGGAATGCCAACACCACCCTCCAGGCAACAATGCAATGTCAGCATTAATCCATACAAGTTTGTTCTGGGATTGAATGAAACTGAAGACACCACTTCTACCACATCCATTTTGGAATCATCCTCAGGATTAGTATCAAGTAGCCTTGCACTTCAAAAGCTCCATTTCAATTATTTTCAAGATATCCCACTTCAAAACGCTTATGCTGGTTCAAAGTGGTTTTCAAATTACGTATCTGATCCTAGTCTCTCCAAACTGACAATGTTACTTTATAAACTGGCCAATATTTGATAGTCGGTTATCTAACCATTAGACAAACAAAAAATTGAGCTAGAGATCAAATTTCCAAGGGAAGCAACACTGGTTGATCACCAACTAGCACTATGCCTCTTTAATTAATCTTTTCATTAATTTAAAACACTTTCCAAATATTTGTCTCGAAATTTCTTCATGAAGATATATTCTCAAAACACCTTCAGTCTTTCTATATTTGGATATAATTCCATATACTTATCTCAACGGTATAAGTATATTCACAAACCATTTCATTTAAAAGTTTAGACAATGTCCTATATACTTAAATCCGTAATAAGTATACTTACAAGCTTTGAGGAAAAATTCTATTTTTCTAAAACATACGTTATTGGGTCAAAACAAATGTTGTGTAAAACATCGTTATGCCATTCCAAAGTGCTAATATAGAGGTCCAATTATTCATATTTAATATTAATTTTTGACGTTGAACTCAGACTATTTATTAGTTAAAAATGAAGCCGATCAAGTTGGGGTACCATTACCTCTCAGATCTTGAATGAACAACATTCTTAACTTCAAAAAGGATGTAAGTTACGCACCTCGTAACTTAACATCAAATATAGGATATAGATATAAATATGTATACTAAAAACATCTTCTTTCGGTAATCATCTACTATAACAACAATGTTATAGTCTATGTCCTCCTCCTTTTCTTGAAAACATTGTTTACAACGAAAATGTTGAAATCCATGTCTTCCTATCACTTAACACATTTTAAATCACTTTTAAAACCCTTAAACTCCATTTGAAATTATCACTTCCATGTATATTCCTTTAAAAGATTGTTTTAACTTTTAAAACATAAATATATTTCCTTGATAAAAATCCATACTTAAATTTCAACGCGATCATTTCTATATTTATAAAACTATATTTTTAAATCTATTTCTATTTTATAAAGCTTCTTTTTTACAAAAATATATTTATTTATAGAACCCCATTTATAATCCTATCCCTTTAGATATCTCACTTATCCATAAAATCCCATTTAATACATCAATTACAATCCGTTTTTAACATTGCCTCCATATGTATAAATGTATTTTATAAATTCCTTTCTATTCATAAAGTATCGTTTAACATCTCCAAATCTATCCTCACTTTCAATTTCCAAAATGGAATCAACTATTTTTTGAAAAAAACATTCCACGTCTTATTATAAATCCAAAATTTGATTTGTTTCTCCAATTTATCCAAGGATAATAGTTTCCCTTTAATTTATAAAGCATCTGTTATAAATCTATCCTTTATTTAATAAAATACGATTTTACAAATCTTCACTTTATTTGTAAAAGGTCACCTTTATAAACCATCACATTTATAAATTTCCACATTTATAGATGAGTCTTAATATATGTGTGTGTGTATACTATATCACTTTATATAAAATGGTTAATAAGTATTTATGACAATATATTTCTATCTTCTTTTTAAAACCATATCCCTTTATTATATAAGATGGACTTATTTTTTTGGATTTTAAAAATCTTTATTTTGCAGTTCAAAAATCTCTATTAAAAATATTTTATAAAACTTTAATTTATAATATCTAAAAATCACATTTTTTTATTTAATTTAAAATAAGTTCCTTCTTTTAGTAAGTCGGAAATAATTATTAAAATATGTATAAATTTTTTAAATCGCTTAAAAATCCTTTTTTTAATAAATCTATACTTTATAGTATTTCAAAATACTAAAAATAGGGCTCGGCGTTACTGTAGCACTAAATAGGGAAAAATCATCCATGTCATCAAATATGGCATTCAACGCATCATATATCAAAGTATATAAAATAAAAAATCAATAGTGTAAGGAATCTAGTTGGATCCCTCCAACCTGTCCCCCTACATCACATACAGTATATAATCATAAAATATAAATCAACACTTTGAGGCGGGATTGTATACAAAGGGTCATCCGTTCACATGAGAACGTAGTAGGGTCTCATCCGCTCCAAAGATGGGAATATATCCAAACCAACAAATAAAATAGTAAATCGTCCAAACAGTCAGCATACAATCAACAATAAAATTATCCGTACCTATACAAAATATAAATGGGCCAGAGAGGTAAGTTAACTCACTTTGATATCAGTAATCGCCAAAATGCTCCAGTTTGAATTAAAACTGAAAAGGCGTTCAATTTTAATCAAAATTCCTACGAGCTCGAAATCCATCCAATCTAACTCCAAAATATAGTACTCGCTGATACTATCGCAATGCAACATGTCGGGTTCAAATCCAACCTCGTTTGAATTAGATATGAATTAATGAACGTTTGAAATAAATTAAATTATAATTAACTTTAATTTAATAAAATTTTAAACCTTAGTTTACCTTTCCCTTCATCCCTCTCATATACGACCCAGGCTTACCCACTCGACCATGATAAATCGATCGATGCTGCCGCCGACGATACACCATTCGCCGCCGCACAAACATCAAAGGACGTCACGACCTCGATCTCTCCCATGCCACTACACCGCCCTTCCAATTTTCTGCCCATCACCATAAATTCGAACCCAACTGCTATCGTTTCAACCGAGAACCGCCGCTGCCTCTATGCCCCATGCCACTTCTCGACAGATGATCGAGTCCATCTTGTTGAGCTTTATAACTTTGTTGTTGAAGTCGACGGTCGAAAGTGGACGTTGTGGTCGCACTTGATGATGGCCATATGATGCGGAGAAATAGATGGCAGATGTGGATTATATAATTTTAGGATTTGCAAATGAATGTTTTGAAGTCCTTTTGTAGAATTTTTTTGAAAGCACTGTTCATGCGTAAAATTTTCGAACTTCAATCAAGGCGTTCTATATGTAATACCTCTATTTCGAACAGAATGAAACTAATATCGAGATCCAATTCCATCATATATAGAAGTTAATTTTCCAAAACCAAATTATGTTAATTTAAATTCCTTTACATTAATTTCTCCGCATTTCGAGCTCACATGACCAAATGATACGTCCGATAGCCACGAAATTCGATGGCATACTATCATTCACTATTACGGATACAATGAAATTGGTTTCATCAAAACCCGAGACAGTGCCTTAAAAACTATTTTCACACGTTAATTAAAACGATTATTATAAAACAAGTTTATTCACTTTTAATTCAAATTCAAAAGTTTACACTGAACATTTATCATTAAAAATTAAAATTAAACAAATCTTCTGAAATCCATTTATTCAAATTGTACTCAACATTCAATTATTTAAACAATTTAAATTATTAAATTTAATAATTTACATTATCAAATAAATCGCTATATTCTAAATTTTATCTATTTAATTTATCATATTAACTTTTCAATATTTAAAATCAATTAAACGTTTTAGATTCGAATGACTGAAATTCTGGGTTGTTATATATAATGACTAAAAATGAAATGAGTCGCATGCGGGAATTAACACTCTTTCTAACTTTACAAATTAAACAATGGAATATTTATAAGTCAAGAAAAATAAATTAAAAAAAATAGTAAAGAAATATGGATTTTCTAACATGAGCAGTAAACCAACACCTATGCCAGCTAGGGGAAACTTAATAAGGAAGACAATTCAAAAGACGTTGATCATAAACTCTATAGAGGTATGATAAGATCTTTACTCTATATCACATCTAGTAGACTCGATATCATGCATAGTGTATATCTATGTGCAAGATATTAGTCACAACCTAAGGAGACGCACATTAAAGTTGTAGAATGCATCTTAAGATATGTTAACAACACATCAGACTATGGTCTCTTCTATCCAAAAGAAGGTACATTTGACTTAATATCATACAGTGATGTTGATTATGGTAGATGCAAATATGATCAAAAAAATATGAGTGGAACCAGTCATTTTCTAGGACATTCAATTGCATCTTTATTCGGTAAGAAGTAAAATTCCGTGTTTCTATCCATAACAGGCATGATAAATTTAAGTAGCATTAGCATGTTCACAAGTTAACTATATGCAACAAACTCAGAGTGATTTCGGTTTAAATTTAAAACAATCTCTAATATATTGTGAATAATACTAGTGCAATAAATATATCTAAAAATCCAACACATCATGCTAGGGCAAAACATATAGATATAAGACATCATTTACTAAGTCATAACGTAAATAAAGAAATTATTACACTAGAATTTATTATAAGTTGGCAAAATAGGGATCTTAAGGCTAAATTAACACTAGAGGGGGGTGAATAGTATTTAGTTGATCACACGAAAATTTTTTTAATTCATTAATATTCTACTTGGAATGATGTAACTAATAATCATAGAAAAATCACAGAATCAAAATGCAAATAAAAGTAAATGCAATAAAAATAAAAATGAAAGAACACACTAGGATTTTATACTGGTTTGGAGTTATCCTACATCCAGTCCTGCACAATTCCTTGTATGGATTTCTTTTCAACTATTAAATGAAAATACAATCTTGAATTCAAAGCTACTAGACACAACCTCTAGAATCTCAACCTTTGGGTAGAGTTACTTGAGTTACGGGCTACAAGCACACCCACTAAATATACGGGCTACTCGGCATACCCAATTGATTTTACAAGCTACAATCACAACAACTTGGATTTTAGGGATACCAAGTACACCATAAAGTATAAGAGTATGATTTGATAGAGTTTATAAACTCAGATCTTCGATCTTGATTATAATTGATCCTATAACTCTTAAATAGCACTTTGAGCTTGGTTTGAGTGAGAGATGATGAGGGAAATCAGAGAGTAGATAAAGGATAATCAAATTAGTAATAATTGAATTTGATTCTGGTTGAATTTCAGCAGACTTTTGGTAAAAATTGATTTAGAAATCAAGAGAGTGAAAGGAGGAGAGAAGAATAAGAAAGTAGTTGTTTAAAATTCATTTGGAAGTTGGATATATATAGGGAAACAATGGTCATGTCCATTCGCCAAGAGATAAGGCGAAAAGGCACTTCCATTCAAATTTGAATTTTCAGTTTTACGACCACAATGTCGACATAAAATGGATAGGATATGCCAACATATCCCTTTGTACTTTGAAAAACACCTTAAAAATGTTGCTTTGAAAATTCATTGCTTTGTAAAATTATTTGATACTTTGTAGAATCATTTAAATATAGTTTATACATATTTTAATCAAAATATGACTTAATAAAATTTTATAAAATAATTTTAAAGATTTAATAAGAGTATTCAATAATACATAAAAAATTAATATAATATATAACTTTTTAAATAAAAACTAAATATATATATATATAAAAACTTAAAAACACTAAAATAATATTTTTATAAGTATAAGAGACTGAAAATCGTTTTGGAAAATATTTAAAAAAGATTATTTTAAAACCAGAACATTTGAAAAACAATTAAAAACAAAATCAGAGTAGGCGAGAGAGAAAAGTAAAGTGCTATCAAGGTTTTAACATAAATTTGATGACTATAACTTATTTGGAATATCTTGAACTCTTCAATACTCGCGAGTCCTCAATTATCATCATCTTGAATCTACTATTGATATCAGCATCTTGATGCAGTATAATCTTCTTAATCAATACCTCTTTAATTTTTTGCACTATATACTATATATATATCTTGATAAACCATTAGTATCTATATTTTATATAGTGCCATGTAGTTGTTATCATCAAAACCAATACCTAAGATACTAACAATCTCCCCGTTTTCTATGATGACAACTCTGTATATAAAATATAATATAACCCCCCTCCCACCGAGTTACAAACTCCCCCCTTAATCTATGCCTGGATTTGATATATTTCTCCCACTTTGTCATCAACAAAAATAACAAATTAAAACTATAAGTCTAACACTAACTCTTACTCTAATTCTAACTCTAACTCCCCAAAATAAAATACTGATCAATATGTATTAGAATTATATTGTAACAACCCGAAATCTAACCTGTAATCATTAATTAATTCGTTAATTAATTAAATAACAAAATAACTTTGTGAAATTATCAGAATTGAGCCATGGTGGCTGCACCATTGTGTCCGTGGTAATTTCTGGTCAATTTCCATATACAGAACGTCAGAAATCGAGCTAATATAAACGAGAAACAAATTAAAACAAATCAAGAAGAAAAATATATATAAGGCAGGTCGACCTTGGCACCAGCCGGTCGACCGCCTGATCAACCCGCCTCTGCTAATTATGAACGAATGAATGTTCATTCGTTCAAACATTCCAGAGCGAATTTTGATGACTTAATGACGTGTTTTGCATTTTTTAACTCGATCTGATCCTTCCATTTTTGTATGCGATGGCTCTTATTTAGCCTATGACGTGGTTGCATCCCATTCAATCTTCAAAATCCAACGGTCTGAGATCCACTTTTACCTCTATAAATAGACCCCTAGACCTAACACTTTTTCTCATTCTAGGTTTTCTCCAATTGGGTTCACCTTTCTATGAAGGAACCTAAACGGAATAATTTTTCCAAGGAGAAAATCGTTACAAATTAAATTATTTTACAACTCCAAATGGACTCGGGAAAACCAAAGGAAGGGCTTAGGACAGAAGGTGGGTGATTGTAATTATTTTAAAATTTCATTTAGTAATTTAAAATAATAGGGTTTGTTGTAGTTTTACTACGATTTTGGAATAGCTTTTTTATCAGTTTTAGATCTATTTTTAAGTTTATTCCCTTTTAGTTATTCTTTTTTAGTTAATTATAATTTATTACTATTAAGCATAGTTTTTTCTTTATTTACAATTTATCTACAGTATTTGAGTTTATTTACTATTATTAATTTCTTATTTACATCTTTTTCTACGTTTTGGATTTTATGCAAGCGTCTATTATCTTCTTCCTCCTTTTCTTAGCATATGGATTAGAATAAATTAAACGCTAATATGGATTATATAAGTAAGAATATTGAATGAATAAAATAAGACATAAATTGTAAATACTATAATAAATAATGGAATTAGACTTTAAAATAAATGGAATTGTACTGAAAATATGCCTAATTTTGATTAGAATTGGACTAATTAATTGGCTTAGTTGTAATATAGAATTATAACTATAAAAGTGTAAAAGATGAAAGAAGCTTTATTTCACATTTAGACCTTGGGTTAAGTAATAAGCATGAAATCGGGGCCCATTCAACCCCGTCGGCCTTGCCAAAAAAAAGTAATAAGCATGATTATAACATAGTTTATACTAAGAAAAAGAAAGAATGAGGCTTATTTTAAGACTTGGGATAAATTAATAAGCGTAAAAAGCAAAAATGATAATAAAGGCTTGTTTAGATAATTTGTCTAAGTTAATAAGCAAATATGAAAGTAGAACATGTACCATATAGCATTCCCTATTAGACAAAACGGTATCTCACATTAGCCTGAAGTGAGATAAGGGCACTCTTATTCTAAGAATGGTAGTAATTAGTCAAATAGAAGTCCAAATCACAAGGGATTTGGATAATGGGTGCAACTAGATATTGTTTCGATGATGGGCCAGTACCAACAGCATTTTTCCTATAGTTTCTAGGGACACACGGTGATCTTGCATTAGCCTGAAGTGAGATGAGGGACATGCTTATGCAGGAGTTTGAGGTAATAAGAAGACCCAATAGGTGGAGCAAAAGGTAGCATGGGGATGGTTGGAGTTATGCATGCGACTTCCAGTCGGGTGCTCAGTAATCGCTATGAGTTTCAAGCGCTTAGTATGGGTGTCTTTCATAGACACCATTGCCTTCTGTGTAAGGAGCTATATATGTCGTCCGAATCCACAGTGGGTGCTTTGTGCACCTTTCGTAGATACCATTGGCCGTTGTGTAGGAAGTTATATAGCATCTAGTCCGTAGTATAGTCTATGGAGTAGCAAGCCGATCAAAAAGGGTAAAATTAGGATTACATCCTAATTATAGTATTAGGAATTTAGCCAAATCAAAGCAGAAATCAAGGACAAGTGCAAGTAATCAAAATTAACCTATCTTATGAATTGAGTAGTATCTAATCATATATTTTCCAGTTTAACTCTTTCCTCTTTCCTATTGTTTCCCTTATTTATGTTAGAACTATTGTAGAGTCTATTATTTTTACTTTGCTTAACAACTCTAGTAATTACTATCATTCACCAGACTTTTAGTCTGACCCACTCCTCTATTTTCCCCTTCCCCCTCCCTCCTTAGGCAATCAAGGGAGAGGATGGTAGATTGCAGTTGCTTGGAGATTTCTTGGAGGAGTTTGCTACCATGTATTTATTTTCTTTCAGCTTTTGTTTTTTCTATGTACTGGCTTATTATGAGGGATATTATGTACTCTGATTTTTGAGACTATGATTTTTTTTGTTTTGTGAGACATATTGGATTTTTAGACACGTATGTGGTATTTGGTATTTGACTTATTTATGAAGTTTTGTTTTAATTAAGTTATTATTTTAAGTTTCCGCTATATTTATCTATTTTTGTCTTGTGAATCTTAGTCTCCGTTAGCTTTAGTTATACCTACAACGCACCACGCTTTTTAATGTGTCCTTTTGGGTATATTAAGGGATATGGGGTGTTTCACTTGGTATCAGAGCCGAAGGATACAGGATTCCTAATATATTTTTTAAAGTAAAGTATTTTTTGAAATAACTTGTTTTAAAATTATTTTTCAGAAAAGAACTTCTAAAAATGATTTTAAGTATAAAAGAGTTTTTATCAACTCATAAATCTAGTTCAATCTCCCTTTGACTCTTTCCTAAACTATCCTTTTCTTTTCATAGAGTGGCTGATGCCTCGAACCTTTCCGAGGGCATTCCAGTCCCAGCTTTGTTTCATAGGTACTTACAAGCCACGACTCAAAAGGTGCATGGGCCTGCATCTAAACCTGCACTAGCGGGTGGGAATCCTATCAACCAACCCGTGGGAAGACTTTTTCTAGCAAGGAGACTTTTGTGGAGATGAGAGCACGGATTAGGGACACGGAGAGGATTTTTGGTCTTTTGGGACTGGATGATACGCAGCGAATTCAGTTAGCCTCTTGGCAGTTGAAGGAGGAGGCATCTTATTAGTGGGAGGTGATTGAGTTGGAGGGAAGGAAATTACTTAAGATGGATTCCGGGAGTAATTTGATATGAAGTTTTGTCTCAAGCGGAAGAGAGTGTTCAACTGGAGAGGTTATCAATTTAATGCAAGGGAGTCTGTCTGTTAAGAAATACATCAATCAATTCAATGTGCAGTCGCGGTTTGGTATGGATTTGATGAACACACATCATAAGAAAGCTATGAAGTTTGCGAAGGGATTAAATCAACCCCTTCATGGATTATTGCTGACTCACGTGCTGATGGGACCTACTTATGAGTCTTTGGTTGAGATGGCGCTTATATCTGATGCAGTCAAGGAAGGAGAGTCTAAAGAAGTGGTTAAGTCAGAAAGTTCAAAGAAGAAGTGGTGGGACAACAATAAGAAGAAGAAAGGTGATGGTCCTCAGAAGCAGATTAAGAAAGGAATAAAGTGCTGTAGTTGTTGGAATATTGGACATATTGCCAAGGATTGCTGGAAGGAGAAGATGAAGGGTAAGTGTTATAATTGCGGGTAGCCTGATATGAGTTGGAGTTGTCCCCAAGGAGCTGGTCGGGGAGCGAGTGCATCAGTTGCACAGATTCAGGCATTAGACACAGAACCTTCCAGTAGCATTCCGAATAGAGGTAGGAAAGTCACAGTTGAAGGTTTGATTTCTATATCTGATTTTCCCATTCAGACTTTATTTGATTCTGGAGCATCACTCTCTTTTATCTCTAACTTTCTAGTGGATTGTTTACACTTGGACATATCATTAGTAGTAGACCCCGTTATTGTTTCAAACCCCATAGGAGGATCGGCACACTTGTCTATGGTTTGTAGTGGTTGGAAAATCTTTATCCTAGGTGTAGAATTTGACTGTGATGCCTAAGTTTTGGGATTTTTGGGGTATGGGATGATTTTGGGAATGAATTGGCTATCCACATATGGAGCTATATTAGATTGCACGTGGAGAGTTGCTAGACTACAGACGTGCATCAATAGGATTCTCGAGAATTCTTACGACCCACAAGGGTCGGTTGTGTTGAGCTTCCTTTATTCCTTCAATTCATCATCATCAGCGTTAGATTCGGTTCCTATCGTTAGAGATTTTCAAACATCTTTGGGAGGTTAGGGGACTGTCCCCTAAGAGAGAAATTGACTTCAGAATTTATTTTGCTAGCCAATGGCATTACCCTTAGGAAAGGATTGAGCAAGCAGATCCGTGAGCATGCAGATCCTCAATTCTCTTCTTCCTTAATTTCTTCACGTATGGATTAGAATAAATTAAACGCGAATATGGATTATATAAGTAAGAATATTGAATGAAGAAAATAAGATGTAAATTATAAAGACTATAATAAATAACGGAATTTTGTAACGACCCTGACCCGACCTTCGAAAATCGGCACTGAATACGTCACTCGTATTCGAATGCCACAGATCCAAATGTCGAATCTGGTTCGCCGGAGCTTATAACACATTAAGTATATAGTGCAACGGAAGAAAAGGAATAATATATTGATATACAACATTTGATACAATATCAGATACAACTGAATATCAATATACATCAAAGATACAAGAAATAGCAGCAGAAAGAAATAACAGCAGAAGATAAAGCAAAACTAGGCAACTGTAGCGGAAAGATAAGGTCTTCAATGCCAAACTCCAAAGATCTCCAATCCAATAAGCGAGAACCATCATCAACTGAACTTGTGGCAAATGTGATCCCAAATGCGATTGCCAAACCAAGACTTCGAAGATCCAAAAGACTGAAGAAGATCTCCAAATGCAACTGAGTCTATACCTATTATTGATTATCTGAAAAACCCAACTCTAAACTGCCCGTGTGAAAATTGTGGGCACCCAGAGTTTAGAAATGGAACAATAAACTCCAGGTCAGTCATGGGACCAGTATGAGCAAACAAAAACATTTGGTTTGATAAACAAAGAAAAATGAAATCTGTAATGCCTTTTGGAAAATGAAACTACCATAAGGCCTCCCACCACACACACCATGCAACCGCATAATTGGAGGAGATTTCTCCTTATGATAGTCAAAAATGTTTGATATGCGAAAAACATTTGATATTGCTACTAGTGCATAGTGGAAAACATTTCGAAAGTATAATATTAATCTTAGCCAGCGTACAGCATTTCATCGTATGCCTACTATAGCTACTATGCTCAACAGCAGGTTACCACCACATTCCATGGCAGGTTATATAACTAAAACCGTACAGGACATGTATTGTTTCTTTGGATTTTCCTATAATTGGTCAGGCCAAGGAACTTCCTATTGCCACATGGGAACGCCTCTGGAGGGACGCCCCGAGAACCTACCCGGCTCTCTGCCAACACAAGGCCGGTTACCCCCTTCCCGGGAAGTAAAACCTAAGGTATGCCACCCCCGATCGTTTCGAACTTTATCCGAGGATCCTCTACACCAACAACATCACACATTAATAAATTTATAGTGCCCACATGAGTTAAATATCAGGCTCCATACCATAATACCACCCTTTTCCAGAAGGAATGAACATACCCTAGGGGCGCTACCCCTGCAATCTTGCCGTATCTTTCCTGTTTTGACCATTACTGGGTTGTGAGGGTCTGATGCAGTCTCGTCCACAAAGCTACGCTTTTTCACAAAGCCATGCTTTGATATATAAATGAGCAGCATCACTTCGTATGCCACATTACCAAATTGGAAATGTATCACTAGCAGCCATCAACCACATAACCTCTGAGCTCGTACGTCTCAGAGAAGGGTGTTAACCTAAGAGAATAAATCTCCACCGCCAAACAGAAGTGTATTTGATAGAAACCAGCTTTACATCTCAAAGTGTAACGTCAGACACACATCCATACAAGTCTGTTCCGGGTTCGAACAGAACCAAAGGCACTTCTGAAGAAACCCTTGCAATCTAGGTATTCACAATCCCGATTGGGCTCCCCATTACATATAGAAAACTCTATACCGTAGCTACTCAGTGCAGAGCAATTCGATGGGTTATCTTATCGTTCTTGCAAACACCCGGTCTTCACCACCGGTCTTCAAATGCTATCCATAACGGAATTGGTTAATTAACTTTTACCATTGATTAATTACTTTATTAATTAACTAACCTTTAATTAATTAATTACATCTTAAATTAATTAATTAACCTTTAAACACTTTGATTAAATCAATCTTTAATCTCAATTATCAATCCTTAATTACTTTCATTAAGTAATTATTTTTTATTAATCATTCATTAATTACTTGATTAATTAAACTTGAATTATTAATTAATTTTATCTTAATTACTATTAAGTAATTAACTTCAAGTAACTAATTCTCTTTAACAAATAAATTTAACTTAACCTTTAGAGGTTAATTGACAATTTTAAAACGTCCTTTATATTAATTCACTAACCTTTAATTATTATTAAGTTAAAATAAACCTTTCAAAATAAAGGTTATATTTATTTTAAACTATTTTAAAACTTGGTTAATTTAAAACAATTTTATTTAAGAACTTTTTTTTTACTAATCAAAACTGTGTCAACATCTAATATTCACAAAAATCTGTCTTAACAAAATTGGTTTCAAAGTAAAACTTAAATTTCTTTTAAAATTTGAAACTGTTTTTCCCTACATCAAATAACCCGAGAAAAACTTGTTTTACCTGAGCTAAACTTCAGGCCACACGAATCTACATCAGCTTCGAGTCATTTCGCAATTTCCTTCGGGATGAGCCTAAGTATTCCTTTTCTTCTTCAAACACTTTAACTACCCAGACACCCCAATGTCCATGTGCACGTGCACAAACCCCACAACCTTCTTCGATCGGTGCCACGGCCACTTGATCATCCATGATGATCACCAGATTCGATTCGAACAACCCAATGTACCAAAATATTTCTAAATCAAAAATCGAGTTTCCTTGAACCCAACCCACATCGACAAAACGTGTTCGCCACGGTGCTCACGACGATCAGAAACCATGCCTCTCCGACCAGAACATCTGCACCTATCCACGCAGCAATTCCCACTGTCGCGATGACCTCTGATCCCCATTGGCCTCCCAATTGCCTCACGAATGTTAACGACAAAATATATCACTTAAACCGTAAATCAAACGAAATCGCCATCCATGATGAATTAAAAATCAAGTGAGCATTTTTTCTTACTCCTCGACGCGACATCATCATCCACCCATGACCACGGTGCGTACGATCTTGCCGATCATCAGTAAACGAACGAAATCCAACTTCCGTTCAACTAGCATTTTCTCACAATTTAATAACCTAAAAATCTTGAAACTTGCATCAAAATTCATGGATTCGCAACACGTATCCATTCATATGATCAGATTTCAAAATCCAGATATATGATTTTGAACTTAAATTTGGATGGTCATTATAAATTTTAATTTCTAAAATGATTACATGATAAAAAATCTCCAAACCATTTTTAAAAATGAGTTTACACTATTACCATCATTTTTTTATTTAAAGATCAAAGCCAAATGTTTATTCGTTTGGTTGATATGAATTTTTGAAATAGGTTTTAAGAGCATGTCGTATATACCAGAGGCATATGTTGTTTGTTCACAACAGGTACAAAGATGTTATGCACGTAACCATTTTAAAATAACAAATAAATCACATTCCATATCAAAATTTAGAAGATTATTACTTGCTAATTTCTAATTAAATCAGGGTTTTAAGAGTTTACACACCTTGCTTTCCTGAAAGAGCAGAGAAGCTTTAAAAAAAATTCCTGAGTATTTTGAAAATCCTGGGTTGTTCTACTTGATGATGAATTTCTTGGCTTTACTTTGATTTGAATCTGCCTGCCTTGAATCTGTTTCCCTGATCTTAAACTCCACGCTTGATTAATTTCCAAATTTTCTTTGTTTTAGTGATTGCTTTTGCTCTGAGCTTAATTCCCAAACTTTGATTTAAATCTCTGGCGTTAACTTTAGAATTTGTTTTTGATCTTAGTTTCATTTTTAAGACTTTGAGGAGGTTTTGAATTTTTGTTGCAGATCTCGAATTTGAAGAGGATTTTCGAATTCCTTTATTTCTCAGGCATGAGAAGTTTGAGAAGAAAAATGAAACAACCGATCTATTTTTTTCTTTCTTTTGCATGCTTTCAAAATTGAATTCAAAAGAAAATAAATTTCCTTTGCCACTTGTCCATGTTACTTACACTTGTAATTACATATCTTCTTTCATTTACAAATGTCACTGAAGGTCATTTTTATGTTTATATCCATGGTTAAAATTATTTTTGTAAACTTTATTTTAACCCTTCATTCAAATTATTTTTGTCAATTTTTTTAATCCTTAGTGTAAATATATTTCATATACAACCTATGTTTTCATTTTAAAATGTTTATGTTTTCTTTTATATTTATATTTACACAAATAAAATCTCTATCTCCATTGTTTTTCATATTCAATCTTTAATTTAGTTCCATATATTTATATACATATATTTTATACATTTTACATTCATATACTCCTATTTTTGTACAACTTTTAAAAAAGAAAAGAATGATTTAAATTTTTTGATCATATATTAATAAATGATCACTTTTATTCATATATGTGTATATATATATATATATATATGAGAATTAAATTTTAAAAATAAATCTTTTGAAAATTAATACATCTTCCAAATATTAATATATTTAAAAATTTAGAAAACAAACTATCATTAACTTTTTATTAATCTCAAATCTTTTAATTTCTATTTATCTTTAAATCCAATATTTATTTATAAAATACTTATCCTCAAATTTCAAATCAAATTGCTACTTATAATCTAAAATCTTAAGTTTATTATAGAAATCTCTAATTAATTCATGAATAAATTCACAAATTAATTTCAAAAACTAAATTAATTATCAAATTATCTTGGTTAATTTTCAGGAATGTTACAGAATTGGACTGCAATATAAATGGAATTGGATTGAAATTATGCCTAATTATTATTAGAATTGGACTAGTTAATTGACTTAGTTATAACGTAGAAATATAATAAAAAAGAGTAAACGATGAAAGAAGCTTATTTTCACACTTAGACCTTGGGTTAAGTAATAAGAAAGATTATAACGTAGGTTATAATATGAAAAAAAATAGAATGAGGCTTATTTTATGACTTGGGATAAATCAATAAGCGTAAAAAGCAAAGATGATAATAAAGGCTTATTTAAATAATTTATCTAAGTTAATAAGCAAAGATGAAAGTAGAACCTATACCATATAACATTCCCTATTAGACAAAACAGTGTCTCACGTTAGCCTGAAATGAGATGAGGGCACGCTTATGGTAGGAATGGTAGTAATTGGTCAAAAAAATTCTGAATCACGGGGGATTCGGATAAGGGGCGCAACTAGATATTGTTTGGATGACGGGCCAGTACCAACAGCATTTTCCCTATAGTTTCTATGGACACTCGGTGCTCTCACATTAGCCTGAAGTGAGAAGAGGGCACGCTTATGCTGGAGTTTGATGTAATAAGAAGACCCAATAGATGGAGCAAAAGGTAGCATGGGCATGGTGGTAGTTACGCGTGCGACTTCCAGTCTGGTGCTCAGTAATCACTATGAGTTCCAAGCTCTTAGTATGGGTGTCTTTCGTAGACACTGTTGCCTTCTGTGTAGGGAGTTATATATGTCATCCGGATCCAAAGTGGGTGCTTTGAGCATCTTTCGTAGATACAATTGACTGTTGTGTAGGGAGTTATATAGCATCTGGTCCGCGGTAAGGTCTATGGAGTAGCAGGCCAATTAAAAAGGGTAGAATTAGGATTACATCCTAATTACAGGATTAGGAATTCAGCTTAGTCAAAGCAGAAATTAAGGACAAGTGCAAGCAATCAAAATTAACCTATCTTATAAATTAAGAAATATTTAATCGTATTAATTTCCAGTTTATCTCTTTTCTACTTCCTATTGTTTCCCTTATTTATGCTAGATCTGTTGTAGAGACTATTACCTTTATCTTTCTTAAAGCCTCTAGTAATTATTATCATTCACTAGACTTTTTGTCTGACCCACTCCTCTACTTTTCTCCTTTTCCCCATAGGCAATCGAGGGAGAGGGCAGCAGATTGTAGTTGCTAAGCGGTTTTTTGGAGGAGTTCTCTACTATGTATTTCTTTTATTTCAGCTTTAGTTCTTTTTACGTACTGGCTTATTTTAAGGGATATTATGTACTCTGATATTGATACTATGAGTTTTCATTCCATAAGACGCGATAGGTTTTGAGATTTGAATGTTGTATTTGGTATTTGACTTATTTATGAAGCAATTATGAAGTTTTATTTTAAATAAGTTATTATTTTAGTTTCCGCTAATTTTACCTATTTTGTCCTATGAATCTTAGTCTCTATTAGCTTTAGTTATACCTACAACGCACCACGTCTTTTAATGTGTCTTTTGGGTATATTAAGGGGTGTAAGGTGTTTCAAGACCGCAGCATCTTTAGCTGAAATTTTTATAAGAGAGATATTCAGGTTGCATGGAGTTCCTATTAGTATAGTAAGTGATCAAGACCCAATATTTACTAGTCAATTTTGGAAAGCGTTGCAAACAACCCTTGGAACAAAGTTGAGCTTAAGCACAACATATCGCCTCCAAATAGACGGACAGTTGGAGCAGGTGAATCAAATTCTAGAGGATCTCTTGAGGGCGTGTATTCTAGATTTTGGTGGATCATGGGAGGACCATTTGCATTTGGTTGAATACTCCTACAACAATAGCTTTCAAGCAAGCATCGGGATGACACCTTATGAAGCCCTATATGGAAGACCGTGTAAGTCACTAGTATGTTAGGTTGTGATGAGAGATAGATTAGTTCTTAAACCGGATATGATCCGAGATACTATAGAGAAAGTTGTAGTGATTAAGAAAAGAATGAAGGAGGCTCAAGATCACTAAGAGATTTAGGCTGATAAGTGGCGAAGAGATTTGGAATTCGTGGTTGAAGACTTGGTGTTCATCAAGATTTCGCCAATAGGAGGAGCTTTTAGATTAGGAAAAGCAAGAAAGTTAGCTCTAAGATATGTTGGACCCTTTCATATTCTTAAAAGGACCAGATCGCTTACTTATAGGGTCGAGTTGCCAGAGAGATTGGCAGGAGTTCATCAGCACCAAAGATTGGACACACTTTAATAGCATCCCAATCATCATCATCTTTGTTGATGGTGCACTTTGGATTAGTGGTTGGTTCTTCTTTATTCAAGGCAGAAATCATCCATCGAATTACGTCATAATACCTTTCTTGATCCTTAGTCATCTACATTTGACTCAATTCTAACTGCCTTTGGTTTCTTAGGATGAAAGAAAGAATGTTTTTGAATGATTCAATAATTTATTCAAGGTTTTTTTAGTTTTTTGATAGGACAAGCCATTGACTTTTGTTAGAGTTTGGGAATGAAAAGGAGTGAAGATAGAGACTGAAAATAATGATTATTCGGACCGAATGTATATATTTATATATTAGGGGTAAGAAGTCATGTGAAATGAATTGGTACTTTTAGTTATTGTTTTTAAATTTTTATTTTTTTTGAAAAATTGTGGTTATATGTCGACATACATGCTTAGCATATGTCGACATATGCACTATAATTTTCAAACCACTTTATTTTACTTTTCTATTGTATTTGGCGTATACTATTTTATTTGTATGACATTATAGAAATAATTGACAATGTATAAGAATGATAAATATAATTTTCATTGATAATAAGGATGAGTACAAGAAATAAAGAAAGATACTGAGATTCAACATAAGCTAAAACTAGAAAAACTAAATACAAAGATAGTGTAAACAGATAACTAGAAAGACATGGATGAATATGAAGAAGAACCACCAAGCTCGCGGATGATCTTTCTAAAGAATTTATTCATCTTTGGAAATGATTTCTTAAGCTTCCTTTGGTTTTGGATAATCTTCTCTTTATTTTTGAGAATTATTGGATGGATTAGGTAGCATATTGATTCTTTCCAAAAAAATCTTCATCCTTTTCTTGTTCTTCCTCCTCGATTTCCATTTCCTCTCCTTTCTATTCTTGTTCCTCCTCTTCTCTTATTTCTTGCTCCTCATCCTAAGCCAACCTTTGTTCCTTTTCCATAAGCATTTCATAACGCTCAAAAAAGGTGAAATATGAATAAGTGAAATGTTAGCCTTCTCAAATATTTTTCGAGGAATTGTTTCCTCTCTATTAAGGTCAACACCAAAATCATTGAAAATATGAGCAGGATACACACCACGAAATAGTGTGTTTTCATGTTTAGAAAGATTTATAGGAAAAATTCATCCAAAATGACTTAAGACCAATTTATTTCATATTGACCATAAATGGTGAATAGAGATTTTAAAACTTTTTGTGTCGGGTTATTATAATTATCCGTTCTAGGAATGATATTTTGTTGCAAAAGAAAGCTCAAAATTCTTGCTTTTGGATGCAATTTTTTTTTAAAATTCAAAATCAACATCAATTTATAAAATATCATGAATTACTTTATGATTTTGAAAATCAATCTGAAAAGTTGAAAGGTCCATTCCACTAGATTTGCGTCCAAGAACATGACCTAAAATTTCACAATTTAAATCAATTTATGTCCCCTTGACGCTAATCCAAACTTCTCATTCTCCACTATCATAAAACTTTCCTTTTAAATTTGCATAAAACATCTTCACTGATTCTGGATATAAATGAAATCATTTTAAGAAGCATCGATTAAACCAAGAACTTCATTTTGCAAACAAATATTGAAAAGATCACAAGTAGGAAAATCCTCAAAAATAGAAAATCTTCCAGAAAGACTTTTTCGAAAGGTAAATACTCAATATAAACTTGCATGGATTCTTGATCATTAAAAAGATATTTTTTATCTTCTTAGAAAGCCTCATTGTTGCCTTCGTATTTCTTGAGGATGCCATTGAAGAGTAGTTTGAAGAGATAAAACAATTTATGATTTTTGAATTTGAAAATGAAAGTGAAAAACGAATGGATGGAGATAGAGTAAGTAAATAGAGAATCAAAGATATGTTCTTTGGTCAAGAGACAACTTTTCAGAACATAGGAGTTGGTGAAAAGGTGGAGAAAAATTAAAATTTTGAATTTGAAACTGAAATTCAAATCTATCTACATATGTAGACGTATGCACGTGGGGTATGTTGACATATAGGTCAAAATTTTCAAAAATGATTTTTGTTTTACTATAACGCATTTTATTATATATATATATATATATAGTTATTCTATTTTTAGACAAATAATTTTAAAATTTACTTTAAATATATATTTATATTATTATTATATTATTAAAATATATAAAATATTTAAATTTATAATATAATTGCATAATATTTAACTAAAGTTATTATTAATCTATAGGGTATTCCTAAAAACCAATAAACCAACCAAAAGAAAAAAAATCTTTTAAGAAATTAAAACTTTTGTTATATTAAAAACGTACCTTTTCTGATCCATTTCACCATTTTGTTCTGAATTATATATTACTGTGAAGTACATGTTAGCAATTTATATTTTTGATTCATTATCACTTGAGGATGTGCCTGAATCGTCTAATGTTGTAGTATAGGCACTTCTCTATTTTTTGAATGAATCAATATTTTGTGTAGTTTTCAGTTTATCGGGATGTGGAGAGCCACTTTTTAAATGCCAGGGTCATCGTTGTTATGACATCGAATGCCATTTCCGTTCCCACTTCTGCTTCTTGGATAATTATTGTCATTTCTTTTGAAATTGTTCATCTTTCTGTATTTCAGAAATTTTCTGAGATTCCTTTTCTTGAAAGTAGTTTCTTCATCATCATCGCTATCTGAATCTAGATTATCCATCGTTACATTAAAAGCTATAGATTTCTTCTCTATTGCTTTTTTCTCTCATGCCCTACATTTGCGTTTCAAAAGAGATTCACTTGCCAATTAACTCTCCAATTTTTAGAGTACTAATGCATTAGCCTCTTTGATTGCAGTGGTCTTTTGATCCCACTTAGGAGTAAGCGAGTTAAGGATTTTTCTAACTTAATCCTCTTTGCAAAACTTTTACCCGGTGCAATAAGCGGGTGTACTATATCTTGGAATCTACCATACATATCAGATATAGACTCATTTTGAATAATTGAAACTGGTTTGCTAACATAGAAATTTTGGTCTATTTAATTTTAATTGCACCTTCATGTGTAACTTGCAAAGTTCTCTAAATTTCAAATGCAGACTTACAGATACTCTATTAAATTCATTTCTATCTAATGAACAAAATAATATATTCATAGTTTTATAGTTACTTTATGCAACTACGTTTTGTCAATAGTCCATTATGCAAAATTAGTCTCAAGTCAAGGTACTCAGTTTATATGATATTTCAAGTATCTAAACCAATTGACTGTAAATAAGTTTTTATTCTACATGACCAATATGTGTAATTGCCGCCATTAAAAAATAAACGTCTAGCAGTAGACTGTCCTTCGAAAATGAGACTAATAAGTGTATTAACAGTGTCACTGACAGTACCATTACCAGTGTTGGTAGCTATTTAAACTTTTACAAAAATCAGAAGATGAATACTTTGAAAGCCAACGCTTTGATATCAAATGCGAGTCAGCAGAATAGGGATCTTAAGGCTAAAATAACACTAGAAAGGGGAGTAAATAGTATTTAATGGATTATACGAATATTTTTCAAATCCACTAAAATTCTACTTGGAATGATGTAATTAAAAATCACAGAATCAAAGTGCGGATAAAAGTAAATGCAGTAAAAATAAAAAGGAAAGAACACACCATGATCTGTACTGGTTCCGAGTTACCGTACATCCAGTCCCGCATAATCCCTTGCGCGGATTTCTTTTCAACTAGCAAATGCAAGTACAATCTTGAATTTCAAGGCTACAAGGCATACCCTCCAGAATCCCAACCTCTAGGTAGAGTCATTTGATTTTCGAGCTACCAGCACACCCACTAGATTTACGGGCTACTAAGCACAACCAATTGATTTTACAGGCTACAATCACACATACTTGGATTTTAGGGATAACAAGCATACCATAAATCATAAGAATATGATTTGATCGAGTTACAGACTTAGATCTTTGATCTTGATTACAATTGATCCTATAACTCTTGATATCACTTTGATCCTGGTTTGAGTGAGAGAGATGAGAGAAATTAGAGAGTGGATAAAGGATAATCAAATTCATAATCATTGAATTTTATTCTGGTTGAATTTCGGCAGAGTTTTCGTAAAAATTGATTTTGAAATCATGAGAGTGAAAAGAGAAGGGAAGAATAAGAAAGTAGTTGTTTAAAATTCGTTTGGAAGTCAAGTATATATAGCGAAACAACTGTCGTGTCCATTCATGAAAAGATACAAAGAAAAGACACTTCCATTCAAATTTGAATTTTGAATTTTACGGCTATGATGTCGACATACAAAGATAGGATAAGTTGACATATCCCTTTGTATTTTGAAAAACACTTTAAAAAAATTATTTTGAAAATCTGTTGCTTTGTAAAATTATTTGATACTTTGTAAAATATCTAGATATAGTTTATATATATTTTAATCAAAATATACCTTAATAACTTTATAAAATAATTTTGGAAGATTTAGTAAGAATATTCAATAATATATAAAAAATCATTATAATTTATAACTTTTTAAAGTATAAACAAAAATTATATATATATTTAAAAACACTAAAATAATATTTTTATAAGTATAAGGGATTGAAAATCATTTTGGAAAATATTTTGAAAATATTATTTTAAAACCAAAATATTTGAAAAACAATTTAAAACAAAATTAGAGTAGGCGAGAGAGACTAGGAAAGTGCTATCAAGGTTTTAATATAAATTATATGACTCTATAACTTATCTGGAATACTTTGAAATCTTGAACTCTTTAATACCCATGAGTTTTCAATTATGATCATCTAGAATCTTCTTTTGATATCCACATCTTGATATATTAGTGTCTTGATACTGTACAATCTTCTTGTACATGTCTAATATCCTCCGCTATATAGTGTGTGTGTGTGTGTGTGTGTGTGTGTGTGTGTATTGATAAACCATTAGTATGTGTATTTTATACAGTGTCCTATAGTTATTGTCATCAAATCCAATACCTAAGGTACTAACACTTATAAATACAAAAAATCAAATATTTTATATTTTAACAAAACCATTAGTAAAATATACTTTTATTAAATTAAGAAGAGAGCTTGGAATAGGTTTATTTACTAAAATCTAAAAATAATAGCTTTTATTATTTACAATATAAAGCAAAATAGAAAACAAAAATATCCTATACATGTCAACTTATCGAGGTAGCCTATGTTGACATACCCGGATGTTTTTATAAAAATTGCTTCTCTCCTTCTTTCAAAATTTTAAATCTAATTATATAACCACCAAATTCGACTCCCGTTTACCCACTTTTTAACCAAGCAGATCTCAATCAAAATTATAAAGCCAAAGTAAAGACGAGATGAATCACAAACTTGGAAACATGCTCAAAAAGGTTAGAAGATGAGTCTAAGAAAGTTGCAAGTTGAAATCAAGCTAAGTAAAGCAGTCGGTACCAAGAGGAACCTCTCAGTACCATGAGGTTTTTCTTCCCATTTTTGCCTTCTATAACTCCATTTACTTGTACACTACTTCAACCTATCATCGTCAAGTGCTTCTCTCGGAGATAAGCAACTTTGAAGATTGATGAGAAGAAAGCAAAGAAAGTAGAATAATGTATGTGTTACCAAGATAATCATTGGAGTTGACTCAAAGTCTATGGAAAAGAGCTTGGAAAGCATCGAATTGAAGATATAAGAACTAAGCAAATGGAAATAATAATTTTACACTTAAACAAACCACTTGATACTAAGTGGTACTTTTTGATAAATGGACCGATGTGCTCACTCCTATGCACTTTGACTTGCATTTGGACTTTAGTTAACTTGGACTGCCGAGTCTACTAGGAAGATTCTCTATAAATACCGGCCTTATGGCAACTAAAGAGGGATCTTCTCTCTTACTAACACTACGCATCTTCTTCACTCTTATCACCTTTCCCAAATATACTCTAGAAACTCTATTGTAAATCTAAGATCCACTAGATTATGGTCAGATCTGACAAAATTATTTGTAATCTGGAGAGGAAACAATTAGTAACAAAGATTAAGGCCGGAGAATTCATGGAACCAGTATAAAAAAATTTATGTCTACTTTACTTTCATGCGGTTTTTGCTTGTTTGATTTGGATCTCTGCACTTTGGTACTTTCATCTGATATTTGGATGTTTGTGCTATTTATGGTGCAAGCAATTTGGTGCTTTTATTGAGAGAGAACGAGATTTCACAACCTAAAACTTGGATCTGAAGCTTGAAGAAGACGAAGAGACCTGACACTTAATCTAAGATTGGAGGAAGTCAACCAAAGCCTAGGGGCAGTTAGGAGGTGTCCTTATATTCTAATCATTCCATCTATGTGACCTAGGAGGAGATAGAGAGAATGATGAAGGAAATTCAAGTTGGACTAATGACTCGACGATAGGAAAAGATGGAGGGTTTTTTCCAAATAATGGGATGACAAGGAATAGATAAAGATGCTGGAATTTAGAACCAAGGACCAGAAACTAATGCAAGAACATTTAAGTTGTAGCAAAACAAATTGGAATGGTATCAAGAGGATTTTACTCGAGGGTAATGTTAGATTGGAGTTAAAAGGCAAGTTGGGATGCCGAGAATGGATGAGGTTGGAGTCAAAATGCAAGATAGAACATAAGCGCACAATAATTGGAGGAATATGTGCCAGAACTTCACTATAGGAACGGTGGACAGAATGAAACCAAAGGTGCGGACCGAAATGCAAGCGTGCAACTAAAAGAGTATGTGCTAGAATATGTGCCAAAGTTCTCCCAAGAAGCAGGGGGCAGAATGCTGCTAGTGGTCAAAGACATCCTTCAGACAACAACCGGATGCCTGAAATGATTAGAAGGATAGCTAAAGGTGGGCTCCTAGACCAGAGTTTGGGGGACGTAAATAGGATTCCATTCACACCAAACATCAAAAATGTGAGGAATCCTCCTGATTTCAAGCTTTTGACATTAGAAATGTACGATAGGCAGACGAACCCAACGGTTTATTTACGGAGATATATCTGACACATGAAGGTATTAGGTACTTCTAAGGAGATGATGGGGTGGTGATTTTTGCTATATCTGATAGATTTGACAACGTTGTTGTTCAGATAGCTGGAGAACGGTCCATAAGCACATAGACGACTTAGCAAATTAGTTCATAAGACAGTTCATAGTCAATATCTAATGACCGAAGAATGTGATGATGCTACCAAGTGTGAAGGAAAGGGTCGGAATACTCTCAGGAGTTACTTGATTAGGTTTAAAGTGGCAGCTACCATAGTCGATAAGACGGATCATCAATAATCTTAATGGTGGCGATGTTTGGAGTCGCAAGCAAGATCAACTTCAAAGTTGCATTAGAAAAGGATCCACCAATGGATCTTGCAGAATTTTACCATGAAGCTGGGAAATATCTACATCAAGAGTGTGCTAAAGTTGATAATGCTGATATTAATTATGTAGACGACTGAGGACTTTCCGGAGCAGGATATGGAAAAGACAAAGGGAAGCAAAAAACTGATGATGACTTCAAAGAACCGAAATGAAAAAGGAGGGAATCGAAGTTCTCTTCCTACACTGATATAACCGAAACCTTAAAGAAGAAATACCTAGATACTGGGGTCGGATCCTCTACCGAAAGCTAGCTAAGAGAGAACCCACTGATCGGGAGAGAAGGTCTAGAATGTTTGGCATCTTCCACGAGATGGATGAACATTACACGAAAGGGTGCCAATAAGTTCATGATCTGATAGAAGAACTACTTCGAAGCAACTAGCTGCAACAGTATGCAAAGAATCAAACTGCGATGGTGCACCCAAAGCAGCCACCATCTGCAGAGAATGCATCAAGAAATGATCAGGGATATTGGTCGAAGATGGTAATCATATGATCAGGAGTCAGGTTCAATTATCATGCTTTCTTTTCATTTTAAGACAATAATAATCTAAAATCGCTTGCACATGTACGAGATCTCGATCGATCTATAGGCACGCTTTGAATTACATCTCCAAGAAGAATATATAAGATAATAATAACCTCCGACTGCTTACACATATATGGAATCTCGATTGGTCCCTAGGAACGCTTCAAGTTGGATGTTTGGAACAAATAATTAGGTTTATTGTTTGCTTGTTTGCTTTGAATATTTGATTTTTGAAAACCACTTGAATGTGGTGACGGATATTGATCATGGTAGGCCCATCCGGAGAGATAGGGCAGTGATCGCGAGGTGCAAGTTCCCTTGCTGGAGAGCGAGTAGATGGACTTATACAAAAATTAAATTCCCTCACCAGAGAGTGAGCGGATAGGCTTGCTTTTGTCATTGGTTGCCCTCATCGGAGAAGGCATGGATCAGGCTCAGTAAGGATCCAAAGAGATCAAAAGTAAGTCCCCTCACCAGAAAGTGAGTGGATGGGATTGCTTGGTCGTTGTGTCCCCCTCATTAGAGAGTAAGCAGGTTGGACTTAGTAAGGACTCGAAGAGACCATACACTAGATTGGATGATAAATGGTCAGGACAGATTGAACCCTAGATTGAAAGATAAATGATCCAAATAGATCAGCACCTAGATTGGAAAACAAACGATCCAGAGAGATCAAATCCTAGATTGGATGCTAAATAATTCGGAGAGATCAAACCCTGGAATGGATGGTTATTTGAGAAAAGGAGATGAATCCTTGTAATCGAAATGAGATAGATAAATCCCCGGCAGACACAGGATGATTTTGATATACAAAATGAAATAACTAGTAAAAGATGGCCTGATCATGATTTCTGGCTGACACTTAAATAAGAAACTAAGTCCAAAGCTATAACACGTCTAGAACGAACTTTGGCCTGCAAGAGAATCCAAAGAAATTGTATGATTCACGAAGGTCGAGATCAATAGATAGCCAAATAGAGCTTGACTATCGAAGATTGACTACTAATGGAACTTGTTCTTGAGTAAGCACACTTTACATTCGAAAGGCATACTTTAGAGGGCAAGTGTTAACCCGCCTTTAACCAAGTAGATTTCAATTAAAATTATAAGGCCAAAATGAAGATGAGATGAATCACGAGCTTGTAAACAAGCTTATAAAGGATAGAAGATGAATCTCATAAAGTTGGAAGTTGAAATCAAGCTAAGTAAAGCACTTAGTATCGAGATGTTTTCTTCCTACCTATGTGTTAACCCAAAAAATGGATAAACACCCTATATTAAGGGTGAAAACACCAGCACTATTTATCAAGGCAAATAAAATAGAAAAAACAATAGTAAATTGCATAAAAAGTAAAGAGACAAGAGATTTTTATAGTGGTTCGGCAATTAACGAAGCCTACTTTCACTTTACATCTTTTATTGATCAACTACTGTTACAAATAAGTTTGGACTACATTATGATTCTGCTCCTAAGTTAGATCAAGCCACCATTGTTAGAGACAACCGGAAGGATCTCAGTTGCCCTTTAATGGCTTTTGCGAGGGAGAAGAAGAGTGAAGAAACAGTGTTAAAGTTTGAGCAGAGATCAGAGCCGATCCTTTTCCTATTATAGATGGGATAGTATTTATAGGAGTTGGAAAGCACTTAGGCCAAAATCGCTTTTTTAGAGGCACGCATCCCTCATATAGAGGAAGTCCAGAAAAATTGAAGGTCATCAAAGCAAAGTATTTGGACCGGTACCATTCCATCCAAATAGTTAAGCATTTTTGATGCTTTGACCACTTGGTTGTCTTTTTTGCCTAATTATAGTGCTCTCCATGTAATTTCAAAACTTGTTGACTTGTTTTGACGATGAATCACCTATCGGTTAGATTGAACTGTAATCCGAATCGGTTAAGTCTTCACTTCCTCAACATGGATGCCTGGAATGTTATCAAACTCAGTAGATAAGCTTAGTGGAGATATTGGACTATAAGACAAGTGGAACAGAGATTAATAAATCAATATTTTGGGATCGGTCCCGATCCAATTGGATTGGGTTGGCACCGATCTGAAATGTTAGCCTAAAAATGTCCCAAACTTCTTGGGGTCCTTTATCTTATACTTTTAGGCCTTCCAATGAAGTTTCGAGTTGCTCTGGTTTAATCTGAATGTTCCAACTCCTGTTCAATTCTGCTGGGTTAAACCTAATTAAAATTTGTCCCCTAGAATATGCTTTCATTAAAAACAAGGTATGCTCTAAAAAATTTGTCTTTAGGTTTCAGTTTTAAGGAGATTCATTAATTGTGTCTAGCCATCTTACAAGGCTATCCATGATGTACTGGCCAACTGTCCAGTCCTTAGTTGTGAATCTCTGTTGTTCGTAATTAAGGAATGATCTCGACTTCATAATTTCTAGAGTGAATATGAACAATAAGTAGGTCAAATATGGAAAATTTAAGACCATTTGAGGGAGAAAATTTGGATCGGTACCGATCCAATTGGATCAGACCGGTGCTGATCCAAGTACTTGACAATTTCTCCAAACTTTTCTCTTTCTTTTAAAACGAGTCAACCCTACACTTTACCACATTTTATTCGATCCAAGCTTTTGTCCTCTAACCGATCCAATCCCTTTGACCCCTTTGCCCGCCGATCCAAGCTCACTGTTCATTTAGGAGCCGCCTCCATCAATCTTACCACCAATGCCGCCTACTGCCGCCTCCAAGAGCCGTCGCCGTCGAGATTACGCCTATTTTGAGGGGTTGTCAATCTAAATCATCCAGTACCCTAGTTTGGGTTGTCGTGGATCAGAGATCAAATCACTTTTCTCAATTTCGAAGATCGATGAAGTGGATTTTGACATATTATTACATCATCGATTGGTAATGAAGATGTGTTAGCAACGGATATAGTGAAAGACTTGAGCCGATGGTGACTTTATGGCAGAAGATAGTAAACCGAGTCTTGAATTCTTCATAGAACGTGGCTAGAGTTTTGCCTTGGTGCTTGACTTGTTTTGCTATCTTCATTCACAAAGTAAGAATTAGCTTGCACCGAGCTACATAGTCGATCCCGACACAGCGTCTTACCGAGTGAATTAGGTTTTTCTACGAGGTGATAATAGCTTAGGGCAGTGTCTTGTATGCAACTCATGCTGTTATCACTTTCCAGAGAACTAAAATCAACTTATGTTAAGAATTCTCAATTAGATTCGGACCCATCGATCTATAGTTGCTTGCTTTGGATTAATCCAGTCATTGCATAGTCGGTGTAGCTGGAATAGGAAGGGCTTTTCATGTCGCTTCAGACAGTTGATCCTTTATCGATCGTTGATCGATAACGGGTAAGTACATAAGAAAAGAAATTAACAGGTGATATGGATAGCTCTTTCTAGTATGAGTGAGCCATGTACACAGAATGGTTTGTTTATAGTGTTCAGAACACTAAACCCATTCTCATTTAGATCACGCATCACACACACACCCAGTTAATACTTGGACTCGGATCGGTGGTTGGTACACGTCAATTATCTTTTGGATTTCAAGTATCAACTAGGCTAGAGTCTATAGTTTGGAGATTAGGCATACCTGACCATTTTAAACACAAGCTTTCTTATATAAAATGACGCGCAAATCTTCTCGGTGCAAATTTGTTGAGGAGAGAACTCACCTCTTTCTGAAGCAAAGTCATCGTCGATCCTAGTTGGATCTGCTGCTTTCATAACTTCAGGTCAATATTGTCGCCTGATTCCAATCGGCCCCAACGCCGATCTCAGTCCTCCTAACTTTAGAGTCTTTCTTGATCCGACAGAGAAAGCTCCTTCAATTCTTACACATAGGATGTTGCGAAGCATTTGCTCGCAATATGGTATCGCAGAGGATGACGTACTTCTACCATCGAGGGGAGAATTTTCTCATAGGCCACCTCTGGATACATGGCTTTCCACTAGTGTATGTGTATGTACGGTGCAGTGCCCCTGTTCAACCACTTCTTAATGACAACACTTCAGAACATAGGGTAGGCCCCATTCCAAATTCTTCCAAATGGATATGCCATGCTGACGTGCTTATATTTTATGTTCATGCGGACACTTAATCGTGCCTTGAGTTTCTCTTAGTTACAATATCTTTTATTATTTAAAAAGAGAGAGGCTAACCCATCTCTCGTTTACATCGAGGTGCAACATAGTTAGAAACTTATACTGGACCTTCTAAGCAAAGTAACTTCATCCAAAAACCAGTTCTTTTTCGCTAAATGTCCGGAGGGATTCACCCGTTTATGGACCACAGGGGGCAAGTTTCTTTCACCATGCTTGGAATTTACTTTAATTGCTACAAGTCTTCTTAACGATCGTATATTCCTTACAGTTCTTCCGAAGATTAACAAGGATTTAGCACTTGGCACTACTCTTGGCACCCTGACAGCGGTGGTGCTCAAGAGTGCACAATTAGGTTATTTCTCATAGATGAAAATCTCCAATGATGTAGGCTTTTACACCCTAGAATATCTGTTGGATTCGTCAGTGCTCCTTCCCACTCTAGAGCCCAGACCCATTCTATTTCCTCTACCCATGACTCTGATGAAGATAACGATGATGACGAGGAAGAAGAAAGTGACTTATCTGATGGGTCAGAGAAGACCTCTGAGGAGATCCAAATTCAAGTCAGGGTCGACAGTCCACTTAAAATTCCACCGATCCTTGAGGAGAAAGAAGAAGAATTTATTCAACGGAAGGGCAAGGCTCCATTGATTGAAGGGAAGGAGGAAGGAGAGATCAGTGAGGAGCATCCTTTGAATGAGGAAGAAATAGATTGGGATTCTGATGAGGATGGCTTCAACTTAGGCAACAAAGCCTCAGAGTTGAGCCTTGGACATGCTCCCTCACCTCTTTCGAAAAAGTCCATTAAAAGAGCTTCTCCCAAGGAAAAACCTATATCAAGCTCTCTCCTAGAAGATGTCAATATTGACTTGGGAGATACGAGCAACATTTTCGTTCATATGGATGACTTGATGGATGATTTCACTTCGGAAGGGTTGTCTTCTCAGCTTACTCAGATCATCCCTACAGGAATCAATGTCCTAACGTTAGTCGGTGATCGATCTTGTTTGTGTATTCTGTCAGGGCCATTAAACTATAGCACACACTTCACTAGGATCACTCATTATATATTATTATTATTATTTTCTAGGATGTTTCAGCTCATCAAACGCCTCTTTCCTAAAGCCCTTTTTCATTTGATGCAAGAATCATGTCCCATGGCTTTTGCAGTGATCTTGATAGAGTATTAGAGTCTCATCGCTCGCAGAGATACTCTTCTAGGTACCACGCTTCACAAGTGACCGACGAAGAAAGGAAGAGAAGGAAGAATATGGAGGTGAAAGAGTACTATCGAGCCAAGAAAGATCAAGGCCATGATAGAGGAAGTGGTTATGAGAAGACAAAAATCCCGACTGAATAGGAAGATCTATGGGAAAAGGCCGAAAAGAGACTGAGATCAAGAAACCTCTCTGTAGCTTCCTGCTTCCACTGGGATAAGCGTTCCTACATCCGGGGTCATAACCTCCTCCACTCATGCTGCTATGATCGTCTCTCTCCCAATTTCTAGGCGTGTGCCTTATATTCTCCCTGTTGGTCCCCCGCATCTGAAGCTGCCTTACCTAACTTGTTCTTAAGGTGAGTTGTTTATTATAAGCCTAATTTGAAGTCAGTTCATGCTTAATCCTATTCACCCTATCTCCAAGAAAATCAGAGCGGTTTCGAGTAAGCCGAGGCGTGGGAAAAACTATGCGTGTAGCTTTCCACTCTCAATCGAAACAACTACCAAGATATTCTCTCATTCGATTTTGAAAAGGATAAGTATGAGAAGCAGCTCACGGATTGTGACACAAAGATTGAGAGGCTGAAGAGAGAAAGGGATGGTACACTCAAGAGAGAGAAAAAGCACTTTTTTGTTTAAGGAGCTCAAAGAATGCACCGATGGGGCCGTGCTCATATTCAAAGATGAAATAATGAAATGCCACATTGATGAGGCGGCCTTAAAAGAAATGTTGAGGATAAGTAAGACGATGGTTCAAATGCATAGGAAAACAATCTCTGAACAAACTCAATAAATTTCCTCTCTTCGCAAACAAGTTTTGACTTTAGATGCTGAGAAAAAGCAACTGGTGGTGGAGAGGCTAGTATGGAAGCCAGCTTTTTAGAGCTTCAATATACTTTTGCAAAGAAGATGGAAAGCTTGGATGCTACCATTTTGGGCTTTATGTTAACTCCATTCTGCATCAAGGGAGTCTTAGTTACTTGGGTCTGTTGTTCCCTCGTACGCTTGCTGTATTCTGGGAGGAGACTCTAGCCCAATTCTAAGATATGGGTGGTGGTTACACCGAAGAGGTGTTGGTTCAGCATACCTAAACGAATAATCCAGCCAAGCTTTAGAAGAGAGCCAAGAAATCTTAAGACTGAAGAGGGAACGGGAAACCATTGATGTCGCGGCCGCCACTAAAGCTGTAACCGAGTATTTTCCTTCAGGCCCTGGTGAGCTTTCTTTGCATCTTTGTGCTGATGAAGGGACCATTCCTACTTCTCCTGTAATTATGCAGCCATCAAAGGAGGGAAACAGCGAAGGCTTCGAAGTTGTGGCGCATGAGCAGACCCACATCGCTTGTAATTTCCCTCTCTCGTGCTTAAAGACTATCAATTTACGCCTGATGAAATTGCTGGGATAACCGCCCAATATTCTGATATTATAGATCAATCCTCTTCCTTTCGAGTTACCTCCTCGTTACAATGCTGGATCTGTTGCCATTCTAATCGAATCAACCATCATCTCTGCATTTGGCTCACAGTTTGATTTGTACTTTGAGCAAATTATAGAGCTGCATGGTTTGGATGACCCCTCTATATCTCAAGAGGAAGGCTTGGCAGCTACTAATATATGGGAGCAGGCGGATCAAGCTAGCCAACTGGACAAAGCAGAGGCCAAGCAGCTGATGACCGAGCAGTAGATGATAGTCGTTAAGAAGGATAAGATTGAAGAGAAGTAAAGGTCGTCAAAGAGTTCTCACATATCCCGCAAGTATAAAGGCAAAGGAGGGTGGGCCAGTGGCCATGTTTCAGAGAGCGAGATTGCTCATGGAGGAGAGAAGCCTGAGAAGTTTCCTATCAGACGCGTAAAAGATGACAGGGGAAGCAGTGACAAGAAGGCATGATTTGTCTTTTTCTTTTTGGTTGCTTTTTGTACAAGTGCAGAGTCTGCACTTAGAACTTCTTCTTGTTATTGTAACAGTCGTGTTTGTGTTTTGCTTTTTTTCCTTTTCTTGGTCGATATTATGTGGCCACGGACCTTGCTGTTTGTTATTGTACATGAAAAATATTATAAGGAATAAAAATCTTGATTTCAACTTCACTTGTCTACTTATCTATATTTCATGATTCATGCACTTATGCCACTCTTTTTTATTCATAACTATTTTATTTAGTCCCACAGTTACTACCAAAATTCTTTGTTTGGAGTAACAGAACAGTGAAGTATTTGATACACTGGTTGAGTGTTGGTGTGTGCGCCCCTAGTTCATAGGGCTGTTTATTTCGAACACTTGATACGAGACTGGATGCCCCCAGTCAGGCCTATACTACAACTCTATCTTTAGGAGTTTCTAGCTTGAGCTACTTGTGAAGCTCTTTTGTGGCCTCACGGTGAGTAATTTACGCACACAAGTGACTTACATATTTAAGTTCACTAATATATCTTCCCTTTGGGGTTTTCGTCCCTAGATTCAAGTTCATAGCGGGCTGCTTTGCAGTTAGTGGAGTGCTTGTGTTTCCTTCTACAGTGATTCGTGTAGCTCCAGCCACCGCTCCTTTTTGCTTCTTCCTTCCGTTTCTTCTATTTAGGCTAGAAACTGAAGAATTTTTTTGCTTCATGGAAGCCGCAGGTTGTGGCATGGTTCTTGGAGCAGCTAGTGATTGCTAGTCAGGAGGACATTTAATTTGTCCATAAGAACTTTCTAGATGTTCTCCATCTTTGTATTGATTTCATCAACCATCTTATTCAATTCGCCTTTAGTGATGACTTCATGCTAGACAGAAGGTCCCGGCACCTGATCTCCTGTGTTGGCTCCAAAATTTGCTCTGATTAATGGATTATTGGCGCCGTTGACCTCAACTTGCTGATGATTCATTTCTTCGCCAACTATTACAGCTCCTATGGATCTCTCGGAAGCAGTTGTTATTCTTCCCGGTGCCATTGATTCTCAACGGCAAATCTTCTAGGCAGTGATTGAGGATCTAAATTTTAAACATATCTGGTCCAGTGTAGATAGCTAGATCTAAACTCATTTGGGCTCTTAGTGAAAGCACCAAAATGTTAACCCAAAAAATTGATCAACGCCCTGGAATGAGTGTGAAACCGCCATCCCTATTTATCAAGGTAAATAAAATAGAAAAAGAAAAAAGTAAATTGCAGAAAAAGTAAAGAGACAAGAGATCTTTATAGTGTTCCGCTGTTTACGAAGCCTACGCCCACTTTACAACTTTTATTGATCAACTGCTATTACAAAGGAGTTTAGACTACGATATGATGCTTCTTTCCTAAGTTAGATCAAGCGACTATTGTCAAAGACAATCAAAAAGATATCGGTTGCCCTTTAATGGCTGTTGCAAGGGAGAAGAAAAGTGAAGAAACAATGGCAAAGTTTCAACAAAGATCAGAGCTGATCCTCTTTCTATTGCAGATGAGATAGTATTTATAGGAGTTTGAGAGCACATGGGCCTAAACCTCTTTGTCAAAGGTATACATTCATCACATAGTGGAAGTCCATAAAGATTGAAGGTCATCGGAGCAAAGTATTTGTATCGGTCTTGATCCGTTCCAATTGGATCAGCACTGATCCAAATAATTAAGAATTTTTGATGCTTTGACCACTTAGTTGTCTTGCTTGCCTGATTGCATGCTCTTTATGTAGTTTCATAGCTTGTTGACTTGTTTTGATGATGATTCACCTGTAGGTTGTATTGAATTATAATCTAAATTGAATAAGTCTTCACTTCTTCAACTCAGATGCTTGGAATGTTGTCAAACTCGGTAGAAAACCTTAGTGGAGACATAGAAGTGTAAGACAAGTGGAACAGAGATCAATAAAGCAATATTTTGGGATCGGATCGGTACCGATCCAAAATATTAGCCTAAAAATGGCTCATACTTCTTGAGGTTCTTTATCTTGTACTTTTAGGCCTTTCGATCAAGTTCCAAGTCGCTCTTGTTTAATCTAAATGTTCCAACTCCTGTTGAATTCTGCTAGGTGGAAAACCTGGTAAAACTATGCCTTCTACAACTCCATTTACTTGATACACTACTTCAGCCTATTATCGTCAAATGCTTTTCATAGAGAATAGATAAGCAACCTTAAATATTGATGAGAAGAAAGCAGAATTATGCAAGTTTTACCAGGAGAATCATTGGAATAACCTCAAAGTCAATAGAAAAGAGCTTGGAATGCATCGAATTGAAGATAGAACTAATCAAGTGGGAACAAGGAATTTACAATTAAACAAACCACTTGGTACTGAGAGGAAGCTCTTGGTACCGAGAGGTCCTTTTTGATAAATAGGCCAGCATGCCCACTCCTATGCACTTGGACTTGCTTCTGAACTTCAGTTGACCTGGACCTTCGAGACTACTAGATTCTCTATAAATACCAGCCCTAGCAACTAAAGAGGAATCTTCGCTCTAATTAACACTCTACATCTTCTTCACTCTTATCACCTTCCCTAAATATACTCTAGAAACTATATTGTAAATCTGAGATCAACTAGATTGTGGTTAGATCTAATAAAATTAGTTGTAATCTGGAGGAGAAACGACTAGTAACAAAAAATAAAGTGGACGTAGGCTAGAGAATTCACCGAACCACTATAAAAATTCTTGTGTCTCCTTTTACTTTCCTATTATTTTTTCTTATTTGATTTGGATCTCTGCATTTTGGTACTTTCATTTGATATATGGGTGTTCATGCCATTTTTGGTGCAGACAACTCCAGACCCATTTTCTCATCTTCTTCCTTTTTAAAACTTAAAATAAAATAATCAAAAATGGATCCATCCAATTCCAATTTCCCTAAAGAAAGAATCTAGCCCCTTTTGTGACTTCGTATTCTCCAAACACGGCAAAACTAAAGAAGAATTAAAGCACGTCCTCACCATGCTGACTGAAATTGAAGTCTTGCAAATTTGTTTCAAAAATGAGCAAGAAAACCAAGGGAGAATATTAAGGAACTACAAAAGCATGCATTAGATAATGAAGCAAGTCCAATCATCATAGTAGATGACTCTCAACTGAATCTTGAAACTCATATCTTTTTAATCAAGATGACGAAGAGGATGATGATACTAATGAGGATAAGATGAAGATGAAGTTCGTTACCTAATAGAGGTCCATTACGATGCTCATGATAATCTTGGTAGAGCATAAAGGGAGTTTCTGTAACGCCCCACCTCTATGCTCACAATAACAAAGAGTATTAAAAGAAATATTGTCCGTTATTGCGAAGAATAAGGCTGGATAGGAGCGGCCATCCGTAGTTAGGCCTTACACTAGTATTGGTTATCTCGATAGGAGTGGTATATATTTTTAATTTTTCTTCTCTTATTTATTTACTCCCATCGACATACCCAATTCCAATATAAAACGAACTACGATGGTTCATAATAGTTTAGGACAATAAATATAATAATAACACGGATCATATAAATGCGGAACACAGATAAAACAAAATGTCTCATATATATAATAACTGATGTCAGTTACAATACATGTGATACAGTACATATGATACAACTACAACTGTCGACTCAGGAAGTTACATATACAAGTACATTATCGTAAATAATATACATGAATATACAACATCCTATACTGAGACAACGACTACACCAAAAAGTAAGAAAAGACTTCATAGCTCTAGCAGCAACCCAAAGTAAGATATCAACAACCTATAAATACTCGGTCTGACCCGAATATTACATTCAAAAGAAAATAATACACGGGTCAGTCTAATTCAAACTCAGTTATTAGTGCACATAAGCAATAATAATTAAGTAACAAATAGACTACAGTCACAATAAGTCTCGTCTATCCGATCCTTAATAAAGAAATCAGATAGCGATAAATATAACACGTAGCAGTGTTAAACAACAAATCAGCAAATCCAAATTATCAACAAAGATAATTTAAAAAGATTACCAAAGAAGATAATTTAGAAAATAATAGAATTACCTAAACGGCAATTAAGACAAAATTCAATTATTAAATAAATAATTAGAAACTCATAATCTAATTATCAAAAAGATAATAAGATATCGACAAAATCATTAAATTAAACCAAATCAAAATATGACTCAAAACATATTGAATTGAATAAACGAAACAATCAAACAATTGAAATATCAATTAAAACGACAATTCGAGTAGGGCTGCAGTATACACACGCGTGTACTGCCTCGCCGCTACGGCATATGTAATATGCAAAAGATCAATAAATCAAAACAAAATAGAATATCATAAAAACAATACCGTGTGGCTGTAGTTCACGCTTGCGTGCACTGCCTTGCCACTACAGTGATGATGTACCCAAAAGATCAGGAAATGCACAGTGGAAACTCACAACGAGCACAAGGTCAAATCCGAGCTAATAGCTGGATTCAACTCAAGTATAATTAGAAAAACCAATCCAATTGCATCAATACAATCCAAACCAACAAGGGAAAACTGCATACATATGAACTGCAGTCACCATATGAATGCAACAGTTCAAGTTCCAAAATGTCAAGTGAAGGTGACATCAGTGGTACAGTGGACCACCCTGAAACCACACAAAAATGCATATACGACTGCAGCTAGGCAGTACACATAGGACTTCAAAAGAAAATAGATCAAATGACAATGCAAGCCAGCATCAAAGACACAGCCGACAAATGATGTACACATGAATACAACATGAACCAACAGTGTGAAAAAGGTTCGAACTCATGTCAGTGCACAAATCAAACTACACTAACAAGCAAAATGAAACAGAGTTTTGACTGTTTAAACCAACTTAAAGAAATGAACGGGTAGGAGCAAAGACAGTACACAAGTCAAAAACCAGAGACCAGTGCACCAGATAGTTGAAATTCAACACTAAACTTGAAGTGTGGATACAAAACGATACATGTGAAGTGCACAGTATTCCAGATCCAAACAACGCGAATGCACAAGGGCTGTTGAACAAGAGCAAGTGCATCCCCAATATGAAGTTTGAACACTTACATCAGAGAGTGGTGGAAAATAACACCAGTAATCAAATACAAACTCCAATTATCAAATGAAAACTCAAGTAAATCATAAATCAGTGATGTACACTTGATAGTATTAGCGGACAGTGTAAATAGTGCACAGCATAAGTATTAATCAACTTATATATATACTAAATTAGATGAGTAGTGGATATGTACTCGAATATCAGTGGAGACATGAACAATACTCTAGAAAATGGAATGCATCAATGAGGCTAAAGCTCGCTCCAGTAACAGAGAATAGACTAACTGCATATAAACCCAAACTATCTCAAAGCAATACCACTACAACATGACTCAATCCAGTGCAAACTCGAGCAGACATGTCATAACACACTAGAATAACCCGAGTACAATAAATGGAGATGCAACAGTGAAACTGGACAGTGCCAGCTTCCAAAACATCAGACTCGAACACCAAAGAATGCAACTACCCTCGAATACCAGTGAACAACCAAACTGTTCAGACTCAAAAACCCAATACACTACATCACAAGCACAAGGCTACAGGTAAAATAGGCATGAGAATGCACAAGATTTGTGACAAGCTTAACACATAAATACTTATATGCAGCAATTATAAAACTAATGCCACGAATTAGAATGTTGACAGAAGATGCCAAGCGATAAGAATCACAGATTTGAAGTAACCGAAGTCACAAAAGAAATCACAGTAGCAAGTTCAACCTAGGAAGTCCAAAATCATCTCATACACAACATCACATGGACAAAGTAGTGGCCGATTCAAAGACAAAGAATCGAACAAATCAAAACAGGGTCACAGTTCATCAGAAACAGTCCAAACCATCGAAGTCTAGTTAAGTTTCAAAGTAATCAATCAGTGAGTTATACATAAAATGACCGAAGGCCAAATAAAATCAACTCGAAGTCCAGAGAATTCAAAGCAGCAATTTCCCACAAAATTAATACCATGGAAATCAAAACAAAAGATCATATGGCTTTAAATTAGATGTGAGATTTTTCAAAGAGCGGAGCCAAAAGAAGCAAACCCAGAGAGAAGACGAATTCGATAACTAAAGTCGGCGGCTTCAACAATTTCAATGCCCTAGATTTTAGAACGAAGAGGAACAAGCAGCCATTTATTTTCTTTCCTTTTTGATTAGGGTTTGATATGAAAAAAAATGAATTGAGAGAGAGGGGAACGGTAATCACTATAACACGGCACCAATAAAATATGGGCCAAGATTCAAAGCCCACAACCCTTAATGAAATTTTGAAAAGAATCACACTCGATTAAAAACTCCAAATAGCCATTAGCAACTAAATTAAATCGTCTAATGTTGATAATTAATTGTTGTAAAACTCTGGGTTGTTACAGACTCCCCTCCATATAAAAATTGCGTCCCCGCAATTTTCATAATTAAGGTCGTCACTAATAATTATTTTTCTAACATAAACTGGTTAAGCTAGAAAAATAAAGGTCAGAAACACAAACGCCAAAGAAATCTTTTAATTTCAATAAAAGAAATTCACCACTTCTCAACAAAATCTAACTATCTAATAGATAATCCGAAAACAACAAAACTGAATAAATGCAATTATCAGCAATATTCAATTATCAATTAGATAATTCGAATACAAAATCACAAAACAGCAATAACTAATTATCGATACAATAATTAGCAACCGACAATATCTAATTATCTAAAGATAATTATAAAACCCAAATCGCAATTCGCAAAACCGCAATTATCTAATTATCAAAAACAATAATCAGAAATTTCAAATCACAAATATACGATTATCAAAAACGATAATCAAATCAACAAATATTCGATTATCAAAAACGATAATCAAATCTCAAATCAACAAGTATTCGATTATCAAAAACGATAATCAAATCAACAAATATTCGATTATCAAAAACGATAATCAAATCTCAAATCAACAAATATTCGATTACCAAAACCTATAATCAAATCAACAAATATTCGATTATCAAAAACGATAATCAAATCTCTAATCAACAAATATTCGATTATCAAAAACGATAATCAAACCAACAAATATTCGATTATCAAAAACGATAATCAAATCTCAAATCAACAAATATTCGATTATCAAAAACGATAATCAAATCAACAAATATTTGATTATCAAAAGCGATAATCAAATCAATAAATATTCGATTATCAAAAACGATAATCAAATCAACAAATATTCGATTATCAAAAACGATAATCAAATCTCAAATCAACAAATATTCGATTATCAAAAACGATAATCAAAATCAACAAATATTCGATTATCAAAAATGATAATCAAATCTCAAATCAACAAATATTCGATTATCAAAAACGATAATCAAATCAACAAATATTCGATTACAAAAACGATAATCAAATCAACAAATATTCGATTATCAAAAACGATAATCAAATCTCAAATCAACAAATATTCGATTATCAAAAACGATAATCAAATCAACAAATATTCGATTATCAAAAACGATAATCAAATCTCAAATCAACAAATATTCGATTATCAAAAACGATAATCAAATCAACAAATATTCGATTATCAAAAACGATAATCAAATCTCAAATCAACAAATATTCGATTATCAAAAACGATAATCAAATCAACAAATATTCGATTATCAAAAATGATAATCAAAATCAACAAATATTCGATTATCAAAAACGATAATCAAATCTCAAATCAACAAATATTCGATTATCAAAAACGATAATCAAATCAACAAATATTCGATTATCAAAAACGATAATCAAATCTCAAATCAACAAATATTCGATTATCAAAAACGATAATCAAATCAACAAATCAACAAATATTCGATTATCAAAAACGATAATCAAATCAACAAATATCCAATTACCTACAGATAATTGGAAACAACAAATATCTAGAAATCAATTAAGATAATCTAGAAAATCAACATAAAAGGTGGATCGATCCCAACAAATGGCGAGTTTTAGCTACGCCACACGTGCATCAACATATGGCCTAAGCCTACCAAGTACCCAACATAATTTTGGCGCCCAACAAATGACCCGAAGGTCTGGTACTGGTATTGACCCGAAGGTCCAACATATGACCCGAAGGTCCAACATAGTGGCTCTAAAAGCACACGAAAATCATCAAAACAGCAAATATTTCAATTAAAGAGTCTGGAATTAACCAAAATAGCAAACGCACATGTCCCATAACCACGTGTTTTACTAAACTGTTTAAATCTCTTCATCGTTTCCTTGAAAGTGCACAATTGTGTATTTCAAAAATAACATTTCACATTCTCAAACGAACAAGTCCGGAATTAAGCGAATCAGTAAAAGAAAGGGGTCATAATCCTTGATTTTGCTGATACGTTTAAGTCACTTTCTCATTCTTCTGAAAGCGCAAAGTATAAAAATTCTGAAAACAATTTCATTTATTTTATAAAAGTAATAATTTATAATCTCAAACGAACAAGTCCGGAATTAAGCGAATCGGTAAAAGAAAGGGGTCATAGCCCTCGATTTTGCTGAAACGTTTAAATCGCTTTCTCATTCTTTTGAAAGCGTAAACCATAAAAAAAAATTGGAAAACAATTTTATTTTTTAAAACGATCTGTAAATCCGTGATAAAAACAGCAACATCAGTGACAATTTCGACAAGGAAATTGCATTCTCAAAACATCGTAGAAACGGATCTCAAAATCAGCATTGCGGGATAACCGCTTGAAAATCCACTTTAAAATTTGACAGTTACTGAAGTCAATGCGACGGTAATTTTTAAATGTCAAAAATCTCATCAAAATAATTTGCATCAAAATATAATACCAGTGAATTTTCATTCATTAAAATGTCAACAAAACACCGTGCCTCAAAGATTTAGCATTGTTGTAAAATTCCCGTTATGAAAATAACGGCAACAAAATACATTAAAACCAAACATCGGTTCAACGTAAAATTAATGCAATAACATGCAACATAAATTTGCACGTATACGGCAAAACACACAAAGAAATCATTCGAATATATCTTCAATGAAGATAATTCAAAACAGCAGAAATCTCAACAAATTCACATAACTGCAATCGCTTCGGATCCTCAAAGCGGATTCGAAATTTTCAAATAAAACAAATTAAACACAGCTATATAAACAACAAATGAAATTTATTTCAATTTCATATTTTGATTTTTAAATCAAAAGGACTATCAGCTGTGTTCAGCGAAGACAGTCTCACTGTTTTCGCTGCGCACTCTGATAAACAAAACACGAATCAACCAATCATCAAAACACAGTTTCACTTTTTATTTTTAAATAAAGATATTTAAAATTTTCATCATAATTTCAAAACTTTAGTTTTGACCCAAAGCACAAATAAAACATCGACTAATAGTTGTAACACATGTTCCATCTAAGTTATGTTTTATATTATGTCCATAAACCCCAAGCTCTGATACCAACTGTAACGCCCCACCTCTATGCTCACAATAACAAAGAGTATTAAAAGAAATACTGTCCGTTATTACGAAGAATAAGGCTGGATAGGAGCGGTCATCCGTAGTTAGGCCTTACACTAGTATTGGTTATCTCGATAGGAGTGGTATATATTTTTAATTTTTCTTCTCTTATTTATTTACTCCCATCGACATACCCAATTCCAATATAAAACGAACTACGATGGTTCATAATAGTTTATGACAATAAATATAATAATAACACAGATCATATAAATGCGGAACACAGATAAAACAAAATGTCTCATATATATAATAACTGATGTCAGTTACAATACATGTGATACAATACATATGATACAACTACAACTGTCAACTCAGGAAGTTACATAGACAAGTACATTATCGTAAATAATATACATGAATATACAACATCCTATAATGAGACAACGACTACACCAAAAAGTAAGAAAAGACTTCATAGCTCTAGCAGCAACCCAAAGTAAGATATCAACAATCTGTAAATACTCGGTCTGACCCGAGTATTACATTCAAAAGAAAATAATACACGGGTCAGTCTAATTCAAACTCAGTTATTAGTGCACATAAGCAATAATAATTAAGTAACAAATAGACTACAGTCATAATAAGTCTCGTCTATCCGATCCTTAATAAAGAAATCGGATAACGATAAATATAACACGTAGCAGTGTTAAACAACAAATCAGCAAATCCAAATTATCAACGAAGATAATTTAAAAAGATTACCAAAGAAGATAATTTAGAAAACAACAGAATTACCTAAACGGCAATTAACGACAAAATTCAATTATTAAATAAATAATTAGAAACTCGTAATCTAATTATCAAAAAGATAATTAGATAACGACAAAATCATTAAATTAAACCAAATCAAAATATGATTAAAAACATATTGAATTGAATAAACGAAACAATCAAACAATTGAAATATCAATTAAAACGACAATTCAAGTAGGGCTGCAGTACACGCACGCGTGTACTGCCTCGCCGCTACGGCATATGTAATATGCAAAAGATCAATAAATCAAAACAAAATATAATATCATAAAAACAATACCGTGTGGCTGCAGTTCACGCTTGCGTGCACTGCCTTGCCACTACAGTGATGATGTACCCAAAAGATCAGGAAATGCACAGTGGAAACTCGCAACGAGCACAAGGTCAAATCCGAGCTAATAGCTGGATTCAACTCAAGTATAATTAGAAAACAAATCCAATTGCATCAATACAATCCAAACCAACAAGGGCAAACTGCATACATATGAACTGCAGTCACCATATGAACGCAACAGTTCAAGTTCCAAAATGTCAAGTGAATGTGACATCAATGGTACTGTGGACCACGCTGAAACCAAACAAAAATGCATATACGACTGCAGCTAGGCAGTACACATAGGACTTCAAAAGCAAATAGATCAAATGACAATGCAAGCCAGCATCAAAGACATAGCCGACAAATGATGTACACATGAATGCAACATGAACCAACAGTGTGAAAAAGGTTCGAACTCATGTCAGTGCACAAATCAAACTACACTAACAGGCAAAATGAAACAGAGTTTTGACTGTTTAAACCAACTTAAAGAAATGAGCTGGTAGGAGCAAAGACAGTACACAAGTCAAAAAGCATAGACTAGTGCACCAGACAGTTGAAATTCAACACTAAACTTGAAGTGTGGATACAAAACGATACATGTGAAGTGCACAGTATTCCAGATCCAAACAACGCGAATATACAAGGGCTGTTGACAAGAGCAAGTGCAGCCCCAATATGAAGTTTAAACACTTACATCAGAGAGTGGTGGAAAATAATACCAGTAATCAAATACAAACTCCAATTATCAAATGAAAACTCAAGTAATGCATAAATCAGTGATGTACACCTGATAGTATCAGTGGACAATGTAAATAGTGCACAGCATAAGTATGAATCAACTTATATATATACTGAATTAGATGACAGCAGTGGATATGAACTCGAATATCAGTGGAGACATGAACAATACTCAAGAAAATGGAATGCATCAATGAGGCTAAAGCTCGCTCCAGTAACAGAGAATAGACTAACTGCATATAAACCCAAACTATCTCAAAGCAATACCACTACAACATGACTCAATCCAGTGCAAACTCGAGCAGGCATGTCATAGCACACTAGAATAACCCGAGTACAATAAATGGAGATGCAACAGTGAAACTGGACAGTGCCAGCTTCCAAAACATCAAACTCGAACACCAAAGAATGCAACTACCCTCGAATACCAGTGAACAACCAAACTGTTCAGACTCAAAAACCCAATACACTACATCACAAGCACAAGGCTACAGGTAAAATAGGCATGAGAATGCACAAGATTTGTGACAAGCTTAACACATAAATACTTATATGCAGCAGTTATAAAACTAATGCCACGAATTAGAATGTTGACAGAAGATGCCAAGTGATAAAAATCACAGATTTGAAGTAACCGAAGTCACAAAAGAAATCACTGTAGCAAGTTCAACCTAGGAAGCCCAAAATCATCTCATACACAACATCACATAGACAAAGTAGAGGCCGATTCAAAGACAAAGAATCGAAAAAATCAAAACAGGGTCACAGTTCATCAGAAACAGTCCAAACCATCGAAGTCTAGTTAAGTTCAAAGTAATCAATCAAACCGAAGGCCAAATAAAATCAACTCGAAGTCCAGAGAATTCAAAGCAGCAATTTCCCACAAAATTAATACCATGGAAATCAAAACAAACGATCATATGGCTTTAAATTAGATGTGAGTAATAAAATTACTCACCTTTTTCAAAGAGCGGAGCCAAAATAAGCAAACCCAGAAAGAAGACGAATTCGATAACTAAAGTCGGCGGCTTCAACAATTTCAATATCCTAGCTTTTAGAACGAAGAGGAACAAGCAGCCATTTATTTCTTTCGTTTTTGATTAGGGTTTGATATGAAAAAATGAATTGAGAGAGAGGGGAACGGTAATCACTATAACACGGCACCAATGAAATATGGGCCAAGATTCAAAGCCCACAACCCTTACTGAAATTTTGAAAAGAATCACACTCGATTAAAAACTCCAAATAGCCATTAGCAACTAAATTAAATCGTCTAATGTTGATAATTAATTGCTGTAAAACTCTGGGTTGTTATAGTTTCTATCTTCACTATCCAAATTGCACTATCCGTAAATCACCTATAATTAAATCAAAACATTAAAATTGTAAAAATAATGAATTTTTTTTGTTTATATTCATTTTAGGTTTGATCGTTTGTTTAGTTTTACTAGTGTAACATCCCAGTATTTCAACCATTCGCATCCACACATGTCGGACTTGAATTGCTCAAAATATCATATTTTTAATTTATATTTGGCAAACTCAGCATATACAGTAAATAAATAAATCACAGAATCACAAAAGCAGAGTAATATAACAATAAGCAGCGGAAACAAATGAATCGTAGTTCATGAAGCTATTATATATATAACAGAGTTAAACAAGATACAGTATAAGTCTCGAATGCATAGAAGTCCCAATAAAATAGTCAAACACAAGATAAGAATATCACAGGAGCCAACTAAATAACTACAAGCTGAGTAGATGGATGGATCTCCAAGCGAAGCTCCAACTCTAAAGGTGAGCCTCAAATGCTGTGACACTCAGTCTGACCCGAGCATAAAGTAAAAACACAAAACACTCGAGTCAGGATTAACATTATTATATCAATAAATCCAACTCAAGTGAAATATCAGCTGAAATAAAAGTAACTTAAAGGATATTTGGGATAACCATCCTCTAAGGATCCGTGGAACTATTTAATATGTAGTAATATACGCTATTATAAAATTGTCTAAAGTAAAGTAAACTATTAAAATAGCGTTAAGGCATTACCCATTTCCCCCTTAACCCATTTTATATATTCCCATAGTCTATACGGTAGTGTAATTTCCCCGTTACTGGGTGTCGTCAGAGGGCACTCCATAGGTATGGTACAAAACAGACTCGTGGTGGTCTCGCTAAGGTAGGTGACAGACATAACTAGGCAATGCCAGGGTAAATATACGAATTACACTTCCGGGCTGGTGGTAACGCATAGCACCCACTACCGCCCACCTTGAAACACACTTCCGAATCAAAATCAAGTGTGGCCACCAAATCAATCACAAAGTCAGAATATAGTATCGAAGGAATGTGTCCGATCGGAGGAGCTACTTCACTTAGCCCGTCAATTACTCATGTTTTAGCCACCTTAAGCCAACTCACGGGAGTCGAGTCCACGTATATACCACATATAGGATCGTCGCCACCATCCTACTTAATTCTGGAATCTCCACTGCGTACACAGTTATTAAAGTGGTTTTTGGTATTGGCAGAGAGTATGACAATATCTGATCCCGGTCTCTTTAACAACCAATCGTTATCATAACACCGTGGTCATTTCAAAATAGTTTATATTTAAAAACCAAAATATCATTGCCATTTCAAAACCATATTAATACGATATCATTTCCACTTCAAATATATCCATTTCGCTTCAAAATTATTACACTTTCGAAATTACAAAGCTTCTAAAACCATAACGCTTTAGAAATCATAACTTAGAAATCATAATACTTTGGAAATCATAATACTTTTGAAATCATAATACTTCTCACTTAACCGGTTTGGATATTAAAATAGTGTATAAAATAAAATAGTTTATAAAATAAAGTAGTTTATATAAAGTAGCTATAGGTTAAAATAGTTTATGATAAAATGGTTCGTATATTAAAATAGTTTATATTAAAATTATTAGCATTAAAATAGTTTATATGAAAACAATTTATAAAGTAAAATGTATAAATAGTTTTAAATATAATTTAAAAATACTTTATATAATACAATAGCTTCCTTAACTTTCACAAATCAATTCCAAATCAACTCGAGTACTAAAATTCAAATTTAATTAAATCTCAATTCCTAAATTTCAATTCGGTTTCTCAATAAACCATTTCAAATTATATCGATTTCAACAATAATATATTTCAAAGCTTTAAATATTCTAAAACTTCAAAACTAAATTTGACAATTTCATATATATAACAAATTCACTTTACTATTATTTAGTTTTGAAATATTTACTTAATCATTCCAAGAACATTTATATAAAACCCCAAATTTCAAATCACTAAATATTTCCTTCAATTTATTTAAACTTGAAATATTCGTTTAATCACCTTAAACCAAAATCAAGTTATAAAATCATATCCTTTAAGATCTCAAATTCAATAAGTTTCAAGTCAACTTATTTGAGTATAATTCTTAAATAAATTCAATTTCAAACAAATTTCTAGTTCTCTTTCCAACCTGAATTTTATTAAAATCATTACAAACTCTATATTTGAAAATATAAATTTTAAATAAATACTTAAACATATTATATATTAATAAAATTAACATTATTAAATCAACTTTAATAAATCAAATCTTATTATTAAACTTATTTTATATATATTTTAAAATAGTAAAATTGTAAGTAAAATCTTAAAATTTATAATTCCAAAACTAACTTATAATTTTAAAATTTCAAAACATATAATTTTAAAAATCAAAATTTAAAACCTTTATACAAATAACATATATATATATATATTCACATATATCTTAAAATCAATATTTATTAAAACCAAAATATTCATTTCAAAACCTTGGAAATCATTTCAATATATATATATATATTGACCAACGGTGTCTGTATATAATTTTCTATCCTATGGTCAAGTGATAAGGATATTTATCATTTCAATCCGCAATTTAAATTACATATAGGTATATATCATTTCAACCCGCAATCCCAAATTCAATTCGATGAAAATCGCTTAGGTTTATCATTTCAACCCATAATAATTTTCTCATCTTCTACAGATCGTTCGGGTATGTATCATTTCAACCCACAGGGAATTCTAAACCAACAGGGAACTTGCAGAGTGATAACAGATATGATAAAAATATAACAGGCATATATCAACGATATAAATAACAGATAATGGTATCAGATGTCATAGGTGAACAGATATAGATAATGGCATATATATAGCAATGTGAATAACTAACAGCAGCATATTTCAATTGTCATTTCAATAGAAATAAAATTTAATAAATATAAGAACGTTAATCATGAGTTATTGCTCACCTTTCGAGGCTAAAGGGATGAATGAGAATGAGAGGAGTAACGAATCCAAATAAGAATTACAAAGCAAAGTAAGATTGACATGGATTCGACGGATAGAGCTGATAATAGAAATCGATGAGAACAAATCAAAATCACTTTTGATATAAACTGAGAATACATACATTATTCTATTATATATATATATATATATATATATGATTTGGTATTTTAGTTTAAGTCAAATATTAAAATAATATGAAGATTTCAAAATCATTATTCTTAAACTTAGATATTAAGGATCAAGGATATATATTTTATACTTAAAACCATTACTAGAACAGAATCCTCGTATATATATATATGTATATATATATATAACTTCTCTTATCTAAATATATATCTCCAAAATCAACATTCAAATCATACTGACTTATATGCGAGTATATAATATATATATCTATGTTACAAATCATAGCTTCTTAGCACACACAAAACTTTTTATATTGTCCTTGAAAAATCAAAACACATGAAGTTTAACCTTTAAAATTATTGATTTCAGTACACATTTATATGTGAGTATACATATACATATATATATATATAAACACATACAAATTTAGACAGAAAAGGAGGCTAAGGCTTCAGATTCAAATCAAAAGGAAATCAAGTAAACTTACATCATTACAAATCTTATACAATTCAACAGTTCAAATATAAATATGTAAACATATATATGACCTATACATATATGAATAGATGGATTATAAATATGTACAACCAGTATAGACGTATACACACTTATAAACAAACAGATTTTACAAACTGAAAAATATAAACTGCAGAAAATATAAACCTATATACATGCATTTTTCTAAAATCAAATGTGTATATATATATATATAATTTTTTTTAACAGTATATACCAAAATATTATTAGTAGACTACTAATTATACTGCTGCAGCAAAATATATAATATATATACATTTTAAATCATATGACAGCATAGAAACCTTTATATAAAACATATATAAACCTATATAAACTGAACTGTTATATATATATATATACACACACACACTCACACAATGTAACAACTGTTATAAATATATATACTTGTAATTCAAAGTTTTAAAAATAACACGAACAATATATATAACACAGCCAATTATATAAATAACCTTTATATATAAAACAAACAGATCATTTACATATAACAGTCGATAGGATATAGATAAAAAATAATATATATATATATACACACACTTATAAATTCAAGCTCGACAGATATGCTCTGGGTAATAAACTTATATACATAATCTACTGTAACCATTAGTACACTAAATACGGCTGTCATTTCAAACTTATATGCATACAACAAGTTTTATAACTTAATATATATAAACAGTATCATTCTATATATTATATGCAGTCTATAAAATTGTAAATTGAATTATTTTAAATAAATTAAGAAATATGTTGAAATGATATATACCTATGGCATTTATTTTGGATTGAAATGATATATATCCACCACTGGAATTTAAATTGAAATAATTGATTTACTTGGCCATAGGATAGAAAATTATATACGGACACAAGATTGGTTAAATTAAATGATTTTTAAAAAATTTGTTTTGAAATTATTTAAATGATATGATTTAAAGGAAAAAATCGAATTTATGGAAATTGAAGTATTTTTGAATTGGAACTCGAAATGTTGAAATTCAAATTTAAAACAGGAATTGTTTAATTAATCGAAGTTGGGATTTTTAAGTTATAATCGAAACATGATGTGAATTTCTAAAAGTTGATTTGTCTTAAAAGATTGGACTTTTATTCGAACTTTGAATATTGCAAAGTAAAAGTGATATAAAACGATATTTTGAAATTGAGCTCCGAATTGAATTATATTTGAAGATTTGGATTTTAAATTGGATATGGAAAGAAAACTTGATTCAAGTGTTTTGAATTGATATTTTGGAAATCGAACTTGGAATTGATATAAATCGAAATGGTTTAAAATTTGAGAATTTAGTTAAAATTAATTTGGAATTGGAATTTAAATTAATTTGGAATTGGAATTTAAATTAATTTAGAATTGAAATGGAAATTAGTTTGGAATTAAAATTTAAATTAATTTGGAATTAGATTTTGAAATTAATTTGGAATTGGAATCGAAATTAATTTGCAATCGAAGTAAAAAATTCGACTTGAAATCGAAATTGAATCAATTAAATCGAAATAGAAATTGGAACTAATTTGAAATGGGAAATGTGGAATGGAATCGGTTTGACTTTGAAACTATTTTCAAATAAATTATTTTAGTATGAATGGTTTGAAATCTATATTCTTTAAATATTCAAATTATTTTTATTTTCCAAACTATTTTACTATATAAACCATTTTATTACTCAAACTATTTTAACTATTTTCAAAATTATTTAAATTATTTTCTAAAATTTCAAACCGGTCAAAGGGGTGGGATGTTCATATTTAAATCTTGGATTTAAAAACGAATTGAGTTAAAGTGAAATTATAACCAAAATTGTAATTCGAAGCAAATTTTGAAGTAAAATCGATATATCGAACTGAATTGACATTTTGTAGTAAAATATGATTTTTGAAGTGAATATGATGATTTCAAAACGAATTTGATTTTGAAGAGAATATGATATTTTAAATTTAGTACGAATTGTTTTCGAAATGTAAAAGTACCAACCGGCATGTAAAATGACGTTTGATTATTAAAGAGACCGGGGAATCTTATTGGCATACTCTTTGTCAATATTAGAACCACTTTGCCAAATGTGCACGCGGTGGATGATATCCTGAATGTAATGGTTGAATTGGTGACGTTTACTGGAATGAAGTAAGAGAACAATGATAGATAGCTTTGACACTCGTGTCATAATTAAAATGACTAAAACAAGAGCCTATGTTTAGCCAATGAGGTTAGCAACCTCTAGCGACGTTGATCCCTTGTATTACTATTGTGATTTCGTATTCGATGGATGCACCTTTTTCGTTTGGATTGATTGTCACGGTCGGCCATGGATGGTTTACGACCAGCTAGAAAGGGTAAACTGGTGAACTCCTACCTTGGGCATTGTCTCATGTTCCTTGTCATATTTATCCCTATACGAGCCCATTACAACTTTGGTTTAGAAGTGTACAAATGTGTTAAGGTGGATCAATGTAAAGCCTTAATGCTATTTTGATATTTATTTTACTAATAATCGTTATCTATTATAGTGTATACTATTATATAAATAGTTTAACGGATTCTAGGGAGATGGAAAATCTCGTCACATCTCTTAAGTTATTGCACTCATATTCGTGATATTGATTTGACTTACATAAGAGTATTTTAGCCCTGACTCGAGTGTTTTGTCTTTTCATTATGCTCGGGTCAGTCCTGAGTTTTTTCCAGCATATTGAAGATTAGTCTCTGGAGGACGAAGATGAAGATTTGGTATATTACTATTATTATTATTATCCTTTACATCATGCTATTCTACTGTATTGATCATTTATCTCTGATGTGTGTGTGTGTGTGTGTATAACTTTGATAAATGTGTATAGATTATAGTCAAATGTATAGTTTAAAACTTCATGAACAGTTGATTTGATTATTATATTTTATCGTTTCACTATGAGATTTCGTGTTTGTTTTCTTCTTCTTTTATTATTTTTCTTAATTAACCCCATTGATTATCTACGTTTCGGATTGTTTAAGTTGGACATGTATGGATTATTGTCGATTTAAACCTTCCGAAGCGTAGGTCATCACACATGTATATTGTCGAAAACGACCAAGTTAGAAAACAAAGTTAACATACAAAATAGAAAACAACTTTTTCTTGTTTTTGGTGTTTTGGGAAATAACATAAGCATGTGAAACAATCCATTTTTCCATCGCCCCTCTATCCCCTTCGTCCTCCCATCTGTCTTTCTTTCATCCCTTCCGTCGTTCCTCCATTCTTCTCATATTTGACATACATATTGAAAATCAAAAACAAAAAATTCATTTTTAAACCAAACACTACCTAAAATTTTAAAGGCTCGATAGCCTATGTTTTATAAATATAATAGTTGTGTTTAAAGGCTCGATAGAGACATTTCCTAATAGTTCGATAGCCTTATGTTCTGCAAACTTAATAGCAATGTTTTAGAGGTTCGAAAGACCATGTTTTCTAAAGGCTTGACATCCTTGTTTTGAAAACAATTGTTTTAAAAGCTACATATAGATGATAGCGTGCTTTGGCACAAGATTTAGCTATGTATTTGGGGCTATGTTTTCCTTGTTTTAAGAATGATTTAAAGAGATTTATCTATTCTAAAGATAAATATTTTCAAGAAAATGGAACAGTGTTTTAGCCCGATTTTATATAAATTTGCCAAAGGAAAATATTACTTAAAGTGAAGTAATTTTGTTTTATATGACTATTGATTGAACATAAGTGATGGATGATGTTACATGTTTTTGTTATCATTTGATCAGTTAAATTTGCATATTTTATCATTTGTCATGCTCACAATTTCATTATCGAACATTGCATCTTAGGACTGAGGAATAGAATTCCCAATTAGGTTGTCCCAATAGTGAGTATGGTCAGGTTAAACTCCTGAATGGGTAGAATTACATCTATGTGATCTGATAGATTAACTATACAACAATCCGCAGATTTTTAATAATTTTATTTGTTTTATTTATATATTTAATTGAATTTTGTGAATTTTAAATTATAAAATTTTGAAATATAAATTTGATATTTGTAATGCGTCCAATTAAACATAGCAAATGGTAAATTTTCATATGAAATATGAAAGTTTATTTCTTGTGTAATTTTATTTCAGTTTATATAAGTTAAAAATTGATGATAATGAAATATTTTCCAAACCTGAATATTTTTATACAATAAATTTGTAAACATCTTCTGGGTGAGATGTCATCTCACGTTTTTCCAAATTTGGATTTTTATTGCTCCGTTTATCTTATTTCTAACAAATTTGCAGCATTTTTCGGTACCGATATCGACGTTGGATAGGGTGGTCCTATCACTGATATCTGTATACCGTTTGATCGTCTCACTGTGTTGGCATCCGTAGTATATGTTCATTTCTGCGATTTGGAGTCCGGTTCACAGCGGAATCAATGAAATGATTTGCAGTATCAGTTCAGTTTTGAACCTTTCAAATTCGTTATGCCCATTTGTTCTCTACCATTTAATTTTGTAGCCACTAGCCTAACTATATTCCTATTTCCTTCTTTTCTCCCTTGATTCCATTCATTTCTCTAACCTTCTTTGCAACTTTCATTTTTCTCTATTTAAAATTTTATGAATATTAAGGTCGCCTGTCTATACATCTTCTTGGACCGTTGGAAAATTTATATGTTAAATAAACATCTACCTATTCATTTCTAAAAAAAAAAAATTGAAAGCATGCCCGTGTCTAGATTTTTGCCTTCCACCTTGGCTCATTTTTCCTTCTCTCAAAACCTCCCTTCGCCTCTCTCCTCCACCGCTCTCTCTCTTCCAAACCCCACCTGATGCGGCCCTCCCTTTTATCTCCTCCAACAGCACATCACACGAAAACAAGCCCATCACGCCTGACAACAATGTGGCCTTCCATCACCACCATAGCAGGCCTTTCGATTCGCTTATCTTCTTCGCTTGCGCCTCGCCTAAAACTCAGCCGGCCTCCTCTCTTCCCAAACAGTTGCAACCTCCTTTCGCCGCCTTTTCCGGGTACAACTTCCTCCTACTTTATTTTATAATGTATTTATTTTTGTTTGTTGTTTAGTATATATTTTCGTGACATATATGTGTGTGTGTGTGTGTGTGTATGTGTGTGTTTTCCTATATTGTTTATATATATAGGGTTACTGTTATAATATTTAAGTATAGGTAAGTTAGTTTCGAATTTTTATATTGTGTTAGTCTGTAAAAATTTGTTAGTTATATATGTTATTAAATGATTTCGTATATATGTATGTTGAATGTGAGTAAGTATGCATAAGTTTATACATATTTGTTTGTTAATGTAATCTTTTCGTTGGTATATTTCATTTTGTACGAGTTTATACATATATATACACACATACATACACACACACACACACACACACACACACACACACATATATATATATATATAAAGTTGGTTATGATCTGTTGTTGTACATACATACTAATTTTAGTTCAAAAATAATATATTTTTTAGTTTATATAAAGTCTGTTATATGAAATGTTATACGGATTTGTTTATATATATATAAAGCTGCTTATAATATACACACACACACACACACAAAACATATATAATGTTTATAAAGGTATATATTAGTAGTGACCTGTCATTGCTGTAACCATCACATACTACCTAAGTTTATATCATTTATTATTCATTTATGTATAACCTATTCACATAATCTGTGAGTTATTTGTTTGTGTGATATTAATTTTAAAAGGGGGAATTTTGAGAAAAAGTATACTTTATACATGTTGTTTTGTGTGTGTGTGTGTGTGTGTGTATATGTATGTATGACAGTGTTGTTTAAATGACGTAAAGTATAGGTACATATAGGTCGTATAGGATGGGATTTAAATGGTATATAATAAATATGGTAAGTTTATGTAAATTGATTTGGTATAGTGATTTTGTTGTCTATATATATATATATATATATATATATATATATATATATATATATATATATATATATATAAAGTTGTTTGGGTTGTATAAGCTTAAATTAGTTCAGTAAAATATTGGTTGTATTATATGATGGTTCGTGAGTATATAGTCTGCACATATCTATTCTGTCTATATATTGGTTAAGTATTGATTTTAAAATGTTTTGTAGAGAGAAAGAAGTGTATTGATTTTTAAATATAGTGTGTGTGTGTGTGTGTATGATTTTTGAATCCATGCGTTTTAAATTAAGTAATGATTTTGCAATGAAATATGTATAGATTTTTAGTATTAATATGTCATATTTTAATATTGGTGATATATATATATATATATATATATATATATATATATATATGTACAAAGATTTTTATTTGGATGCTGATTTTAATTTATAATGTATAAAGTTTCATTCTAAATTTGTGTTTTCAAATTGATTTTTGAGAAAATGTCATAATGTAATGTATGTATATCCTGTTCCAGTTATGTAAAGCTAGTTTTTGATTCGTCTTCTTTATTCCTATTTATCAGCTTTGTTCGTGAAACTTGTTTCCATCGTGCTTTGCTTCGAAATTCATGCTTGGATTCGTAATTCACCTCATTCTCATTCATATCTGGCCTCCAAAGGTGAGCAATCACTTACAATTAATGTTCTTATATTTATTAAATTTGATTTCAATTGAAAAGACAATTGAAATATGCCGATGTTACTTATTTACATTGTTATTTATATGCTATTATTTGTAACTGTTCACTTGTGACATCTGACACCATTATCTGTTATTTATATTGATGACATATGCCTGTTATATTATTATCACATCTGTTATCAGTCTGCAAGTTCCCCGTCAGTATAGAATTCACTATGGGTTGATACCCGAACGAACATTAGAATAGGAGAAAATCGTTATGGGTTGAAATGATAAACCCAAGCAATTTTCATTTAATTGAATTTGGGATTGCTTGTTGAAATGATATATACTCGTATATATTTAAATTGTAGATTGAAATGATAAATATCTGCATCACTTGACCATAGGATAGAAAACTATATACAGACTCCGCTGGTCTATATATAAATATTTTGAAAAGGATTTCTATGGTTTTGGAAAGAAATATATGGTTTAATAAATATTGATTTTTAAGATATTATATATGGATATTGGAAATGATGTCCAAGGTTTTGAAATTGATAAGAATTAAACTCAAATAAGTTTAATAATAAAGTTTGATTTTCTTAAATACAATAAGGTTAAGTATTTATTTAAATTATATTTTAATATAAAGTTTATGATGATTTATAAATTAAGGGTTGGGAAGATAGATTTGAAATTGATTTGAAATTAAATTTATTTAAGACTATATTCAAATAACTCTGATTTGAAATTTATTAAATTTGATATTTTAAAGGATATGATTTTTTAACTTGATTTTTTTTAAGGTGATTTAAATGAATATATCAAATTTAAATAAATTGAAGTAATATTCAGTTTTTGAAGTTTAAAGGTTTTATTTAAATGATATTAGATTTATTACGTAAATATATTAAAACTAAATAATAGTAAATTGAATTTGATATATATGGAATTATAAAAATTTAGTTTTGAAATTATGGAATATTTAAAGCTTTGAAATATATGGAAATTGAAATGGTTTATTTGAGCTTCAAATCTGTATTTGAAATTGATATAAATTGGAATGGGTTATTAAAAACTGAATTGAGTTGAAATTTATGAATTGAGATTTGATTTAAATTGAAATTTTGGATTCAAGTTGTTTTGAATCAATTTGTGAAGTTGAGGAAATTATTTTACTTTATAAAGTAATTTTAAATTTAAACTATTTTTTTATTTTACTTTATAAATTATTTTAATATAAACTATTTATTTTTTATACTATTTTAATATCTAAACCGGTTAAGTGAGAAGTATTATGATTTCTAAATCTTGATTTCCAAGGTGTTATGGTTTCAAAATGTTATGGTTTTTCAAAATATTATAATTTCGAGTATTTGGTTTAGGAAGTGTATAACTTTGAAGCACTATGATTTCGGAAAAGATATATTTGGAATGGAAATTATATCGTATTTGGTTTTGAAATGGAAATAATATCATATTGATATGGTTTTGAAATGGCAATGACATTTTGGTTTTGAAGTATAACTTTTTTGAAATCACCACGGTGTTATAATAACGTTTGGTTGTTAAAGAGGCCGGTATTGAAAGTTGTCATACTCTTTGTCAACTCCGAAAACCACTTTGACAACCGTGTACGCGGTGGAGATTCCAGAATGAACTAGCATGGTGGCGACGTTCTATTGAGGTATATACGTGGACCCGACTCCCGTGAGTTGGCATAAGGTGGCTAAAATAGGGTGATTTCGGGCCAATGAGGTACCCCTCTTATCAGACACACTTCTTAGGTATCATTTTATTACTTTGTGATTGATTGGGTGCACCTTTGAATTTTTGGGAGTGCGGCTCATGGTGGGCGGTAGTAGCTGTTATGCGTTACCACTAGTCCAGATGCGCAATTGATATATCTACACTGGCATTGCCTGGTTGTGTCATGTCACCCACCCTAGCGCGTCTTATACGATTTTGTTTTGTACCATACCTATGGAGTGCCCTATTAGCACGCCCAGTACGGGGGAGATTACGGTACTGTATAGACTATGAGAATATATAAAATGTGTTAAGGGGGATATGGCTAACGCCTTAACGCTATTTTCAAATATATTATACTTTACTTCAGACATTATTATAACAGCGTATATTACTACATAGTAGATAGTTTAACGGATCCTTAGAGGATGGTTATCCCAAACATCCTTTGAGTTACTTATATTTCAGTTGTTATTTCACTTGTTTTGGATTTATTGATATAAGAATGTTAATTCTGACTCGAGTGTTTTGTGTTTTGCTTTACGCTCGTGTCAGACTGAGTGATACAGCTTTCGGGACACCTTTGGATTTGGAGCTTCGTTTGGAGATCCAGCTATCTATGCAGCTTTCAGATATTAAGTTGATTTCAGTGATGTACTCGGATCTTGTATTTGACTATTGTATTTGAAACTACTGTTATATCTTATTTAACTCTGTTATATATATAGTAGCTTCATGAACTACTATTCTTCTATTTCCGTTGCATGTTGTTATATTGCTCTGTGTCTGTGATTCTATGATTATTTATTTACTGTATATGCTGAGTTTTGCCAAATATAAATTAACAATCTGGTATTTTGAGCAATTCAAATCCGGCATGTATGGATGCGAATGGCTGAAAATATCAGGTCGTTACATTTGGTATCAGATCTTTGGTTTTAGGTAAAACACAGCATATGGAGTAGATTTAATTACAGAATCACTTTCGTTCGAGCATGAATTTCTTCTTCTTTGACTCGATTTTCTTTGAATTTTGAAACATTCCCCTCGGTTCCAAAATCCTACCTTATCTCTTCCTATTCGTGCTTCTTGATTTTGGAGTATCCAATAACTCCATTTCGAATGAGCTCTATAATAACTCGGCGGTTTCACCAATCTTTGAATGATTTGTAAAGGGGTGAAACTCCTTTACAATAGGCATTGATTTACCGGAGATTTCTGTATCCTCGGTTTATGATGTTAGTTATCTCCTGCTATTACTAAATTCTATCTTTTGTGATCGAATGTCGATTTGCCTTCGAATTCTGCATCGGTCTTATTCTTGAAGTCACGGTCGATCCGGTTAAGGTTGCCAGTGATTTGTATAAACTTATCCATCTCCATATTTTGTTATTTAATTATCTTATCTTTGTTTCGAACTTATCTTCCAATCAAAATTCTCTTTGATTTTAGTCCATCAAATTTGAATCTCTATCCTTGCTTTGAAATCCACTCTTGTACCATCGAGCGAGGAAGTGTATTTGAAAATTTATATAAAAATGTTTTATATATATTGTGTTGTTTGAATTGTTGATGTGGATTTGGATTTTCGATCGATTCATCTTATCAACGCTATCGATAGGATTTCCAAAACACTTGAACAGAACAAACTGACACAATATTGTTTTCAAATTTGGTAAATGAAATAAATTTCTATGATTATATTATATACATAAGTATAATTTTATAAAATTGAATTGTTAACTGAATTGGTTGTTAAAAATGATAATATTTGATTTTCATTCAGTAAACCAATGAAATTATAAACTGATTTAGAATTTGGAATGAATTTAAATTAGAATTTGAGAATTTAATTTTTGATAATTCCCAACTATGGTTATAAAGTTTTAAAATGACTATTATTTGGAGTATTTTCAAACAGAAATTTGTTTCCAAAGAATTTTAAATCGGTGCTCTCCTTTTTTGTCGCTAGAAAATAATTTCAGTAATGGCGGCCGCATCATCGACATTCATTTTCGAGTTTTGAAATGGAGAGACCATTCAGTAGCCTTGCTACTCTTTTATTTTGGAAATTAAATTGATTTGAATTTCTAAATTATGACTTGATTTATAATATATATGTTATGATTTTAGATTTGATTTGGATATATATAGTATATATACAATTATCTCTAAATTGTTTGAAGATAATCGAAAATTTGATTCTAAGATTTTGTTAAAGGATGATTTCAATTATAAATAAAACTAAAAAAATTGAATAAATATTTATAAACTTGAATTAATTGAATTAGAAGATTTACTTATATAATAACCAATTACATTTTAACATAACTTATCTAAATTATTCAGAAGTTGAATATGCAATTGGATAATATACAATATAAAATGATTTTATAAATAAAATTTTAGTGGTTATAATAAATGTTATACACTTAATTTTTAGTTATAAAAATGTTTGTAACGACCCGCCTTTCATTCCATAGAAAGATGCATCGTTAAGAAGAAAGAATGGGATAGAAAAGAGAAAAGATAGAAAAGAAAGAACCATCAATATCAGAATCTCACAGAAGAATGAATAAATTATAGTATATCACATAAGATATTACATAGTATCATATACATCAAAGTTATACAGCTCAATCAACACAAAGATACAGATATAACTCTAACACAGCAAAACACTATACATATATCTACACGCTGAAGCCTCCTGCTCCATATCTCCTCCCGAACTTGTCAAAGCTGACCTGAATCCCTTGACTACTCTTACATAATATGAGTACCCAAGAGTTTAATAAAACAGAAAATAAACACTTGGGTCAGACATGGGTCTGGTGTGAGTAAACGGGTTAAAGTTGCTTAACTTTAAAAATCCTTTGAAAACAAAGGTATCACGTCAGACTCCTCACAAATAAACATGGGAAAGTTTTTACCTTACGCTAACCAAAACATTTGATAGGAAATCCAGTGATATTATAATAGGGTCTAGGGTTTTCAAGTAAATAGAAAATAGCCGAAATTGTTACATTCATTAAATTCCAGCTACTAGCCACAAAAGTGGGTAATACAATCAAACCCATAAAGGGCACGTAGGAAGAATGGATTTCCATCAATGGCAGGGCTACTGGGATACCGCCCGTCACAGTACGTGGCCTAGATCACCGTACCGAGGATCCACCCTAAATCCCCTGCAACACAAGGCCGGAACCATCTCTTACCAGACAATCCCGAGCAAGACAACCTCGGCAGTTTTCATGATCAACCGCCCACACAGCCGAAATAAAAAGGGACCTCTAGATAGGGGTATATCCCATTCTACTTGGGTGCTACCCACTTAGCCTTGCAGCACCTCCCCTGTTTTAGCCATTCCCGGTTGATGAGGCTTAAGGGTACGATTACCTTTATAGAACACATCTATCTTAGAATGCTCATCGTCCACCTAACGATGTTCTGAAAGCATTCGATCCATACAAGTTCGTTCTGGATTCGAACGAAACTGAAGGCACTTTCTCGCTACACTCATTTTGGAATCACCCTCAGAGTTAATGACAATAGCCCGTGCACTCTGAATCTTCATCTCAAACATAAAAGTACTACCCCCGTTAAACCCATATTGGAATCACCCTTAGAGTTTTAACGACGAATAGTTCTTACACCTCGAGTCTTCACTCTTCACTTGAGATTCACGACCTAACGTTTAATTTGGATCGATGTGGTTTTCGGAATTCCAAATTTGGAAACCCGATCCTAGTCTCATCGAAATCCAAAACGCCATCTTAATGTCCAAGTGATTTAAGTTTTGAACAATTTAATACAATTTAAAACATTGAATTCACACAACATCATTCACAGGTAAATATCACACATTTACCACTGATATACCCAATATAATATCACAGAATATCACAACATATCATCCAATAGATATCAATCAATTCAGATATTCTACAAACAATCATCCACAAACAGGAATCATTAATCACTTTTATAATTAATTTAGTCAACTTAAATTAAATTAATTACTTAAGAATTAAACAACTAATCCTGCTTAAACAATCATTAATTAATTACAATTAATTAATTAATCACTCTTTAATCACCTTCATAATCCAATTAATTAATCTTCAATTACAGATTAATTATCCTTAAATTATTCCTTTACTAATTAATCTTCCTTGATTAATTATTCCTTAATTACATTAAGTAATTAGCCTTTAAATTAATTACACAAATTAATTAATTTTACATTATTAATTAATCTTAATTTATTTTTAATTAATTAATTAACTATAATTAATTACGTTAATCTTTAATTAATTACATTAATTATACTTTAATCACTTCATTGATTAATTATCTTATAATTAGTCACATTTATTAATCAATTAAACAATTAATTATTCATTAATTACATTAATTAATGACCCTCTAATTAATTCATTAATTTTTCTTTTAATTATATTTAATAATTAATTATAAACTTAATTACATTTATTGACCAAACCAAATTAATCAAAATCAGTGATTAACTTCCTTAATTACTTCATCAATTAAACCAACACCTTGATTAATTACATTAATTAATCCTTTAATTATACTGAGAAATTTTAACTTAAGTACTTCCCCTAAGTAATTATCCTTTAATTACTATCAATCAAGTAATTTCCCTTAATTAATTACATCCAGTAATTAATCATTAATTACTTCACTAAGTAATTACATCTCATTAATTACATTAAGTAATTATACTTAATCCCATCATTAAGTAATTCTTTCAATTAATTAAACTTAATTAATTAATTAAAATTAACCATATTAATTTAATCAATTACACTAAGTGATTACTTATCTTAAATTACTTCACTAAGTAATTATCTTTAATAATTCTTCTTAACATTAAGTAATTAACTTCTTAATTACTTATTATTTAATTATTTCTTAATTGATTAACCTAGATTAATCAATTCTCAATTAAGTAATTAATTCCACTTCATTAATTTCACAAATTAATTTATCTTAATTTAATTACACACATTAATCACTTAAGTTAATTAAGTAATTATACTTTAATTACCTTTATAAACAAAACTTGATTAAATTAAGATAAACCATACATTACATTAACTCTTATCTACTGTTTTAAAATTCAATTTTAAAATCTAAAAAGCTTGTTTTTAGTTTACACAAAATCATTATCTTTAAATTTATTCAAGTTAAATAACTTTACCTTGATCATATTTCAATTATACAAATAACATGTTATTTGAAAACATATGGAGGTTTATTTCATAATTTAACCCAAGCAAGATTTATAACCCAAAAAATGTTTTAAACAAAAATTCAAACTTTGAAAATCCATACCTTTAAAACTAAAATTCTTTTAAATAAAATGCTCTAAACATTTCATAAAAACTAAACAAAACTTTGTTTAAAATTTAATCTTGCTTTTCAAATTTTTGAACTTTATTTTTGAAAATTAAAACTGGACAGAACTAAACCCTGGAAACAAATTTTGTTAAAAATTTTGTTTTGCTTAAAACCTTATTCAGTTTGAAAATATGACAGGATTTAATTCCTAGAACCAAACTTTAGTAAAAATTTTGCTTAAATTTCATTTTACTTTAAAACTAGTCAAGCCTTAAATCTGGAATAAGCTACTCGAGATAGCACACGCAAAAACCCCGAGTCACCCCACTACAGACACGAGAAACACTTCGAGATAAAACTCCCTCTTCCCAAACCAAAAGAAGATGCACTGATTCGACCTCGTGCACATGCACAACGTTTCTAGTCGACGGCGATCATCACTACGATGCTCCATAAGTCATCTCTGAGCCTACTGATCCTTTCGACCCCTTAGATCAATGCCACTGCCATAAAATCAAATTCGAGCAGAAAGGCCTACGACGCCTAGAAAATCGATCAACGAAAACCTCCTATCGACGTCGAACTGCACTGCCAGACGACCTTCTACTATAACCATGGTCACGTCTCAAACTCTCGAGCCCAAACCCCCCATGCGATTCGACCTAATTAGCCATAGTCGTCGTACCATTCCTATAAACTTCGACGATCAAAACTCTCACCAAAACCCTATTTCCCCCTTTTTAGACCACCACGGCCAACATAAAAATCAAACTCCATTTTTCTAATGATCCCCGACACTATGACCACCTTCATGCCAAACTTCGCCGCACACTTCATCTTCGATCGTTGGCAGATGACAAAAACCCCAAAATCAAACAACACAGAATATCACCTTGAATTCCAAACTAGAAATTCCAATTTTTATACCTAAATTCATGGTTTGTTACTTCAATTCAGATTATAAAATCATAAGTTTGAAATATCTCAATTGACTTTTATCAAATAATATGATTTTCACTGTTATTTGCTATTCCAAAGCTAATTGCTAAATAAAAAAATTTGAAACTGTTTTTAATGTTGATATCATGTTGTTAAAATCAAACTTCATTCAAGGATCTAAGTTTAAACTTGCTTAAATTTGGAGTTTTGGATTTTTAAAGGAATTCAGGAAGACTGTAGAACAAACAGTGACCAAATCATACATGTATAGGCGCATCCACAATATAAATATTAATTCAAGTTATATTCATGCTAACACGTCCATACAATCTAACATTATCTCACACATTTCATTTATATTAAATTGAAATCTCATATTCAAACTATTTTTAAAAGAAAACAGGTTTACTCACCAGAACTAGAAGAACAGAGGCCAGCTTTGTTAAATTTGTTTTCCAGGAACTTGATTTTGATTTGCATCTTGCTGTTTTGAATTGAATTTGCTTGCAGTTGATTTATTGTTGAATATTGAATTTTCTGAAATCTTGTTGTTGATTCTTCATAAAATTTTGCATGTTCTCAGGTTCAGTACTTTGGATCTGAAGTTGTAAATGGCTTCAGATTTGATTACAGTTATGAATTTTGCTTTTGGTTTTCTGTTTCTATATTTTTTTAAGATGAAGAAAAGCTAAAGAAGATTTTGAGCTGAAGAAAATAAATAGATTTTTTTTCTTTTAAACATTAATTATTAATAAAAAAATTCTTTTAAACAAAGTGAGGCCACTTGTTTGATTGCATGTTGCTTAATCTTACAAATGTTTTTAATCAATTTTGAGTAGATGACACATGTAAAATCCCTCTTTTAAATCCATTTCTTAAGTTACAAGTGTTAATTTTATCTTTTTAAATTAATTACTTTAAATGATTTTAAATCTTAATTGAATATTTACCTAAATACTTATGTTTAAATGTAAATTGTGAAATGTATTTATATCTTTATGTTTTATTTATTTATATTTTAAAATCCATTTTCCACAGATAAGTTTAAAAGAAAGAAAATTAAAAAGAAATGAACATTTATTTAAACCTTATTTTAAAGTTTAAACTTAAGTTATTATATCTAACATTGATATCATATATATATAAACTAAATTTATTTTCAAGAACCAATTTTTAAAAGAAAATAAATTAAAGTTTTATAATAATATACTATTTTTAAGTTATTATACTTTTACCAAAATAAATTTTCTTTAAGTGTTTAGAAAATATAAGATTAATTTTAGATAGCTTTTGAAAAGCATTTCATTAAATTCAAACATTATCTACCAAATCACAATATATATACATATTGATATATACACACACACACACACACACTAAATTTGAAAACACATTTTCTAATTAAGTTTAATCCAATACTTTTCTATTTACCATATATATACAAATATATATATATATATATACATACATTATAAATAGAAACATTTTTAATATTAGCTTCAGAAATTATTTGAATTTTAAAACAGAACTTCAAATCATAATATATATAAATATATATATTATAATTTGAAAACATTTTTATTAAATGAAACCTAACTTCCATTTTTACAACGTATACACATATATACATTATAATAGAATATTTTTATTAGCTTAGAAAGATTAATTATTATCAATTATATAAATATATATTATAATTTGAAAAGAATAAAAATTGCCAAATTAAATTATTATTATTAAGTTTTGAACAGATAACATTTGTTAAATTAGACTAATTATTAGTTTTGAAAATATAACATTTAGTTAAATTAGATTATCAAATCAATATTACACATTTTAAAATAATTATAAATGGAAATTATTAAATAAGTATTGCTCAAAATTCTAGGACATCACATTCCTCCCCTCTTAAAAGAATTTTGTCCTCGAAATTAAAAGAAAAGATAATTTAATAATCCCATACAGATTTTAATTTTAAAATAGCAACATATGCTATCAACCATATACTAGTAACCATAACAACCAATTCAAACAAACAATTCTAACTATCCAGACAAAATTCTGGATAGAATTTCCTTGAGTGTCCCAGGTACAAACACCGGGATACTCGCTCTACAAAATCTAAACTAGCTGCACTACTCAGATCTAGAACTCCTATATCTAGATCTACAATCTAAATAGGATACTGTACCACAGACAAGTCATGTTCAACTTCCAAATCTCCCTGATTTGTTGGTTCTAAAACCAGTGATGGATCAAACACTTAACCTTAAGAGAATACAGAAAGATTCTAATACTCTTCTGTGCTAGCTTCCAGTCTTATCCAATCTCATCGCTCTTATGATCGGATAAAAATTTTCCAAAACTAAATCTCTAATTTCGAATTCCGAATCTCTTCGTCTCTTATCCATAAAACTTTTCTGCAGATCCTGGGCTGCCTTCAACCTTCTTGATCAACCAAACCTTCACAGATGCCTCAAGAATAAAATCTGGATCAAGAATAAGATGATCTTCGGATTCTACTCAATAAGATGGTTCTCCTAACATCCATCGAAATCCAAAACACTCAACTACACAAGCATCAAAAGACGTCAAACTTACTTCTCTAATTCAAAAAACAGAAAAGATGCTCTCGACAACCAATCCTTCAGATCCCAAAAGAACTTCCTGTAAGAATCTTTTAATCCGAAACAACCACAAACTTTCGAGGAATCTGAGGTTGCTTCTATTCCGAAATAGCTACCACCTTGCTTCCGCTGCACAACTCTGATCTGATGAAGATGAGAATGTTGTTGATGAACACAAGCTCATACTTTATCCATATCCTGGAAACATGTCCATCAATTCCAATAAATCTTAGTGGCCTGTCCGATTTGGTCACAAACTCCACAGCAAAAATCCAGCCAGAAAACAAGATCTGATCAATCTTGACTGCTTCACAGAAACCTTCCTCTTACTAGGCTGAACCACTGGTAGAGCCCCAAGAAGCAAATCGATACAGAACTCAATCTCTTGATGCGGTTGCAAACCTTGACTTCTTCGAAAATATCCGTAAAAACCCAAACTGCTTCGATAACTCCTACATTCTTTAGAGATGCCTCAATCCCAAGCAAAGATTACTAAGAAAACTACCGAACCATCGCAAGTCACTTTTGCGTTACTACCCAGTTCAGATTTCCAAAGAAACTGTTCCCTCTTCACCAATCGAAACAGCTTAAGCCTTCCAAAAGAAGAAACTGATGGTCCACCCTTAACCACAAACATCTTACCCAGTTGAGCTTCCAGAAGAAGTGGACAAGCCTTCACCATTTTCCTGGCCTATTGACAAAAGAATCACAAGGAATTCTGAATCATCGAAGAAACATATCACTCAACTTCTTCCGACCTCCACCTCTAAAATACTGCTAATCCAAGAGACCTTCCTGACAGCACACTCAACACCTATGAGCTGTCACTGCTGCCAATGACAAAAGCTCCTCAAATCATAAAGCTATATCAACCGACTCCACAAAAGAGTCTTCGAGAAGGCAAAAACCTCTCGAGAAACTCGGGCTCTAAACCAAGCACAAACACCTTGTCGAACAGAGTTCCAAACTCCAATACAAACAAGACTCCTTCCTATAGTTGCTAAGATACCATTATTGGCTTTGGCACTTCCAACTGATCCACATTTTAGAAAATCTGCTCGCATGAGCGCAATCCAAACTTATACTCCAAGATGAACTCCAAACCTTTAAAAGGTTTCCTTCAAAGATCGATGAAATCCATACTATGCTGCAAAGCTTACCCAAAATGCCCAAAATTGCCCTGGCAGATGCACTTCCAACCGCTACACTCGGACTTCTTCCACTAGTGGTAGTCGTGCTACACACACCACTGCCTCTCCTACCTCTAGAGCTTACGTTGGCAAACCCGAACAGGTAACCCAACAAATAGGTGTGTGTGTGTGTGTGTGTGTGTGTGTGTGTATATATATACACACACACACAAGCATGCTCTCTCAAGAAAGAATTCACTCCAAAGCCTAGGTATTCACTCAACCTAGTTCTCTGATACCACAATGTAACGACCCGCCTTTCATTCCATAGAAAGACGCATCATTAAGAAGAAAGAAAGGGAAAGAAAAGAGAAAGCATAGAAAAGAAAGAACCAACAACATCAAAATCTCACAGTGGAATGAACAAATTATATTATATCACATAAGATATTACATAGTATCATATACATCAAAGTTATACAGCTCAATCAACACAAAGATACAGATACAACTCTAACACAGCAGAACATTATACATATATCTACACGCTGAAGCCTCATGCTCCATATCTCCTCCCTACCTTGTCAAAGCTAACCCGAATCTCTTGACTACTCATATATACTATGAGTACCTAAGAGTTTAATAAAACAGAAAATAAACACTTGAGTCAGACATAGGTCTGGTGTGAGTAAACGGGTTAAAGTTGGTTAACTTTGAAAATCCTTTGAGAACAAAGGTATCATGTAAGACTCCCTACAAATAAACATGGGTAAGCTTTTACCTTACGCTAACCAAAACATTTGATAGGCAATCCAAAGATATTATAATAGGGTCTAGGGTTTTCAAGTAAATAGAAAATAGCTGAAATTGTTACATTCATTAAATTCCAGCTACTAGCCACAAAAGTGGGTAATACAATCAAAACTGTAAAGGGCATGTAGGAAGAATGGGTTTCCATCAATGGCAGGGCTACTAGGATACCACCCGTCATAGTACGTGGCCTATATCACCGTACGAGGATCCACCCTAAATCCCTGCAACACAAGGTCGGAACCATCCCTTAATGGACAGTCCCGAATAAGACAACTCGGCAGTTGCCATGATCAACCGCCCACACAGCCAAAATAAAAATGGACCTCTAGACAGGGTTATATCTCATCCTACTTGGGTGCTACCCACTTAGCCTTGCTGCACCTCCCCTGTTTTAGCTATTCCCGGTTGATGAGGCTTGAGGCTACAATTACCTTTATAGAACACATCTATCTTAGAATTCTCATCGTCCACCTGATGATGTTATGAAAGTATTCGATCCATACAAGTTCATTCCGGGTTCGAACGAAACCGAAGACACTATCTCGCTACACTCATTTTGGAATCACCCTCAGAGTTAACGTTAATAGCCCTTGCACTCTGAATCTTCATCTCGAACCTGAAAGTACTACCCCCATTAAACTCATTGGAATCACCCTCAGAGTTTTAACGACAAATAGTTCTTACGCTTCGAGTCTTCACTCTTCACTTGAGATTCACGACCTAACTTTTAATTTGGATCGACGTGGTTTTCGGAATTTCAAATTTAGAAACCCGATCTCATCGAAATCCAAAACACCATCTTAATGTCCAAGTGATTTAAGTTTTGAACAATTTAATTCAATTTAAAACATTGGATTCACACAGCATCTTTCACAGATAAATATCACATATTTATCACTGATATACCCAATATCATATCACAGAATATCACAACTTATCATCCAATAGATATCGATCAATTTAGATATTCTACAAAAAATCATCCACAAACAGGAGTCATCAATAGCTTTTATAATTAATTTAATCAACTTAAAGTAAACTAATTACTTGAGAATTAAACAACTAATCCTGCTTAAAAAATCATTAATTAATTGCAATTAATTAATGAATCACTCTTTAATCTCCTTCATAATTCAATTAATTAATCTTCAATTACAGATTAATTATCCTTAAATTATTCCTTAATTAATTAATCTTCCTTGATTAATTATTCCTTAGTTACATTAAGTAATTAACCTTCAAATTAATTATACAAATTGGTTAATCTTAAATTATTAATTAATCTTAATTAATTTTTAATTAATTAATTAACTATAATTAATTACTTAATCTTTAATTAATTGCATTAATTAATTATACTTTAATCACTTCATTGATTAATTATCTTATAATTAATCACATTTACTAATCAATTAAACATTAATTATTCATTAATTACACTAATTAATAACCCTCTAATTAATTCATTAATTAATTAATTATTCTTTTAATTATATTTAATAATTAATTATAAACTTAATTACATTTATTAATCAAACCGATTAATCACAATCAGTAATTAACTTTCCTTAATTACTTCATCAATTAAACCAACACCATGATTAATTATATTAATTAATCCTTTAATTACACTGAGAAATTTTCACTTAATTACTTCCCCTATGTAATTATCCTTTAATTACTATCCACCAAGTAATTTCCCTTAATTAATTACATCTAGTAATTATTCGTTAGTTACTTCACTAAGTAATTACACCTCATTTAATCACATTAATTAATTATACTTAATCCCGTCATTAAGTAATTCTTTTAATTAATTAAACTTAATTAATTAATTAAATTAGCCATATTAACTTAATTAATTACACTGAGTGATTAATTATCTTAAATTACTTCATTAAGTAATTATCTTTAATAATTCTTCTTAACATTAAGTAATTAACTTCTTAATTACTTATTATTTAATTATTTCTTAATTGATTAACCTAGATTAATCAATTCTCAATTAAGTAATTAATTGCACTTGATTAATTTCATAAATTAATTTATCTTCATTTAATTACCCACATTAATCACTTAAGTTAATTAAATAATTATACTTTAATTACCTTTATAAATAAAACTTGATTAAATTAAGATAAACCATACATTACATTAACTCTTATCTACCGTTTTAAAATTAAATTTTAAAATCTAAAAAGCTTGTATTTAGTTTACACAAAATCATTATCTTTAAATTTATTCAAGTTAAATACCTTTACTTTGATCATATTTTAATTACACAAATAACATGTTATTTGAAAACACATGGAGGTTTATTTCATAATTTAACGCAAGCAAGATTTATAACCCAAAAATTTTTTAAAACAAAAAATCAAACTTTGAAAATCCATACCTTTAAAACTAAAATTCTTTTAAAAAAATTGCTCTAAACATTTCATAAAAACTAAGAAAAACTAGTTAAAAACTATGTTTAAAATTTAATCTTTGCTTTTCAAATTTTTGAGATTCATTTTTAAAAATTAAAAGTGGACAGAACTAAACCGTGGAAATAAATTTTGTTAAAAAATTTGTTTTGCTTAAAACCTCATTCAGTTTGAAAACATGACAGGATTTAATTCCTGGAACCAAACTTTAGTAAAAAAATTGCTTAAATTTCATTTTACTTTAAACTGGTCAAGCCTTAAATCTGGAACAAGCCACTCGAGACCGCACATGCAAAAACCCCGAGTCACCCCACTACAGACACGAGAAATACTTCGAGACGAAACTCCCTCTTCCCAAACCAAAAGCAAATGCACAGATTCGACCTCATGCACATGCACAAAGTTTCTGGTCGACGGCGATCATCATTGCGATGCTCCACAAGTCATCTCTGAGCCTACTAATCCTCACGACCCCTTAGATCAACGCCACTGCCATAAAATCAAATTCGAGCCGAAAGGCCCGCGATGCCCAGAAACTCGATCAACGAAAACTGCCTATCGACGGCGAACTGCATTGCCAAACGACCTGCCACTATAACCACGGTCCCGTCTCGAACCCCCTAGTCCAAACCCCCCTATGAGATTCGACCTAATTCGCCATAGTCGTCGTACCATTCCTATAAACTTTAACAATCAAAACTCTCACCAGAACCCTATTTCCCCCTTTTTCGGCCACCACGGCCAACATAAAAAATCAAACTCCATTTTTTTAGTGATCCCCAACACTATGACCACCTTCATGCCAAACTTCGCCGCACACTTCATCTCCTATCGTCGGAAGATGACAAAAACCCCAAAATCAAACAACACAGAATATCACCTAGAATTACAAACTAGAAATTCCAATTTTTATACCTAAATTCATGCTTGTTACTTCAATTCAGATTATAAAATCAGAAGTTTGAAATAGCTCGATTAACTTTTATCAAATAATATGATTTACACTGTTATTTGCTATTCCAAAGCTAATTGCTAAATAAAAAAATTTGAAACTATTTTTAATGTTGATATCATGTTGTTAAAATCAAACTTCATTCAAGGATCTAAGTTTAAACTTGATTAAATTTGGAGTTATGGATTTTTAAAGGAATTCGGGAAGACTATAGAACAAACAGAGACCAAAAATCATACATGTACAGCCGCACCCACAATATAAATATTAATTCAAGTTATACATGCTAACACATCCATACAATCTGACATTATTCCACACATTTCATTTATATTAAATTGAAATCTCAGATTCAAATTGTTTTTAAAAGAAAATAGGTTTACTCACCAGAACTAGAAGAACAGAGGCCAGCTTTGTTAAATTTGTTTTCTAGGAACTTGATTTTGATTTGCATCCTGCTATTTTGAATTGAATTTGCTTGCAGTTGATTTATTGTTGAATATTGAATTTTCTAAAATCTTGCTCTTGATTCTTCATAAAATTTTGCATGTTCTCGGGTTGAATACTTTGGATCTGAAGTTGTAAATGGCTTCAGATTTGATTATAGTTTTGAATTTTTCTTTTGGTTTTCTGTTTCTATATTTTTTTTTAGATGAAGAAAAACTAAAGAAGATTTTGAGCTGAAGAAAGTAAACAGGGTTTTTTTTCTTTTAAACATTAATTACAAACAAAAAATTTCTTTTAAACAAAGTAAGGACACTTGTTTGATTACATGTTACTTAATCTTACAAATGCTTTTAATCAATTTTGTGTAGATGAAACATGTAAAATCCCTCTTTCAAATCCATTTCTTAAGTTACAAGTGTTAATTTTATCTTTTTAAATTAATTACTTTAAATGATTTAAATCTTAATTGAATATTTACCTAAATACTTATGTTTAACTGTACATTATGAAATGTATTTATATCTTTATGTTTTATTTATTTATATTTTAAAATCCATTTTCCAAAGATAAGTTTAAAAGAAAGAAAATTAAAAAAAATGAACATTTATTTAAACCTTATTTTAGAGTTTAAACTTAAGTTATTATATCTAACATTGATATCATATATATATATATATATATATATATATATATATATATATATATATATATAAACTAAATTTATTTTCAAGAACCAATTTTTAAAAGAAAATAAATTAAACTTTTATAATAATATAAAGCTATTATACTTTTAACAAAATAAATTTTCTTTAAGTGTTTTGAAAATATAAGATTAATTTTAAATAGCTTTTGAAAAGCATTTTATTAAATTCAAACATTATCTACCAAATCACAATATATACATATTCATATATATATATATATATACACACACACACACACACACACACCCCAAATTCGAAAACACATTTTCTAATTAAGATTAATCCAATACTTTCTATTTACAATATATATACAAATATATATACACATTATAAATAGAAATATTTTTATTATTAGCTTCAGAAACTATTTGAATTTTAAAACAAAACTTCAAATCACAATATATATAAATATATATTATAATTTGAAAACAATTTTATTAAATGAAACCTAACTTCCTTTTTTACAACGTATACACATATATACATTATAAATAGAATATTTTTAAGCTTAGAAAGATTAATTATTATCAATATATATTATAATTTGAAAAGAATAAAAATTGCCAAATTAAATTATTATTATTAAATTTTGTAAAGATAACATTTGTTAAATTAGACTAATTATTAGTTTTGAAAATATGACATTTCGTTAAATTAGATTATCCAATCGATATTACACATTTGAAAATAATTATAAATGGAAATTATTAAATAAGTATTGCTTAAAATTTTGGTTCATCACAATGTTAGTAGAGATAAATAGAACAATAAGTTAATTGAATAATAAATGAGATATATAAAATAAATTCTATTTTGGGGAATTAATAAGTTGAAACAAAATCAACTTAATTGAATGTCTTGAATTTAAAATCAGTTATTGAATATTAATTCATTTAAATTGAAATTTATATGGTTTGAACTAATTGTTTTATCTTGTTTTTCGATCTATTTTTCTTTCTGGGTGTTTCTATTCTCCTACCTCCTTCCTTTTCGAGGATGAAAAGTTTTGACTAGGGGAGATTGTAACAACCCGTAGATTTTTTATAATTTTATTTTTTTATTTATATATTTAATTGAATTTTGTGAAATTTTAAATTATAAAATTTTGAAATATAAATTTTATATTTGGAATGCGTCCAATTAAACATAGCAAATGGTAAATTTTCATATGAAAATATGAAAGTTTATTTTCTTATGTAATTTTATTTCAATTCATATCTGTTAAAAATTGATGGTAATAAAATATTTTCCAAACCTAAATATTTTTATACAATAAATTTGTAAATCATCTTCTGAGTGAGACGTCATCTCTCTTTTTCCAAATTTGGACTGTTATTACTCCATTTATCTTATTTTTGGCAAATTTGCAACATTTTTCGGTAGCGATGTCGACTTTGGATAGGGTGGTCCTATCACTGATATCTGTATACCTTTTTTATCGTCTCACCGCGCTGATCTTCATAGTTTATTCATTTCTGCGATTTAGAATCCGGTTCACTGCGGGATCAATGAAACGATTTGCAGTATTAGTTTAGTTTCAGACCTTTCAAATTCATTGTGCCCATTTGTTCTCTACAGTTTAATTTTATAGCTACTAGCCAAATTATATTCCTATTTCCTTCTTTTCTCCCTTGATTCCGTTCATTGCTCTAACCTTCTCTGCAACTTTCATTTTTCTCTATTTAAAATTTTATAAATATTAAGGTCGCATGTCTACACATCTTTTTGGACCATTGGAAATTTTATATGTTATATAAACATCTGCCTATTCATTTCTAAAAAAAAATTGAAAGCACGCCCATGTCCAAATTTTTGTCTTCCGCCTTGGCTCATTTTTCCTTCTCTCAAAACCTCCCTTTGCCTCTCTCCTTCACTGCTCTCTCTCCAAAACCCCACCTAACGCGGCATTCCCCTTTATCTCCTCCAACAGTACACCAAACGAAAACAAGCCCATCACTCCTGACAGCAATGCGGCCTTCCATCACCACCATAGCAGGCCTTCTGATCTGCCTCACCTTCTTCGCCTGCACCTCGCCTATAACTCAGTCGGCCTCCCCTCTTCCCAAACAGTTGTTACCTCCTTTCGCCACCTTTTTCGGGTACAACTTTCTCCTACTTTATGATATAATGTACTTATTTTTGTTTGTTGTTTAATATATATTTTCGTGACATATATATATATATATATATATATATATATATAGATGTTTTCCTAGATTGTTTATATATATAGGGTTATTGTCATAATATTTAAGTATAGGTAAGTTAGTTTCAAATTTTTATATTGTGTTAGTTTGCAAGATTTGTTAGTTTATATATGTTGTTAAATGATTTCGTATATATGTATGTTGTATGTTTTATATATATTTGTTTGTTAATGTAATCGGTTCGTTGGTATATTTTATTTTGTACGAGTTTATATATATATGCATATATATATAATTGGTTATGATCTATTATTGTACATATATACTAATTTTAGCTCATAAATGATATATTTTTTTAGTTTATATAAAGTTTGTTATATGAAATGTTCTATGGATTTGTTTATATATACAAAGCTGCTTATAATATACACACACACACACACACATAAACATAACATATATAATGTTTATAAAGATATATATTAGCAGTGACCTATCATAGCCGTAACCATTCACATACTACCTAATTTTATATCATTTGTTATTCATTTATGTATAAACCTATTCACATAATTTGTGAGTTATTTTCCTTTGTAATATAAATTTTAAAAGGGGGAATTTCGAGAAAAAGTATATATTATAAATGCTTTTTTTGTACATATATACATATATGTATATGTATGACAGTGTTGTTTAAATGACGTAAAGCATAGGCATATATAGGTCATATAGGACAGGATTTAAATGGTATATCATATAATATGGTAAGTTTATGTAAATTTATTTCGTATAGTGATTTTACTGTCTATATATATATAAAGTTGTTTGGGATGTATAAGCTTACATTAGTTCTGTAAAATATTGGTTGTATTATATGTTGGTTCGTGAGTATATTGTCTGTACATATCTATTCTGTCTGCATATTGGTTAAGTATTGATTTTAAAATGTTTTATAGAGAGAAAGAAGTGTATTGATTTTTAAATATAGTGTGTGTGTGTGTGTATTTGATTTTTGATCCATGCATTTTAAATTAAGTAATGATTTTGTAATGAAATATGTATAGATTTTTAATACTAATTTGTCTTGTTTTAATGTTGGTTATACACACACACACACACACACACACAATGTACAATGATTTTTATTTGGATGCTGATTTTACTTTATAATGTATAAAGTTTCATTTTAAACTTGTGTTTCCAAATTGATTTTTGAGAAAATACCATAATATAATGTGTGTGTGTCCTTTTCCGGTTATGTAAAGCTAGTTTTTGATTCATCTTCTTTATTCCTATTTATCAACTCTGTTCGTCAAACTTGTTTTCATGGTGCTTTGCTTCGAAATTCGTGCTTAGATTCATAGTTCACCCTATTCTCGTTCATGTCTGGTCTCTAAAGGTGAGCAATCACTCATGATTAATGTTCTTATATTTATTAATTTTGATTTCAATTAAAATGACAATTGAAATATGCTACTGTTAGTTATTTACATTGTTATTTATATGCTACTATCTGTATCTGTTCACCTGTGACATCTGACACCATTATCTGTTATTTATATTGATGATATATGTTTGTTATATTATTATCATATCTGTTATCACTCTGCAAGTTCCCGGTTAGTATAGAATTCACTATGGGTTGAAATGATACATACCCGAACGAACTTTAGAATAGGAGAAAATCATTATGGGTTAAAATGATAAACCCAAGCGACTTTCATTTAATTGAATTTGGGATTGCGGGTTGAAATGATATATACTCGTATATATTTAAATTGCGGATTGAAATGTTAAATATCACTTGACCATCTGTATATAGAAAACTATATACAGACTCCGTTGGTCTATATATAAATATTTTGAAAAGGATTTCTATGGTTTTGGAAAGAAATATATGGTTCAATAAATATTGATTTTTAAGATATTATATATAGATATTGGAAATGATGTCCAAGGTTTTGAAATTGAATTTATGTAAGAATTAGACTCAAATAAGTTTAATAATAAAGTTTGATTTTCTTAAATATAATACGGTTAAGTATTTATTTAAATTATATTTTAATATAAATTTTATAATGGTTTATAAATTAAGGGTTGAGAAGATAGATTTGAAATTGATTTGAAATTAAATTTATTTAAGAATTATACTCAAATAAGTTTAATTTGAAATTTATTAAATTTGAGATTTTAAAGCATATGATTTTATAACTTGATTTTTGTTTAAGGTGATTTAAATGAATTTATAAAGTTTAAATAAATTGAAGTAATATTCAGTTATTCGAAGTTTAAAACTTTTATTTAAATGATATTGGATTTATTAAGTAAATATTTCAAACCTAAATAATAGTAAATTGAATTTGATATATATCGAATTATAAAAATTTAGTTGTGGAATTATTGAATATTTAAAGCTTTGAAATATATGTAAATTGAAATGGTTTATTTAAGGTTCAAATCTGTATTTGAAATTGATATATATTGAAACAGATTATTAAAAACTGAATTGAGTTGATATTTATGATCTAAGATTTAATTTAAATTGAATTTTGGATTCAAGTTGATTTGAATCAATTTGTGAAGTTGAGGAAATTATTTTATTTTATAGAGTAATTTTAAATTTCAACTATTTTTTGTTTTACTTTATAAATTACTTTCATTTAAACTATTTATTTTATATACCATTTTAATATCTAAATCGGTTAAGTGAAGTATTATGATTTCTAAGTCTTGATTTCCAAGATGTTATGGTTTCAAAATGTTATGGTTTTCCAAAGTATTATGATTTCAAGTATTTGGTTTAGGAAGTGTTATAACTTTGAAGTGCTATGATTTTGGAAAAGATATATTTGGAATGGAAATTATATCGTATTTAGTTTTGAAATGGAAATAATATCATATCGATATGGTTTTAAAATAGCAGTGATATTTTGGTTTTGAAGTATTACTATTTTGAAATGACCGCGGTGTTATAATAACGTGTGGTTGTTAAAGAGACCAGGATCGAAAGTTGTCATACTCTCTGCTAACTCCGAAAACCACTTTAACAACCGTGTATGCGGTGGAGATTCTAGAATAAAGTAGGATGATGGCGACGTTCTATTGAGGTATATACGTAGACCCGACTCCCGTGAGTTGGCATAAGGTGGCTAAAACAGGAGCGATTCTGGGCCAATGAGGTAGCTCCTCCTATCGGACACACTTCTTCGATACCATTCTATTAATTGTGATTGATTGGGTGCACCTTTGATTTTTTTAGAGTGTGGCTCAAGGTGGGCGGTAGTGGCTGCTATGCGTTACCAACAGTCCAGATGCGTAATTGGTATATCTACCCTGGCATTGCCTAGTTGTGCCATGTCACCTACCCTAGCGTGCTTTATACGATTTTGTTTTGTACCATACCTATGGAGTGCCCTCTGGCAACTCCCAGTACGGGAGAGATTACGGTAGTGTATAGACTATGGGAATATATAAAATGTGTTAAGGGGGATATAGGTAATGCCTTAATGCTATTTTTAAATATATTATACTTTACTTTAGACATTACTATTATAGCGTATATTACTACATAGTAGATGGTTTAATGGATCCTTAGAGGATGGTTATGCCAAACATCCTTTGAGTTACTTATATTTCAGTTGTTATTTCACTTGAGTTGGATTTATTGATATAAGAATGTTAATCCCAACTCAAGTGTTTTGTGTTTTGCTTTACGCTCAGGTCAGACTGAGTGATACAGCTTTTGAGACTCACCTTTAGAGTTGGAGCTTCGTTTGAAGATCCAGCTATCTATCCGGCTTTCAGATATTCGGTTGATTTCAGTGATGTATTCTGATTTATATTTGACTATTGTATTCGAAACTTCTGTTGTATCTTATTTAATTCTGTTATATATAGTAGCTTCATGAACTACTATTCTTCTATTTCCGCTACATATTGTTATATTACTCTGTGCCTTTCTGTGATTATTTATTTACTGTACATGCTGAGTTTTTCCAAACATAAATTAACAATCTGAAATTTTGAGCAATTCAAATCCGGCATGTATGGATGCAAATGGTTGAAAATATCAGGACGTTACAAATAGTGTTAGGGTGCCTTGAACTGATCAAAAAGATATGACTTATAGATTTAAAACTAGATAAGATTTTGGTGGGAAGAGTGTTGGATCACGCTTTATGCTTCAGCCGTCAGTCTCGATTGGTAAAGGTCCATGATTCCAATTTGTAGGGCTTTGTCAGTAGTGAGACTAGAAGATGGTACGCATAGAAAGGAATTCATAGCTCTATATGCTTATTTTATTGTTAATTTGATTTACTCCTAACCGTATTTGAAGGTGTTGGGATATTTGGTTATTTTTTGGTCCAAGTAGGCCTTATAGGTTATTAGTTGGCCCATAAAAACTGATAGGTTCATGGTAACCCTAGAAAAACTATGATTTTAGATAGATAGTCAATTTTATGGGACGAGTAAACTTTGGGAATGCAAAACCCTATAATGACAGACTACTCACATTTACCTATATTACATACATATGATCATATCATCTTTTGATTTAACCATTGTGGTTGCAAGTGCATGATGTATGTTCAGATTGACATATTTGATTAGATACTAGTGCTAGGAAAACCTGTTTTGTTCTACGGTATAGTCTCACTGGATACTATTTTGGTTCGAGATGATATATTATTATTCACACCAGACTTTTTGTTCGATCCAAAGTTTTTGTTTTTCCCCATAAATTCTCGAGTACTCATTTTAGTAGATCAGGAGTGGCGTTTTTGGGTTAAACAAATAAGCTCCCAGAGACATGTAAGAGGAAAGTTAATATTAGGAGTTTATTTCCGCTGTGTTGGTCGAAGTTTTATTTTGTTTGAATGAATGTAATGATAGAATTTATAACTGTCAAGTAGTTAGACTCTGATCAGCCAAGGGGGCATCTTCATATGTCACTCTTGGAATAAAATTGTAAATATTACGTTTTCTTTGAAGTGGAATCAATAATTACGTAATGAATACGGAAGTATATTAATGAAATGTGTTTTGAAAATTTTCATATTCATGTGCTCTTGATATTATAGATACAATTAACTGATCTCATTTAGTCATTGAAAATTAATACTATGGATTACTACATCATCCGTAGTGCTTAGTTTTGGGCCTTAAAATGGGAGATGTTACCTACTAGGTATTTGAGCATAGGTCTATATAAAACTTAGAAGATTTTGGGAACATAATCCAAATAAATGAGAGAATAAGATTGGCATATGGGATAATTCTATAGTAACATACTTGTTAATTGCTATATGTAAGTATGTAATCTATCTCTATTATCCCCTCTCTCATTGACTATTCTTCTGTATCTTGCGAAGACTCGTATGGAGATTACTTGAAAGCAAGATATGAAAGTAGGAAATTAAAGAGTAAAGCTAGCTGAAGGAATCACCATAACTAATGGAAATGTTTAACCCAATACTAGATGGAATCTAGATCGACAAACAAATGCTAATCCAAATGCGAAAGCTAATGTGAGCGTTGGAACCCCACCAGTAGATTTAGGGGCCATGTATCAGTTCTTCATGAATATAATGCAAGCTGGAGCTAATACAAGGTTGGTTGGAGGAAATGCTGAGGTGCTAATCCCGAGGTACCTGCTCACAATAGTTATGCTCAGCTGAGCCACGATTATACTAATCTTGGAGGAAAGACTTTTCTTGGAACGAAGAGTGCTATTGAATATGAGAATCGGTTATTGCATCGTGAAAATATTTTTGCTGACTTCGGCTTGAATGATGAGCAGAAGAGGAGGTTGTATGTAGACAGTTGCAAGGAGCTATATTTTATCTATGGAATGGCGTGGCTGAATTTAGGAGGAGATTTAAGGAAATATTTTTGTCTAAGATAGCCAAGTCAACTTTTCTCAGGAAGTTTGCTGAATCGGAGTAGGGAGAGATGTCTGAACTAGAGTATGTAACTAAGTTTGATGAGCTCTCCAAATTGAATATGCTACTATTGATACTATGATAAAAAGAAGTGAGAAGTTCATTCATGGATTGAAGCACTGTCGAAGATGCTTTCAGGGAGAGTTAGGTACAGTTCATATCGCATAAATGAAGTTGATTATGGCAATTCATTTCGTAATAGGCTCAGAGATGTTCCATATGGATGGGCATATCACTGTTGGTGTAACACCTCTAATTTTAAATAATATCATTCAAGAGATTTAATTAGATAAGTTAAATAGAATAATGTAGAGACTAGAATGATAAGGGGATTGAGATTTGAAAACTAAATAGAGGCCGTGTCTTAACTAAATGAAATCATAAGAATAAGTTTATAAAATGGTTTTATAAGTTAATTACTCAAGAGAATAAGGCAAGCGTATTATGGGAAATAGCCGTATACCATAATCCCATAACCCCTTACTTTGTTTTTCATTCATACGTTCATAAACTAAAAACAAAAGTTAAGGAGAACTAAGGCCGGCCATAATCCAAGGAGAAAAGGGATCAAAAACCATCTAGAAGCTAAGGATTCAAGCAAGGAAGAATTAAGCAAGATCAAATCTCAAGTTCCTTATCCAAAATGGTGAATAATAATCTAAACCATCTCATATACATCTTAGTGAACATTCTAATTTTGGGTTTAAATTTTAAAGCAGTTCGGGTGAATCGAATGATGGAATGCTTTGATTGTATGCCATGTTTGATTTAAACAAGTATTTTGAAAAAGACTTGATTCGATTTTAAGGAAATCATGAATAATGGGTTTCAAATGCCATGGGGATTTAATATGTTATGTAAAACGTTATTTTGAAGATGGGTTTAAAGTTTCATAATAATCTAAGCCATGGTAATTTATTATGAATTTTGAATGTAAGAAATATATAATTTGGGTTTAAAATTAATTACGGCAATTATATGAAGTATTTTGGGTCTGAAATTTATGTATGTTAGAAAATGTATTAGAAGTGAATTATGACGATTTTAGGGATTTTTCCTAAGTAATTTACTATGTAAATTAAATTAACTAAGTTTGAGGACTTAGATATCTTAATTGTTTTGTTACGGGGAAGGGCTTTGTTGCTAAATTATTTCTAATTATTAATTAATGAATTCAGCAACCTTTTAGAAAAACATTTTAGTAAAGGATTTGGCAACTAATCATATCTTGACAAATAAGGCAAGTAGGCGAAAAGAAACTTATTTTAAAGGCTAAAAATTAGTTTTTCTTGGATTTACTACTTCACCACTTCCATCATATGGCTTGCAACACCATGCCTCCACCAAAGAACTCATTCGAGGCACATGGTATCAAGAAATTGATACGTGGTACATTGGAGAAAGGCGGAAGGTACAGTGTCGAAACCTAGCTTTTGAAGGGTTAGAGGTCATTTTTATATGCTTTCAAATATGTTAATTGCCTTTGCTTTTAAAAAGAAACTTTCAAAAGGGTTGAAGTTATTTGTAGATAGCTTTCGAAAGGATTGCCACTTATCTTTGTTTTAAAAGTAGCTTTCGATTGAGTCGCTGCATATTAAGTTTTGAAAAGGAGCTTTCGAAAGGGTAGTTGCTTTTGAACCTAATCGAAACCTATTTGTCGTCTTCATACCTTTAGAATTGGTTATGCTTTTCTTTATAGCTTTAAAACAATGTGTTCGAGGGGGAAGCCTTTATTTTATTAATATTAAAGTCACACCCAATTCTTTCGAAAGGGCCCAGTAGCCATTTATATATTAAAGGTTTTGAAGGCAGTATTTTCGAAAGGTCATTTCGAAGCTATCCTTCCCCCTAATTATTTTACTTAAAGATCATTGCTTTCGAAAGGGGTTTCGAAACCATATGTTTCCCCAAACTCTTTAACTTGGAGATTAAAGTTTTTGAAAGGGTTACTTTCGCTTATGTTCATTTTGACCCAGAAGTTATACTTAAAGTTAAACCTAATGATTTTGAAAGAGATACTTTCACATGGTTTTGAAGCTATGCTTTTATAAATCCTATTTGAACTAAGTGGTTTTGAAAGAGAAGCTTTAATATTTTCGAAAGGAATGTTTTAATGGTTCCGGAAGGAAGGTTTTGATGCTTTCGAAAGGGATGTTTTGAGTGTTTCAAAATGCACGTGTTTAAGTGTCATGAAAAGAAGTTTTGAATACTTTTGAAGGATATAATTTAATGGTTTCGAAAGATACGGCCTAAGGTTTCGAAAGCCTTAGTTTTCAAATAAGAAATCCAATCTTAATTTTTAAATAAGAACCCAAGGCAATATGAAAGAATTTTGAAATGGCTTCTAATTTTGGTGTTTTTGAAGAAACTTTCCTCGCTAAAGATAATAGGTTAAAGGTATTAGCCATATTTCATTTGAAAAATGATTACAAGGAAATTAAACTAGATACATTTATATTATTATGTTACGATTAGTTATCATGTATGCTTATTTTGTAAACATATTCACTTTATAATCAATCCATAACTGCATTTTGGGGGTATTAAGGGTAGAATAACTAGCTAGGTTGACCCAATAGTGAATATAAATTGGGTTAACTCTTGTATGAGCAGAGTTGCATCCAGGAGGTCAGATAGACCAGAACATAGGATGCGTAGAGACTGATCAAAGAGTTGTTAGTTTAGACAAGTTCATAGTAAACCCATGAAAACTATGTTTGGAAATTGTTATTGGGAGGGGCCAATTGGTTCTTAGTTATCCCATGAAAACTATATCTGGATTAAGTTATTAAAAGTGATCAGTAAGTTCATAGTTAACCCATGAGAACTATGAAATGAGAGAAGTTATTGAAGAACCCAATAGGCTCATAGTGAACCCATGAAAGCTATAATTGGGTAAAGTTATTGGTAGATACTAATAGGTTCTTAGTGAACCGATGAAAACTATGAAACCGAATAGATAGTCCGTGAGCTTTGAACAGGTTTTTATTTAGCCAATGAAAACTAACAGGTTAATGGTGACCCTAAAAACTATAACTGAGATAGATAGTCAAATGAATGGGGATGGGAAATCCAGAATATATTATATGTTTGCATATCATCATGATAGATTTTATTACGTTATGTCTTAACCATTGTGGATGCAGGTGCACGGTACATCGTTATTATAAATTTAGTTAGGATACTAGTAAAGAGAAAACCCATTCCGCTAAGTGGCATGGTCTCACTAGATATCTATATAGTTTGAGATGGTAGGTTATTATTCATACCAGGCTTTTCGTCTGACTTGAAGTTTATGTTTTCCCCTTAAGCTCTCGGGTGCTCAATTGGTTTTAAGTATTTTGAGAGTTAGGATTTTTTGGTTCTTCTTAGACGAATAAGCTTCCGGAGACATACATGAGGCATGCTAGCTGTTAGGAGTTCTTCTAATTAGTTCCACTATATTTTGGTTGTAATGGCAAAGCTGTTACTTTGCCATTGTTTAGACTCTGATCAATCAAGGGGGCATCTTCATATATCACTCTTAGCGTATTTTACAATAAGTACATTTCTTTGAACGTGGTTTACGAATTTGGGATTTTGGAATGAATTTGAAATGATATTTGAAGTTGAATGAGAAATTTGTTTTATGGTTTTAAATTTATCATATCCATATTATTTTGTTATATCAATATATCTAACATTACCGCATTTGATCATCGAGAATTAATAATTATATATAACTGCTGCATCTATAGCGGTTAGTTTTGGGCCTCCATATGGGGGATGTTACAAATTGGTATCAGAGTGTAGGTTTATGCAAATTTAAACCTAAAAGATTTTCAAAATATAATCCATTGGATCATGAAAATTAGATCGGGGTTTGGGTTAACATTCTAGTAACATACTTATATTTGCTATATGTATATATAAGAGTATGTACTCCACACTCTCTTACACCATTCTTCTGTATCTTATTAAGGCTTGTATGTAGATTTAAGAGAAAGGAAGATATGAAGGTAGGAAATGGAAGAGGAAATCTAGGTGAAGGAAGCACCACAACTAATGGAAATACTTGACCCAGCACTAGGAGAAACCTGGGTCGACAAGAAAATGCTAATTCAAATGCAAATGTCAGTATAGGTGTTGGAATTCAACCAGTAGATACGGGGATGATGTACCAGTTCTTTATCAATCTGATGCAAGTTGGAGCAGCTGCAGGAGTAGCCAGGGGTAATGCTAGGAATATTGGAAGAGCTGATCTCGTGGCCCCGTTCGGCAACAATTATGCTAAGCTGAGTAGGGATTATACCAGTCTTGGTATGAAGCCGTTTTTAGGAACAAAGGATTCTATATAAATGGATAATTGGCTTTTGCAATGTGAAAGGATCTTCGCTGACTTGGGATTAAATGATGAGCAGATGAGGAGACTTGCCTCTATACAATGGCAGGGAGCAGCACTTCATTGGTGGAATAGTGTTATAGTGGGAGTTCCAAAGGAGGAGTTGAATTATGTGGAATTTCGAAGGAGAATCGAAGCGAGGTTTTTGTCTGAAGTTGCCAAGTTATTATTGCTTAGAAAGTTCATGGATTTGGTGCAAGGTGAGATGTCAGTGATTGAGTATGCTACAAAGTTTGATGTGCTTTCCAGATATGGATATGATAACATTGATACCATCATCAAAAGAAACGAGAAGTTTATTCGAGGGTTAAGACCCAAGATTGCTAGGGAGACGATCCACATCTCCGTGATCCAAGTACAATTGTAGTAGGGATAGCAATCCGAAATGAAGAGATGCTTTCTACTTATGGGAAGGAGAAGCAGGTTGAAACCTAGGGTTTTCAAGGTGAGAGGAGGAAATTTTTTAATAAGAAGGTAAACGGGAAGGGAGAAGCTACCAAAAAGGTGAAGGCTAACTTAGTTTGCATTAACTATGACAAGAAAGGACATTATGCTCATGAACGTCGAACTGGAAAAGGGAAGGAGGCTGTAGATAAGAAAGGAGTGAAGTGCTTTAACTATGACCAGATTGGACATTACAAGAATCGGTGTCTAGAATCGATCAAAGCAGACAAGGGAAAGGCCTTTGCTTTGGGACCATCATCGGCTAGACCAACCACTGCTAAGAAGGGAAAGACTGTGATGGAAGGTACGCTTCTTTTGATTCATAGTATACCGGTTAGAGTCTTATTTGATACCGGTGCATTGCATTCATTTATATCGCAGTGCTTGGTAGATAAGTTGATTTTAGAACCCTTATACTTTGTTACTTCCTCAAAGGTTGTGAATCCAATAGGAGGGTATGCAACTCTTGGGATTAGATGAGGCCAATTAGAACTTGATTTGTTAGGTCATAAGTTTGCATGCATCTATATGTTTCTGATTTCGTAGGCTTTGGAATCATTTTGGGTATGGATTGGTTAGATAAATATGATGCTAGGGTATTTTGCCAAGATAGGGAAATATCGCTAAGACACCCTAATAGTCATAACCGAATTATATACTCAGTGGAGAAATTAGACTCATGTGCTATGCTTTGCTAGATGCAACAGAAGTAGAAGAAGAGTTGAACCAAGTTTTGGTAGCAAGAGAGTTTGCAGATGTTTTTGAGCCAGTCACAGGACATCCACCAGAACGAGCCGTTGAGTTTCAGATAGATCTTGTGCCAAGAGCTGGACCTGTAAGTGACCACCTAGCAGGATGACATCGACAGAGATGAAGGAATCAAAGGTGGAGCTAATCAATTTAGAAGGGAAGAATTTCACTTGACCCAGTAGTTTGCCTTGGGGAGCAGCCGCGGTGTTAGTGAAAAAACCAGAGTGGTCGTTAAGGATGTGTATCAATTATCGAAAGTTGAACGAGAAGACAATCAAAAATATGTATCATTTGTCGAGAATCAATGATTTATTCGATCAGTTATGTAGAGCCGGAATATTTTCATAATTGGATTTGGCGACAGGTTTCCATCAGCTAAGAGTGGCAGAGGACAGTATCCCGTTGACGGCATTTCAGACTAGGTATGGTTCGTACGAGCAGTTAGTAATGCCATTTGGTTCAACGAATGCTCCAGCTTTCTTCGTGGATTTGATATATCGGGTTTTCTGAGAGCACTTGAATAGGTTCATGTTGGCATTCATAGATGAAATTTTAATATGCTCTAAGGATGAAAAAGAGAATGAAGTTCATCTTAGAATAGTGCTTGAGACGCTAAGGTAGCATCAGCTGAAAGCGAAGTTTTCAAAATGTCATTTCTAAAAGAAAGAAGTTAACTTTCTTGGTCATGTGGTTTCAGAGGAAGGTTTGTCAGTTTATCTGGATAGGATGGAAGCTGTTAACAATTGGAAGAGACCACAGATAGTGACTGAGATTAGAAGTTTTCTTGGACTCGCTGGCTATTACCGGATATTCATTAAGGATTTCTCACGGATAGCAACACCTTTGACAAAGTTAACTAGGAAGGACATGAAGTTTATTTAGTCTGACAAGTGCAGGTAACAATTCCTTAAATTAAAGCATTTGTTAACCAATATGCATGTCTTAGTGGTTCCAGACATAAACCAAGGATTAGTAGTGTATACCGATGCATATGGAACCAGATTAGGGGATATGTTAACGTAAAAGGGTAAAGTCATTGCCTATGCTTCACGACGGCTTAGACTGCATGAAGTGAGATATCCTACTCATGATTTAGAGTCAACAACGGTGATCTTTGCATTGAAAATATAAAGACATTATCTTTTAGGAGAGAGATTTGAGTTATACACAGACCAGAAGTCCTTAAGGTATTTATTCTCTTGGAAGGAGTTGAATACGAAACAAAAGAGATGGTTGGAATTTTTAGGTGTTTATGATTTTGTTATGGAGTATACAACTAGAAAAGGAAATAAAGTAGTAGATGCTCTTACCAGAAAATATCAGAATGTAGTGTTAGCCATGTTGGTGGAATGGAAAGATCTTGAGGCTTTGACTACTTGTAGTGTGCAGTTAAGATCGACCGTTAGTTCTAGTCAGAGCACCGCCATGTTGTCCTGCTTGGAAGTTAAAACCCATATTGGTCGAAAGGATTGCTTCTAAGCGGAAAGAGGATCCACAATTAGCTAAGAAGATTAAAAGGTTGGAGGTTGAATCAGAGATTAATGATCTTGAAGATTACATTCTTGACCATAGAGGATGGTTAATAAAGAAGAGACGGTTGTGTGTTTCAAATGTTGGAGACTTAAGGAGAGAAGTCCTTAGAGAATATCATCGATCCAAATTTGCGATTCATCCTGGGGGAACCAAGATGTTTCAATATATAAAGAAGAATTTCTACTAGGAAGGTATGAAGAAAGATGTTGGCCTATGGGTAAAGTGTGTGCAACATCAACAAGTGAAGGCTGAGCATCAGAAGCCGAGTGGGTTGCTTCAACTTTTCGAGACACCAGTTTGAAATGGGATTTGATATTCATTAATTTTATAGACGATTTGCCAAGGTTGAAGCGAGGAAATGAAAGTATATGGGTCATAGTGGACAGGTTGACCAAGAGTGCCCATTTTGTTCCAGTCAACTCAACCAGGACGACACATATTTCATCTAAATTGTTTATGAATTTAGACTGCATGGAATTCCTAGTGGTATAATAAGTGATAGAGATACTTTGTTTACAAGTGAATTCTGAAAGAGTCTATAAGATGTGCTAGGTACCAAGCTCAAGATGAGTATAGCATATCACCTAACGGATGGGCAGACAGAAAGAGCCAATAAGGTGCTCGAGGATTTATTGAGAGCATGTGTGCTAGAATTTGATGGATCTTGGGAAGATCACCTACACTTGGTTGAGTTTTCCTATAATAACTGTTACCAGACTAGTATAGGGATGACGCCTTTCAAAGCTTTGTATGAAAGGCCATGCAAACCACCAGCATGTTGGTTGGAAACTGGAGACAGATTAGTCCTAGGTTCAAAGCTGGTAAGAGAGGCAATGGAGATGATTGAGTTGATTGAAGGAAGGATGAGGGAAGCTTAGTCTAGACAAAAGAATTACGCAGATAAGAGGCGTAAGGATCTAGAATTCTCGGTTGGAGATAAGGTTTTCATTAAAGTATCACCAATGAAGGGTGTGGTATGATTCAGAAAGTTAGGGAAACTAGCACCAAGATATGTTGGTTCATTCCCAGTTCCATTTGATGGCTTTTACTTTTAAAGGCTAAAATTCAGTTTTTCTTGGATATACTACTTCGCCACTTCCATTTGATGGCTTTCGACACCATGCCTTCACCAATGAACCCATTTGAAACCAATGCTCATTGTATCAAGCAATTGATACGCAGTGCATTGGAGAAAACAAAAAGGTACAGTGTTGAAACCTAGCTTTCGTAGGGGTAGTGGTTATTTTTATAAGCTTTCAAATATGTTACTTGTCTTTGATTTTAAAAAGACGCTTTCAAAAGGGTTAAAGTCACTTATAAGTAGCTTTCGAAGGGATTTCTGCTTACCTTTGTTTTAAAAGTAGCTTTTGATTGAGTTGTCGCATATTAAGTATTAAAAGGAAGCTTTCGAAAGGGTAGTTGCTTTTGAACCTAGTCGAAACCTAGCTGTCGTCTTCATACCTTTTTAATTGTTTAAAGGTCGCTTTTCTTTATAGCCTTATAACAACTAGTTCGAATGGGAAGCTTTTGTTTTATTAACATAAAAGCCACATCCATATGCTTTCGGGTCCATATAGTCACTTATACTAAAGATCTCGAAGGCAATGGCATCGAAAGATCGTTACGAAGCCACCCTTTTCTCCTAATTATTTTACTTAAAGATCATTGCTTTTAAAAGGGTGGATTTGAAGCCATCTGTTCCCTAAATTCTTTTACTTGGAGATTAAAGTTTTCGAAAGGGTTACTTTCACTTATGTTCACTTTGACCCAGAAGTTATACTTAGGGTTACACCCAATTATTTTGAAAGAGATACTTTCATATGGTTTCGAAGCTATGGTTTAATAAATCCTACGTGAATAAGTGGTTTTGAAACATAAGCTTTAATACTTTCAAAAGGAATGTTTTAATGGTTTTGAAGCAAGTTTTTGATGCTTTCTAAAGGGATGTTTTAAGTGTTTTAAAAGGCATATGTTTAAGTGTTTTGAAAAGAAGGTTTGAATACTTTCGAAGGGTATATTTTAATGGTTTCGTAAGATAAGGCCTAAGGTTTCAAAAGCCTTAGTTTTCAAACAAGAAACCTAATCTCAATTTTAAAGAAGAACCCGTAGCAATATGAAAGACTTTTGAAATGGCATCAAATTTTGGTGTTTTTGAAGAAGCTTTCCTTGCTAAGGTTAAAGCTATTAGTCATATTTCATTTGAAAATGATTACAAGGAAATTAAATTAGAGACATTTATATTATTATGTTATGATCAATTATCATGTATGCTTCTTCTGTAAACATATTCACTTTATAATCAATCCATAACTGTATTTTGGGGGTATTAAGGGCAGAATAACCAGCTGGATTGACCAGGTAGTGAATATAAATTGAGTTAACTCCTATACGAGTAGAGTTGCATTTAGAAGGTCGGGTAGATCAGAACATAAGATGCCCAAAGACTGATCAAAGAGGTTTTAGTTTAGACAGGTTCATAGTAAACCCGTGAAAACTATGTTTAGAAATTGTTGTTGGCAGGGGCCAATAGGTTCTTAGTGATCCCATGAAAACTATATATGGATTAAGTTATTAAAGAGATCATTAGGTTCATAGTTAACCCAGAAAAACTATGATATAAGAGAAGTTATTGGAGAACCCAACAGGTTCATAGTGAACCCATGAAAACTATAATTGGATAAAGTTATTGGTAGATACCAATAGGTTCTTAGTGGGCCCATGAAAATATGAAACCTGACAGATGGTCTGTAAGCTTTGAATAGGTTATTAGTCAGCCCATGAAAACTAATAGGTTAATAGTGACCCTAGAAACTATAACTGAGATAGATAGTCAAATGAATGGCGATAGGAAATCCAAAATATATTGCATGTTTTTATATGGTCATGATAGAATTTATTATGTTACGTCTTAACCATTGTGGATGCAGGTACACAGTTTATGGTTATTATAAATTGAGTTAGGATACTAGTGAGGGGAAACCCCATTCCTCTAGGCGGCGTGGTCTCACTAGATATCTATATAGTTTGAGATGGTAGGTGATTATTCAAGGCCTTTCGTCTGACTCGAAGTTTGTGTTTTTACCTTAAACCCTCGGGTGCTTAATTGGTTTTGAGAAGTTTGAGAGTTAGAGTTTTAAAGTTCTCCTTTAGACGAATAAGCTTCCGGAGACGTGCAGGAGGCAAGCAAGCTATTAGTTCTTTTTGTCTAGTTCCATATATTTTGGCTGTAATGGTAAAGTTATTAATTTTCCTATGTTTAGACTCTGATCATCCAATGGGGCATCTTCATATGTCGCTCTTGGCATATTTTGTAATAACTATATTTCTTTGAACGTGGTTTACAAAAGCGAGATTATGTAATAAATTTGAAACATGAACTGAAGTTGAGTGGGAAATTTGTTTTATGATTTTGAAATTTTTCATATTCATGTATTTCTATTATATCAATATATCTAACATTACCACATTTAGTCACCGAGAATTAATAAGTATGGATGATTACAACATCCGTAACCATTAATTATAGGCCTCTAAGAGGGATGTGTTAAATAGTCTTTGGAAGCTTGTGATTTTGATATTGAGTATACACCATGGAAAGAAAATAAAGTTATGGATGCACTTAACAGGAAATATCAGAGTGTGATGTTAGCTATGTTAGCAAAATGGAAATTTTTTTGAGGCATTGACTATTCGTGGTGTATGGTTAAGGTTGACGGCTAGTTCCAGTTGGAATACTGGAATATTATCCTATTTGGAAGTTCGACCGTAATAATCAAAAGATTTGCTTCTAAATAGAGAGATGATCCATTACTAGTTGAACGAATTAGAATACTTGAAGAGGGAACTAAGATTAATGATTTAAAATATTTTAGTATTGAATAGAATGGGAGGTTGAGGAAGAAGGGATGGTCGTGTGTTCCAGATTCTTGTAACCTAAGGAAGGAAATTTTTTAGGAGTATCATCGATCGAAGTCTACTATTCATCCTAGAGAAACCAAACTGTATCGGGATCTGAAGAGGAGTTTCTTCTAGAAAGGAATGAAAAGAGATGTAGGCTTGTGAGTGAAACAATGTTTGAATTGACAAAAAGTAAAAGCCGAGCATAAAACCAAGTGTATTTATTTAACCTTTGGAAGTGCCACTTTGGAAATGAGATTCTATATCCATGGATTTTATTGATGGATTATCGTGGTCGAATATGGGAAATGAAAGTATCTGGATCATGGTAGATGGACTGACCAAGAGTGCATATTTTATTTCCATTAATTCAATAAGGACGGCACCTATTTTGGCAAGGCTATTTATGAAGAATACTGTAAGATCGCATGGAATTCCTAATAGTATATTCAATAATAGAGATACTTTGTTCACTAGTGAATTTTGGAAATGTCTACAAAAAGTGTTAGGTACCAAGCTGAATATGAGTATCGCATACCATCCATGAGCAAACAAAAAGAGATAACAAAGATTCTTGAAGGTTTGTTAAGGGCTTGTATACTAGCCTTTGGAGGGTCATGGGAAGACCATTTGCACTTAATCGAGTTTTCCTATAATAATAATAGGTATCAAACTAGTACACGAACGACTCCTTTCGAAGATCTTTATGAAAGACCGTGAAAATAGTTGGCATATTGGCTAGAGACCGAAAACAGATTGATTTTAGGCCTAGATATGGTGAGAGAAGCTACATAAAAATTGAGTTGATCTGAGAAAGGATGGAGGAGGCTCGGTCTAGATAGAAAAGTTACGTAGCTAAGAGACGTAAGGATTTAGAGTTCTCAGCTGGAGACCATGTCTTTGTTAAAGTTTCACCGATGAAGGGTGTGGTATGGTTTGGAAAGTCGGAAAAATTAGCACCGAGATATGTTGGTTTTTTTTCCTATCATAGAAAGAATTGGGAAATTCGCTAATCAGATAGAGTTATCGAATAGTTTGGTCAGAGTCCATAATGCTTCTCATATTTCTCTTCTTAGAAAGTATGTGCATGATCCAAACACTACTATTGCACCGACTATATTAGAAAATTTAGTCATAGAACCAGGTATGTCTATTGTTAGACAACCAGTTCGTGTTGTAGCAAGAGATGAGAAGAAATTAAGAAACAACACAGTCGAGTTAGTGAAAGTCAGTGGAGTGCTAATGGGAAAAACTGTACTTGGGAGACGGAAGATAGGATTAGAGAGACTTATCCTGAGTTGTTTTGATGATATGTTCTATATATGTCATATAGACATTTAGCTAGCAGGATATGCTAGTATTGTTGTTATGTGTTTGCCACACGTGTTTGTTATGCTTATTGGTTACCTTATCGTTATTTCGAGGACGAAATTCTTTAAGGAGGGAGCCTATAACACCCATAATTTTTGCTTAACATTACAATAGGAATTTAATTAGATTAATTAAATAGAATAATGTGATGTGATAAGGAGAATGGGATTGTCAACTAATTTGGCTCAGGTCTTAATTAATCAATTAATAAGTTTTTCTTTAAACATAAAATAGTAGAGATTAATGAGAGGGGAATAATGAGAATAATTTCTTAGTTCCTTTCCTAAAACCGTTCCTCTCTTATGTATTCTCATGTCATTTTCTAAAACTAATACAAAACTAAAGAAGGGGCCAACCATTACTTAAGGGAAAAAAGAAAAAAGCTAAGGAATTTAAAAGGGAAAGCTTAGAGGAATTAATGTACATATAAATCTTAATCTCTCTTATCCAATCGAAGGTGAATAATATTTTCCATCCCATTTGTTATGTTTTATTTTCATATTTATGATAGATTTTCGAATTTGTTGTGAAAATATGCCATGTTTGAATTGACAATATCATTATTGGATTGAATGATGATTTGTTGGATTTTTATGAAATTATTGTAATGGGTTTTAAAGGAAAAACCTAAATTTGATATTCTATTGACTCAAAATATGAATATGTTGCGTAAAACATTATTTTGGAGATGTGTTTTTAATTTCATAATTTTCCAAATTCATATTAATATTTTATGAATTTCCTACGAGAAAATATGTATATTTCGGGTTTTTAACTATTAAAAATAATCAAATTAGTATTTTGGTGCTGAAATTTTTGTATATGGAAGAAGATGAAAATTTGGATTATGGGGATTTTTCTCCAATTGTTATGATTTTCTACGAATTTATTATTCTAGAAAGCTTTTAATTAATATAAGTTAAGCATATTAATTCTAATGTTTTTGCAAAGCTATTAAGAAGGTGGAACGTGATCTACCTGTAAATTCTAAAAATAATATGAAGTTATTTTGTTATCTAATAACAATTTGATATGAGGTATGAGTTGGTGAAAAGATTTTGCTTTAAAAGGAAACAAATTAGTTTTTAACTTATTTACTAAAGTGCATCGTAAGGGCTCGATGCCTTTGTTTCATAGAAGCTCGATACCTATAAGAGTTGATGCATGTGATAGATGCTCAACATCTATATGATGTACCCGCTTTTATAAGAGCTCAACACCATGTGTTTTTAGGGGCTCGAGAACTTAAGTTTTTAAAGGCTTGAAACTTTTATGTTTTTAAAGGCTCGAAACTCTTAAGTTTTTTATGGCTAGAAATCCTCATGTTTTAAAGGATCGATACCCTATTGTTTTTACTGGCTCGAAACTTTATGTGTTTTAAATACTTGGCACTTTCTGTTTATAAGAACTCGAGAACTCGTGTTAAATAGTGACCCGATGGCTTCCTTGTAGCTATTCAATACCTATATTTTTCGCAGTTCAATAAGCCGTATGTTTTATATACATACATGCTATGTTTTAGAGGATCGATGGCCTTGTTTTGTTAACATGTATGTTTTGAAAGCTAAAGCTTTAGAGGCTCGATAGCCTATGTTTTACAAATATAATAGCTATGTTTAAAGGCTCGATAGCCATGTTTCCTAAAGGTTCGATAGCCTTATGTTTTGCAAACCTAATAGCAATGTTTAGAGGCTCGAAAGCCTATGTTTTCTAAAGGCTCGACATCCTGTTTTGATAACAATTGTTTTAAAAGCTATTATATATGATAATGTGCTTTGGCATAAGATTTTTCCTATGTATTTGGGGCTATGTCTTCCTTGTTTTAAGAATGATTTAAAGATATTTATCAATTCTTAAGATAAATATTTTCAAGGAAATGAAATAGTATTTTAGCCCAATTTTATATGAATTTTCCAAAGGAAAATATTACTTAAACTTAAGTAATTTGTTTGAACATATGACTTTTGATTTAGCATAATTAATGGACAATGTTATATGTTCTTATTATCATTTGATCGGTTAAATTTGCATATTTTATCTTCATACTTACATTTTCATTACCCAATATTGCATCTTGGTACTTTGAAACAAAATTATCAGTTAGGATGTTCCAGTAGTGAATAGGGTCGAACCAAGCTCTGAGTGAGTAGAATTGCATCAGGAGATTAGATAGATTAATTGTGTTAGGATGCCTTGAACTGATCAAAAAAATATGACTCATGGATTTAAAACTAGGTAAGATTTTGGTGGGACTGGTGTAGGGTCATGCCCTACACTTCAGCCGTTAGCCCCTAGTTGGTAAAGGTCCATGATTCCATGCGTAAGGCTTTGTTGGTAGTGAGACTAAAAGATATGTATGCGCAAAAAAGAATTTGTAGCTCTATATGCTCACTATATTATTAATTGGATTTACTCCAAACCATATTTGGAGATTTTAGGACACCTAATTATATTTTGGCCCAAGTCAGCCTGATAGGTTATTAGTTGGCCGTGAAAACTAATAGGTTCATAGTTGCCCTAAAAAACTATGATTTGAGACAAATGGTCAATTTTATGAGACGAGTAAACTTTGGGAATGCATAACCCTATAATGACAGACTAGTCACATTTACCCATATTGCATGCATATGATCATATCATATTTTGTTTTAACCATTGTGGCTGCAGGTGCATGATGTATGTTTAGATTGACATATTTTGATAAGATATTAGTGAGGGGAAAACTCGTTCTGCTCTACATCGTGGTCTCATTGGATATCTATTTGGATTTGAGATGGTGTATTATTATTGACACCAAACTTTTTAGTTTTTCGCATTAAACTCTTATATATTCATTCGAGTAAAGCGGGAATAGGGTTATCAGGTTAAATGAATAAGCTTCTGGAGACGTGCATGAGGCAAGCTAATATTATGAGTTTATTTCCGCTATGTTGGTTGAAGTTTTATTTTGTTTGAATGGATGTACAGACAAAATTTATGACTGCCTAGTAGTTAAACTCTGATCAACCAAGAGGGTATCTTCATATGTCGCTCTTAGAATATAATTGTAATTATTTTATATTCTTTAAACGTCGAATCCATGAGATTATGTAATGAACATGAAAGTTTATTAATGAAATGTATTTTGAAAATTTTCATATTCATGTGCTCTTTATGTTATGGATATAATTAACTGATCTCATTTTGTCATCAGGAGTTAATGCTATGGATGACTATATCATCCGTAGCGCTTACTTTCGGACTTCAAAATGAGGGATGTTACATCCATTGACCACAAATGTGTCATCAAGAGAAAAATTAATGTAGTTGGAATATAGTGAGCAACGTTGATAAATATAACATAATAAATTTCAATTATTGAAATTAGCATAATAGATTAGTCATTCAACATGCTCAAATTAATCAAATTTTACTTACAAAATTACCTAATGGTATGACTTTGAGTTTGGTACAGATGTATTAAAACAAAAAATTCTAAATAATGATTCAGAATATATCGTCTGCACATAATAACTAAAGTGTTTTGAAGCCAGCGGGAGTATATTGAGTTTGTGGGTTTTTAGAATATGATCTAAGAACAGATATGAAAGTATCATTCAAAAAACATCAGTACTGAAGATGTATTTTAATAGAAATATCAAATACTTTGATTTTCAATCAAAACGCAGATGAAGCGCATGTCTATAAAAAAGAACATTAAAAGATACAGAAATATTTCTAAAATATAAGCAAATAGCATAGTAATAATTATAATGATATATGTACGTTAAAATCAGTTCTAGTTTGGTTGTTTAATTCCCGATATAGGATTTGGAAAACATCTTTTATAATCAGTGTAGAAAACGTTGGGAATGTTCCAAACGATATGCATAAAAACCATATTAAAATGTTTAATATAGAACATGTAAGTTGAATTCCATATGCATTGGCAATATGAATTATTATATATGCTGCATTATCTAAAATATCATATTTAGTTGATATATTTAATACATAAAGAAAAAAACAAATCCAAATTAGGATTGTTAAATGGTAATTAAGAGTATTCTTTAGTATTTGTGAAATAGTATAGAATTATTTATAGAAACAATGAAAGGGAGGAGTATTTAGACCCTAACTTCATAAGTGATATTAAGTATAATATGTTAATAGTAAATTCAAGTTCAAACTTCAGTTAAAGAGCTTTAAGTTGCAAATATTCCAAACATAAGGTTGTGCCTGATTCAATAAAGAGGCAAAGTACATCACTTTGAATAGCGCCACGAGTAAAAGCAATGTACAAATATAAATGCACAAATTTATATTTGAGTTAGGGGTGATTCCAAGTATTAAGAATACGATGCCATCGTTGTATGATAACAATGTCATAATAAGAGCTTACTAGAAGTCAAGACACATAATTCAAATAGCCCCACATGATAAAAGTAGTTTATCAGCATATGAGAGAGTTGATCAACACAGCAGATAATTAAAACAATATAGCAGATTCATTCATAAAGGAACTGGCCCGATCAGTTCTCAGCAAACTGATCGAAATGATGTGATAAAGGTTCCATAATTGGCCTCAAGTGCAAGTGGGAGATTGATAGAGTTAGGGATATGCCCTAGGGGCGTTTCTGTAATTTACTGTAAATTACTAACTATGTAGTAAAACTCGTTCGAAATAAAAGGTGTATTCTTATATACTTGATATAACGTGTTATATTATTTATTTATTTATTTTATTTAAGTATATTTAATAGAAAACCAAAAAATTATATGTTTTGTGGTAGTAATTATAATGTGTTGCAATCATGAAAAATTTACCATACTAAAAATAAACATATCGTTTTAAATATTCCTAGTCAAGTGTATCAAGACTGGATATCTGTGACAACCCAGAATTTTGAACATTTGAAATCAAAATATTTAATTGATTTTAAATATTTGAAAGTTAGTTTAACTTGCATTTCAAAATTAACTATGAATTTGGCCATTTAATTATTGAATTTAATTTATTGCAGTTGGATAAAAATTTGAATCTTCAGTTTTAAGCTGATCAAAAATATTTTCAAGGCTTGGAAAATTTATATTGATAATACTGGAGGTAATAAAACTTTTAAAAGTGAATTTAAAAGCAGTTTGATTCAATTTTGAATTTATATCATTTAAATTGATATTTAAAAATAGCATTCCGAGGCACAGTCTCGGAATTCAACGAAAACAGTTCCATTGGATTCGTAATATTGTATTTTTATTAGATTTCAAATTTTGTATTGATCGGTGTTGTTGTGCGAGCGTACGATATATAAACGCGTTGAAAATTTAATTGATAATAATCGATTCAAAAAGCTATCTTCCACATACGATCGAATTAGGACTCGAAATATTTTTCGTTGCATTCAGAATAGGGGTATAACATTATAAACACCTAGTGGAATGCCTCGATAGGAGGTTGAAAAATTTAAGTTGTGTTTTCGAGACGATTTAAATTTGAAATTTAAATACAATAGGTAATTGTTGACTAGTCAAAAGCCATCAGCCTACTTTCTTTCACCGTCAAACCTTTTTCTTCGCATTAGAGCTTTTTGTCTCCTCTTCAGAACACTGTCGCCTTCCTCTTTCACGTCAACGTCAAGTCTTGCCCCTCCATTTCCCTGTTAAAAATCACGTACCTTATCCTTTTTTCCTTCATCTTTTCACAAATTCAAAATAAACAAAATCAATGGCTGCAGCTAAATCAAAACCCAAATCCAGGTTACGCATCAAATTGAAATCGTTTTATTCACGTAAAAAAAAGAGGGAGCACACGCACGCGCTCGCGTGTGCAACATGGGAGGTGATTGTCGATCGACAAGGCAAAGGCGAATCGCGTGAGCTCGAGTTCGTGATAGCAGCAATGTCACGATAGGATGGCGTCGGCAATGAAAGGGTTTTCGACTAGGTGTTCGCGCAGGGTCAAATCGCGTTCTGGAAGCGGGCAGTTTTCGATTGAAACTTGGTGGCTGCGGCATGTACTGGCGATGTGGCGCACGATGGTCGATTTAAGGTTTAGGTTTCGCATTGTAGCCGTGCAGTGTTTCCGCGTCGAAATCAAGTCATTGGAAAGGCAGCAATCGCGACAGCAGGGAGTTCGAATTTGAGGTATTGGGTGAATTCAAGGTTGGGCATCGCGCCAGGCAATGGATGGCGATTGTGGATTCCTATCGAGTTGAGGTAGTTTAGTTCTGAACATTTTAAATTGAACATTTTAAATTCAAATGTCACTGTAAGTTTAAAACATATCAGGACATTAACTGCTTAGTATTTGCAGTTTCGTTTAATTTCATAAGTAAATATATATGGGTTGCAGAAAGTAAATCTACCATAGCTTGCAGTAAGGTCCACTTTTATATATATATACGAAGTGATTAAACACACACACACACACGCAGATTTTATATATTTACTTAAAAACAGAAGAATATTATATATAGACTAAGTTTTGGAAATATAAGGATTTATAGGAAGATTTGATTTTTAAAATCTATATGGGTTATTTTTATGAATATAATTATGTAGTTTCTAAGATAATATAATATAAAAAATATATGCCTATATTCATTTTAAATCTACTAGTTTATTTTTAAATATGTATTTGGGATTCATTTATTTATTTAATAAATTTATTTTGATTATTAAGAACTATTAAAAGAAAATTTTGTTAATTAAATTATTAGTTGAATTAAAAATTGTAAAATGGTAAATTGAATTGTTCAATTTATTTCGAATATTAATAAAATCATATGATTGTTATACAGGGTTTTAAATCGTGAAGAAATAGATGGAATGGAAATGGATTGCAAATTTAAAAAAAAAGGTCAAAAAAATTTGTTTAATTTTAAATAGTTAAATTTAAAATGGTTGATTGTGTGCTTGGATGATAAATTATAATCAGTTATATGAGTTTAGACCCTATGCGTCGCATAATAGCGGATGTTATTATACTAAATCCATGTACCGCGATATTCCACCTCGAAATGGAATTGGTATTATATGTATTTGGAGTTGTTGATTTCCCACATTATATAGCGGATGAGGCCCTATGTGCCGCATCATAGTGGATGATATTTGATAAATCCCATATACCGCGATATTCCACCTCGAAGTGGAATTGGTATTTAATTGTTATGCTAACGTCTGTGGATGCAGGGAAAACAGGTTGGACGGATCCAACTGGATTCCTCAAATAATTGAATTTATTTTAATATTGTGTGTTGATCATTTATTATCTGTATGTGACTATTTGTGATTGAAACTGTTGGAGGCTATAATATAGCCAAATATATTTTTGGTATCGTAGGATACCAGAAATAAATAAAATTTGATTTTTGAAATTTAATAGAAAATTTATGGTAAATTGATTTTAGAAAATTGGATAAATTTATAGATGGAATTTGTTTTAAAAGATAATGAATTTGGTGTTGAAATGAATATAGAAAACAATTTTGGAAATTGATTTGGTATTTGAAAATAAATTTGGAAATCAATCGTATATAAATGGATATTTAGAAGTTTAAATTCACAATGGGAATTTATAAAGGAAAGGGAAATTTGTTTTAAAAAATAAACATTTGGTTAGTTTTAAAAGTGTGAAAGGAATTTGCATATTCATAACGTAAATTTAAAATAAATCAAGAAAGATTTACTAATTGATTTGAATGAACCATTTTGAAATGAAAAATGTATTTTCCCTGAAAAGCTGAGTATGATTTCGAAGTAGCCTATAAATATAAACTGAAAATTTTTAAGGATGGTTTTAGAAAGGATACTTCGGATAAATTATTTTTTTAACTGGTTTCAAATCTCTAAAGTACGGATTTGTTTAATTACTTATAGAAAGGATTATTTTAAAGGTTCAAATTGATATTTGTTTTAGGAAACGATTATTTAAATAGTTATACCTTATCTACTAATTTTATTTTAAAAATTAGTTGGGAATTAAAATCTTATATGTGATAATTAGTATAATGTTTTCATAACCAATATTTTAAGTAAGTATTTAAGATGGTTTTATTTTAAATGTTCCAAGAATATTTTGGATAAGTGATTTGAATTATTTTAACTTGGCAGGTTTCCAATGGAAATGAATAAATATTTGGAAATGTTTTCCACGTAAGGAAAAGTGACTTGAAATTTGCTTTCAAAGTATTGAAATGTGGAAAGTAACTAGAAATCTGTTTTCAAATGGTTGAAGTGTGAAATGTATCTTGCGGAAATATTTTGAAAATAAATAAATTGGGAAATTTATTTAAAATCCAGCAAATTGTTGTGAATGTTGATTGATAGTTAAATAACCGACTATCAATATTTGACTTTAAACGACATTTGAATTTCGATGCGACCGGAGGTCGGATTCCAAGTGGATATCCGAAAACCACATCGAACCTTTGTGATTGTGATAGATCTTTTGTTTAAAAGATAAAAGTGAAAATTGTTGTAATTTGTTGAAATTTGAATGTAACGCTTATTTTTTAAAAATAAGCGCTCGTTATTCGGATTAGCCGGGAGAGGACCTTGTGTCATAAAATCCATTCCGAATAACGATACGACGAAAGGGGATTGTATTTGAAGACGGTGTTGAAGACCGAGTATTTTCGAAAGCGAAAGGATTACCTGTCGAATGTCTTTGCACCGAGTTGCTCCGGTATAGAGATTTTATCACCTTTGTGATGGGGATTCCGGACGTGATGTGTGAATATCCGGGTTTGCAAGGGCTTCCTTGAAGTGCCTTCGATTCCGTTCGATCCCGGAACGGACTTGTATGGATGTGTTGTATGACATTACACTTTGAGATGTAAAGCTGGTTTCTATCAAATACATTTCTGTTGGTGGCGAAGAATTTATTCTCTTAGCTTAACACCCTTCTCTGAGACGTACGAGCTCAGAGGTTATGTAGTTGATTGTTACTAGTAATGCATTCCCAATTTGGTAACGTGATATACGAAGTGTTGCTGATCATTTGTTGATCAAACCATGACTTTGTGAAAAGTGTAGCCTTGTGGACGAGACCTCATCGGACATCACACCTCGGAAATGGTCGAAATAGGAAAGATGCGGCAAGGTTATCAGGGTCGCGCCCTTTAGGGCATGTCATTTCCTTCTGGAAAAGGGTGGTATCATGGTATGGAGCCCAGATACTTAACCTATGTGGTTGCCGCAAATCTATTACTCTTTGTGGTTGTTGCTTTGTGATTAAAGATACTCGGATAAAGGTCGCAAACGACCGGGGGATGGCATACTGGAGTAGTAGTTATCTAGTTACAGAGGTAATCCGGCCTTGTGTTGGCAGAGATCTGGGTAGGTTCTCGGGACGTCCCTCAAGAAGCGTACCCATATGGCAGTAGGAAGTTCCTTAGCCTGACCATTTGTTGGAAATCCAAACTCCAATACGCGCCTTGTACGGTTTTAGTTGTATAACCTGCCATTTACTTATGGTAGTCGCCACTGTTTAGATGGTAGTTATAGTAGGCATAGTTCGGAATGTCTATGCTGGCTAAGATTAATATTATGCTTTCGAAATGTTTTATGCACTATGCACTAATAATAATATCGAAAGAATTTTGCGTATTAAGCACGTTTGACTATCATAAGGAGAAATCTCCTCCAATTCTGCGTTTGCATTGTGTGTGTGGCGGGAGGCCTTATGGTAGTTTCATTTTCCAAAAAGCATAGCAGATTTCTTTTTATTTTCTTTGTGAAATAACTGTTTTAAGATCTCACACCAGTCCCACGACTGACTTGGAGTTTATTCTTCCCTTTCTAAACTCTGGGTGCCCATAATTTTTCCACATGAGCAGCCTAGAGTCAGGTCATCATTATTCTTACTTTTTACATTTTACTTTGATGTTCTCCTACGCATACATACATATAAACAATTGTGTGTGTGTGTGTATATATATTCATGTATGATTGTTTATCCCAAGATAAAATAATTGTATTTATATGTATTTTACGTGAGTCTAGATCCATCATTTTCTTTACCAATTCAAACCCAAGATATCAACTATGTCCTCCTCCTTCGCTCTTGCTTTGGCCGGCCAAATCATTGGCCTTATGAGCTTCCGTTCCACTTCAAATTTTTATATACACATGATTTTCAATACCTATCAACACAAATCAAATAAAATTTTATAATTAATATTTTACAAATTTTAATTAATTAATTTAATTTATAATATTAATTTAATTACATTGGGTGGTATTTGGAGTATTCAACATTACGGTTGTGTGACTCTTAGGTGTAGATCCAATCGGTGATTAGTATCGAACAATTTGAACATTAATGTTCACACATCACCTTGCTGGCGGTATGATAGTTTGATCGAATTTATCGTTTTCACATTTCGGTAAAATCCAGTTTGTTAGAAATGCAGATTACGGATCTTAAGGCTGAAATAACACTATAGAGGGGATGAATAGTGTTATGTGGATTTTCTAAATCTTTTTGAATCTTATGTACTTTACTCACCAACAAATGCAATTCACAAAAACAGATATAATCATAGAATCAGACACATATGCAAATACTAAATAAAGGTACTAACGGAAAGAACACACCAGGATTTTATACTAGTTCGGAATTACCCCACATCCAGTCCTGCACAAATTGTATGGATTTCTTTTCAAAATAATCATCCAGATTACACCCTCGGTTTCAAGGCTACGAGGTACACCCTCCTGTATTCGAGTCCGGGGGAAACTCTCTTGATTTAACTAGGATACAAGATCACCTAATCGATTTCCGGGGCAACGATCACACCCAATTGATTTCAAGGCTCAACCGCACCTTTTACTCAACAATTTGATTTACAAATTTTCTTATAACTCTGAATAGCACTGAGATCTTATGGAGAGAGTGGCAGAGAGTCAAACAAAAGATAATCATTATAAATAATTTGATGTTCTCCTTCAAATAATTGTGTATAAATCATATATAGTATTTGCATACATATAAATACAATTATTACATATAAATACAATTATTACAATCATACATGAATATATATATATATATATATATATATAAGAAAGTTTTATATCGGATTAATACTATAATGTAGACACCACATATGCATATAAAGGGTTAATATGTCCGTTGTGGTGTAAGTCCCAACACTTAGATACAATCATGTTAAACCATATACACTGTATATGCTGCATGTGCACATATATGTGTATATGATACACATATGCACAATAGATATTAAATATACAGTCAAATAAAATCCTTTTATTAATAGATAAAATGAAATAATGATTTTATTTAAAATTTATTTAGATGAGATCTAAATCAATTTATACTTCATAGGCCCAATAAGATTCAAAATGATAATTTTTTTTATTCACCCACATAACCCGCTGCATGCTGGCCCAGATCCAATAGTGTTCACATTGAAGCTCCACAGTATTCTCAAGTCGAGGAATTGCATAACATGTCATCCTCAGATTTCATGTTTGACCCAGATGTCATTAACCATCAAGAAACTCTCGGATGAGTCATTCCACCTTTATTCAATAACTACGAGTATGTAATCTCTTAGTGTCTCCAATAGCCATAAGTAATACGCCGCTCAACATTTGGAGAGCGTTACGCACTTCGGTCTAAACTAATGTATCGTTATTTTTTTTGAAACATCTTGAATAGGAATATTTAAAATAAACATAATTTTATTTTGTGATTAATTACTCATGATTGCAACTATTTACAACTATAATCACATGACATTTTATTTAAGAATTTTCTTATTAATATACTTGAAATTAATTACTCAATTAAATATATTAAATATGACAAAGTATATTAATGAAAACAAACATTAATATGAATAAGATCGATCATAAAATTGGATATACATATATAACAATTTACATAATTACCCATAAAGCATACCACTAACTCTTTCATGATTTGCCCAACTTTCAGCATGAAAGTTTTCAAAATTCTCACACATGGTATTTCAATGGCTTAAGTTGGCTTTTACACACAAAGCTTAACCTTATTCACACCATATAGTCATGAACACTACTGCGCTATAGATATGAATAATGTGCCTCTACTGATGATAGAAACAACTACATTATTATTTACTATTTATGAAACATATGTTCCTAATCTTTCACAAAAGTCTCAATGCTTAACACTAGTGTTTGCATTCCTTTTTCTCAATTTTGAACCATCCACTAAAATATAAAAATAAAAAGGAATTTCAAATACCTCAACAGACATGAAAAAGCCGACAAAAATCCAAATATTGTTCAAATAAGGATATTGTAATTCTCAATAAAATCTCAAACGGAATAAAACAAAAACAACCAATCTTACAGTTCATAAAGGCTAGTCTGCTAAACAACACCTATGAAGAAACAACGTCATGCTCACAATCAAGCTCTAGTTCCAATGTATTTGAGAACACAAATATGCCCTTCTCCCAACCGTCCCAACCAAATCTTTGCCTTCCTCTAAGGCCTCGTTTAGCCGGGCGAGAAGAGTTACATCGGTTGGAAGCCTCAAATCATCTTTTGTACTTCAATTATTGGTTAAAAGACTCACAAAACCACCTTCATAAATGTCAATAATTGATAGTTAGTATGGTTGACATGAGGAACATCACAATTATGGGAGAACGACACAATATCCTCAAGCTTCTTCTAATTGAAGGTATCATGTAACATCCCGCCTTTTTGTACGCTTAAGTAGACACACGTGCCATCTCTAACCATACAGAAGGACGGATTGTTATAGGATAGATAAGAAAAGCAGAGAAAGAAGAAAACAAAATAGAATTTCACAGTGGAACGATAAAATATAATAATCAAATAAACAGCTCATGAAGCTGTTTACAAAACATTTGATTATACTTATACAATACATATCAGAGTTATGCATACCAGAGAATAAAAAAATGCAGCGGAGTACATGATGAAGTGAATAATATAGTAAATAATAGTAATGCAATCTTCGTCTTCGTTCTCCAGAAGTAAGGTCTTCAAATCCTGAAATGCTCAGTCTGACCCGAGCAAATTGAAAAAACAAAACATTCGAGTCAGAACTAAAAGATCTTATGTAAGTTAAATCAATGGTAAATAAATATGAGTGGAACGGCGTCAGAGATTTTTACGGGATTTGACATCTCCTATCCAGTGTCAAACGTCAGTGAGGTAACTTAAGAGATGCTCGGGATTCACATCTCCCAAGGATCTGTTAAACTATTTACTATATAGTAATATTTCGCTATTATAGTAATGTCTATAGTAAAATAAACTTACTTTTAAATAGCGTTAAGGCTTTACATTTTCCACCTTAACACGTAATAGTCACAATAGTCCATTCGGTATCAGCGCACGGGAGACTACCCTAAATACTCCACTGGCTACGGAGAAATCCAAACTCGTACAAGGCACGCTAGGGTAGGTGACATGACACACAAGGCAATGCCAGGGTAGATATACCAATTACTATCCGGACTGGTGGTGACGCATAGCGCGCAGCTACCGCCCACATCGAGCCACATCCTAAATCAAAAATCAAAAGTGGCCACCAAATGAATCTCCAAGTCAGAATATAATATCGAATGAGTGTGTCCGATAGTAGGAGCTACCTCACTGGCCCGGAATCACTCCTGTTTTAGCCACCTTATGCCAACTCACGGGAGTCGGGTCCACGTATATACCTCAAAGGAAACGCCGCCATCATCCTACTTCATTCTGAAATCTCCACCGCGTACACGGTTGTTAAAGTGGTTTTTCGAGTTGGCAGAGAGTGCGACAACTTCCGATTCCAGTCTCTTTAACAACCAAACGTTATTATAACACCGGGTCTTTTCAAAATAGTATATACTTTTAAAACCAGAATATAATATCCATTTCAAACCCATATAAATACGATATCATTTCCGTTTTAAAAACCCAAATCAATATGATATCTTTTTTATAAAACCCAAATCAATAAAATATCATTTTTATTTCAAATATATCATCTTTCCCAAAATCATAGCACTTTCAATGTTATAACACTTTGAAACCAAACACTTGAAATTATAACATTCTCAAATCATAATACTTTGAAATTCGTAACTTTGAAACATAACTTCCATCACTTAAATGGTTCAAATATTAAAATACTTTATATAATAAATAGCTTCTTCAATTTCGCAAATCAATTCCAAAACAACTCGAATTCCAAAATTTTATATTTAAACCAAATCCCAAATTATAAATTTCAATACAATTCAGTTTCCAAATAAACTATTTCAAATTATATTGATTTCACAACCGATTGATCCACGAAATAAACCCTTTCAAATTCAGTATATTTCAAGCTTTACGTATTCAACAATTTCAAAACTAAGTTTGATACAATTCAGCAATTTAATTTTCTATTATTTAGTTTTACAATATTTTACTTAAAAAATCCATTATAATTTAGATATAACCCAAATTTCAAATAACTGAATATTTCCTTAAATTTAATTGTACTTGAAATATTTATTTAAATCACTCTAAACCAAAATCAAGTTATAAAAATCATATCCTTTAAAGCCCCAATTTTATTTAAATTTCAAATCAAATTTATTCGAGTATAATTCTTAAATAATTTAATTCAAACCAAGTTCATATTCATCTTCCAACCTTAATTTTATTTAAGTCATTATAAACTCTATATCCAATATAACTTAAACCGATACTTAACCATATTATATAAAACAATCAAACTTTATTATTTGGCTTATTTTATATTTCCAAACAAATTTACACATAGCTAAAAATAAATAGTAAAATAACATTATATAACATCTGAAATCAATATTTATATAACCTATATATTTCTTTACAAAACCATAGAAAACATTTCAAAATATTTTTTACATATAGACCGTGATGTCTGTATATAATTTTCTATACTATGATTGAGTGATACAGATATTTATCATTTCAATCCGTAATTTAAAACATAAATACGGTTATACATCATTTCAAACCACAATCCCGAATGAAATAAAATCCATAACAACTTGCAGTTTATAATAATAAATAATACAACATCCATTCATCCAATATCAATCATCAAATATTTATCATAATCATCATCCAATTCAACCAATAACATCAATATATAACAAAAAATAAGTAACAGGCATTTACTGGCAGTTTATATTCAATAAGAAATTAAATAACAATTTAACTGGCAGTTTATATGCAATGATAAATTAAATAACAATTTAATTCAACAATTGAGATGATGATTAAAAATAGGCCAAATATTCATAAATAAATTTCTAATCACATCATAAATCAATTTAACAAACATAAGAAATTTCAGAAGTTGTGAGTGGGTTAAAAATCTCACCTTTTGAATTTAAATCCTATTTAAACCCAAAATTTGAACAGTCATAGAATCCTTCCAAACCTACGTCAAAATGTCCGAAATTTCAATATGAACATAGCGGAGAAAACCGCACGTGAAACAGACTTCGTATGCAACAGTTATGTTAGTTAAAGTGGCTTGAAATTTAATTTATATAAAACAAAACAGAACTAAGCTCACCACACCAAATTCAGACATGTCAGCGTCCCTACTCTTCGACCACATGCGCATAGATGCTCCAAGCCCTAGCAGATGAACGTGCACGAAACTGCAGTCGCCACTGCTCCAGCAATTTTCGCCACCGCCTCATTCGTCTGCGACCCACTCAGGCAACGCCATTTGCCAGAGCTCGACGAGCCGCACCCCTGCCTACCGCCGATAACGTCTTCGGTCAAGAATTTCCCCGCGCCGCCGTATAGGTTTCGAACCCTAATCGATGAATTGTCGTCGATCTAGGCGCTGACTTCACGAATGAACAACACCGATGGCCTATGTTCCATCTCCTCTACACGATGGTACAGCCGATTTAACGATCCAATGACGTTCATCGGAACGTGATGAACGGTAGATAATTGTTCTCAGATTTCTAGACAAACAGAAGTTCAGATTGGAAAATGAATTGCAGATTCGATATGCGCTCGTCGAGAGCTTCAGATCGATATATAATTTGATATAGTTTGAGGAGATTTAATTTTTGATTTGATTTTGAATTGCAATTGACTTTTTTTTGGTTTGTCTGCCATTGAGAAAGAGGAGCAATAGGACTTGTACATATAAAAATGTGTAATAAGAAGTAGGCTAGAGTTTATAACAAGGTATATATAGACAAAGCTGAAAAATAGAGGAACGGATACGATTGATTTGGACCATTGAACGATAATGGCCCGAAAGCCCGTTCTGACTCCAGAACGAAATTGGACGAACCCATATATCATATAGATGTTTTAAAATATTTTAAAATCAATGGAACATGTTTTAGGTCCAAATTCTAACGTATGAAGAAGTTATGCTAAAATCAAGTTATTTCAAATTGATTTCAATTGATTCCAATTAAATTGATTTCAAGGCGTTTCGAGTCCGTACGATCAAACGACAAGTCTGATTGCTACAAAATTTGAAATCCTACGATGATTCACCATTACGGATCCGATGAAACTAGTTTCGTCAAAATCCGAGCCAGTGGCCAAAATGGCTATTTTTACATTAATTAAATAAATTGATAATTAATTAATTAAATCAAACTTTCAATTTCAATTCTATAATTAACAACTCTTATCATTTTTAATTTCTTAAACAATTATAGTAATTTAAACAAATTCAGATGTCAATTTAACGTTGATTCATTCATCAATTTCAGTGTTCCATTTCAATTTCACTTAAATTTAGAAATTATAAATTAAAATTCCAAAAATCCATTTTATTTGACCTTTCCTCCTATTATTTAATCTATCATTATCAAATGGATGAAATCAACATTGGTTCATGATTTTTTACATAATATTCTCAATTTTTAACTTAATTTCCATTAACGTAATATTTAAATATTAAATTTCAATTATTTGCAATTAATCCAATTATTAAATTCAAATTCCAATAAATTAATAAATCTTGAATTTCAATTCTTTTTATTCAACCTATTATTATATTATGGAAAAATTTAACATCATTACATCTCACCCCCGTTATTAATTCATTAACAAATTCCAAATTTTTATTTATTTCAGATTTAATTGCCAAAATCTTATTAAATCAACAAATTTAATTATTGAAAATTTACGGGTCGTTACACTCTCCCTCACTCAAAACTTTTCGTTCCCGAAAAGCAAAAAGAAAGAAAAAGAAGAATTAAGAATCAATATATCTTATTTAAAATATTAAATTTATAAAGAAATAAACTTACAAAATTAATTAATTTAAATAAAATATACCAATTTATAACCATTAAATCTTTTTATACTCAAATTAATAAAGTTTGAAAAATATTTTTCAGAATTTTCTAAGTCCAAAATTTACGGAAAATTTCGGCAGAGTCCCCCTTATACAGAGAGGTTCGGAAGAAAATATAATATCAAATATAACAATATACAACATATATTTTCCAAAATAATATATATCAATACGGGAAAAACAATATAATAGCACTATAAAATCGTAATCCGAAAACGTACCTATTTGTCGGGCAATCAACGCTTAATTATGAAACCAAAAGCAGTAGCAATTGCTTCCATAACCTGTATTTCACTTATATAATCTAAAAGAGTTAATAATAATATAAAATGAGATATTTAAAGTTGTTTCAATCAATAGTAAACAAATCAACATAACAACAATCAATTGCAACCATCAGCATACACATCAAATACTAATCAACAGTCCAAGCAAGACAAACAATTGGTTTGTTCCGGTGAAGACACTTTAAATCACATAGAATAACAAATAACTATGAAGTATTCCACTTACTCAATAGTCTTAGACGAACTCAATAGATTATTCATACATCCAAGCAAATTTAAAGTATCTTTGCCCAAACAACCATAAACCAAACAAACAACAATTCCAAACAATAAATCAAGTTAATTTTTCAATTTCATTTCATGACCTTTGTTGTTTGATTTCCTTTTCATTCATATAGTGTTTTATCTTTTTATTTTACATTATTTCTTGCAAAATTTTCATTTATTACTTTCAAATATTCATTTTCATTTATTTATAGTATTCATGTTTAATTCAATTCCTTTGCATATTAATTCATTTACTTAAGTTTATAATCTTATACTTACAATACTTACTTCTTGTTATCATTATTTCAGCAACATTTCAGTTATAACTTAAGTTCACAATAATTACAATGTCAAATTCTTATTTATAAAAGAATTTCATTAAATACTTCCATTACCTCAAGTTTACTGCTTGTATAACATCCATTACCTTTTCTTATTAAACATTAGAACTTTTAATATTTGGTAAGTTACATATATGCTTCTAAGGATGTAATTGAAAGTTACACAAGTTTGACTTACTTATTTTAATTAGCAAAATATTCAATAATCATATTTTACAGATTTCATTCTTTTGATTTACAGGTTAAAAGTTTCAATTCTTGTATATTTAATTCATAACTTACCATTTAATTTCTTATTTTCATTTAGAAGTTCCCATTATTAATTAGTTACGCTCCATTTCACTACAATAATTGAAACTATTAATTAATGGAACTTAAGAACTAAATACCGTGCTCCATTTTATATCATTTTAAAATAATATATAAATGTATATACTTACAACTTATATATATCCAACTATATTGAAAACAATCCAAAATATATATTTGTTTATCAAATAAATCTAAAGTAAAACTACTACAGTGGCCTTCCCACTTTGAAACTCGAAAATGAACGTCGATGATGCATGCACTCATCACCAAAATTATTTTCTAGTGACAGAGAGGGGAGTATAGAACTTATTTATTTCCAAAGTTTCTTTAAAGCAATTCTTTCAAATTATATTGAATTATTTATATCAGAAAATACTTGTAAACAATATTATTATATTCCAAAATCATTTGAAAGAAATTTTCAAAACCCCGGAACTTTAAGTCTAGATTTTCAGTTTTCATTTATTTTATTTTCTTCAAATTTTATTTCCAATCAATACTTATAAATTTCACTACCTGACAACCAATGTATTACAACCAAATATAACCTTTATAAAAAATTTATTTTATATATAGAAAATATAATAGGCAAAATTATTTCATTCACCTACATTCAAAACAAATATTGTGTCGGTCTTTCCTATTAAGTATTTATAAATCCCTATTGATGTCATAACGTCCTATGTACCAACCAGAATTTAGAAATACAAAACGGAATAAATTAACACAATATCAAAACCTTTATAACACTAACAAATACGCTCTCTCATATATATACTCTCAGCGACTCATCATAGGATATTACTGCCCTATTAATAAAGAGTCAGACCCCACAAAGCTAAGGTTTGTCACAAAACCAAAGCTCGGATACCGATGTGACCCGCCTTTTTGTACGCTTAAAAAGACACACGCGCCATCTCTAACCATACAGAAAGGCGGATTGTTATGGGATAAATAAGAAAAGCGGAGAAATAAGAAAACAAAATAGAATCTTACAGTAGGACGATAAAATATAATAATCAAATAAACAGTTCATGAAACTATTTACAACATATTTGATTATACTTATACAATACATATCAGAGTTGCACCAGAGAATAAAAAATGCAACGGAGTACATGATGCAGTAAATAATATAGTAAATAATAGTAATACAATCTTCGTCTTCGTTCTCCAGAAGTAAGGTCTTCAAATCTTGAAATGCTCAGGCTGACCCAAGCGAATTGAAAATACAAAACACTCGAGTCAGAACTAAAAGATCTTATATAAGTTAAATCAATGGTAAATAAATATGAGTGGAATGGCAACAGAGATGTTTACGGGATTTGACATCTCCTATCCAGCATCAAACGTGAGTGCGGTAACTTAAGAGATGCTCGGGATTCACATCTCCTAAGGATCCGTTAAACTATTTACTATGTAGTAATATTTCGCTATTATAATAATATCTATAGTAAAATAAATTTACTTTTAAATAGCGTTAAGGCTTTACAGTTTCCACCTTAACACATAATAGTCCCAATAGTCCATTCAATATCAGCGCATCTCCAGATTGGGAGACTACCCTAAATACTCCACGGGCAACGGGAGAAATCCAAACTCGTACAAGGCGCGCTAGGGTAGGTGACACGGCACACAAGGCAATGCCAGGGTAGATATACCAATAACTATCCGGACTGGTGGTGACGCATAGCGCGCAGCTACCGCCCACCTCGAGCCACATCCCAAATCAAAAATCAAAAGTGGCCGCAAAATGAATCTCCAAGTCAGAATATAATATCGAAGGAGTGTGTCCGATAAGAGGAGGTACCTCACTAGCCCGCAATCGCTCCTGTTTTAGTCACCTTAAGCCAACTCACGGAAGTCAGGTCCACGTATATACCTCAAAGGAAATGCCTGCACCATCCTACTTCATTCTGGAATCTCCACCGCGTACACAGTTGTTAAAGTGGTTTTCGGAGTTGGCAGAGAGTGTGACAACTTCCGATCCCGGTCTCTTTAACAACCAAACGTTATTATAATGTCGTGGTCTTTTCAAAATAGTTTATACTTTTAAAACCAGAATATAATATCCATTTCAAACCCATATAATACGATATCATTTCTGTTTTAAAAAACCCAAATCAATACGATGTTATTTTGTAAAACCCAAATCAATAAAATATCATTTTTATTTCAAATATATCCTCTTTCCCAAAATCATAGCACTTTCAATGTTATAACACTTCGAAACCAAACACTTGAAATTATAACATTCTTAAATCATAATACTTTGAAATTCGTAACTTTGAAACATAACTTCCATCACTTAAATGATTCAAATATTGAAATACTTTATATAATAAATAGCTTCTTCAATTTCGCAAATCAATTCCAAAACAACTCGAATTGAAAAATTTTATATTTAAACCAAATCTCAAATCATAAATTTCAATACAATTCAGTTTCCAAATAGACTTTTCCAAATTATATTGATTTCACAACTGATTGATCCACAAAATAAACCCATTCAAATTTAGTATATTTCAAGCTTTACGTATTCAACAATTTCAAAACTAAGTTTGATAATTACAATTCAGCGATTCAATTTTCTATTATTTAGTTTTGCAATATTTTACTTAATAAATCCATTATAATTTAAATATAACCCAAAGTTCAAATAACTGAATATTTCCTTAAATTTAATTATACTTCAACTATTTATTTAAATCACTCCAAACCAAAATCAAGTTATAAAAATCATACCCTTTAAAGCCCCAATTTTATTTAAATTTCAAATCAAATTAATTCGAGTATAATTCTTAGATAATTTAATTCAAACCAATTTCATATTTATCGTCCAACCTTAATTTTATTTAAGTCATTATAAACTCTATATCCAATATACTTAAACCGATACTTAACCATATTATATAAAACAATCAAACTTTATTATTTGCATCAAACAATCAAACTTTATTATTTCCAAACAAATTTACACATAGCTAAAAATCAATAGTAAAATAACATTTATGTAAAATCTGAAATCAATATTTATATAACCCATATATTTCTTTACAAAACCATAGAAATCATTTCAAAATATTTTTTTACATATAGACCACGATGTCTATATATAATTTTCTATCCTATGGTTAAGTGATACAGATATTTATTATTTCAATCCGCAATTTAAAACATAAATACGGTTATATATCATTTTAAACCGCAATCCCGAATGAAATAAAATCCATAACAACTTGGAGTTTATAACAATAAAAAAATACAACATCCATTCATCCAATATCAATCATCAAACATTTATCACAAACATCATCGAATTCAATCAATAACATCAATATATAACAGAAAATAAATAATAGGCATTTACTGACAGTTTATATTCAATAATAAGCTAAATAACAATTTAACTGGCAGTTTATATGCAATAACAAATTAAATAACAATTTAATTCAATAAATTTAATTCAACTGGGATGATGATTAAAAATAGACCAAGCAGTCGTAAATAAATTTCTAATCACATTATAAATCAATTTAACAAACATAAGAAATTTTAGAAGTTGTGAGTGGGTTAAAACACTCACCTTTTGAATTTAAATTGAATTTAAATCCAATTTAAACCCAAAATTTAAACTGTCTTGGAATCCGTCCAAACCCATGTCAAAATGTCTGAAATTCCAATACGAACCTAACGGAGAAAACTACACGTGAAACAGACTTCGTATGCAAGAGTTATGTTAGTTAGAGTGGCTTGAAATTTAATTTATATAAAATAAAACAAAACTAAGCTCACCACACCAAATTCAGACACGTCAGCGTCCCTGCTCTTCAACCACGTGCGCCCAGATGCTCCAAGCCCTGGCAGATGAACGCGCACAAAAATGCAGCCGCCACCACTCCAGCAATTTTCGCCGCTGCCTCCTTCGCCTGCGACCCACTAAGGCAATGCCATCGGCCAGAGCTCGACGAGCCGCACCCCTGCCTACCGCCGATAACACCTCCGGTCAAGAATTTCACCACGCTGCCATATGGGTTTCGAACCCTAATCGACGAATTGCCGTCGATCTAGCCGCTAACTTCACGAACGAACAACACCGATGGCCTACGTTCCATCTCCTCTACACGATGGTACGGTCGATTTGACGATCCAACGACGTTCATCGGAACGTGATGAACGACCGATAATTGTTCTTCAATTTCTGGGCAAACAGAAGTTCTGATTGGAAAACGAATGATAGATCTAAGATGCGCTCGTCGAGAGCTTCAGATCGATATATAATTTGATATAGTTTGAGGAGATTTAATTTTTGACTTGATTTTGAATTGCAATTGACCTTTTTTTTTGGTTTGTCTTCCATTGAGAAAGAGAAGCAATAGGAATTGTACGTACAGAAACGAGGAATAAGAAGTAGGTTAGGGTTTATAACAAGATATACATAGACAAAGCTGAAAAATAGAGGAACAGATACGATTGGTTTGGATCGTTGAACGATAATGGCCCGAAAGCCCGTTCTGACTCCGAAACGAAATTGGGTCAACCCATATATCAAAATAGATGTTTTAAAATATTTTAAAATCAATGGAACATGTTTCAAGTCCAAATTCTATAGTATGAAGAAGTTATGCTAAAATCAAGTTATTTCAAATTGATTTCAATTGATTCCAATTAAATTGATTTCAAGGCGTTTCGAGTCCGTACGATCAAACGGCAAGTCCAATTGCTACGAAACTTGAAATCCTACAATAACCATTACGGATCCGATGAAACTGGTTTCGTTGGCCAAAATGGCTATTTTTACATTAATTAAATAAATTGATAATTAATTAATTAAATCAAACTTTCAATTTCAATTCTATAATTGGCAATTCTTATAATTTTTAATTTTTTAAACAATTATAGTAATTTAAACAAATTCAGATGTCAATTTAACGTTGATTCATTCATCAATTTCAGTGTTTAATTTCAATTTCATTTAAATTCAGAAATTATAAATTAAAATTCTAAAAATCCATTTTATTTGACCTTTCCTCCTATTATTTAATCTATCATTATTAAATGGATGAAATCAACATTGGTTCATGATTTATTATGTAATATTCTCAATTTTCAACTTAATTTCCATTAACATAATATTTAAATATTAGATTTCAATTATTTGCAATTAATCCAATTATTAAATTCAAATTCCAATAAATTAATAAATCTTGAATTTCAATTTTTTTTATTCAACCTATTATTATATTATGGAAAAATTTAACATCATTACATCTCATTCCCGTTACTAATTTATTAACAAATTCCAAATTTTTATTTATTCCAGATTTAATTGTCAAAATCTTATTAAATCAACAAATTTACTTATTGAAAATTTACGGGTCGTTACATATCAATTGCTACAAAATGACACTTGGCATGACCGCGCTTACTGGTTTTCGATGTTGAAACCTCAACAACCTTGCAAGGACGATCCTTGATGGCAATGTATCCATATTTGTGAATGGTTCCATCTTGCTAGGGTAAATTTTTGATGCACCTACATCTGCTTGCGAATCGAAATGATGCTTTTCATCCGATATATTTTTTACACATCCTCTTCTATTGGCTAGACTAGATTTCAGTTTTACATTTCATTAAAATTATATTCCGACAACAAACCACGTAAGAAGTCAGAGTTTCATTCTAATAGTCAATGATTTATCAAAGAAATAGTTTTATTGAGTTAATTCTTTTTACAATTGCAAGGAAATAAATAAATAAGTATAAAAAGAAGAAAAAAAGAAATTAACAAAGAAAGTGAATTACTTTTTGAGAATTGCCGTTTCAACCGGCAAAAAATTCAACCGGCGAAAACAGATCAGAATTCAGTGCGGAAGTTATATGAATCACTGTAGCCTCCGAATTTCCGTATTCCCCGTTTCTTTCTTAAACTGGTTGAAGAAGCATGACACTTTCTTTTTTACGAGGAAAAGGGTGAACAAGGAGCGGCAACCCAACTATTTCAAATTAAAATTCAAGTATAAGAAATTTGAATAAAGGATCAGGTAGACATATGTTCTCAACAGCATCGTCGAGATGCCGCTAAGTTCAGTTATCGCCATCCATGGAACGGAAGCCCGAATTCCCGGCGAGCAATCCTAGCCAGCCGGTCAGCAACGAAGATTTCAATCTTAATCACAAACTCAGTACCAATAATTCAGCCTCTTCTCTTTCTTCTTCTCATCGGCCTGACAATTTTGTCAGCCAGATTAATGCTGTTTTTAAGCGGCACAAACCCCTCGGTAATTTTTTTTTCCTTTTTTTTCCCGTATATCTTGAAGTTGGTTTCTAGGGTTTCCAGGCAGATAGTACTTTTAGAATGCAGAATATAAAATAAAGCTGGACTCTGAAGAAATTTTAACTGCTTGCTGATGGTTTGGTGCTTAAATTGAAACCTGCCTTCTGGAAACGATTGTTTCTGTGTTCGATCAATTTAGTCCCTTGCTTGCTTGCGTAAGAACTGCAATAAAATAACAATGAAAATCAGTTGCTTATTACTTGTTTGGTGTTTTAAAACTGTTTGGGTCAATGAGTTGCATCTGGAATCCTTGGTCGAGTCTCATAGATTCTGGTGATGCTGTTTGCCTAGAACTCAAGGTTTGTAGATATGCAAGAATTGAGAAGTATATTATAAGGCTGCTTAAGCGTTACTTGGAAGCAGTAATTGTTAGGGGTTTTTCCTATTTCTTGTTAGCGAGCAAGTAAAATGCAATGCTAGTCAAAGCAAGTAAAATGAAAATGCTATTCAAAGCTATCCTTGTAAAGAAAACTGAAAACTCTATCCACTGACTGTTGGGTATAGTCCTTCTTTTGTATTCATTTATTTATTTTCAATAACATTTGCATCTGTACAAACATGAAGAAGTCATAAACAATATCAATTTTTTTTTTGAATAATGACACACATTACCAATTTTTTTTTGGATAGATTATTGGTTCTCTAACACGGTCTCAAAGCTAGATTAAGTCAGCTTGTTAAACTTAACTTCCATATGCATTCCATATTGTCTAGTGCAACTGTTTACTTTTTTATGCACATGGCACTGTTGAGAAAAATCCTACAATTGAGAATTGTTATCATATGTTTCTTGATAAATATGAAGAAGTCATTGTAGACTGGGATAAACAAATGGTTCTCTAATGACTACTTTTATTCGTAACACAGAGACATATTGGAAAATTTTATTTGGACACAAATTGGTGACACAGAACATGAATCGGTACATCTTAACCATTAGATCTCCTCCTCCTTATTTTCACTTCCATATAAAGATAAATATACCCAACAGTCAATATATTTGTTGTGTCAAAATTTGTTTTTATTTGTTTTGTGTCTCAATAGTCATCCTCTAAATCTGTGTGTATATGTTACAACAAATTTGATCCAAAAAAAAAAGAAGATATCTAGACTTTTTTACTTTATTACAAAAAGGGGACAAGTACACGATTATATTATCCCAATTTTATACACAACATTTTCTATCTATTTGAAGAAGAAAAGAACCACGCTTTCCCAAGAGTCATATGCCCTTTTGAAAGCGATTATGACTCATTTTGCTTCCGTGCATGAAATTATCAGTTTTTTGGGTGAGTTATTTTGTTATCTTTGATGCTGAAATGAGTCTAACGCTAGCTCCTTGTATAGGCTAGGAGAAAGGGTTTGATATTCTTCATTCATGGCAAGAGGAAATTTTCAACAAGGTTTAAAATCTCGGATTTTGATCACGTTTCATCTCAGAGTTTTCACACAAGTGGAGGAGATTTCAAATGAAATGAGTGTATCTCGGATATACGTCTAAGATTGACATCTCGGGTCTATAAAATACATCTTGAGAATATCTTGGAGTAACTTATTTGTCTAAAATTGATGTTTTAAATTTAACAATTATAATTTTCTTAGTAAAAATAAAAATTGCAACTGACTTGATGTACATAAAAAAAAGAATTGAAATTAATATTTTGGAGAAGAGTCGTAGCATGATTGGCTTAATCTATTTAGCAATGATCGAATAATATCCTCTTATTTGAACATAAAAATAAAATGAAGTATTTGTTTAGAAAGTAGAAATATGTTCGGGGAGTTGTTAAATTGTAATTGGAGTGAGTAGTTCCTTTTGATTATATGAAAACGAAAAATATTGTGTAAAAGAAGAAAAATAATAATAATTTCGGGTGAGATCTTAGATTGAAGTTCTGATCCATATTTCGGGTGTGATTGAATATTTCGGACGAGAAGAGTGTTGGGGAAATATGAACGAGATTTGGTGTCTCGTCTAAGTGTGAAAATGAGATCTCGGGCGAGACATAAGAAATTTAAGACCATGATTTTCAAACAAGAAAATAATTTCTTTTAGTATCCTGCACTTCTTTCAAGCAGCTAAGGGTCACAATGCACTTTATTTGAAATCGAAATTGTTAAATGCAGCTATGTATTATTACTTGGTCCTTAATCATGTGTTTCTATGTGACATTAAAGGTACAATGCAGAATTTTTCACGTGCAAGTAGAGTTTTGGTTCCACAAGCAGAAACATCAAAAACTGGCAACTCCACCTTTTCAGCTGTAGACAGGAAGGTACCCCAAGCAAAAGCAAATAATATAATTGATAGACCTTTACGCGATAGATTTGATCAAAACAAAGAGAGCACAGCTGAAATCAGAACAAGTTTTACTGAGAACTCATCATGTGATCCTTCTTCGATTAACTCGACAGTTACAAGCGCAAAAATTGATAACTCAACACTGCTTGTTGATCAGAATAAGGTATCTTTAGCAGCCTCCTCGTTTCATGAGGAGTTGAAGAAGGAAGAGTTCCCTTCAGCTGAGAATTTGGATATAACTTTTCAAAGTAAGCAGGTTTTCATTAAATTAGAATGGTATGAACCACATAATGTATAAGCAACAGAAGTTAGGAATAACATAGTATAACTTTATAATCTGTTGCATAGATAGGTATCTGTTTAGTGTATACGCATTTATCCTGAAACCAATCATTCACTTCAAACTTAATGTAAACATGCTATCTGAGAAGTATTTTTTAAAGAGTTGGTTTTTTTTCTTAGTTAGAACACTGAAAGGATTGTCAACCAATTAATTCAAAACTGTCAACATTGCATTCAAATTATTGATTCGAGGGGAGTCCTACAGAATCGTGCAGAAAACGAGCTGCATATATATGACAAACAGACTTCACTCATGCTTACCTCACAGCTTATTATTATACCACTGGTTGGAGTAAATAAAAATCGGTGTTTGTGAAACTTGTAGAGGAGTTTATAACCAATTACACGAACATTTTTCCTCTATGTGTACATGATAATTTATTGTCTTGTGTGTGCTCGAGTGTCGCCTGTCAACAGCTAATTATGATGTTTCCTAAACTGACTTCCCTTCATCTTGCATGACCTGCAAAGTATATGTCGGTTGAATCAAATTTGGTTATCTACACACCAAATATTGTATCGTTGCTGCTTATGGCATATTTTTTGTTTTTCTGCCTCATATATGAAAATGTGCAGGTGTTGATGCGCAAAAGACCATCGACACTAGATTGGATGACATCTCATATTATTTGCATTCTCTTGCATTGACAGAAGAACAATACAACACTCAGCAACCCTGTAGTGGTCAGGATTCGAAACAACCTGATGTACCCAACATTGATGTTGCCAAAAATGCTAGAGCAGATCACATGATAACAGAGAAAAAAGATGAATTTAGACATTATAGCACAACACAGTCTTCTGCTATAGGATATTCATGTGTCACAACAATGTCAGTTCACTCTGGACCAACATATCAGTCGATCCATGCTCCTTATTCTGTAAATAACCAATTAGATGTTTTAGTGAAGGAAAGCGATGTGCCCCAACAAAATCAACAATCTTTTCATATTACTGATGAAAAGAAAGAAAACGTAGTTTCTACAAGTGATGCCAGCAATTTGCAACCTCAGATGCCTCCTCCTCCTACTACTGTTGTTGCTGCCGTTACTAACGTTTCTTCAAATGTGGATAGCAAACCTGAAAAAGCCTCTCGTAAAAAGAAATATGATCCGGATGTATTTTTTAAAGTTAACGGAAAATTATACCAAAAACTTGGTAAAATAGGAAGTGGAGGAAGCAGTGAAGTTTATAAAGTGATAACATCTGATTGTACTATATGTGCACTTAAAAAAATTAAACTTAAAGGACGCGACTATCCAACGGCTTATGGGTTTTGTCAGGAGATTGAATATTTGAACAAGCTAAAGGGAAAACGCAACATTATACAGTTGATTAACTATGAGGTAAAATATTATACAAATTCAACATCTGGTATTATGATTAAAGGTGATCTCATTCATAATTTTTGATTTACATTTTTTTTGTTAGGTCACTGATAAATCATTGCTTCAAGAAGTCATGAATGGCTCCACGAATGTTAAAGATAAGAAAGTCAAAGATGAACAATACATTTACATGGTTCTTGAGTATGGAGAGATTGACTTGGCTCACATGCTCTCACATAAATGGAAGGAGGCGGATGACTTGAGTTTAAAAATCGATGACAATTGGCTTCGATTTTACTGGCAGGTATTTTTCTTCGACATGCTGCCTTGTTTTCTTTTTCTGAATTCAACCTTTTGAGATCCTTTCTGCGTTGAAATTCGACTATACAAACTAGTCAAGTTATTACCACTTTTGCAAATACATATAACACCATGTTTGTCTAAACAAATGACTTGATGTATGACAGCAAATGCTTGAAGCTGTAAATACCATACACGAGGAGCGTATTGTTCACTCTGATTTGAAGCCTGCTAATTTTTTGCTTGTAAGAGGCTCCTTGAAACTTATTGATTTTGGAATTGCGAAAGCTATACTGAGCGATACAACCAATATCCAGAGAGATGCCCAGGTTCTTATTCAACCATGGTTCTCTATCCAGTTTTATTTTACACCAAATACATTAGGTAATGCATACCCGACCTTGTTATCAAAATCTGAACATTGACATGATTTCCATGTGCCCCGTGACATCAATATAAGCATAAGCCGTGATGCTTTTAGATCTCTGTTTATTCCAGCAGCAATACTTAGGCTTTTGCTCTCAACTTATTTGTACTTAAGGGCTAAACGACAGAGAAATGGCTTCTTTTAAATGGTAACATAGGATGAAAAATGAAGAATGACGGATGTTCATCCATACTTCTATAGTGGGTATAAGCTAATTTTTACATATGAAGAGGAATAATCATGCTTTTGTCATTTAGGATATTCAAGCTGACACCAGTCCATGTATGAGCCATCTTTATTGATATTTGCCATTTGTTGATGTTAAAATTGGTCACCGACACCCAATTATACGTGAAAGCATCAATATCCAGTCATAGATCACATATAACATATGGTGTAGGAAATATAATGTGAAGAATAAGCAAATTAAAAAGAAAGCAAGTAAAAGAGACAAGATTTATAGTGGTTCGACTAACTCTGCCCTAAGTTCACTCCAGAACAATCTCATTTTATTATCAGAAATTTGATTACAGTTACAATCCAGAATTCCCGAATAAAAATGGCAGAGTAGCCTTTAGATGGAAGATGAAGAGAAACAAAATGAATGTCTCCTTTCTGAAGCCAAGCATGCTGTATTTATAGGTGAAACCCCGGCTATATGGCATTCTCACCTACATGGGCCCACCATAACGGTCGTCGAACCCAACTCGTCCATGCTATGTCGACCCGAGGTAGATCATACGCCGACCCGAAGCAAACCCTACGCCTACCCGAAGTAAACCCCATGCCGACCCGAAGTAACTTCCATGCCGACCCGAAGTGACTCAACCCTTGCCGACCCGAAGTAGTCCCTATGCCGACCCGAAGTGACTCCCGTGCCGACCCAAGAAACTTCCATGCCGACCCGAAGAAACTTCCATGCCGACCCGAAGCAACACCAATGCCAACCCGAAGTAACTCAACCCTTGCCGACCTTAAGTTGATCCCATGCCGACCCGAAGCAACACCCTACGCCGACCCGAAGTAGATCCTTTGCCGACCCGACCCGAGTTACTCCTTTCTCCAAGTCCCGCATCGTTTATCCATCGACTATGCTTAATCCTGGCTTCATATTATTATTATCCATAATTGATTATCCATCCATCCATTTGAACAAAATCCATAATATTTCAGCCTCGATAACCGTGCAGTCTATTGAGTTAAATCCGCCTGTATACTGCCTTCCCAAAAGGCGGGTTAACACTGTGCCCTCCAAAACATGCCTTGCCATTGGAAGGCGTGTTTTAAATTGCCATAAGTCCAAAATCCGAAGTCCATAATCTATGGATCGCCATGTTATCCAACCTAGAGTCCAATCTATTGCCAATCCAATTCCTTGATCTCTCCGGACCATTAGCGAAATTCATGACTGTTCCGAGTCGATATCCAATTTCGAATCCATCTCAAATCAATTAACCAAATCCATGATCTCTCCGTATCGTTTTATCCAAGTCCAGGATCTCTTCGGGTCTAAATCCAAATCCATAGAACTCTTCGGGTTATTTTATCCTACTCCGACCTCGACTCTTCGGTCGAGGGCTTATCTATGGTTATCCTTCTCCGGCCTCGACTCTCCGGTTAAGGACTTAATCCGTGGGGTATCCTACTTCGGCCTCGATCCCCAGCCGAGGATTTAATCCTTGATCGAGTCCATCCAGTCGCTCTTCGGCGAAGTGATTCGTAACTCGCGGTTATTGCTCTGTCTCTCTGGTTGGAGCCGTAACCGTGATCCGTGTTATTTATTACATTAATCCAAATCCAATCATTCCAGAGTTTAGTTGGTAAAGTATGAAATAAAAGCCCGTACAACCAAGAAAACTAAATAGCCATAGTATCAAAAAGAAACCGGAGTTTGCAGAAAACAGAAAAAACAAAATTTCATAAACCCGAGCGTCATGTTTCATCGTCATCTCAGAGCATGCCTAGGGACCGTCCTCGATTCCGTACATGTGTAAGTGACTTAGCCACATTACTACGGGGTTTATTACTTATTCCATGCCATAAATCCAATCAGCTAATAATAAGCCGACGATGTTGCTTTGATCAGTGCCATCTCCATTCGAGGTAGGCGGTGGCTGCTCCTGTTCCAGTGCCACTGCTTGATTTGTTATATATTGTCGCAAATGATCATTCCTCACATGTTCATCAACGATATCTTTCAAATGTCTGCAGTCATTCGTGTTGTGCCCATCCAGCTCATGTAATAGACAATGCTTTTCTGATGCCTACCCGTATTCAGAGGATTCCCTTTTTGCCGGCCATCGATGTTGGAGGCGCCCTCGAGTATCCAAATAAATCCTTTTCAGAGTTTCAGTCAAATCTTGTAAGAGTTTCAGTCAAAACCGTGTTAGAAAACTCCTCAGAGACTCTCCGGTCATCTGCTTTAGTGTTGTCAGACTCATCATATTTTTGGGTCTCGAGATGTGAACTCTAAACTGCCTCATAAACATTTCGATCAATTCTGTCCACGTACCAATAGAGCCGTTCAATTGTCTGATCCATAGTGCTGCTATATCCGTCAAATACAAATGGAAGCACCGTGCCATGACCTTCTCCGATGCATTCAGTACTTCCATGTGCCTCATATACCTTGTCAGATGTACATCGGGATTTGTCCTTTCATCATATGTCTCCAACGTTGGTAGCTTGAATTCCGGTGGATTCCTAGCTTGCCTAATCGTGAGGGCAAAGGAGCTTCTATCCACATCCTTTAAATCTTTATTTACCAATCCTCCGCTCATGGTCTATTTGATCATTTCCGCCAACCTGTCATTATTATCGAGTGGTATTCTTTGCCCGTTGTCTCCAACATGTCCCCCGAGTCCGCGAAGGTCCTGAAATCTGTTCTGCTGGACGAGCATTCATTTCCCTATCAACGCCAAACTACACAACACCACCTGGTGTCCTGCGTGGAATCGAGCCAATATGATCCGGCGACATGTCCCTGAGTGTGGAACGATCGACATTGATCGTTCTATAACGATTGGCATTGCTTTGGCCGATCGTTTCTGGTTGTTCAGGGGCTGCTCCCGATGGCTCCACTCCATCCTGTGTTTTCGTGGTTTCATTTCCTTGGTTTTGCACTCTAGCTTGTCCAATCTGTATTAATAGGTTCTGCATTATTTCCTCCTGCCTCTTCAGCATTGTTTCCTGCATAACATCCATCATCATTTCCACCTCGTCTCTGGTGATGAAGATTGAGGTCTGATTAGCTTTCGAGGAGCCTCCCGACTTCCTTCATGATTGCTCCTCTTTGTTTTTTGTCTCCTTTTTGATTGCCTGACCATTGCTTTCCAAATTCAAGTTCCAAAGCTTTCAAATCCAAAATCCAAACTTTCAAATCCTTGAATGCAAGCTCTCTCAGTGTAAGCACCAAAATGTTGGCGTCAAAATTGGCCACCAACACCCAGTTATACGTGAAAGCACCAATATCCAGTCACAGATCACAAATAGTATATGGTGTAGAGAATATAATATGAAGAATAAGCAAATTAAAAAGAAAGCAAGTAAAAGAGACAAGATTTATAGTGGTTCGGCTAACTTCGGTTTACGTTCACTCCAGAAAAATCTTTTTTATTATCAGGAACTCGAGTACATTTACAATTCAAAATTCCCGAATAAAAATGGCAGAGCAGCCTCTAGGTGGAAGATGAAGAGAAACAGAATGAAGGTCCCTTTTCTTAAGCCGAAACTGTTGTATTTATAGGTGAAACCCCGGCTACAGGGCCTTCTCACCTACATGGGTCCACCATAACGATTGTCGGACCCAACTCGTCCATTTAACGCCGACCCGAGGTAGATCTTATGCCGACTCGAAGCAAACCCAATAAAAATGGCAGAGCAGCCTTTAGGTGGAAGATGAAGAGAAACAGAATGAGTGTCCCCTTTCTGAAGTCAAACATGCTGTATTTATAGGTGAAATCCCAGCTACAGGGTCTATTCACCTTCATGTCCCACCATAACGATCGTTGAACCTAACTCGTTCATCCTATGCCGATCCGAGGTAAGATCATATGCCGACCCGAGGTAGATCATATGCTGACCAGAAGTAAACCATAGTCGACCCGAAGTAACCTTCATGCAGACCCGAAGTGACCCAACCCTTGCCAACCTGAAGTAGCCCCTATGCCGACCCGAAGTGACTCCCGTTCCGACCCGCAGTAACTTCCATGCCGACCTGAAGCAACACCAATGCCGACCTGAAGTAACTCAACCCTTGCCGATCTGAAGTTGATCCAATGCCGACCCGAAGCAACACCCTATGCCGACCTGAGGTAGATCCTTTGCCGATCCGAGGTACGCCTTTCTTCAAGTCCTGCATCGTTTATCCATCGACCATGCTTAATACTGGCTTTATATTATTATCCGTAATTGATTATTCATCCATCCATTTGAACCAAATACATAATATTCCAGTCTCAATAATCGTGCAGTCTATTGGGTTAAATACACGTGTATACTGTCTTGCCAAAAGGCGGGTTAACAGCTGCTTGCTCCAAATTTGGTCACAAATTTCAGAAGTAGTGAAAGCACCAGTGTTTGCACACAAATCCTCGATATTCAAGCACAAATCTCAAATCCAGATAATATAGAGAATAAAAATGAAGAAAATAACCAAATTAAAATGAAAGAAAATGGGAAAAACATAAGATTTATAATATCTCCGGCCTACGTCCACTTTGAATTGATCCTTTTATTCATTTTATATTGAGATTACAGTTATAAGGCTTTGAAATCAGTAAACAAAATCGCAGAATTTCGCTTAGAAAAACAGAAGATCCCTTTTTAGTTGTCATTGAGCTGCTATTTATAGGTGCAGATCAGAAAATATTCCCCCCAAAATCTGGAATACCTCTTCTCATGCGCAGGTGGGTCCATCAGGTCGATCTGGGGTCGTTTGGGATCGATCTTGATCGATCCAAGTATAATTCATATCGATCCAAAATAGTCCAATGAAGCTGAGATCGATCCTGGACGTTTTTTAGTGAATAAGCAAGCTCCTGTGAAAATTTCATAGCATTTGGACTTGTAGAATGAGAGTTATGATCGATCCGAGTTTGCATTTTTCAATGTAGGCTGGTAGCTTCATATCTATCAATGCTTCGCATCCATCACATTCCGTTGCCTCATGTCCATCGTTTCGTATCGATCAATGAACGCTCGCTGCCCATCGTATCATCCCTTCTTCGTATCGATCCCAAGTGTCCATGTTGTTCGTGTCGATCCCCTGCTTTGCATTCCATCTTGACCGCTTCGTATCGATCGATATGAACATGATCAATACGAAGTGTGTCTCCATATCCAACAACTGCCGTCCTTCGTGTCATCTCCCACTCTCTTCTTCGTATCAATTCCTAACTTAGATCGATACGTACTGTGATCGATCCGAAACAAAGTGCATTTTCCATATCCATACCCATGCTGATCAATACGAACCATATCGATACGAACCAATTTCCCATGAATATCGATCAATCCATATCTTGAGCATACGAACTCCATTTGACATGACATGAAATTTAAAATGCAGCCTTTCCCAGCCTTGTTCATCATTCTCAATCGATCTCATCTTGATTGGAGCTTGGTCCAATTTTGACGGTATCAATCATAGCCTTGTTTCAAACCAATCTTCAATCTTGATGACCGACCTTTTTAACCAATTTGTTGGTATCCCGGCCTTGACCAAAAGGCGGGGTAACATTTGCTCACCAAAACATGCCTTGCGATAGGAAGACGTGTTTTGAATATCTTTAAATTCGTCATCCGAAATTCATATTCCATCCATAGCCATACCATCCGATCCATAATCCAATCCATCACCAAGCCATTCTATCCAAGTACCATAGCCATATCCTTGTCCAAATCCACGACTACTTCAAGTCGATATCCAATTCCGAATCCAGTAATCAAATCCTTAGACAATTCCATATCCATCTGAACCCGTCAACTGAGTTTTAATCCATTCATATCCAGAATCCAATAACCAAATCCATGACCCCTTCGGGTTGCTTTATCCAAGTCCGGGACCTCGCCGGGTCGAAATCCAAAGCCGAGACCTCTCCGGGTCCAAATCCAAATCCGTAGACCTTACCGGATCATTTTATCTTGCTCCGGCCTCGACTTTCCTGTCGGTGGCTTTTATATTCTCCAACCTCGACTTTTCGATCGAAGACTTTTGTATTCTTCGGCCTCAACTCTCCAGTCGAGGACTTTTATATTCTTCTGCCTCGACTTTCCGGTCGAGGACTTTTATATTGCGTTCGAGTCCATTCCATTGCTCTCGGGCGAAGGGACTCGTAATTTGCGATTACTGCCCAGTTTTTCCGGTTGGGACCGTAATCGCGTGAGCTGTATTAGTTATTACATTAATCCAAATTCAATCAACACAAAGTCCGATTGATAAAATAAAAGTCCGTATAATCAAGAAAATCAAATGTCCATAGTACCAAGAAAGAAACCAGTCCACAGAAAACAGAAAGAAAACAAGATTTCATAAATCCGAGTATCATGGTTTATCATCATCTCAGAGCATGCCTAGGGACCGTCATTGATCTCGTACATGTGTAAGTGACTTAACCGCATCACTTTGGGGTTTATTACTTATTCAAAGCCATGAATCCATTCAGCTGATAATAATCCGACGATGCCTAGATCTAGTGCCATCTTCGTCTGAGGTGGATGGTGGCTGCTCTTGTCCTACTGCCACCGCTTGATTTCTTACGTACTGTTGTAGATGACCATTCCTTACATGCTCCTCAACAATATCCTTCAAATGTCTGCAGTCATTTGTGCCGTGCCCATCCAGCTCATGGAATAAGCAATGCTTTTCCGATGCCCGTTCGTATTCAGAGGGTTTTCTTTTTGCCGGCCTTCGATACTGGAGGCGTCCTCGAGTATTCAAGTAAATCCTTTTTAGAGTTTCAGTTAAATCCGTTCAAGAAAAGAATTTAGATTCCCTCCGTTGCCTTTTCGATGTGCCACCGTTGTCGATCATTTTCCTTTGATCTCTATCGTCCTTGTTTGAATCCTCCTTAGACGGCACCTTTTACCGCATAAACTTCAGCCTCTTTCCCATCTCTTTCAGCCTTCGCATCTTCCTGTCGTAAAAACCTTTTCTGCTTCGTGATAAAACTTCCCGAGATCCATTGGCAGATTCCGTTCTAACGGTATCTTAAAATCCGAATCATCCGCAATTCCTGAGATTGCTGCCATCAAAACCATCGACGGATCGGGTCGATCCACCGAAGCCACTGCCGCATTGAATCTGCTTAAGAAATCCCTAAGTGACTTTGCGTTCCATTTTTTGATCGATGTTAAAGTCATCACATTCTTGAATCTCACGATGTGGACCCGAAATTGCCTCATGAATCTCTTAATCAACTACGTCCATGTGCCCATAGAGCCGCTTTCCAGCTGTTTGAACCATAATGCTGCTATATCCATCAAATATAAAGGGAAGCACCACGCCATGACTTCCTCCGATACCCCAGTACATCCATGTGTCTCCTGTACCTTGTCAAGTGAACAATGAGATCCGTTCTTCTATCATACATATCCAGCGTTGGTAGTTAGAAATCCGATGGATTCCTAGATTGCCTGATCGTAGGAGCAATGAGGCTCCTATTACATCCTTCAAATCTCTATTCACCAATCCTTCCCTTATAGCCCGTCTGATCATGTCCTCTAACCTGTCGTTGTCATCAAGTGGTAGTATTTGTTCGTTGCCTTCGACCTTCCCTCGATTTCTCGAGAGAATCTTGAAATCCACTCTCCTGGACGAACATTCATTTCTCTATCGACGCCAAATTGCACAGCACTGCCTGATATCTATCTGGAATTGAGTCAACATGATCCGAGGGCGTGCCCTCTAGTTCAGGGGCTATTCCTGATGGTCCCACTCTATCCTGAATCCCGGTTGCTCTATGCTCCTGATCCTGATTCCGGACTGTCTCCGCTCCTGTTGCTCCAGCTTCACGATCCCTATGTTCAGAATTTGTTGCAGTTATGTTCTCTTGATTTTGCACTCCCGCTTGTCCAACTTGTCGGAGTAGGTTCTGCATCATCTCCTCCTGCATTTTCAGCATCCCTTCATGCATAACATCCATCATCATCTCCGTCTCATCTCTGGTGATGAAAACCGAGCTCTGATTAGCTCCTAAGGAAGCCTTCCGACTTCCTTCATAATGGCTCCTCTCCGTTCTCTGTCTCCTTGTTGACTGCTTAGCCATTGTTTTCCAGATCGAAGCTCCTAAGCCTTCAAATCTAAAATCCAAGCTTAAGAATCTCTAAGTTTAGTTCTCGGTGAAAGCACAAAAGTAGTGAAAGCACTAGTTTTTGCACACAAATCCTTGATATCCAAGCACAAATCTCAGATCCAGATAACGCAGAAAATAAAAATGAAGAAAATAACCAAATTAAAATGAAAGAAAATGAAAAAAGACACGAGAATTATAGTATCTCTGGCCTACGCCCACATTGAATTGATCCTTTTATTCCTTTTATAATGAAATTACAGTTACAAGCTAAACAAAATGACAGAGTTTCGCCTAGAAAAACAGAAGATCCCTTTTTAGTTGCCATTGAGCTGCTATTTATAGGCGCAGATCTGAAAATATCCGCCCCAAATCCTGTAATACCTCTTCTCATGCGTAGATGGCCCACCAGATCGATCTGGAGTCATTTGGAATCGATCCCGATCGATCCAAGTATAATTCGTATTGATCCAAAAATAGTCCAATGAAGCTGAGATCGATCATGAACGTTTTTGAGTGAATAAGCAAGTTTCAGTGCAAATTTCATAACATTCGGACTTGTAGAATGAGAGCTATATTCTATCCAAGTTTGTATTTTTCAATGTAGGCTGGTAGCTTCGTATCCATTAATGCTTCGTATCATCACATTCCATGCCTCGTGTCCATCATTTCGTATCGATCCCTGAACGCTCGCTGCCCTTCGTATCCATCCCTTCTTCGTATCGATCCCAAGTGTCCATGCTGTTCGTGTCGATCCCCTGCTTTGCATTCCATCTTGACCGCTTCATATCGATCGATACAAAGTGTGCCTCCATATGCAACAACTGCCGCCCTTTGTGTCCATCTCCCACGCTCTTCTTCGTATCGATCCCTAACTTGGATCGATACATACTGTGATCATCAATCCGAAGCAAAGTGCATTTTCCATATCCATACCCATGCCGATCGATACGAAAGCATCGATCCCAAGTAAATAGCTGAGCCCATGTTGATCGATACGAACCATATCGATATGAACAGATTTTCCATGAATATTGATCCATCCATATCTTAAGCATACGAACTCTGTTTGACCTGAAATTTGAAATGCAACCTTTTCCAGCCTTGTTTATCATTCCCAATCGATCTCACCTTAATTGGAGTTTGGTCCAATTTTGACGATATCGATCATAGCCTCGTTTCAAATCGATCTTCAATCTTGATATCCGTCCTTTTTAATCAATTTGTTGATATCCCGGCCTTGACCAAAAGGCGGGGTAAAATTTGCCCCTCAAAACATGCCTTGCGAATTAAGGCGTGTTTAGAATAGCTTTAAATCCATCATCTGAAATCCATATTCCATCAAAGCATGCCATCTGATCCACAATCCAATCCATTACCAGGCCATTCTATCCAAGTGCCATAGTCACATCCTTGTCCAAATCCACGACTGCTTCCAGTCGATATCTGATTTCGAATTCAGTAACCAAATCCTTAGCTAGTTCCATATCCATCCGAATCCATCAACTGAGTTTTAATCCATTCATATCCAGAATCCAATAACCAAATCCATGACTCCTCCGGTCGCTTTATACCAAGTCCAGGATCTCGCCGGGTCCAAATCCAAAGCCGGGACCTCTCCGGGTCCAAATTCAAATCCGTAGACCTTACCGGGTCATTTTATCCTACTTCGGCCTCGACTCTTCTGTCGGGGGCTTTTATATCTTCGGCCTCGACTCTCCGGTCGAGGATTTTTATATTGCGTTCGGGTCCATTTTATTGCTCTTCGACGAAGAGACTCGTAACTTGCGATTACTGCCTCGTCTTTCCGGTCGGGACCGTAATTGCGTTACCTTATTATTTATTAAATTAATCCAAATCCAATCAACACAAAGTCCAATTTGACAAAATAGTCCGTGCAACCAAGAAAACCAAATGTCCATAGTACTATGAAAGGAACCAGAATCCATAGAAAACAGAAAGAAAACAAGATTTCATAAACCCAAGCGTCACGGTTTATCATCATCTCATAGCATGCTTAGAGACCATCCTCGATCCCGTATATGTGTAAGTGACTTAGCCGCATCACTTCGTGGTTTATTACTTATTCAAAGCCATAAATCCATTCAGTTGATAGTAAGCTGGCAATGCCTAGATCTAGTGTCATCTTCGTCTGAAGTGGGCGGTGGCTGCTCTTGTCCCACCGCCACAGCTCGATTTTTTACGTACTGTTGTAGATGACCATTCCTTACATGCTCCTCAATGATATCCTTCAAATGCCTACAGTCGTTCGTGCCATGCCCTTCCAGCTCATGGAATATGCAATACTTTTCCGATGCCCGTTCGTACTCAGAGGGTTCCCTTTATGCCGATCTTCGATACTGGAGGCGCATTCGAGTATTCAAATAAATCCTTTTTAGAGTTTCTGTTAAATCCGTGTAAGAAGAGAATTTATATGCTCTTTGTTGCTTCTTTCGATGTGCCACCGTTGTCATTCATTTTCCTTTTGCCTCTATCATCCTTGTTTGAATCCTCCCTAGGCGGACCTCCACTTTTTAACGAATATACTTCAACCTTTCTCCCATCTCTTTCAGCCTTCACATCTTCCTGTCGTAAAAACCTTTTCGTTTCGTGATAAAACTCCTCGAGATCCATTGGCGGATCCCGTTCTAGCGATATCTTAAAATCTGAATCATCTGCAATTCCTGATACTGCTGCCATCAAAACCATTGACGGATCGGGTCGATCCACCGAAGCCACTGCCGTATTGAATCTGGTTAAGAAATCCCTAAGTGACTCTCCCTTCCACTGTTTCATCGATGTTAAAGTCATCACATTATTGGGTCTCAATGTGGACCTGAAATTGCCTCATAAATCTCTCAATCAACTCCGTCCATGTCCCAACAGAGCCGCTTTCCAGCTGTCTGAATTATAATGTTGTTATATCCATCAAATACAAAGGAAGCACTGTGCCATGACTTCTTTTAATGTCTCAGTACTTCCGTGTGTCTCGTGTAACTCGTCTAGTGAACAACGAGATATGTTCTCCCATCATACATCTCCAGCGTTGGTAGTTTGAAATCCGATGGATTCCTAGCTTGCCTGATCGTAGGAGCAAAGAGGCTTCTATTAACATCCTCCAAATCTCTATTCATCAATCCTCCCTTCATAGCCCGTCTGATCATGTCCGCTAACCTGTCGTTGTCATCAAGTGGTAGTCTTTGTTCGTTGCCTTCGACCTGCCCCTCGAGTTCTTAAGGGAATCCTGAAATCCGCTCTTCTGGACGAGCATTCATTCCTCCATCGACGCCAAACTGCACTGCACCGTATGGTATCCTATCTGGAATTGAGCCAACATGATCCGGAGTACCCTTTAGTTCATGGACTATTCCTGATGGTCCCACTCTATCCTGAATCCCGGTGCTCCATGCTCCTGATCCTGATTTCAGACTTTCTCCGCTCCTATTGCTCCAGCTTCACGATCCCTATTTCCAGCATTTCTTGTAGTCATGTTCTCTTAATTTTGCACTTCCGCTTGTCCAACTTGTCGGAGTAGGTTCTGCATCATCTCATCCTGCCTTTTCAGCATCCCTTCATGTATAACATCCATAATCATCTCCATCTCACCTCCGTTGATGAAAACTGAGGTCTGGTTAGCTCCTGAGGAAGCCTCATTTCTTCCTTCATGATGGCTCCTCTCCGTTCTTTGTCTCCTTGTTGACTGCTTAGCCATTGTTTTTCAGATCGAAGCTCCTAAGCCTTCAAATCCAAAATCCAAAATTCAAATTTCAGAATCCCCGAGTTCAATTTTCGGTGAGAACACCAAATTATTTGCGTCAAAATTGGTCACAAACGCCAAATGTAGTGAAAGCACCAGTGTTTGCATACAAATCATCGATATCTAACACAGATCTCAGATCCAGATAAAGTAGAGAATACAAATGAAGAAAATAACCAAAATAAAATGAAAGAAAATGGAAAAAGACACGAGATTTATAGCATCTCCGACCTACGTCCACTTTGAATTGATCATTTTATTCCTTTTATATTGAGATTAGATTTATAAGCCTTTGAAATTAGTGAACAAAATGACGCAGTTTTGCCTAGAAAAGAAGAAAAAGATCATTTCTTAGTTGACATTGAGCTGCTATTTATAGGCGCAGATCTGAAAATATCCGCCCTAAAACCTGAAACACCTCTTTTCATGTGTAGGTGGGCCCATCAAATCGATCTGGAGTTGTTTGGGATCGGTCCTCATTGATCCAAGTATAATTCGTATCGATCCAAAAATAGTCCAATGAAGCTAAGATCGATTATGGACGTTCTTGAGTGAATAAGCAAGTTCCTATGAAAATTTCATAGCATTTGAACTTGTAGAATGAGAAGTATGATCGATTCAAGTTTGTATTTTTCAATGTAGGCTGATAACTTCGTATCCATCAATGTTTCGTATCCATCACATTCCATTGCCTAGTGTCCATCATTTCGTATCGATCCCTGAACGCTCGCCGCTCTTTGTATCCATCCCTTCTTTGTATTGATCCCATTGCCCATGTTGTTTATGTCGATCCCCTGCTTTGCATTCCATCTTGACCGCTTTGTATCGATCGATACGAAGTGTGCCTCCATATCCAACAACTACCACCCTTCGTGTCTATCTCCTGCTATCTTCTTTGTATTGATCCCTAACTTGGATCGATACGTACTGTGGTCGATCCGAAGCAAAGTGCATTTTCCATATCCATACCCATGCTGATCGATACGAAAGCATCGATCTGAGGTAAATAGCCAAGCCCATGTTGATCGATACGAACCATATCGATACGAACCGATTTTCCATGAATGTTGATCCATCTATATCTTGAGCATACGAACTATGTTTGACCTGAAATTTGAAATGCAGCCTTTTCCAGCCTTGTTCATCATTCCCAATCGATCTCACCTTGATTGGAGCTTGGTCCAATTTTGACGGTATCGATCATAGTCTCGTTTCAAATCGATCTTCAATCTTGATATCCGTCCTTTTTAACCGATTTGTTGATATTCCAGTCTTGACCAAAAGGCGGGGTAACAACAACCGTAGATGTTAGAATCACTGGTTGGATTTATATCTTGGTATAACAAAAAATAAGCTTGGCCAAACACCTTTTTATATAATTTAGGCATACGAAAACAGTGAAGTTATTGCACACTATGTGTTCCACTTCTTGCCTTTTAAGTTCTTGCCATGTTAGCAAAGGAAGCATTGGTTCTTTCATTAGCTTTATATCAACCTTGCGACCTCCTGATTTACTTGCACCATAAGAGGGAGTTTACCGTCCGAAGGTACAAATTAATATCCAACTAAATCGATCTTTTGTGCTAACTATTGACATGATGCAGTCATGCGTATTAATTCTTTAAACAAAGCACAAACATAAGAAAGTAAAGCAGTAGTTATCTTACAACCTACTTTACATTGTATATACAACAAAAAATATCACATATACATCAGAGTATGTAACTAGTGTAGACCCACCATATGCAAATGACCACCAATTCATTACATAAAAAGACAGTACCAATGATACACACAGTAACGATTTGATATAACAATCAAGACTTTATTGGTGTTACGAAAGTTTAAGAGGTATCAAAATATCTAGCCTCGTCGAAGATCAACCTGTACAAAATGCAAATATATGTCAAATTAATCTGCACTCTCATTCTACACGACTGTACCCAAGAGTTATAAGTAAGCTCAAATAACACATAGGTCAGATTTACAGTCCGATATGAAATAAAATACCATCTAAAATACAATAGTAAAGCATGTAAATGCCAACAAGCTTTCCATACGACATTTGCTTATAACTGGACTTTTGCTTAGAGGCTCATATATATATAATAGCAGTTCATAAGTAAAATATGAGTTATAGTAACTTATACCTGAACCTGCCTTTTGATTGCATCTTACGTACATGCATAATATTGGGTAATGTATGTGTAAACAACATCATCTTGTAACAAACATAGAACCAATTAACACGTCGTTTCACACATAGAAATCATTACTAGGTTCAATACTAGTTTAACATATGGTGTTGTTTATCCCATATTTAACCATTTCTTTTCCGGGTTAATTAAGAACCTAACAATTTATCGGTTTACTAATCTAACCCTATAACCATTTATCTCTTTGTTGCTAGTTTTGCGGGACAACTACTAACCCTAACACGATCTTTCAGTAAGTTGGAAGTTTTTTAAGTGATCCCCTTCCATTTCCTAATATTACCCAAAATATAAGCTTCCCATTCAGTCCCACAGTGTTGAATAACCAGTTCATCCATTTATGCAGATTGTTGACCTATAACCCAATCAATTAATTCATTTGGATCCTCACGCTTGCTGAGTTTGGTTTGTCGAACTCCATCATTTACTTTGGACTCAATTTTCCATTCAAATTGGTTTATCTTTCTATTATATGAAGTACCTCCCAGACATTATTTTATAATTGGAATATATCACAGATCTCTCTGATTAATTTTGTTCACATGAGATTTTTGCCTAGTTGTGTTAATTTAGTAAGTTTGGGTACTCTATTTTATTCTTAACATTCTCATAATACCATGTTCGAGGGTTACAATTCAATACATATAAAGAGTACTAACATATCATTTCAAGCATAAGATGGCAAAACATTCATTCAAAGCAAGCATCTCAACAAATCAAGTAAATATTCTTATTATCCCAAACCGACTCATTTGGTTCTTTGACGTATCCATTCATAACCCAACCAATTCCGGTATCTCACATCGTCACTGGTGTGGTTTATGAATTCTATCCACTTGTTCTCATCAAATAGTCTACGGTTCTATCTACTTGTTCAATGTCCACGTACGTGATTATTTATGATTGTTTGCTGAATGCACAATGTAAAACATATAAATTAGTCACTCATGAATGCTTCAGACTACTTCGTGTCGATAACCTATCTGTTTATCCACACCATCTATTGCGAGAATATATGCAACATGAGAATGCCATTGTTTCATATTAACGTAATATCTTTCCCTTTACAATGTATCTTAATAGCAATTTTCAATAACTCTATTGTACCACTACGTAGATACCCATTTTCCAATATGGAATTCTAATTCAAATACTTCACTTGAAAATTATTCATGATCGATGTACTAGCTACATAACTTCTAGATCAATCATCACTTTGTAGCCTTCAACATCGATAAATAATAAACAACTCATTCTCTGATTATGACGTAACATTAAGACAAATCACATTCGAATACATATCGGGGTGAAACAAGGATTACTTTGAATCAAAGCAATTGATCTGTCACTCATATTATTTAATATAGATGAATCTATTTCCAACGACGTTTTCAATCGACCAATTACATTTTACGATGTGCGGAAGGACTCAATATGATGTTCTACAATATGATGTGGAAATATACACTAGTTTATTGAGAATTTATTTTATATTTGATTTGTGATTCATAAGGGGAAAATCGTCATTCACATATGTAAGTCAACCATCTCATCATGTCTAGCTTAAATGAATCTATTGCTTAATAATCCTTCCAATTGGTTGGGTTCAATTTATGTTGTGCTACTGGACCCAGTCATATGTTTTATGGGATGCTGTAAAGATGCTTCCATATGTTAAATGACAGTTTGTCTAATATTCATTTTTTTTTGAAATTTGATACTTAGGTGGTAGTACATATTTGTACAACAAATCTTGGGTAGTATTTATGCATTTAAAGCCCCCGCTAAAGCCCAGCAAAATTCCCGTTATAGCCTATTGCACGCTCGACCGCTACATTATTTTAGTTTAGCTTTATTAAACAACAGATCCGCTTTAAGTCTCGCCAATTTTTGCTACATCCGCTAAATCAAGGTTTTTTAGAATCCATTTTTGCAACATTAATATACAAAGATTAATTTGACTGATTTTCTTTTAAACCAAATCAACAAAGTTACATTAAAGACATAATTTTAAAGCATAAGTTTTCAGTATAAGTTAGAGATCTATTGTAGTCACCAAATCTAGTCTGCATAAATCATGATATTCTTCGGTTTTGTTATATAAAATTAAACAATATTTTTTTTTCTACGCAATTGAAGCGAGAGTGAGAATAAATTGACTTTAACTATTTGATTTTATAACTAATGGAGCTTTTTGCATCTCATTTATTTTCCGTTATATCCCTGCTTTATCCTTGTTATAGCCTTTTACACCTCTACCACTATAGAACCACTAAGCACTTTAATTGTATAGGGTAGTATGTAACATACTACAAGTTAATGTATGCCCAATGTTTTGAATCACGCTACACATAATTCTAACCTGTGACATCACGAGCCAAAACCGGAGAGCCTAACCACTGACACAGTGATACTGGACTAATATTTGACTTATATGGTCATAGGTGCAAAATCATTATTTCATTTTTGTACTTAGATATTGTCGTTTATGTTGTCTCCAAACCGATAAGGACTCTAAAGTTTCATGAGATTTGATGTTTTTTTCATTTTGCCTGAAACAACACTACATGACTTTAAAAATGTCTTGCTTAGTCGCTCATATGATTCAGATAAATTTCATATTGATTTCGCGCATTCGAGCATTTGCCCGAGTCAAAACTGTGTCAACTTGAGGGTTACCCCATGTCGGGCAAGCTTTGACCCCAGGCAGACCTTGGGTCTAGCAAAATCCGAACTTGGGGCTAATTCCAAAAGTCAAGCACTTGTTTACGTAAGGTCTTCCTTGAGTACGACAAGCACAAACCCAAAGCTTGCTCTAAGTCAAACGAAGTTTGTTATATTACAAAATCGTAGCTTGCTCCAGGCTAAGCTTGTACCAACCCAATTCCTGCCGCAGGTTAATCATTGCTAGTCGTTTAGGGAATTATCCAAGCAAACATTATACCCAACCCGGGTTTATCAAAATTTTACACAAGAAAATCCAAATACTCCATCCTCCTCACTCGGTATCGTGAATCCAAGGCTCAACACTTCGCTCGAGGTCATTCCCCGAGGCTGTATAGTGCTCACCCAAAGTCTCCTTTGGGTGTTAGCTTCTACCTCACTCTGGCTGATGACGAGTAAGTTGCGCATCTCAACTGGGCAGCACATGTGTTGTGCCACTTTAGTGGCAGCTCTACTTTCATCGCCTCCTTGATCAATGCCGAAGCATCATGGTTAACCACCTGACTTTTTCCATTGCCATATTTCCTCAAAATACAATATTTTTATGATATTTGCATAGTGTTTCAATTCTCTTTCCATTTTTTGCATTATCAAAGTTAAATTCAAGAGTTTTCATCATTGAAACATTTCAACATGCAAGGATTCCTATGCTCAACTTATAATTCTTCATGCATGTGCCAAAAGACTAAATATGAATGGATTCATCAACTCTTCCCACCCAAATAAAGTTAAAATGTTTAGTCTTTTTGGTCTTCTCCTCACTTTAATCTTTACATTGGCCAAACCATTCTATGTCCAATCTCCATCTTCAAACCTCACATTGTGTTTAATTCTTGGATGTGTGGTAAATTGTTAGGTGCGTGAGAGAATGATTATGTAAATTCTAATCTTTACTAAGAAAAGATGACCTTTGATTAATTAAAAAGAAGAGATGTGTTTTCCGGTTTCATTTGTTCTTTGAGTTTAGAGATAATGATGATTAACACGGCAAGGAAAATAGAGAACCAGAACTTTCACTTTTTAAGAAATTTTAGATAAAACTGTTTAACCTTTCAATTTACACAAGCTTGCTTTTCTATGTATGAATATAGCAAAATAGCCCCCTCACATATAATTCTTTATATTTTAAACTTATAAAAGATGTTCTTTACAAATAAACTTGTTACGCTCGACTTATTTTCGAAAGCAATATTTTCATGAACAAGCACCTTTTATTTACATTAGTAAGTTTAACATTACAATTGTCTATAAATTTCTTACATGGCGTTTATCAAACATTCATCATTTCACAACTCATTCGATCATCGTTAATCAAGCTATGAATTAAAATACTTTATTAATAAAATAATATTATATTGTACCAAGATAATATATTAAAATAATTGCGATAAGAGGGTTGTTAAAATCTATTTTTTAAATGGCAGAAAATTAACTGTCCTTAATTTCGGAAACGGTAACCACTTTATACCTCAACATTCAAACCTTTGCTTTTACTACACGTTAACTGTTGCAGTTTCAAGAATCCTGTACCTTAAAGAATAATATATCGGTGTACTGTAAAAAATTATTTTAATTCACCGACAATAAAATTGCACTTTCTTAACTTCACCAGATTGTATCATTCACCCTATGAAATTCCAGATTAGATAAACACTGCTTGTGTTTAAGAAAAGTAGACATGATTTTGATTGCTTAGGCATAAACTAGAGTGGATTCTTGTTTTTGATATGTTTGTGGGTCATGATTGCATAAGCAGTAGGGATGGAGTTATAAAGCGTTTGCAGATAACTCGTATGAGATGAAAAAATAGTTGAAAGTAAGATTGGAATTATTGTTAATAGTTTGTAGTACTGTAAATATATAATGATGTTTTTTAATGCGTAAATTTCATTTTTGTTTTGTTTGAATTTTGAACCAAGTATTATGAATTACTTAGTTAAATGTTATATTATATTTGTGTTATATTGGTCTTTAAAAAGAAATTAAGACCATAAGTTAACTGTTGGGGAAAAGAGAATGCCACGGTGTACGATTGGAATTGCTAAAAAAAAAGAAATAGCAAACTTAGATAGTGTGGACTACATACAAAGAAGGTAAAACGTGACACCTATAAAGAGATATAATATGTAGATAATAGGAAAAAAATGAAAATATTAATCTAAATTGACGCGAGAAGAAAGAAAAAAACGATTCAAAAAACTAAAGTTAACTAGAGATATAATTGAAAATAAAAACCTACGGAAAAATAGAATTCATGTGGACGTCCTTAATCGTTTAGGAAGAAGATAAGGGAGATGATGATGAGCTTGAAATAACATTTTTGATCATACGGTTTTTTTACAATGCAACGGAGAATGAAAATATAGTAGAAATCTTGAACTAGTATCACACTTTATGCTTTATGAGGCATTCCTTAACAAGTACACCAATTGCTCCCATGAAATTTTCCTCGGTTGGCATAGTCACTACATAGCAGTTGTCTAGAACTCACATGATGTTTGAAATATGTTTGATGTGCCATAGCCAAATATTAAATAAGGTGACGATAAACAGTAAGGGAACTGAGAGCAACCACGACACGTGTCGAGACGTTCACATAGACACACTATCGAGATGCTAGACTAACGATAGGAGCATGAGCTGGCTAACAAGGTTGAACCGTGACAATTGTAAAATATGTCTATTCTTGGATGTATTGTAGCTTTCGTATGGCTTGACACCTCTAGTAATCAAGACCTTGGTTGTGCAGTAGACCGACACCTTTAAAACCACGTCTGCAGACTGTAGCAATAAACATGCTAAAATTTATATATCAAGCCTGCAACTTAACAAGATAATGCTATAATCTAAAAGACTGTTTTTGGAACTTGTCATTAAAGTTTGACATCTTTTATACAAAATACTAGTACTACCGCAACCTCTATACGGTGAGATCGACCAATAATACCATGATACATGAATTGTCCATATGCGCATCAAACCACCTTTACCTCTACATCTACCTCTTCCACAAAGTTCATTTGTGGTTGAACATGCACGATCTCTTCCACAACATTCACCATCGGTTTCTCGATAGGAGCGACATTTCGAGATGCTTTCCACCATTAGTAACAGTACTACTCCTTCCACCTCCATATCTACCTCCTTCTCTAGCATTAACAGCTCTAATACTCATCGTTCTTACCGTCTGAACATAGCAAAACATCTTTAGGATATAATTATTTTAAAAAAATTGTTAGTCGTAAGGAAATACTATAAAGGGACGAGTTTATAGAAAAATACAAATACGCTCTTGTGAGTGTGTATAAAATACATTCAACTCATTCTAGGATGTCGCTTAACCTATCTCTAATAAGGCATACCTAAGCAAAGCTAAGGTATTCGCTAAACTTCGCTCTAATACCAAATGCAACGTCCCTTTTTCGGGTGATGATTACAAATGGTAACCTCGTGTCTGATTTTACGGCCAGTTCGTCGACTGCACAACCAACCCGTAATGGGATGTGTAACAGTAAGAGTCTAAACTTCGTGATAGTTCACAAAGCGAGAACCCCCTATAATGCATGCCCAACACTCACCAGAAATGAATATCTTGACTTTGGTTTAGCGAATACCTTAGCTTTGGCTGGGTATGACTCATTAGAGATAGAGCAAGTGACATCTTAGAATGACTTAAGTGTATTATATATATACGTGAACGTATTTGTATTTTTCTATAAACATATCCCTTTATAGTATTTCCTTCGGAATAACTCTTTCTTTGAAATAACTCTATCCTAAAGGTGTTTTGCTATTTTCAGATAGTGAGAACGATGAGTACTAGAGCTGATAATGATAGAGAAGGAGGTAGAGGCGGAAGTTGTAGTACTGTTACTAATGGTGGGAATCGGGCATCGATAAATGTCGCTTCCATCGAGGAACCGATAGTGAATGCCGTGGAAGAGGTCGTGCAGGTTCAGCCACAGATAAACTTTGCTTTGTTATGCCGTGACTTTGAGAGGTTGGGTGGTAAGAGGTTCAATGACACCGAGACTATCATCGAGTTTGAGATTTGGCTTAGTCTATGTGATAGGATATTCGAAGATATGGAGTTGGATAATGTGATGAAGCGTCGTTTGACATCGCGACATCGACTGATGCTGCTATGGATTGGTGGGGTTCGATCATTGCACATGTTCAGGATAACGGCTTCTTTTGGGTCCCATTCAAGGAAGTATTTGAAATGAAGTTTGTTCCGAAGGCCGTAAAGACTATGTTGTTTAGGAGCTTCCTAGATCTGAAGCAAGGGGCTATGTCAGTTGCTGAGTATGAGAATATGTTCAATGCATTATCTCGGTTTCGGTTGGGGTTGGTACATACACCGCTGAAGAACGAGATGTTCATTGCAGGTATGCGTTCAGAGTTTCAAAAGGACATGACAAATCATATCTAGGGATCGTTTATGTATTTGAAGGGATGAGTTTGAGGTTCGAGATTATGGCTCCAAAGCCATCTTTACCTGCACCAACCCGGAACAACAAACGTAAATTTCATCCATCGAAGGATGTTTTCAATTTAGCTTGCTATAAGTGTGGACAGAAGAGACATTTTGCTAGAAATTGTAGGTCGATGGAGGACAAATGGTTAAAGCACAAATAGTTAAAGCGCTATCAGTTAATGCATCGATTGCTAAGGTATCGAAGCTTGAGTCACAGGCAGCCAAGGCATAGTTTGCACCGAAGAGTTGTTATAACTGCCACCAATTAGGTCATTTTGTTAGGGATTGTCCGATGCTTCAGAAAGAACAACAGATCAGGGTTTTCACACTCGCAACAACATCTTCCACTTCTGCGGCTGCAAATGGAAAGTAGGTTCTTAAAGGCATATTATCTGTTTATGTCATTCCTGTATGTGTTTTGTTTGATACTAGCACTTATCATAGTTTCATATCCCATAATCTTGTTGATAGACTAGAACTGACGCCAGTTATGGCTTTTGACTTTATTTGTATGTCGAACCCTGTGGAGGGCTCTGTCAATCTTAGTAGGATATGTTTAGAAGTTTCGGTTACTTGTTATGACCAACTCCTTTCATGCGATATGTATGTTTTGGTTTTCTGAGGGTTGTTTTGCGTGGGATGCATTGGTTATCTCGGTATTGCACAGTTCTGAATTATGATAAGCGGACTGTCTTATTGAAGAAGAAATGGGGAACTCTGATAGTGTCTTCTAAAGGACCTAGCTCACTTATGTTTAGTTCTTATTTTTCTCTTGACGTGGTGGAAGATGAGTTGAGGTCGATCTTTATTGTTCAAGAGTTTGCGGATGTGTTTGAAGATGCATCTGGTTTACCACGTCATTGTGACATTGAATTTCGTGTCGATTTGGTTCATGAGGCTAAACCTATTGTGTTGCTTGTTCATATGCTGTTACCAAAGGAGAAGTTAAAGTTAGCTAACCAACTCAGCATTTTGTTGCGTAAAGGCTTGATCTGACCTAGTCAATCGAATTGGGGAGCATCAATCGTCTTTGCTGCAAAGGCGGACGGTTTCTTAAGATTTTGTGTGGATTATCGGGGGCTCAGTAAGCGAACTGTTAAGAATAGATATCTTTTGCCTATGATAGATGACTTGTTCGATAAGTTTCGTGGTGCTTGGGTATTTTCTTAGCTAAATCTTGCCATAGGGTTTCATCAGTTGAGGGTTGTAGAGGAGTGTGTATTTTTGACAGCTTTTACGTCTGAATAGTTTTATAAGTGGTTAATTATGCCGTTCGGTCTAACTAATGCTCCAACATATTTTGTGAATTTGATGAATCGGCTTTTACGTGATGCATTGAATAAGTTTGTTCTTATGTTTATTGATTATATTCTGGTCCACTCAAAGATCGCGGAGGAGCATACTCGCCATCTGAGGATTGTACTTGAAACATTGAGAGAACATTCGTTGAAAGTTAAGTTTACAAAGTGTCACTTTGGCGGTCTGAAGTTAGATTTTTAGAACAAGTCTCGCCGAAGGGTATTTCTATTGATCCAGCAAAAGTTGTGGCCGTTCATGATTGAAAGAGGCTCATGATTAGAAGAGGCCCGAAAACACAATAGAGATTTGGAGCTTCTTGGGGTTAGCAGGTTATTACAGGTGTTTATTCAGGATTTCTTGAAGATTGCTTCACACTTGACAAAGAAAAACTTCAAATTTGTTTGGACTGGTAAATGTGAGCAAGCATTCAAAGAGTTAAAGGCAATGTTGACTAGCGCTCCTGTCTTGACTGTTTTGGATTGAGGTGAAATATTAAATGTTTATATATATGCTTATGGGATAGTTTATGTGCAGTGTTGATGTTGCTGCATGAATGGGTTGTTGCTTATGCCAATCGACAACTCAAAACCGTATGAATCGAGGTAACCGACCCATGACTTGGAGTTGTTAGCAGTTGTTTTTGCGTTGAAGATGTGGAGACATCATTTGCTTGATGAGAAGTTTGAGTTATACACGAAACATAAATCTTTGAAATATCTTTTCACTCAGAAGGACCTAAATTTGAGACAGCAACGACGATTAGAGTTTCTTGTAGCTTATGATCTTGACATTTTGATAAAACCGTACTAGACCCTAATGGTAACCGGGTCGAGCCTTGATCGGGTTTGGATAGTTAAAGGCAAAATCCGTACCCGCATTTATAGGACGGCGGACTTGGGCTGAAACTCGTACCATTGACAGGCGTAAGTTACGATACATCATTAAGTTACGAAGATGTATCGAGATATGAAAAAGACTTTTTTGTAGGAAGGCATGAAGATGGATGTTTTCATGTTTGTAAGTGTTCTAACTGCCAACAAGTCAAAGCCAGCCACCAGAAGACAACTGGACTGCTTCTGCCACTTGAAATTTTAAAGTGGAAGTGAGAGCGTATATTTATGGACTTTATAGACGGACTACCTAGGTCGAGGAAATTTAACGAAGGTGTTTGGGTTATAGAGGACCGACTTACTAAGAGTGCACACTTATTACATGTAAAGACTACGAGGACGTCTTCTAATTTAGCTAAGTTATATGCTAAGGAGATCATTAGGCTTCACGGGGTTCTTTGTGATATCGTGAGCGATGGAGATCCAGTATTCACAAGCCAATTCTGGAAAGGGCTGCATGATGCATTGGGAACATAGCTGAGTTTGAGTACTGCTTACCATCCTCAAATTGATGTGCAAACGAAGAGGATTAATTGTGTCTTGAGGATTTGCTTCGGGCTTGTATATTAGATTTCAGGGGTGTTGGAAAGAATATTTACCTCTTGTTGAGTTTTCATACAACAACAGCTATCAGACTAACATCAGATGACACCTTGTGAGGCATTGTAAGGCAGGCCTTGCAAATCTCCATCGTGTTGGGTGAAACGTAGAGATCATTTACTGCTTGGGCCGAATATGATTTGAAAGCATTTGATAAGGTAACGGGGATTCAGAAACGTATAAAGAAAGCGCAGAATCGGCAGACGAGTTACACAGATCAGAGGCGCAGAGATTTGAAGTTCTCAGTTGGAGACTTTTGTGTTCATAAAGGTTTCTCCAATGAGAAGTGCTGTTCGGTTTGGAAGGACGAGGAAGTTGGCTCCTTGTTATATAGAATTGTTTCCTGTACTGGAATGGGTTGGTACATTTACGTTTAGATTCGAGTTACCGACTAAACTATCGAGTGTGCATAAAATGTCTCATGTATCAAATTTGTGTAAGCATACGCACGATCCTTTTCTGATAGTAGAAGCATCGCAGAAAGAGACTTGGAGGTTGAGCCTAATTTGACTATTTTGAGGCAACCTATTCGCATTGTTGATCGAGATACCAAACGATTGAGTACTAAGGTCGTGAAGTTGGTTAAGGTACAATGGAGTGAGGATGCTAGGGATTGTACTTGGAAGACGGAGGGTAGCGTGATGGAGTCCTATCCAAAGTTGCTTCTAAACTAGCAGTTTCTTATCTTATCTTTAATAATAGTTGTAGTAGCTTTGGTGTCATACTTTTTTGGTATCAACGTGAACTACCAAAAATACCCCTTTATATATTATCCAATCTTAATTACTTAAAAATATGATCTAATACTAAATTTCTTTTACAAATTCAAATGCCCATAAAAGTAGGATTTAATAACTAAACAACTTTAAAATTCAAAACGCTTCTATAAGTAGGATCTAAAATCAAACATTCTTTACGGATTCAAAATACTTCTTTACAAAATATCACTTGAAAATAAAAATTATTTTTTTGACTGATTTATGTACTTGTTCCTAAGTTCTTATTTGATTGTTCTTGTTTGAATTCCGAGGACGAAATGTCTTAATTGTGGGAGAATGCAACGACTCGTAATTTGAAACACTTCGTCTTTGAATACTGAGTTTTTGAAATATGGTTGTGTTATAAACGTAATTTTGTAACCTTGTTAAACTACTTTTAATTAATAACTAATGATAAAAAAATTGTTTTTAAAATTTATTTACAAAAATAAATATTTTAAAAAATATCGATAACGTGACCAAAATTCATTTTATTGATAAACAACTTTTTATTCAAGATAAGTTGTTCAAACCTTTTGTACCTGTCTAAATAACATATGGAGTCATTAATAATTAATAAAAATATTTTCACTAATTATGATTAACTAAATTAGCTTCTAGAAGCTTGTAGAAGGAATTAGATATTTGTGAGTGGAGATATTTAGGTTAGATATTTATTTTGGCTTTTTATGTGTAAAAGTGAAGCACATGGGTGGTGAGAGGGTCTTAGTCGGCTAGAAAGGTGAGGGGAGAGAGTGAGCATACCCACTTGTTATCTATATAAGTGAGCATATATCTCGTAGAAACACTTAAATTTTTAGCAAATTAAAACAATCACTTCGTTCTTTTATCTTTTCATAAATTCCTAAGTTCAAAACAACTTAAATACTTATCAAACTCAACTATAAGTCTTACAATAACATAGCAATATCTTCCATCAACTTGAAGCTAGAAGATTTGGAGCACAACACCCCAAACACACCAAGGACGTAAGCAAAAGAGGGCTTTTTAGGCTAGGCCATGAGCAAACAAGGTGAATGTAGGATGTTTTGGGAGCTCGCAAGGCTGAGGTTTGAGGTGGAAGCTTGTGCTTGGTTTATTTGTTGAAGGGTGAGCTAACTCACCATTTGAATGAATATGAAGTGTATATATGCTTGTGTTTAACTATAATTATGTGATTGAATTTATAGTGCTATATCTTGTTGTGATTCTTGCTTTGGAAATTAAATGACATATGTAAATGATGTATTTGGACTTGTATGATTTGTTGTATAGACTTGATATAAAACACATATGGTTTGGTTGAACAATGGTTGAATTGGACTTGGATTTGTAAATGGTTTTATAGCGATTAGCTGCTCTAGAAGCACTTAAGAAATGCCTAGTGTTATGCATTTTCTACAGAGTTTTATAGAGAGATCCTAGGGTTTTGTAACAACCTGCCCTGAAACGAGCCTAATTTCGATCCTGAAAATCAAAAGCTGGCCGTTGGTTGTTAAAAATCAAAAGAACAATACAATGAGCTATATATCTACACATTTAGAATCTCACAGCGGAATGATAAAATATAATACCAAAGCAGTACCCGTTTATTAAATTCAAATGTAAAAAACAAACAATATAATCCCACATAACAACGCCAAATATCCATGGTACAATATCTCAAAATATATTGTGTCTCGATGAGTACATTAGAAATATGAAAATAACATAGATAGCTGAATAACTGTCACAAGTTTGCGCTTTCACCACCATCTCCGAAAATCTGCAACATCATCTTTAACTTGTGTTGTAATGAGGAGGGAGTCGGAATAACAATGTTTGGTGAATAAAATATCAAGCCTTTCTATAATAGTACACATGTAGTATAATTTAAATAAGAAAATGTTTTATGTATCTTAATCATATTATAAGTCTTTCGACAGTAAGTCTTAAGGCTTTTCCAGTCAGTCCCATAACTATTTCCTCTTTCAACCCAATAACCGATATCTATCGTCAATAATGTCTCAACAATGTAAAAGATAACACCCAAGCCACTTAATTTCTTTGTAATGAGAATTAGACAGACTCTGACCATTTAATACATTATTCAAGGCAGGTCTCAACAGCCTAAGGTGTAGGAGTCGTACGTTTTGTATGCCTCGCAATCCTCGGGTTGCTAAAGTGTATGCTTTAGGGTAAAAATATTTTTGACATCAACGGTAAAAAAAATCAAATCTAACCAAAGTTACAAAATACTAATCATTTCATAACTTGCAAAAAATAACTAGATCAAGAAAACAACAATGAATAATATTTGATATTCGAATTTAATTTCAAATTCGGCTGAAAAAATCATTTCAAAATTAATTTCAAATTTGATTTCAAAGCAATTCCAAAACTGATTCTTAAATGGTATTAATTTTCGAAATCGATCCCATATAGGAATTAATTTTCAAAATTGATTCGTATTTCAAAACCGATTTCCAAAATGTTTTCAGAAATTGATTTTGAAATCCGTTTCTAAGTCGAAATCAATTTTTAATTTTGATCGAATTTTTAAAAAGAGAGAACCAGATAGGAAGAACAAATAAAAGAATAACTTACCTGCTTTTCTGCTGTTTGTAATAGTTTATTTAAGCTTTATTTTTTGATAATATTTAAATTGGATGTTGGTTGCAATACTTTGTGTTTCAACATGAATTTTGATGTTATTTTTGCTGCCCCTTGTAGTAGTTTCATTTTAAATGGAACCATGTCTAGATTTTTATTTAGCTTTTAATCAAAACCAGTGCTTAGTTTTTTAATTTAGCTTTTAAACTATTATTTTTTGAGACCTAGAGAATCAAACTATTGCTTGTAAACTCTAGGAAAATATCCATTGTACCCCCAACACATCCTCTAGGTAAATCATGTGAATAATGTAGCCAGTGTTGATTGAACTCTCACCTCATCGGAGGAAACCGACATACTCAACCAACCGCATTAGCCATTAGAAGCGCTTTTATATCTAGGCACAGATTTGTTTGAAAGCAAAATTTTCATAAATTTTCTTTTAAACAGAATTGTGTTTGGTTTTCTTTTTGCCTGGTAGACTGATGTTGTATTTATGTATCTATTGCTAAATAATGTGCAAGTTCTAAAGTTTTTAAATAAAACGTTTAACATGTAATTGGTAGTATTTTGTTTGACTCACTTTGGCTGTTTAATGTTTCTTATTTTAATATTCCATGTTTACTATTATATGTTTAATTATATGATATGTTTGTGTTAATATTTATCTAGAAAACTTTTGCTTCAACGTCTTAAGGCTTATGTCTTGCCTTGGAAGCACAAGACCCCTTTTATACTTGCCTTCGCCTTTTTAAACTTTAGTAAGGATGCATTAGAGGTGAACCAAGAGCAAACAAATTGAATCCATTCAAGTGTGTAATAACTACAATGCCTAAGATGAATTTTTTTTTTCTTCCGTGGGCTTCACGGCCAAAACTGGGAAAAAGTCAATTAAAGTTATTACTTTCTTGCTGATCTTTGTGTTTCAATGTGATTGGAAACCAGAGCAGAGGGGGACCATATAATCTGAATAAGTTTAATATCTTGCTGGCAGAGATTATAGTTATAACACGTAAGCAATTTAGCTGAAGTTTTAAGTATTTGTGTGGGGAGTGGCTATTAAGACAAAATCTAACACAACCTATTTTAACAGTTGGATCTCATGTCTAATGATTTACATTTGTTGAGTTACAAATTGTGTCACCAACTTGTGTCCTGGTAGAAATTTCTATTTGTGTGTATCTACTTATTCTTTGCATTTAGGGTACTTGTTATCTTAGTACTGTTTCATTTTTCAGTTAAGGTAAATTACATTTAATATATTATGTAAGGGACCGTTCTAATTATTGGGATGGTAAATTGCACAAGAAGTGATTAGCCGTATCCATTAGACTTGCAATCATTATCCATGACTCAAAAGTGGTATTTGTGAAAGTGTTTAAATTAAGAATATCCAAGAAAACAATATTTTGGAAGGCTCAAGCACACTTTCTTAAGTTTTATGTAGTGGAAGTGTTTATCTACATTAAAGCTATTTTTATGTAGGAAATGTTGATTTAGTAAAACGTCAATCGATATTTTTGCATCCTTTATGCATTATTAGTATGGGTTATGTTGTTGTAAATTTTGAAGATTTTGTCCTTAGATTTGTTTGCATTTGCTATAAGTTTCTGTGTGGTGGCAAATTCAGTAATAACGGAAAGGCTTGGTTATTATTATGAAATGATTTGCGCTTGCATTAAAGCGAAATTCATCTTCAAATCAAAAAATGACTTAGGCAGTATTAAGTTTCAATTGTAGACAATTATCTCTATCCATGCCTTGTTTCCTATCCATACTAAATATTTATTTAGCACCTTGAACTTCCGTTTAAAATAAGCGAAGTGCCATAGACATTTGGTGCTTTCCATACCAACATGTCGATAAACCATCTGGATGTAGTCACAGTGACTTTCAGGTAAGTTGCGGTATCCACTGCATCAGATGCTAGGTCTGGGATGAAATAATGCGCCATCCTACCAATGCTAGAAATTGGGCTGTTGAATACGGTGCACTGGACATTGTTTATACGTTCGTCATTGGCGTTAATTTTTTTGTTAGTTACGTTATTTTCCCTTATAAATTTATATCTTCTTCGACGCAAATGTATCATTGTATATGTGGCTTGAAATTATTATAGTATCTATTTCTATTTTGTAGTTTAAAATAATTGCATATGCTTCATTAACCAATGAATGAATTATATGTTGTTAAATTGATGAAATTTTTACATTTAATTTTTGTTTTTTATCCATAAAATAAAGTAAATCTTACACAAATAATACTAATAACGTTAAACTAATCACTAGTCATAATTAATTGAAACATAACATCAAACTAATTACTTTCATTTTTTAGCTTTTTTTGGGTCCGTTTAAGTGCACATAAACACAACACTCAGCTCATTTTCCTTCTCATTTTCTGCTTCCTCTCAAATGCCATTTTCGTCCGATTCGTTATCTTTGTGAAGAATGCACTCCAAGCATCGTAAATCAGGAGTACATTTTTTTTTAAGGTAATAGAATGGATAAGAGACTGCATCATTAAGTAAATACCAGTAGAGAAAAGATAACAGACAAATCATAATCCACAAAATACGATCTCTTCCTTCGAAAAAAATAACGATTAAACCAAAATCCAACAGCCAAATATAAAGACTCACCCAAGATTAAAGAAAAACCAGAACTTCAAGTATTCATCCCAAACTAGTGACAGGATAAACTCACAATTCAGGAGTAGCTTGTGTGTAAGTTTGATAATTGAATCGACCTGATACTAGAACTTTGTGGTATGTCATTCTTTATTCTGATCTCAACTAAAGATGACAGATATTCACAGATCTAACCATGAACTTCTCTGCATGGAGAATAAATATTTGATTGCAGTCGCTTATTTTTTTATTTTTTATTTTTTTGTGTGGAGTGGGGGGAGGGGGGCGTCTAATGTCATATTAATCATTATATTCTTGACATTTTCAGTTCTTAGCATGCATATAATGGTTATTAACAATAGATATTAAAACCACAGGTTGGGACGTTAAACTATATGGCTCCAGAGGCGTTCATGTGGGATGAAGAGGACCAAAATGGGAACACAATAAAATGTGGACGCCCATCCGATATATGGTCTCTTGGCTGCATTCTTTACCAAATGGTTTATGGAAAAACTCCTTTTTCTGAATATAAAACATTTTGGGCCAAATTTAAAGTGATCACCGATAGAAATCATGAGATTAATTATGAGCCTATATCAAATCCATTGCTTATTGATCTTATGAAGAAGTGCCTTGCATGGGACCGTAATGAAAGATGGAGAATTCCACAACTTCTTCAACATCCTTTTCTTGTGCCGCCTATTCCTAAAGAGCTACCACTATCCTTACAGGTTACTAATATTTCCAAAGTCTATTCAGTTGAATATTTAACTTGAAACTGCTAGTATTTTTTTGATTGACACCATTTTAGTTCTAAAGAATGCGAAATTTACCCTTGAACTTGTTCTTATCTTAATAAGATGCAATTTGGCTTACGCACACACATTCACTAGTTCTGGGTAATATTTACTGGTATACGTGGTGAAGGAATTTCATGAGTTGCAGACTGCGGTTATCATAACAAAAATTATATTATCTGAACCGGATATTTCTCCCTTCCCATTCCAGTCAATAAAAGAATCACCATATCAATAGCAGTTGTCAATTATTTGTCCTTTTTAGATAGTTGATTTCTGAGGCTATATTTAATTATTATTATTATAACACAGTAACCATATTTTAAATAAAAAATAATCACAATATTTTTATTCCTTGTGCAGGACACTCCCCTGGAAACAAACCAGTTAAATAATCTTTTCGAGAAGGTTAACAAGCATAAGAATGATCGTGATGTAAAAAGGCTATGTTCTGAACTTGTCAGAGTTATTAATGTTATAGAACGTGAAAACAACTAGAAAACATTTTAGTTTATTATTATTGCTATCATTATCACATCATCATCATCATCCTCATCCTATTTAGAGGGTTGAGTACACAATGTCTAAAGAGTGGATTTCAAGTTCAACATATGGTTGTGGGAGTATTGTTGTAAAGAGAGGACGGTTCATAGGGAGAGCACTGTATGTTGAATTGTATTTTTCATTAAATTCTATTGTTTTGTGACTCTGTTGCTATACATTCTTGAGTTCGCTCATTACAAACTGAGAAATTATATACAATTACCTGCATAACATAAATTGCCAGTTCTTTTCCCTGAACAATTGTATACAATTTCAAATTGATTTGCAGGACATGCTATGCTCCAATCAGTACCGTAGATGAAATTTGTTATTTGACCTTTCGGCGACAGTACTACGTTTCAGGACAAATTCTGCTATAAATAAAACACTATCTATAGTGAAACGTTTATTATGTCGTTTTGGACAAATTAAATTATCACGTACTTTTATGCATTGAAATCGAAACTTAGCCTTTAAAATTTAGTAACCTAGGTTAGTCGAGTCAACCACCAAACGGAACCGATATATTACTATTTATCTGACATTTTGTCGCCTTATGTAATGTACAATCCAAGTCGGTAAAAGGAGCCTATACTACATTGTGAAAACTAGTCTTTGTGTTGGTGCATGCTTCTCTTTACTAACATTAGAAACTAAGAAGGTTTATGTAATCTACCTAGTGTGATTATGATTGACAAATCAGAAATTGTTCAATCCGAGAAAATCCAAAATCTAGCAAAACCCAAAACCAAAAATCCAAAATCCAATGAGTATCGGGTTGAGTATTGATGATGAAAAATACTGTAAAGACTCAATCAAACTCAACCCAATTAAAAAACCAAACAAAAAGACACAAAAGTGTTACATTTTAATGTTATAATTCAATCAAACTGGAATTAATCCAAACCAAATCTTGAGTCGGATTTAGGTTTGGAGATCCTCATTTGGATCTAATAAAACCTAGCTTGGTAAGCTAGGGACCTATTGAGTTGGTTTCAGGTCCAACTCAACGGGGTAAATTGTCGCTTCTAATGTGAATTACATAAGTAATCTTTACTATGTATCAGTGGTACAAAGAAAATTTCGTACCATTGGAACATATTCTTCAGCATCGCTGCACTATATTGTGTTACAGCCGTAATAATACGAAAAATAAGAGGAAAATAATTATTTACTACATCGTTCTAGCCTAAATATGACTGAAAAAGACGAATAATTCTTTATTATCAGGTGTAACATCCTTGGTTGTACCCTTCAAAAATATAGAGGATGCCGTGTTCATCCCGTTATCACGATTTCTCTTATGACTTGTGCTTTAGTCAACAATGACTTGTGCTCGTGTGCACAACTTTAGGTCTTGACACAAAGTATTAGAGAAAAGTCATACGAGTAGATCTGATACAACATAGAGTAATATCATATACAACCTCGTTACATCATACAAAAAATATATAATATAAATAGTATATAATATACATAACTATTTCCAAACAAGTGCAAGGTTGACATATGAAGATGCCAATTTAGTGCACCCGAAATTTATAATAGTTTTGAGTAGAACATATACATAAATACATACATACATACATACATGAGTGTGCAGAGACACACATCAATCTAGTGAAGAATCAGCATAACATAATATCAAAGTAAATATAGGACTCCTGGTATGTCCGTAGAAGACCCAAAACATTAGCCTACAGATAATCTACACTCATAACCTATTTATGTTACTATATGATAGTTATAAACATATATTTAATTTGTCAGATATTATCTACTGCGAGAAAAATGCTATCTAAGATATAATAGTAAAATACGAAGGTAATTCCTACAAGCTTTCCACGTCGTACTTTCTTAAGATAACCTTTCGTTCAAAGGTTATATGTGCATGAAATACGAGTAAAAAAAGTTCATATCAAAATTTACTCTTCGCGCGCAACCAAAATTGTTACAAACATGATGTAATATAGGGTAAGCATGTTTGAACTAGCAAAACATGTAAACAAACCATACATCAACCAAACACCGAAATATTCAAAAGAATAACTTGATCACGGTCTTGTTTGTATTTCAGGTGTTTAAATCCTATGCTATCTTAGCGACAATATTCATGTAGTTTTGCATAATTAAATACTAACGTAGAGATTTGTACGATCATAGTTTTTGCTAAGATCATTACTAACCTAAGTGATAGCCAATGTTCATAGTTTTAAAAGGGTAGTTATCAAGTTTTTGAACGGCACATCTTAGTATTTCAAAGAATAATTTTGGAGGGTACGTTTACCGATATCTTTAGAAAACCAAGTAAACTTCTAGCGAGTATCCCTACTAGATCTAGCAGTACCTGTCTGATCGTCGAGTATAGGTTCATGCTACAAATTGTTGATTTAAAATATTTGGGCAAACTCTAATATTGAGTATATTTCTTCCAGCGTCACCTATAGTAGTTGAGCTCCAGTGAAGCCAGTTTGGTTGTGCCATGATCTTATCACCAATTTTCGCAAGTCACTTTGTTTCATCATGATTAGCTAATATTCTGATATTAAGATTAAGGAATATTTCATCATGATTAACTAATATTCTGATGTTAAGGTTAAGGAATTTTAGATGAAATCTAATGTATAAGAGTTTTTCCATGTTTACTCTAACTTGCGCCCTATTCTTATTACTAATTCAATTCTAGTAATTTATGGTATAAATTAAAGGGTTCAAACGTACGACTAATTCAAAATTTCAATGCAAAGAAAGAAAAAAATCATTCAACTTACATTTCAACCACCATTTAAACAGTTTTGTTTTCTTGAACCAACCCATTTAGCTTTTAGTATATGATTGTTTATCACTTTGAAGTTATTTCTTTTTTGAGTGGTTTACATGTCTTATCCGACTCATTCACTCCAAGTTGTTTGTGGTTTTTGTCCCACTTTATAAATGCCAATACATGTTAATTATGATTTTTTGTTTAATACACAATGTAAAACATATAAATCATCTACATGGAATGTCCCATACCGCTTTGGGCTGACAAATCCATCATCCACCAAGTATTATGAGAATAAGATGCAACATGAGGACAAACACCGTTGTCTTAGTAGTTAAGTGATTCGACTTTGGTACGAGAGGTCACAAGTTCAAAACGTGCGTAGCATGATTCAAACATTTATTGACATATAATTTGTGGTTTGTTGTCCTAGTGACATGTTGTTTCTAAGTACCATTTCAAAAAAAAGATGCAACATGAGAATATCTTATGTCATTTCATGGCAATGCTATATCATTCTCTTTAGTATCTCAACTTACAAAACCCATTTGATGCACTGGCTTGATTACCTCGTTTAAAAACCACTTGCGTTTGAATTTTGATATGGTTAGTAACCAGATAAAGCAGAGCCTCATAGCTTCAACACCTATGGATAACAATAACTGTAATACTATTACTAACATGCAGACAAATAAATATTACTTGAATGCCTTGCCATTGGAATTGGGATTATATCAGATCAAGGTAATCGATTTGTACCATTTAACTTAAATAAATATATTTTTAAACAACCCCACAAATTGATTGATCATAATTTATTATCACAGTTAATTTACTTTTGCTAAAGGATTTGATCTGTAGTCAAGCTATAAGTTGTGAAAATGTAACATTTTCTTCATGGGATTTTACCTTATATTTGATTTTCGATTATATGTGTAAAGCACCATTTCACTTTTGTAAGAGAGACACCTAAATCTATTTAGCTTAGATGAATTTATTGTCCGATGACCTAACAAATTATTCGACCTCAATTTATTATCGAGATTATTTTACTAGTATTAAAGAACTTAGTCTAGAATTATACACAATGTTATGAAAATCCTATAGTCGTTAAATGCAAATTATCGCATTAATTAATCAATAAGGTCATGAGGAAAAATCTTTAGTATACATTTGTATTTAGAAAATTATCTTTTACGTCATCTTTGAATTGATCGATCATATTTTCACCAAAAGAGAAATTTAGTGACTCCATTACTTCACCTAGAGTAGGTATTTGGTCATGGCTTTCCTCACTTGGGGCCATGCTCCGAGTTCAATCAAGTGACAATCTAAGAGTGACCCCGGGATGATCATTGACCCATTCAGAGTCAATCCTAGTGATTGCTACTCACATGGAAATTGTGCCAAGTTTTGAGCAAAAACCAGCAAATGACATTATTAATCGCCATCACAATCCAATCAATCATCAATCACCATTAACCACTTAACTTCAGGTAACTTCATCAATTTTCGACCAAAACATCGATAAAATCCAAGAACTATGATAATATATTTTAAGATTTATGCAAATTCAAATTCACTGTAAGGTTCTCATGTTCGAATTCGATGTTTGCCAATTTCAAACAAGCAGTCCAACAAATATTCAACCTATAACTTGCATGTATGAATCAATAAGGCTAACTTAGTTGGTTGATGGTTTAGAGACTAAGAAAAAGATCATGAGTTCAAATACCAAAAATGATAATCTCGTAACTTTGAAGTCTGTGTCTGGTAGGCACATACTTTTCTAGACACATACTTTTCTGGAGTTCATAAGTAAAGCTTGGTTCTTTGGGTAATTCAAAAAATATATAACTTGCATGCATGTTAAAATTAGAAAAACATAGGGATTTATCAACTTCATTTCACAAAAAATGTTAACTTTCTTCACTTTTACACCACCATATGACCACCTACAAGCAATGTATGAGCTTATGTAGGTTATTAATTTTTATAACTTACCTATTCACTTGCTTCATCCAACCAGCCAAGTTTTCCGAGCCAAAAAATACTGAAGTTGTAAAGGATAAAAAAAGAACCTCCAACACAATTGCTTGAAGGAAATGATAAAAGGCGAAGCAAATAATAGGATGTTACATGATTTCTACTCATTCCATAGTGCTATAATCTGGTTTTAGTTTGATAATGTTGTGGTATTTACTCGGATTAAACAAAAATGAGCAGCTAGTAACAGCATGCTTTTTTTTAATGAAAGTTAATTTGGTGGATTGATAAACATATATCATGAGAGCATGACAATCAAGATTCTTTTTTTCTAAATCAAGTATTTTGTCACGATCCAATTTTTCGACGTCCGAAAATCGACACCAATACGTCTGTATTGTATGCCGAACGATCGAATGCCGAAATACCAGACCGTAAGGGAAAAGAGAAAGAGGTAGAAGAAGTAAATATAAATAACAACACAGAATCTCACAATCGCAGTGGAACAATACATAATAGCTAACAACCGATCTTTATACAAAATAACTATTACTGTTTTATACTCTACCTCATTAGAGTACAAAACGATTAATAGCACAATACTGGACAGTTATAATAACTTGTCCTCACAAAACTGAATACATAGTATACCATACACAGCGGAATATAAGTCAGATACATGATACACATCTCCATCATCCAGCTCGTCTCCTGAGCTCCATAGCATCCTATCTTGTATCTGTAATACTCGGTCTGACCTGAGTATTATAATAAAATAACATCCGAGTCAGTCTGGAAATTCAGCGTGAGAAAACACACTCAATTGAATTATTAAAGTTTTCAAAATTCTTTGAAATCAAAGGTATCTCATAAGACTATGCCACAAATAAACGTTGGGTTTTTACCTCACGATAACCAAAACATTTTTATCAAATCCGTCTGATATTATAATAGTGTCTATAGAAAGTAAAATAGAATATAGTTGAAATGCTTGCATCTCACGTTCCAGTATAGTTCGGCACAATCAAAACCGTACGGACGATTATTGGAAAATGGATTCCATACAATGGCAGGGCTAGTGGGGTACCGTCTGTCACAGTACCTGGCCTAGATTAGCGTACCGAGGACCACTCCCGATCCCCTGCAACACAAGACCAGAGCCACCCTTTACTGGATAGTCCGAATAAGATCACCCGCGGTTGAGATCAGCAACCGCCCACACAACTGAGATTAAGGGACTCTAGACAGGGATGATCTTACCCTAACTGAGTGCTACCCATATAGCCTTGCCGCACCTCCCCTGTTTTAGTCATTCCCGGTTGATGAGGCTTGAGGCTAAGCGTTACCTTTTAGGACCGACGTTCACTTAGAATGCTCATCGTCCTCCAATGACGATGGTCTGATAGCATTCGTCCATACAAGTTGCCCTGGGTCTAGACAAACCGAATCACCGTCTTCATCTTCTTCATGGTATCTATTCGCTACGTTCAAACTGGATTGAAGTGGTTTTCGGATAATTAAATCCGATCCCAGTCTATTTGAAATGATCAGCGCATTGTCCAATATTGATAGTCGGTTATTTAACTATCAAATTTAAACAATCATTCAACCAATGATTTCATTTCCACTGAAAAACGCCAAGTCTTATTCAATTTAGCTTTTAAATAAATTAAATCACTTTATCCAAAAATATACATTTAAAAAATTTAAAATAAAACTACTTAAATCACTTTATTTAAAATAATAATTATGAAATTCTATAATAATTTCCCAAGTAAAACTCTAACCAAAAACTACTTTAAAATAAAACTATTATATAAGGTATAAATATTTAATAGTTATCCTTTAGATCATAATACTAATTTAACCTTTTAAAAATAATTAACCATTATAAATTTTTTAGAGAATTAATAATAATTTTTCTAAAAACATTCTTTAAAAACATCTTTAAAACTTCTAATTTATACTTAAAAATCTTTCTTTGAAAATATACTTAGCTTTTTAGGAAAATACACTTTCCACTCCAACATAACCCATCTAATCCTTTACAAGTCCTTCTCGATTTATTTCCAGTTTAAATTTACGTTCCAACTCCGTAAATTTCCTTTCCTACATTTAAAAAAATAAAACACTATTTATTTTTAAAACTAATTGCCATCTCCTTATAAATTCCCATCGTGGATTTATACAATCAAATTATCCGCTGATAAATATTCACTTTTATTTATAGACCCAATCTATAAATCCCTTAGTCTCATTCCATTTTTTATCCACTGTTTCAAAACACTTAATCGATTTTCAATCGATTTTCTGAATTAATTCCATTTTAAAGTTTATTTCTTGATTTACTCTAGTTTATTCCAAAATCCACAAATCTCAGATTCACACCTTTATTATGATTTAAAACTGAAACATTAATTTCATATTCTATATCTTTTCCAAATTTCCTCTTTATTTTTCTCAAATTCGTTTTAAACCTCGGATTTAAAAATAAACACTTATATACTTAACCAAATCGCTTAAGTCCCATTATTAAATCCTTTTATTCAATTATTTCAAAATCTCTACCTTTCCATATTTAGAAACTATCAAGTACAAAATTTAAAATCAAACTATTCATTTTTTCCAAATTCATTACCTTTAAATTGATCCATCTTTACTATAAATTTTCCCCATTTTATTTCCCCTTTAAAAATCCAATATTTATATTTTTAAAATGCCACAACATATACAGCAATATATTAACATCAAAAATAAATTAACATAATATATCACAGATTATTCAACATTTCATATATCTCTGAAATGAAAATAAATTCAACAATTTTGAGGAGTCCAGTTGGACCTCTCCAAACCGTTTTCCTGCATCCACAGATGTTAGCACAATATAAAAATACCAATCTCATTTCGAGGGGTATATCGCGATATATAGGGTCATCCGCTATTATGCGGGGCACATAGGGTCTCCTCCGCTATATAATGCGGAAATATCAATCACTCCAATATATACACTACTATATATAATATCACATACAGACTGACAATAATTATCAATTTCAACTAATCATTCCATAATTTAAATTTAACTAATTAAACTAATCAGTCATCCAATTTGAGTGAGACCAATTCACCTTTATTTTTTCTTCCTTTTCTGAACATCCATTTTTTTTGCAAATTCCAAATGCCCCGACTGTCTTCAAATAAAAAAACATCCAAAGCAATCTCTCGAAGTCTATCTCACTACGAAACCGACACCACCTTATCGAAATAAATTTCTTTTTTTAACCTCGTATGAGTAAATTATAATATTTATTAGTTAACAACGATTTTTATTTAAACTAAACATACATTGAATTTAAATTCAAAACCCATACCCAAACGGAACAATTTCGGCCAAAGAATACTCCCCGTTCCTCTTCTCCCTTGCTTCTCTTCCTCCTGTAGCATGTACACGAACACTCGAACACACTGCGCACGTTCAACTGCCACCACAAATCTCTCAACCATCTTCGAAACGACTTCACCAAAGACTTCTCCACTGCAAACCGCACGTGCTCAGCCCTCAAATACCAAGCTCGGTCAACCTTGTGAATTGCACCTTGACAGAGCCTTCGCGTGCTTATAGTGCGAAGTCGTGCTCCCACCTTTAATCACAAGCTCCAATTTTTCACCGAGACGCTTCTCCCTGACAAGCTCGAACGTGAAACACCAACTGCTACCACTCGTTCAAATCACCATCGCGCAACTACCAGGCACCGCCAAAGCTCCTCCTACGTAGTCAGAAACGCGCCCTAACTCTCCCCTGCCTAGACCGGTCCATGCCTGCCCCACCGACCACCAATCGACGTCCCATTGCGTCACAAGTCCCTTTCTTCGGTATGGTTTTGAATAGAGAGAAATGAATCATATAGGAAGACTGGAGATTCAATCGAGGAAGCTCTCGATTTCAAACATATAGGGCATTCGATTTACAAAGTTCTTTTTTTATTTTTCTTTTCTTTTCTCTGGGTTCGGTCCTTTTTTTTTTGAAATTGATTCGAATGAAGGAGGTGCGTTTAAATTTCATCGATTTACAGAGAAGGTTAAATAGATTTTGAAGGGGAAGGAACCATATACGTGACTCTTTTTTTTCGTTCCAACTGTAATGAGCGCTTGGCTACGATTTTTAAAATGGAAGTAGATGCGACTTTGAAAAGACATTTGCATGTATAATGTTGTCTACAGTGATTTGAAGTGAAAGCCAAAATGTTATGATGTGATTCGTTTTGATGGGTCATCATAAATATACATTATTTAAATTTAAACGTCTCGAAATCATAGCTTAAAATCTTGACCTCCTATCGAGGCATGACGCTAGACATTTATAATATTATACCCCTATTCTGAATGCAATGGAAAAGGTTTTTAGTTCTAATTCGATCGTATGGGGAGGATAGCTTTTTGGACTCAACTATTATATTGAATTTTCGATGTAGAGTTCAGTGCGTTTATATATAGTACGATCACATGATGACTCTAAACGCTACGAAATTTCAAATCCAATAATAATACAGTATTACGGATCTAATGGAACTGGTTTTGTCGAAATCCGAGACTGTGCCTCAGAAGGCTATTTTTAAATTTTAATTTAAACGATATATTTTTAAAACGAACAAATCACTTTCGAATTCAATTTAAAACTTCTATTATCTACGCTAATTTAAATATAAATTTTACAAGACTTCCAATTATTTTTAACCAGCTTGAAACTCCATATTCACTATTTTATCCAATTTTCAATTATTAAATTAAATAATTAAATTATCCAACGAGTAGTGATATTTGAAATTCAAGTTAAAAGCTAACTTTTAAATATTAAATATTTCAATTTCAAATATCCAAAATTCCGGGTCATTACATTCCTCCTCCCTTAGAAGAATTTCGTCCCTGAAATTGCTAGTTTAGAAGAATGGTCCACCACCCGTTTACTTTTTCCTATAGCCACATAGTTTTTAACCACTCCCCAAAACAATCTTTTTATTAAAGACACACTATCGCTTTTTTTGACTTTCCAAACTCATCCATAGGTTCCAAATAATATTATCCCCTCAATAATTCAAATTATAGTTTAAAATCAAATTCTAAACTTACCAAAATTTTTCTAACTCCTTAAATTGTTGAATTTTTTTGCAGCGTCTCCTTTACGTGGCTAGCTCGGAACAACAACAAAACTGCCTCTACAACCCAAATTTTCAAAAGAAAACAAAAGCCAAGTGGCTAAATCAGAAAACCATCAAATTTCATATGGTAATTTAAAAGCATATCTTTTGTTAGTTAAATTTATCTTCTGAAATCAAAACATCAATTTAGCTTTGCTTTTAATTACCTGCACCCTACTAAGCAATAATATCCAATCACAGAATTCAAAATCATTTTATTCATTTCTTTTCAAAATTTTCTTTACCTAAGCTCGTTGATATACCTATACCATCCGTACGCAATATCAAATTCGACCGCTCACTTGATCACACAATTTCACTTCTGAACTAGTATCGTTCATCCGACTCCCTGTTGCGGTGTCTGATCTGGTTTCTTAATAAAAAACTGTCATTCTTCTTGCGTAGCCATATACTATGATAGAGAATTCCAGAATCAATCAAAAATCCATATCCAGGGTTCGCCATCGAAGATCGAGAGAAAAATCACAATTCGGATCAATATATCTATCTCGAAATTCTATGCTCGAGTCTGGATCAAATCGCTATGCGAGTAAAATAACATACGTACATCCTAATTATTTATCTCAATTGATTATTAGCTCTATAAATTCTCTTTTATTCACATTTATTTTGATTTCCATTCACTTATTCACAATTTTTCCCTTTTCACCACTTTTATTAAATCTTCATTCAAATACTTACTCAATATTTTCCCGATACCAAATTCACTTAAGAATTTCTCTCAATTTTCTTAAGTTTACCATAAATATCTTATACAACCTTCTATAGTTATTTTTCCACTTCACTGCTGGAGTTATATCCATTTTTATTCAATTTATATTTTCAATTCCATTTGTTTTCAATTTGCCTTCCAATTACTACTTTATTTCCAAATCAAATCAAATATTGACTTCTTTTACCGGCCACCTCTTAAACCACATTTAATTAACCAATTTCCTTAATTAGTTCCATTACCTCATTTATTTCTATCTCAATCAATTTTTATTCCCAAACCTTTCATTTTATTTAGCCCATTCGAACTAATTTTCCGATTTCACTTTACTTACACAATTTAAATTAAATATCATTCCAAGATTCAATTTCAATTCATTTGCTTACCCAATTAAATCAATTAGTTTACTTACTAATTTTGTTTTCAATCCTTTTTTGTTTAGTCCAACTTGGGCTAAATTTCCAGATCCCTCTTAGTTCAAGTTAATTCCCTTTCCAGTTAAATTTTCAAATTTTATAAGTTCAAGCTTACCAATATTCTATTCACCCATTCCTTCCCATTTTATTTCACTTAACTGGTTTATTTTACTCATTTATGCTTACATAATTCAAATTTATACATTATTCAAATGTTCAGTTCCAATTTCCATTTAGCTACGCTAAATAAATTTGTTCATTCACAAATTATTTCCAAGTTGATAAATTTTATTCAATGATTATGTCCAGTTGGCCTACTTAGGCTTAATCTCTCAAATTCACTATACTTAACTCAATTCAAGTTGATTTTCACTTTAATTCAAATCTTATAAGTCTTCAAGCTTACTGATATTCTATAAACATTTTAAAACCAACTCCAGAGTCTTTAAACAATCATTTAAGTATTTCAAAATCAATTTTGAAATCAATTATATCCAAAATCCTTTGGTATATCGAAATATTCCTTAGAATTTCAAAACCAAACTCTGTTTTGCAAACAACTCAAAGTTAAAACATTCAGGTAGCAATTCCTCCCTTGGAAACTCTATGAATATCAATGATGCTACAGTCATCACCGAAATTATTTTCCAGCGACCGAAGTGAGTTCAGTGCTTTAATTATTTTCAAAAACATTTCGAATATTCTTTTTTTTTTCAAATCTCACCAGTTTTCATATCCCATTCAAAAATATTTCCAAACAATATCACTATTATTCCTCCAAAACCTTTGAAAATCATTTTCAAACCCAAAGAGGATTTAATTTTCCCAAATTTTCGAGTTCCAAATCCTTTCCATCTATATTTGAATATTACTCTGCAATTTTATTTCAAATTATAAATCCGTACCGGCCCGCAAATTCGTACCCCTTGAGTTAACACTATTCTACCTAAATCAACTCAAGTTGTACAAAAATACAAACCATTTGGGTTAAGAAGATGAGGTAGAAGATGAAAATAGAAATCAACAACAGAATCTAACCATCGCAGTGGAATAAAATATAATAGATAATAAATGGCCTTTACTCCAAATCAAATATCTTTGTTTATATATTTTACATCATCAGAGTACATCAATCACAATTCAGCGTCAATAACATACAATGGATACACAACAACTCAACATAGCGGAATATATATACATCAACAAATACGGAAATACGTATCGTCGTCTAGCTCGTCTCCTGAGCTCCACAGCATCAAATCCTGTATCCTATAATACTCGGTCTGACCCGAGCATTACAGTTAAATAACACCCGAGTCAGCCTGGAATACCAGCGTGAGAAAATCACACCCAATTGATTATTAAAGTTTCAAAAATCCTTTGAAAACAAAAGCATCTCGTAAGACCACGCCACAAATAAACATGTCGGGTTTTTACCTTACGATAGCTAAAACAATTTTTATAGAAATCCTCTGATATTATAATAGGGTCTATATACAAATACTTATAAAATAGCCAAAATTGTTACATGATTAAATTCCAGCTACTAGCCACAAAAGTGGGTAATACAAACAAAACTCGTACAAGGCTCGTAGGGAGAATGGATTTCCAACAATGACTAGGCACTGGGGTACCACCTGTCACGGTACGGGGCCTAGATCACCGTACCGAGGAGTACGCCCGCTCCCCTGCAACACAAGACCGGGACTACCCCTTACTGGATAATCCCGAGTGAGATCACCCCGCGGTTGGGATCAACAACCGCCCACTAAGCCGAAATAAATAGGGACATCTAGACTGGAATGACCTCACCCTGCTTGGGTGCTACCCACCTAGCCTTGCTGCATAACCCCTGATTTTCAGTCATTCCCATTTGATGAGGCTTGAAGCTAAGCGTTACCTTTTTAGAATATATCCCTTAGAATGCCCATCGTCCACCTGACGATGTTTCGCAAGCATTCATCCATACAAGTCCGTCCCGGGTTCTAGCGGAACCGAAAGCACTATTCCTACTACATCCGTTTTGGAAATATCCTCAGGATTAGTAGCGACTAGCCCTTGCACTTCACTGCTCCATCTTCGAATCCAAACTCGTTTTCACGAAACGTACAAACCAGATCGAAGTGGTTTTCGAGAAATAAATCTCGATCCCGGTCTCTTCGAAACGATCAACGCATTGTCCAATGTTGATAGTCGGTTATTTAACTATCAATTCATATTCACAAACATTCATCAAAACAATAAATAATTTTCCAAATTATTTATTTATCTCAAAAATATCCTCACAAGATATATTTTCATTTTTCAAATTTCTTCGAAAACAGTTTTCCAAACTATCTGCCTTTCTCGGAATAAATTCCAAGAATTTCTATTTCCACAGGAATCACCAAGCACAAAACTAGATTTTCTAAATTAATTTAAAACACTTAGCTTTTTAAAATATACTTTAAAACATTCAAGTTAAAATTACTTTAATATTTTGTTAAAGATACATACTATATGAATATTTGAAATTAATGTTACTTAATAAAATATAAACTAGGTTTCTACTTTTAAAAACAAAATACTAAGTTACTTCTTAACAATTACTGCTAGAATAGATTAAAGAAAATACTTATTTTAGACTTAAATATTAGAAATAATAAATTTTACAACACTTGCTTTCTTTAAAAACAACTTTAAACATTTAATTTATATATTTAAAAATTTACTTTTAAGAACATGTACTTGGCTATCCAGAGAAAGTTCCAACTTCAATCACTTAAATCAATTTTCCCAAATTGATTTCCAATTTATTTTATTTGAAATAAATTCTTTTACTTATCAGTTCATCTCCAAATTCAGTAGTTATGGACTTTATTATTATTATTATTATTATTATTATTTTCAATTCCTTCTTTACTCTTTCAATAATTCAAATCTTAAATTCTAAATGAATGTTTGTTCTTTTTAATTAATAATACTGCATTTTAAAATCCATTAACTTTCTGTTTATTCAAAATTTTCCTTTCCATTCTCAGGATTCATTTATTAGAATTTTAAAGTCACTTTATTTCTTTTCCATGTCATTCTTAAATTTATTCTATAACTATTTTACTTACAATTTCACTTCTTTTATTTTCAAAAAAAAAAATCAAATTTATATTTTTGGTAATTCATTGTACCCAATTATATCAGTCAAGCCATAGCATTCACTACTTCCACATAATTCATCATAGAATATCAAATAATCAGAACAGAGAATATTAAATAATTTAAATAAAAGTTGAGGGGTCCAGTTGGATCCCTCCAACCTGTTTTCCCTGCATCCACGGACGTTAGCACAATATAAAATACCAATTCCATATATATATATATATATATATATATATATATATATATTATATCACATTCAACCAATTCAACCATTCAACCAATTATTTAAATAATACCAGATGAGTGAGATTAACTCACCTTTGCTTTTATATTTTGCAGTCCAAACCAGCCAGCTTGTTTCCATGATTTTTAACCTTGTATAAACAAGTTTATATGATTCATTAATATTTGAACTAATCGAACAATCAATTTCTGTTTTACAATTCAATTTAATTTAATTTAACTGATGATTTAAATTTAATGAATAATTAAATTTCAAACTAATTTCCTTTTGAATAATCCTTTAGTAACTAATATAAATTTTAAATAAGTTAACCAAGCAAATATATTACTTTAAAGTTAAACTAGTAAATTCACAATGTGTAGATTGTATATTTATTTCTTTTGAAACTATTTATCTACTTATAAAAATTATTTACCTAGATTTCAAAGTTCTATTATTATATTAACTTCAATATACAAAATTCTTATATATTTTGTCAATCTTTATCTATATAACCTTTGTATGTTACAGTCTATCTAATTTATTGGCTCTTTAAACTTTAACTACTATATTGTTAATTCCAGAATGAAAGAAATAAAAATTAACAAATTAATTTAAGGTTTTAAACTTCAAGTACTATAAATTTAAAAATGCTAAAATTTTTAAGTTACCTCAAATCGATTGGAAACAAAATCAACGGCTTAGCTCAAAGCTCCTTACAAAACTGCTGACCTCGACACTCACCCCTACCGCGACCATGGCTTCCCCCTTAATCAATCGCGGCCTGTACCCTATCGGAGATCACCTTCGATTCGACGCTCCTACTCCTTGAGGACCTGCCGAGAACCCACGTCACTACTCGATTACCGTATGACGAAACCCTTCGAACTCGAGACCATGAATCGAGCACTGCAAATCGATTGAATTCCAGCAAACGATGCTACTCGACAACGCTTTCTCGGTCGCGAACTGAACTCGCGGCCACCAAAGTCCAATCGCCTTCGTCATTCACGAAGTTACGAACCTCGACAATCACTGCGCGTCGCCCTTTGGTTCACAATTTCGTCGAACTTGATCGACTTCGAATGCCCTGTTTATTTTAGTAATTTTTTTTAAGACTGCGTGGTTTTGGGGTGGAAAAGAAGAAAAGGGTTTTCGGCCCCTATTGTTGCTCTTTCCTTCTTTATACACGTCCTACAGCTTCCCCTAGAAGCTTCATTTATTTATCTATTTATTATATATATTTGTCGATTTTGATTTTCAGAAGGAATTGAACTTGCCTGTCCTTTTAGAAGAGAAAGGGAAACATGGTTTTAAGTTAAAAGAAGTGGCGTAAAAGGGAAGCTTGACTAAGTAAATTTCATTAAATTATTATCAATTAAATTTTCAGCGCGTTATTATATCGTACACTCACGCACTAGCTCCAATCAATACGAAATTTGAAATCCGATAATAATTCAATATTACGGACCCAATGGAACTGGTTTCGTCTAATTCCGAGACTGTGCCTCGGAAGGCTATTTTCAAATTCAATTTTAAACGATATTAAATTTCAAAACTTAACAAACCATTCTTAAATTTAATTTCAACACTTCTATTCTCTTCAATAATATCAATATAAATTTTATAAGCCTTCAAATTATTTTTAACCGGCTTAAAACTTCAGATTCAACATTTCGCTCAACTTCAATTATTTAATTCAATAGTTTAATTAACCATTAATTAGTGATATTTGAATTCAAGTTAAAATTATTCTATTGAATATTTCAAATCAATTTAAATATTCCAATTTCAAATGCTTAAAAATTCCGGGTCATCACAAAATCCCATTTATAACTCATATTTACAAACTCCATTCTGTTATATGAATTAATTTCCTTAACCTTTGGTTATAATTTCAATTCCTTATTCAATTTCCGCGACACAATGATAATAGTCTAATATTATCATTTCATAACAACCAAGCAACCATATATACTTATAGTAATTTATGGAAATTATTCCTTTTATATATAAAAATAATTTGGGTAAAATTATTTCATTCACCTCATTCAAACAACACTATGTAGAATTATTCTATTCAAGTGTTTAGAGATTCCTATCAATAACATTAATTACTCATATTGACCAGAATACATAAACCACTCAACAAACCAATCAACACAATATAAAACAGTTTTATATTCACTAAAAAATATGCGCCCATATTTATTAATATGCTCAAACTCATTCTAGGGTGCTACTGACCAATCTCTAAAGAGTAATCCCCACCAAACCCAAGGTTCTCGCTTACCTTCAGCACTGATACCAAAATGTACGACCTGATTTTTCAACACCCGAAAATCGGCACTAATACGTCCATTGCATTACACGTCGAACAATCGAATGCCAGAATACCAGACCGTAAGAGAAAGAAGAAAGAGGTAGAAGAAGAAAATAGAAATAACAACCCAGAATCTCATAATCGCAGCGGAACAATATATAATAACCAACAACCGATCTTTATACAAAAGAACTATTACTGTTTTATACACTACCTCATCAGAGTACAACACAATCAATAGCACAATATTGGACAGTTATAATAACTTGTCCTCACAAAACTGGATACACAATATACCATACGCAGCAGAATATAAGTCCGATACGTGATATACATCTCCATCATCTTGCTTGTCTCCTGAGCTCCATAGCGTCCTATCCTGTATTGGTAATACGCGGTCTGACCCGAGCATTATAATAAAATAACACCGGAGTTAGTCTGGAAAACCAACGTGAGAAAACAAACTCAATTGAATTATTAAAGTTTTCAAAATCCTTTGAAATCAAAGGTATCTCGTAATACCATGCCATAAATAAACATGTTGGGTTCTTACCTTACGATAACCAAAATATTTTTATCAAATCCATCTGATATTATAATAGTGTCTATAGAAAGTAAATAGAATATAGCTGAAATGCTTGCATTTCACGTTCCAGCATAGTTGGGCACAATCAAAACCGTACGGGCGCTTATTGGAAATTGGATTCCTTACAGTGGCAGGGCTACTGGGGTACCGCCATCACAGTACCTGGCCTAGATTAGCGTACCGAGGACCACTCCTGATCCCCTGGAACACAAGATCGGAGCTACCCCTTATTGGATAATCCGAATAAGATCACTCGCGGCTGCGATCAACAACCGCCCACACAACCGAGATAATGGACTCTAGACAGGGATGACCTTACCCTAATTGGGTGCTACCCACTTAGCCTTGTTGCACTGCCCCTGTTTTAGCCATTCTCGATTGATGAGGCTTGAGGCTAAGCGTTACGTTTTAGGACCAAAATTCACTTAGGATGCTTATCGTCTCCCAATGACGATGGTCTGATAGCATTCGTCCATACAATTTGCTCTGAGTCTGGAAAAACTGAATCATCATCTTCATCCTCTTCACGATATTCATGCGCTACGTTCAAACTGGATCGAAGTGGTTTTGGGATAATTAAATCTGATCCCGGTCCCTTCGAAATGATCAACGCATTAGCCAATATTGATAGTCGGTTATTTAACTATAAGATTTAGACAATCATTCAACCAATTATTTTATTTCCACTGAAAAACACCAAGTCTTATTAAAATTAGCTTTTAAATAAATAAAATCACTTTATCCAAAAATATACATTTAAAACATTTAAAATAAACCACTTAAATCAATTTATTCATAATAATAGTTATGAAATACTATAATAATTTTCCAAGTAAAACTTTAGCCAAAAATTGCTTTAAAGTAAAACTGCTATATAAGGTATAAATATTTAATAGTTATCCATTAAATCAGAATACTAATTTAGCCTTTTTAAAAATAATTAATCACCATACAATTTTTAAAAGAATTAATAATAAATTTTTCTAAAAACATTCTTTAAAAACATCTTTAAAACTTCTAATTTATACTTAAAAATCTTTCTTTGAAAATAAACGTAGCTTTTCAGGAAAATACACTTTCTACTCCAACATAGCCCATCTAATCCTTTACAAGTCCTTCTCGATTTATTTCCAGTTTAAATTTACGTTCCACTCTGTAAATTTCCTCTCCCACGTTTTTAAAAATAAAACACTATTTATTTTAAAAAGAATTACCATCTTCTTATAAATTCCCATCATGGATTTATACTTTCAAATTATCTACTGATAAATATTCACTTTTATTTATAGACCCAATCTATATATCCCATAGTCTCATTCTCCTTTTTAATCACTGTTTCAAAACACTTAATCGATTTTCAATCGAGTTTTTGAATTAATTCCTTTTAAAGTTTATTTCTCGATTTACTCAAGTTTATTCCAAAATCCACAAATCTCAGGTTCACTCCTTTATTATGATTTAAAACCCTATTTAAGACATAAATATTAATTTCATATTTTATATCTTTTCCAAGTTTCCTCTTTATTTTTCTCAAATCCGTTTAAACCTCAGATTTAAAATAAATACTTTTATACTTAACCAAATCACTTAAGTCCCATTATTAAATCCTTTTATTCAATTATTTCAAAATCTCTAGCTTTCCATATTTAGAAATTATCAAGTACGAAATTTAAAATCAAACTATTCATTTTTTCCAAATTCGTTACTTTTAAATGGATCCATCTTTACTATAAATTTCTTACTTTAAATTTCCCCCTTTTTATTTCCCCTTTAAAAATCCAATATTTATATATTTAAAATGCCACAACATATCTAGCAACATATTAACATAAAAAAATTAATATAATATATCACAGATTATTTGACATTTCATATATATTTGAAATGAAAATAAATTCAACATTTTTGTGCAATCCAGTTGGATCCCTCCAACCTGTTATCCTGCATCCACAGATGTTAGCACAATATAAAATACCAATCCCACTTTGAGGGGCATATCGTGGTATATATGGTCATCTGCTATTATGCGGGGCGCATAGGGTCTCATCCGCTATCTAATGCAGGAATATCAATTACTCCAATATATATACTACTATATATAATATCACATCCAGACTGATAATAATTATCAATTTCAATCAACCATCCCATAATTTAAATTTAACTAATTAAATTAACCTGTAATCCAATTTGAGTGAGATTAACTCACCTTTATTTTTTCTTCCTTTTCTGAACATCCAAATTTTTATTTTAAAATTCCAAAAACCCCAGCTATCTTCAAACCAAAAACATCCAAAGCAATCTCTCGAAGTCTACCTCACTACGAAACCGACGCCATCTTTTCGAAATAAATTTCGTTTTTTCAACCTTGTATGAATAAATTATAATATTTATGAGTTAACGATGAGTTTTGTTTAAACTAAACATTAGTTGAATTTAAATTCAAAACCCATACCCAGATGGAATAATTCCGGCCTAAGAAAACTCCCCCTTCCTCTTCTCCCTTGCTTCTCTTCCTCCTGTAGCATGTACACGAACGCTCGAACGCACTGCACACATTCAACTGCCACCACAAATTTCTTAACCATCTTCGAAATGACTTCACCAAAAACTTCTCCACTTCAAAATGCACCTGCTCAGCCCTTAAATCCCAAGCTCGGTCAACCCTGTGAATTCCGCCCTGACAAAGCCTTCACGTGCTTATAGTGCAAAATTGCGCTCCCACCTTTGATCGCAAGCTCCAATTTTTCACCGAGATGCTTCTCCTTGACAATCTCGAATGTGAAACACCAACTACTTCCACTCGTTCAAATCACCATCGCATGACTACTAGGCATCGCCAGAGATCCTCCTATGTAGCCAGAAACGCGCCCTAACTCTCCTCTGCCCAGACTGGTCCACACGTGCCCCACTGACCACCAATCGACGTCTCATTGCATCGCAAGTCCCTTGCTTTGGTATGGTTTCGAATAGAGCGAAAAGAATCAAATAGGAAGACTGGAGATTCAATCGAGGAAGCTCTCGATTTTAAACACATAGGGCATTCGATTTGTAAAGTTTTTTTTTCTATGAGTTTGAACTTTTTTTTTTGAATTCGATTCGAATGAAGGAGGTGCATTTAAATTTCATGGATTTACAGAGAAGGTTAAACATATTTTGAAGGGGAAGGAACCATATACGCGACTCTTTTTTCCGTTCCAACAGTAATGAGCGCTCGGCTATGATTTTTATCAAGCAAGTAGACGCGACTTTGAAAAGACATTGGCGTGTACAACGTTGTCTGCATTGATTTGAAGAGAAAGCCAAAAAGTTTTGATGTGATTCGTTTTGACTGGTCATCATAAATATACATTATTTAAATTTAAACGTCTCGAAATTGTAGCTTAAAATCTCGACCTCCTATTGAGGCGTGCCGCTAGACGTCCATAATGTTATATCCCTATTCTGAATGCAATGGAAAAGGTTACGAGTCCTAATTCGATCGTATAGAGAAGATAACTTTTTGGACCCAATTACTATGTTGAATTTTCGATATAGATTTCAGTGCGTTTATATATCGTACGATCACATGATTACTCTAAAATTACGAAATTTGAAAACTGATAATAATACACTATCACGGATCCAATGGAAATGGTTTCATTGAAATCCGAGATCGTGCCTCAGAAGGCTATTTTTAAATGTCAATTTGAAAGTTATATTTTTAAAATCAAACAAATCACTTCCAAATTCAATTTTAAAACTTCTATTATCTACAGTACTTTTAATATAAATTTTACAAGACTTCCAATTATTTTAACCTGCTTGAAACTCCAGATTTACTATTTTATCCAATTTCCAATTATTAAATTAAATAATTTAATCATCCAATGAATAGTGATATTTGAAATTCAAGTTAAAAGCTAACTTTTAAACATTTAAAATCAATTAAACATTCCAATTTCAAATATCCGAAATTCCCGATCGTTACATATTTAGACAAAATTTGATATGTGAAGACTTCTCAAATTTATTTTGTGCAAATCAAAATCATGCCAGTTCGTAATGCATTTCTCTATTCAATAATAACCTACCAATTCCTCCTTTTCTTAAATATTATATATACATATATCATTTTCAATGGTCAATTTATAATTTTTATATATTTTATATTTACGTTACTATATTTCCTTTTTATTCTAATATTGCGAATAATTTTCATTCAAAATATTATTACTATGCATTTAGTTATAATGATAAACGTTGTAATAAATACAATTTCCGAAATTGTACATTTGAATGGTCGGTTTTTTCCACTGTCATGTACTGTACTAGTAATACACACACACACATAGATGTATATAACACTTATATATTTTATTAATAAATTTTAGACCTTTAAATAATAATAGAAAACTAAATATTAATTCAACATTTTTATTAAATTCTGCATAATCATTGACTATTCTATTAAATTGATTTCTATCGAAAGCTAAGAGAACCGTTTATGTGACTCCCACATGTGAATTCATCCCTTGGTAATATTTGAAAATTTTAAATATCAAAGTATGTATGGTATTTTCTAAAGCACAATAGTAGACACGAGTTATGTTTCTTATAAATCAAGTTGGAGAAGTTCTACTTCTAATCGTTTTAAGCCACATGTTATGATTCTCTAACATCACTATGCTACTTAGACATTTAGAGTTTGGTCAATGGTTAATACTCTAATAACATCCATATTTAATTGTAAAGCTTGATCTTTGAAGTCATTTGGCTCAATTCGATAACATTTATCAATTAATCAAGTTGCTTTAGCTAGAGATTTATAATGTCATGTCGAATTCAATTGTGGTGACACTAACCTCTCTATATCGAATACTCTCTTTGGTAATGTTACATTTGATATGGCTTGATACCTACCCAACTGTATTTGTAAAGTGAACCATATCACGTGATTGACCATAGTCAAACCAATGTTCTATACATAAAATTCACAGTACTTTCATGTTGAAACACTACTGCACATCATCACATAAGATCTTTTATTTGACTTGGATACAATAACCTATAAAAGTAGTTATTTCAAATTGGTACAAGTACATAATCTACTGGTGCTCTCAGTAGTCTTGAGTTAATTGTCGTCCATCATATGAATAACATTATGTACACTATCTTTCATGTACATCTATATTTGACCATGAACATTTAAAAATAAGTGTTTATTTTAATTTTACGATCTAATAATTATGCTTATGAACACTTTCATAATTGTGATTATCTAAGCACTTTTTCATAAGTATTTCCATTTATATGTTATAACATACTCTTAACATTATGTATATTTACATATAATAGAAATAAAACCAAAACATACTTTTATTGCGAACAAGATTTCTCATAACATTATGTTATATAATCAGTTACATATTAAAACTAGGAATACCTTTACACCATCAAGGTAGAAACCATAGGTATGAACTGAATAACCTTTTGAATATTATGATAGAGTTAAAGGTGATCCTTATGGCCAATCGTGTATTACATAAAGTAAGAATTTTGTTTTATTCTATTGTATATATTGCTATACTGGGATATAATTAATGATTAAAATATTTTAAGTGCATACAAGAATAAATATATCCTTAGAAAGGTATTTAATCGATTGCAGTTATGAATGTGTTTGTAACTATAAGTATTGAATCGTATGAAATAAATTCTTACCATTAAATGTTCTTAGTCAAGATGTATCGGGAAAGAGATATTAATATATTCTTAAGACTAGTGTACGTAATGCTCTCCATAGAATGGACAATGAGTTACTCATAACCTTTGTGGGCCATAAGGGGTTACATACGTGTGTTTTGAACAACTATAGAATGAATAGCTGATAGTTTCAATAAGAAAAATGGAAGATGTCACATGACTATGTGTTGTAGTCTTTTGACTGAAGAATTTTGTGAATTTTAAGTGTCTAAACTATACTTCGATGCCGTCAATTACATTACATCGATGATCGTGTCAAGGCCATTGTTGGGTATAATTTGAACCAGCTAAAGTGAAAGAGCATTCAAGATAGGAATCTCTCATTCGAATAGAAGGTTAGTATCATGGTAATTGGCAGTCAATGTGAAGTCAAAGTCTTTGGCTAAAGCAAACCTGCTAATTGATAATTGTTATCTGATTAAACCATTGACTTTAATGTTGGACCTCACATTTAACTATGGATATTAATATAGTTTTGAAAAATGACCAAGCTCTAGATATTCAAGTGATACGTTGACATGATGAAGTTAAAACTTGCATAATATATTGTAAATTAAGGGTGTTGCTTTAAAAGATAATAATTGGATTTCTCGAGATAATCTATAAGCAACTAAGTCATTTCCATTACTGTGCCCTAGCAAAATCCATACATGATTTAATATTTTAATTTTTTGAATATTACCGAGGGATGAATTCACACCTAAGAGTAACACAATCATAATTCTTAGTTTTTTGATCGAAAATAATTTATTGAAATAACTTATATTGTTATAAAATACTATTATGGAGGAATTAATATAATATTTATATTAATTAATTTACCATTAATTTGTAATATTATTAAAGTACTGAAAAATTAATTAATAAAATATATACTTGTTGCATATTTAATTATTTGTATAGGCTTAAAATAATTATTATTAAGCAATAAGTATTTGACGACATTGAAATTACCAATATTGATTAATAATTAAAGGACCAACTTGATCATATCTAAATTGTTTATTATTTAATTAGGTTGTTGAATCTAATTATTAAATAAAGTCTGGCAAGTGGAAATAAATTAAAGAGATATTCTATGAACTAATATTATGAATAGATCCATATAGCTTGCATTTAGTCATCATTAGCACAAAACCGCAAGGGGGAGAAATCGACAAGTCCGACGACACTTCGACGATGTTGAAAGGCATTGGAGATCATCAACGGTTGATTCTGGGTCATAGAATCAAGGTGTTAGGGTAGGGTTACGATTACATCATTAGGTTGCTCTTTACACGGGGAGGCGAACGACGTTAGTTGCGGGGTCTTCAGCAGTTTTAGGTGAAATTAATTTTGCAGAGAGGCTTAACGAGGAAGATATGTGAAATATACAATTAATCATTGATAGATTGTATATTTGTAATGACCCATAAATTTTAAATAATTAAATTTGTTGATTTAATAAGATTTTGGCAATTAAATCTGGAATAAATAAAAATTTGAAATTTGTTAATGAATTAATAACGGGAATGAGATGTAACATTGTTAAATTTTTTCATAATATAATAATAGGTTGAATAAAAAGAATGGAAATCCAAGATTTATTAATTTATTGGAATTTAAATTTAATAATTGGATTAATTGGAAATAATTGAAATTTAATATTTAAATATTATGTTAATGGAAATTAAGTTGAAAATCGAGGATGTTATGTAATAAATCTTGAACCATGTTGATTTCATCCATTTGATAATGATAGATTAAATAATAGGATGAAAGGTCAAATTAAATGGATTTTTTGGAATTTTAATTTTTGATTTCTGAATTTAATGAAATTGAAATTAAACACTGAAATTGAGAAATAAATCAATTTTAAATTGACATCTAATTTTTTTAGTGTGAATGATTTAGAAATATAAAAATGATAAGAATTGTCAATTTTAGGATTGAAATTGGAAAATTGATTTAATTAATCAATTATTAATTTATTTAACTAACTGGAAAATAGCCATTTTGGCCACTGACTCGGATTTCGACGAAACCAATTTCATCGTATCCGTGATGGTGAATTATAGTAGGATTTCATGTTTCGTAACGATCGGGCTTGTCGTTTGATCCAACGGGCTCGAAACGCCTAGAAACTAATTCAATTGAAATCAATTGAAATCAATTTGAAATAACTTGATTTTTGCATAACTTCTTCATGCGATGGAATTTGGACTTGAAACCTAATCCGTTGTGTTTAAAATATTTTAAAACATCTATTTTGATATATGGGTTGACCAAATTTCGTTCAGAAGTCAGAACGGGCTTTTCAGGCCATTTTATCGTTCAACGTGTAAATCAATCGTGTCCATCTGTTCTATTTCAACTTTGCCTATATATACCTTGTTATAAACCCTAGCCTATTTCTTATTCCTCATTTCTATACATACAATTCTATTTGCTTCTTCTCTTTCATTGGCAGACAGAACCCTACATCCCAAACTGCGAATTCAAATAAAAACCAAATCAAAAATTTCAAACTCCATAAACTATATAAAATTTTATATGGATTTGAAGCTCTCGAAGAGCGCAATCCAAATCCATAGTCTGTTTTTCAATTTGGGTCCCCATGTGACCAGAAATTGGGAAACAGTTTCGGCCGTTCGTTTGTGTCCTTGGAGAGTAAGCGGTGGATTGTCGATTCGAGGATGATTGGATGGTACTGCTGCGTAGAAGGGGTCGTATGCTTCAGATCCATACGGCTAGTTGTCACAAATGTCGCCTCGATTAGCCAGAAATCGGCCATTAATAGGGGTGGCCCCGTTCACTTCTGGTGGACCGGGGGAGGCGCAATGGAGCTGAGGGGTCGGCCGGTGGTGGAGGGAAGAACGGCGAAGGCAGATCGGGGTGATAAGCGGCATAGAGGCGGTAGTAATTTCATTGGTTGTGGCGGCTAGGGTTTCGGCCTGGATGTGTCTCGCGTGCGTACGTGGTTTTTGGCGCGAGGAAGAAGGGTTTCGGTTTACACATGGTGGACGTGGCTATGACGGCCCGGAATTTTTGGAGCATTGGAATGTTTAGTCGATTTTGAATATTTAAAGATTAATTTCTAACTTGAATTTCAAATGTCACAATTTATTAGATAATTGAATTATAAATTTAAATAAATAAAGTTGGGTAAATTGTTGAATTTGGAGTTTTAAGCCTATTAAAAATAATTTGAAGGCTTATAAATTTTGTATTGATAATACTGAAGAGAATAGAAGTGTTGAAATCAAATTTAAGGATGGTTTGTTAAGTTTTGAAATTTATTATCGTTTAAATTGAATTTAAAAATAGCTTCCGTGGCACAATCTCGGAATTCAACGAAACCAGTTCCATTGAGTCCGTAATAGTGAACTATTATCGGATTTCGAATTTTGTAGCATTCGGAATCATCGTGTGAGTGTACAAGATAAAAACTTCTAGAAAATAATTAATCATTTAATTTAAATATCTTACATCTTTTCACCTATCAAAATCTTTTCCCATCAGCCACCATACATTCCTGAGCAGCCAACTTCTTGTCGTACTAGGGTTTCTCCTTTTTACATCATCACGCAACTTTTTTTTCCTTTAATAATGGGACTGAATTACCTTTCTTCAAATCAAAAACAAAATCAATGTTCAGAAGAAGAAAAAAAAATGTGTCGGCCGAAGCCTTTTCACTAAATTATGGCGACACTCGAGCTCTTCCTTTTTTTCCTAATCAACGTTTTCGAGTGCGAGATAATTGACTCTGATTTCACCGAACCCTAGTGTCGATCGAGGCGATGTGTGGGGGAGGGGGGTTGTTCGCGAGCAAGGCTAGGCGATGAGGCGCGATAGGGGCTGGTTGTGTTCGGCGAAGGGAAGACACGCGATGGAGTCGCGATGGTCGTGAGGTACTGTGGGATGGAGGAAGGCGTGGGAAGATGGGTTATGCGATCAACCACGAGCTCGAGAGGTGACTTGTGCGTGACTACCGTGGCTATGGTTTCTTTTCTCGACTGTGAGGTATCGTTTGGATTTAATTTACTTTATTTAAATTTCTTTGTTTAGCTTAAATCAGAGAATTATAAGAGAAGGGACTGTTGTTATATACGTTAAAGAAAAAGGAAAGAAAAAAATAAATATATAGATAGATATATGCTCGTAGGTAACTTATTGTAAAATTTGAAATAATATATAGAGGTGTTTAATTTATTTAGTCAAATTATTTAACAATTTTATATTTTGTTAAAAAGAAAGTTAGTTTAAAATTAAAACAATTAGTTTAAAATAACATCATTGGTAAATTAAATAAACAAATGGTGATTGATTGTCTGATAATTTCGAATATTAATAGAAATTATATATTTTTTATTCAAGGTCAACATCTGAAAGGAAACAAGCTGTTTGGAAGTGGATTGCAAATTAAAAGCAAATGTGAGTTAATCTCACTCAGTTAAACTTAAATTTAAATGATTAAATTTAAATAATTGTTTGAATGGTTGAATTGATTAATGTGCTACAGTATGATATTTTGGAATTGGAATATTTATTGTGCTAACGTCTGTGATGCAGGGAAAACGAGTTGGAGGGATCCAACTGGATCCCTTAACATTTATTTAAATTATTTAATACCCTTTGTTGCGATTATTTTATATTCTGTGATGAATATTATTGACAATTGGAATATTGGATGTTATGGTTTACCTGAATATGTTCCGGTGCACTAATTTATCAAGATATGTAGAATTGGATTTTGGAAATAAAATGAAGAGAATTTGTAAGCGAAATAATTGTAGAGAATTTAAATAAATTAGGAATGAATTGGATAAGAATAATAATATTTTTAAATTCTAATAAATAAATTCCGTATACGGAAGGGAAATTTTGAATAAATAGAAGATTAATGAATTTTTAAACTTCAGTATGATTAAAACATTTATTTAAAATTCAACGTTTAAATTATTTAAGAAGAATAAAGAAGGAATTGGAAAAATATGAAATTGGTATATTCCAGTTAAAAGATTTTAAATCAAACGGAAAATAATAACAATAATAATAAGTCCATAACTAATGAATTGTGAAATGAATTGAGTAATTAAAGGAACTTATTTCAAAATAAAATAAATTGGAAATCAATTTGGGAAATTGATTTAAGTGATTGAAGTTGGAATTTTCTCTGGATAGCCAAGTACATGTTTTTAAAAGTAAATCTTTAAATATAAATTAAATGTTTTAAAGTTGTTTTTTTAAAATGAAAGCAAGTTTTGTAAAATTTATTATTTCTAATATTTAAAGTCTAAAGTAAATATTTTCTTTTAATCTATTTTAGCAGTAATTATTAAGAAGTAACTTAGTATTTTGTTTTTAAAAGTAGAAATCTAGTTTTATATTTTATTAAGTAACTTTATTTTCAAATGTTTATATAGTATATATTTTTAACCAATTATTGAAGTAGTTCTAACTTAAATGTTTTAAAGTAAATTCCAAAACAAGCATTTTGTTTAATCTATTTTCGTAATAATTATTTAAAGAATGATTTGGTATTTTGATTAAAGAAGAAATCTAGTGTATAGTTATAAGGTAACCATATTTTAGTTATTTCTAAATTATTATTATAAATCAAGTATTAAAGTAAATTTTTCTAAATTAAATGTTAAATATATTTTACAATAAAATGTTTTTAAATTATTTTAAAAATCTAAAGTTTTGTGCTTGATGATTCCAGTGGAAATGGAAATACTCGGAATTTATTCTGAAAAAAGGAAGATAGTTTGAAAACTATTTTCAAAAGGGTTTGAAAGTGAAATGATATCTTGTAAAGATATTTTGAGATAAATAAATAATTTGGGAAATTATTTATTGGTTGATGGTTGTTTGTGAATATTAATTGATAGTTAAATCACCGATTATCAATATTGGACAAATACGTTGATCGTTTCGAAGAGACCGGGATCGAGATTTATTTCTCGAAAACCACTTCGATCCGGTTTGTACGTTTCGAGGAAAACGATTTTGGATTCGAAGATGGAGTAGTAAAGTGCAAGGGCTAATCGCTACTAATCCTAAGGATATTTCCAAAATGGATGTAGTAGGAATAGTGCCTTCGGTACCGTTCGAACCTGGGACGGACTTGTATGGATGAATGCTTGCGAAACATCGTCAGGTGGACGATGGGCATTCTAAGGGATATGTTCTATAACGGTAACGCTTAACCTCAAGCCTCATCAAATGGGAATGACTGAAAATCAGGGGTTATGCAACAAGGCTAGGTGGGTAGCACCCAAGCAGGGTGAGGTCATTCCTGTCTAGATGTCCCTTTTTATTTCGGCTTAGTGGGCGGTTGCTGATCCCAACCGTGGGTGATCTAACTCGGGATTGTCCAGTAAGGGGTAGTCCCGGTCTTGTGTTGCAGGGGAGCGGGCGTACTCCTCGGTACTGTGATCTAGGCCACATACTGTGACAGGTGGTACCCCAGTGCCTAGTCATTTGTTGGAAATTCATTCTCCCTACGAGCCTTATACGAGTTTTGTTTGTATTACCCACTCTGTGGCTAGTAGCTGGAATTTAATAGATGCAACAATTTTGGTTGTTTTATAAGTATTTGTATATAGACCTATTGTAATATCAGAGAATTTCTATAAAAATTGTTTTAGCTATCGTAAGGTAAAAACCCGACATGTTTATTTGTGGCGTGGTCTTACGAGATGCTTTTGTTTTCAAAAGGATTTTGAAACTTTAATAATCAATTGAGTGTGATTTTCTCACGCTGGTATTCCAGCTGACTCGGGTGTTATTTGATCGTAATGCTCGGGTCAGACCGAGTATTATAAGATACAGGATTTGATGCTGTGAAGCTCAGGAGACAAGCTGGATGACGATGCGTACTTTTCGTAATTGTTTTTATATATATATTCCGCTGTGTTGATTAGCTGTATATCCAGATGTATATTATTGATGTCGAGCTGTGATTGATGTACTCTGATGATGTAATATATATACTCATTTATTTGCTTTGGTGTAAAGATATATTAATATCTATTATATTTATTCCGCCGCGATGGTTAGATTCTGATGTTGTTTCTTGTTTTCTCTTCTTCTACCTCTTCTTCTTTAACCCAAATGGTTCGTATTTCTGTACAACGTGAGTTGATTTAGGTAGAATAGTGTTGACTCAAGGAGTACGGATTTGCGGGCTGTTACAGTGGAAAATGTTGACTGGTTCTCTCATTATCTTTTTCATTTAATTTTAATCTAAATCGTATAACTTCTTACTCACATAACTTTTACATACAAAATCCGTTTCATGCGCAGTTTTCTCCGCTGGGATTGTAATAAAATTCCAGACATTTTAATCTTGTTTGGACAAATTCTACGACTGTTCAAATTTTGGATTTAAATTGGATTTAAATTCAAAAGGTGAGTGTTTTAACCCACTCACAACTTCTAAAACTTCTTATGTGTGTTAAATTTATTTTTGATGTGATTAGAAATTTATTTATGACTGTTTGGCATACTTTTTATCATCATCTCAGTTAAATTGAACTTATTGGATTAAATTGGTATTTAAATTATTATTGCATATAACTGCTAGTTAAATTATTATTTAACTTATTATTGCGTATAAACTGCTAGTTAAATTGTTATTTAATTTATTATTGAATATAAACTACTAGCAAGTACCTGTTGTTTATTATCTGTTTATATTGATGTTATTGATTTAATTGGATGATGATTGTGATAAATGGTTGATGATTGGTATTGGTTGAATGGATGCTATATGTTATATTGTTATAAACTGCAAGTTGTATGGATTTTTATTTCATTTGGGATTATGGTTTGAAATGATATATAACTGTATTTATATTTTAAATTACGGATTGAAATGATAAATATCTGTATCACTTGACCATAGGATAGAAAAATATATACAGACCCCATGATCTGTATATATAAATATTTTAAAATTGATTTATATGGTTTTGTAAATAAATATATGGTTTTATATTAATATTGATTTAGATACTATGTAAATGTTATTTTATTATTGATTTTTAGCTATGTATAAATTTGTTTTGAAATATAAAATAAGTTAAATAATAAAGTTTGATTGTTTTTATATAATATGGTTAAGTATCTGTTCAAATTATATTATATATCGAGTTTATAATGACTTAAATAAAATGAAGGTTGGAAGATAAATATGAAACTGATTTGAATTAAATTATTTAAGAATTATACTCGAATAAATTTGATTTGAAATTTAGTTCATATTGAGATTTTAAGGGGTATGATTTTTATAACTTGATTTCGGTTTAGAGTGATTTAAATGAATATCAAGTTAATTTAAATGAATATATCAAGTTAAATAAATTGAAGGAATATCTAGTTACTTGAAGTTGAAAAGTCTTGCTTTAATGATATTGGGTTTTATTATGTAAACATTTCAAATCTAAATAATAGTAATTGAATTTGATATATATGGAATTATCAAAGAATTAATTTTGAAATGGTGGAATATTTAAAGCTTTGAAATATATGAAAACTCAAATGGTTTATTTGGGGGTTCAAATCTGTATTTGGAATTTATTTTTGAAATTGAAGATTCTATTTTATTATATCACGTAATTTAATATTTAAGCCATTTAAGTGGTGTAGTTATGTTTCAAAGTTATGAAATTCAAAGTATTATGTTTTGAAAGGTTATATTTCAAGCGTTTGGTTTCTAGATATTATAACTTTGAAAGTGTTATGGATTTAGAAAAGGATATATTTGAAATAAAAATGATATCATATTGATTTGGTTTTTAAAAGGGGAAATGATATCGTATTTATATGGTTTTGAAATGGATAGTATATTCCGGTTTTGAAGTATAATTATTTTGAAATGACCGCGGTGTTATATTAACTTTTGGTTATTAAGGAGACCGGGATCGGAAGTTGTCATATTCTCTACCAACTTCGAAAACCACTTTAACAACCGTGAACGCGGTGGAGATTCCAGAATGAAGTACGATGGCGGCGGCGTTTCCTTTGAGGTATATACGTGGACTCGACTCCCATGAGTTGGCATAAGGTGGCTAAAACGGGAGCGATCGATGGGCTAAGGTAGCACCTTTTATCGGACACACTCCTTCGATACCATTCTATTACTTTGTGATTGATTGGGGCCCTTTTTTATTTTAGGGGTGTGGCTCGAGGTGGGAGGTAGTAGCTGCTACGCGTTACCACCGGTCCGGAAGCGTAATTGGTATATCTACCCTGGCATTGCCTAGTTGTGCCGTGTCACCTACCCTAGCGAGCCTTGTATGAGTTTGGTTTTCTCTCGTAGCCCGTGGAGTATTTAGGGTAGTCTCCCGATCTAGAGATGCACTGATACTGGATAGACTACTGGGACTATATTGTGTTAAGGGGGAGATTGGGTAACTCCTTAGCACTATTTAAAAGTAAGTTTATTTTACTATAGCCATTATTATAATAGCGAAATATTACTACATAGTAAATAGTTTAACGGATCCTTAGGAGATGTGAATCCCGAGCATCTCCTATGTTACTGCACTCACGTTTGACACTAGATAGGGGATGTCAAATCCCATAAACGTCTCTGACACCGTTACACTCGTATTTATTTCTGTTGATTTTACTCACATAAGATCTTTTATCCTAACTTGAGTGTTTTGTCTTTTCAATTCGCTCGGGTCAGTCCGAGCATTTCAGGATTTGAAGACTTTATTTCTGGAGGACGAAGACGAAGATTGTATTACTATTATTTATTATATTATTCCACTACATTTGTACTGTTCCACTGCATTGTGTATTATTCTCTGGTATGTGTAACTCTGAAATGTGTTGTGTAAGTAAAATCAAATGTTCTGTAAAACAGCTTCATGAACTGTTTATGTGATTATTATATTTTGTTGTTCCACTACAAGATTCTATTTTGTTTTTTTCTTTCTCTGCTTTTTCTTATTCACCCCAATAACAATCCGCTCTTTTGTATGGTTTGAGTCTGACGTGTGTGGTTTATCGTCAATTTAAAGCGTACAAAAAGGCGATATGTTACATTTGGTATCAGAGCTTTGGTTTAGCGATAAACCTTAGCTTTGTGGGGTTTGAATCTTTACTAATAGGGTAGTAATACCCTATGATGAGTCGTTGAGTGTATATATATGAGAGAGCATATTTGTTAGTGTTATAAAAAGGTTTTGATATTGTGTTAATTTGTTTCGTTTTGTATTTATAAATTCTGGTTGATGCATAGGACATTAATATGGATTTCTAAACACTTAATAGGACAGACCGACACAATATTTGTTTAGAAAAATAGGTAAATGAAACAATTTTGCCTATTATATTTTCTGTACATAAAGTAATAAATTTTACAAAGGTTATATTTGGTTTTAATATATTGGTTGTTAGGTAGTGAAATTTTTAGATATTAGTTGAAAATAAGATTGAAATAAAATAAATGAAAGATCGGAAACTTAGAACTAGAGTTCCGGGACTTTTGGAAAAATTTCTTTTGAATGATTTTGGAATATAATAATAATGTTATTAAGAAGTATTTTTTTGATATAAATATTCCAATATAATTTGAAATAATCATTTTAAAGAAACTTTGAAAGGAAATAAGTTCTGTACTCCCCTGTCTGTCGTTGGAAAATAATTTCAGTGATGAGTGCACGCATCATCGACATTCATTTTCGAGTTTCGAAGTAGGAATGCCACTGTAGTAGTTTTACTACAGATTTATTTTGATAAAAAAATATAAATTTTAATTTTTTTTAAATATAATGGATATATAAACTGTAAGTATATACATTTATCTCTTATTTTAAAATGATTTGAAATTAAACCCGGTATTTATTTCTTAAGTTTATGGTAATCAATAGTTTCAATTATTGTAGTGAAATGGAATGTAACTAATAAATAATTGGAACCTTTAAATGAAATAATAAATTTAGTGCTAAATTATAAATGAAATTTCAAGAAAGTTGAAATTGTAACTTACAGAACAAAAGATAGGTTTATTGGACATTAAATTAATTTAAAAAGAATCGAGATAAATTTGTATAATTTTCAATTGCGCTCTTTAAAATATACATAACTTACCAACTATAAAAAGATAAAATGTTAAAAGAAAATGTAATGGAAAAATTTACAATTAAAACTTGAGTAATGAAAGTATTCAATGAAATCCTGTAATAAATAAGAATACGATGTTGTAGTTGTTATAAACTTAAGTATAATTGAAATGCTACTAATTTAATATAATAGAAAGGTTAATATTATAAACAATGGTTATAAACTTAAGTAAATGAATTGAAATGCTAAGAAACTGAATTGAACATGAATACTATGGATAAATGAATGCAAATAAATGAAATTATGCAATAATGAATGAATGAATAAATATAATGCAATAAAAAGAAAATTTACATGATATAAATAAATAAAAATGAATTTATCTAAGTATAAGTGCAAATAAGTGAAATAAACACTGAATCAATGGATGGAAATGAAACTGTAAGAAATAAAATGTAAATAAAAAAAATCATTGTATGAATGAAAAGGGGATCAAATGACAAATGTTATGAAATGAAATTATTCAGAATGAACTTGATCTATTGTTTGGAATTGTTGTTTGTTTGGTTTATGGTTGTTTGGTCAAGAATACTTTTGGATGCATGAATAATCTATTTAGTTTCATCTAAGATTGTTGAGTAAATGGTACACTCAATAGTTTATTTTCCATTCTGTACAATTTAATATTTTGAACCTAAACAACTATTTGTTTTGTTTGATATGGATGGATAATTGAATTGTGTTGTTGTTTGACATTGATTTGTTTGCTAGTGGATGAAACAAAATTAATGTTTCATTCTATGTAATTATTAACTCTTTTAGATTATATAAGTGAAAGACAGGTTATGGAAGCAATTGCTATTGCTTTTGATTTCATAATTAAGCGTTGATTGCCCGACAAATAGGTACGTTCTCGGATTACGGTTTTATAGTGTTATTATATTGTTTTTCCCGTGTTGGGATATATTATTTTGTAATATTGTGATGTATATTGTTATATTTGATATTATATTTTTTTCGAGCCTCCCGTACAAAGGAGACTCTGCATAAATTTTTCGTAAATTTTGGACTTAGAAAAATTTGAAAAATGTTTTCCAAAGATTATTAATTTAAGTATAAAAAGATATAATGGTTATAAATTGGTATATTTTATTTAAATTAATTTATTTGTTTATAAATTTAATATTTTAAGTAAGATATATTGATTCTTAATTCTTCTTTTTCCTTTTCGGGGACGAAAAGTTTTGAGTGGGGGAGATTGTAACGACCCATAAATTTTCAATAATTAATTTTGTTGATTTAATAAGATTTTGGCAATTAAATCAAATAAAAATTTGGAATTTGTTAATGAATTAATAACAGGAATGAGATCGGATGGTGTTAAAATTTTTGTAATATAATAATAGGTTGAATAAAAAGAATGGAAATTCAAGATTTATTAATTTATTGGAATTTAAATTTAATAATTGGATTAATTGCAAATAATTGAAATTTAATATTCAAATATTACGTTAATGGAAATTAAGTTGAAAATCAAGGATATTACGTTATAAATCTTGAACCATGTTGATTTCATCCATTTGATAATGATAGATTAAATAATAGGATGAAAGGTCAAATTAAATGGATTTTTGGAATTTTAATTTTTTAATTTCTGAATTTAATGAAATTGAAATTAAACACTGAAATGAGGAATTAATCAATTTTAAATTGACATCTAAATTTGTTTAAATTAGTGTGAATGATTTAGAAATATAAAAATGACAAGAATTGTCAATTTTAGGATTGAAATTGAAAATTTGATTTAATTAATCAATTATTAATTTATTTAACTAACTGGAAAATAGCCATTTTGACCACTGACTCGGATTTCGATGAAACCAGTTTCATCATATCTATGATGGTGAATTATTGTAGGATTTCAAGTTTCGTAACGATCGGGCTTGTCATTTGATCCTACGGGCTCGAAACGCCTAGAAATCAATTTAATTGAAATCAATCTGAAATTACTTGATTTTTGCATAACTTCTTCATATGATGGAATTTGGACCTGAAACCCATTCTATTGTGTTTAAAATATTTTAAAACATCTATTTTGATATATGGGTTGACCAAATTACGTTCCGAAGTCAGAACGGGCTTTTCGGCCATTTTATCGTTCAACGTGTAAATCAATCGTGTCCATCTATTCTATTTCAATTGTGCTTATATATACCTTGTTATAAACCCTAGCCTATTTCTTATTCCTCATTTCTGTATGTACAATTCTATCTGCTTCTCCTCTTTCAATGGCAGACAGAACCCTATATCCCAAACTTCAAATTCAAATCAAAACCAAATCAAAAATTTCAAACTCCACAAACTATATAAAATTTTATATGGATTTGAAGCTCTCGAAGAGCGCAATCCAAATCCATAATCTGTTTTTCGATTTGGGTTTCCATGTGGCCAGAAACTGGGAAACAGTTCTGGCCGTTCGTGTGTGTCCGTGGAGAGTTAGCGGTGGATCGTCGATTCGGGGACGATTGGATGGTACTACTGCGTAGAGGGGGTCGTATGCTTCAGATCCATACGGCTAATTATCGCAAATGTTGCCTCGATTAGCCATAAAATGGCCATCTAGGGGCGACGCATTCACTTCTGGTGGGTCAGGGGAGGCGCGAGTGGAGCTGAGGGGTCGGCTGGTGGTGGAGGGTTGAACGGCGAAGGCAGATCGGGGCGATAAGCAGCATGGAGGCGGTAGTAATTTCATTGATTGCGGCGACTGGGGTTTTGGCCTGGGTGTGTCTCGCGTGCGTACGTGGTTTTTGGCGCAAGGAAGAAGGGTTTCGGTTTACACATGGTGGACGTGGCAAATGTTGACTGGTTCGCTCATTATTATTTTTATTTAATTTTAATCTAAATCGTATAACTTCTTACTCACATAACTTTTACATACGAGGTCCATTTCACGTGCAGTTTTCTCCACTGGGATCGTAATAAAATTCTAGACATTTTGACGCTGGCCTGGATGAATCCCGAGACTGTTCAAATTTGGGTTTAAATTGGATTTAAATTCAATTTAAATTCAAAAGATGAGTGTTTTAACCCACTCACAACTTCTAAAATTTCTTATGTGTGTTAAATTAATTTTTGATGTGATTAGAGATTTATTTATGACTATTTGGAATATTTTTAATCATCAGCCCAGTTAAATTGAATTTATTGGATTAAATTGGTATTTAAATTATTATTGCATATAACTACTAGTTAAATTATTATTTAACTTATTATTGCATATAAACTGCCAGTTAAATTGTTGTTTAATTTATTATTGAATATAAATTGCTAGGAAATACCCATTGTTTATTATCTGTTTATATTGATGTTATTGATTTAATTGGATGATAATTGTGATAAATGGTTGATGATTGATATTGGATGAATGGATGTTGTTTGTTATATTGTTACAAACTGCAAGTTGTATGGATTTTTATTTCATTTCGATTACGGTTTGAAATGATATATAACCGTATTTATATTTTAAATTACAAATTCAAATGATAAGTATCCGTATCACTTGACCATATGATAGAAAATTATATACAGACCCCGTGGTCTATATATATAAAAATATTTCGAAATTGATTTCTGTGGTTTTGTAAAGAAATATATGGTTTTATATCAATATTAACTTAGATACTATATAAATGTTATTTTATTATTGATTTTTAGCTATGTATAAATTTGTTTTGAAATATAAAATAAGTTAAATAATAAAGTTTGATTATTTTTATATAATATGGTTAAGTATCTGTTTAAATTATATTGTATATAGAGTTTATAATGGCTTAAATAAAATTAAGGTTGGAAGATAAATATGAAATTGATTTGAATTAAATTATTTAAGAATTATACTCGAATAAATTTGATTTGAAATTTAGTTAAAATTGAGATTTTAAAGTGTATGATTTTTATAACTTGATTTAGGTTTAGAGTGATTTAAATGAATATCAAGTTGATTTAAATGAATATCAAGTTGATTTAAATGAATATATCGAGTTAAATAAATTAAAGGAATATCCAGTTACTTGAAGGAATATCCAATTACTTGAAGTTGAAAAGTCTTACTTAAATGATATTGGATTTTATTGTGTAAACATTTCAAATCTATATAATAGTAATTGAATTTGATATATATGGAATTATCAAAGAAAGTTTTGAAATGGTGGAATATTTTAATGTAACGACCCGGAATTTTAGGCAATATAAATTTAATAATCTGTGTAAATAATTTAACTGGTTTGATAATTTGCTTTATAATTTTAATTTAAAATTGGTAAATTTAATCTTTTAAAGGTTAATGAATTTTTAGTCTGGCAAGTATTGATAAGAATTATTTTCCAAAACTAATAAATTTTTATTCTATTTATAATATATACATTTGATATATATTGTGAATAGGAATATCTTTTGTTTAAATAAAAATTGAATTTTCAAATTGTAATATATATGTTATAATTTGGAGTTGTTTGGAATTTAATTTTAATCTATTGATAATTTATATATGAATGAATAGTAATTTTAAAGCTTTGTTTTAAAAATAAATATTTTCAAAAGTTAATTTAAAGATTAATTCAAGATTTGTTTTCAAAATATAAATAGTTGTTTGTTTTCAAAATATGATAGTTTAAAAAGATTTAAACATTTTGTTTTGCTTTCTTTTAGAATGCTAATAAGATACATGAACAAAGATTTCATATTTGTATATTTCTTTAAAATTCAAAGCTTATTATCATAAAACATTACACTAATGCATATAAACATTTCATGAATACATATATAATTTAAATAACTTAATAAAATGGAGCAACACTTGTAAGCTTTTAAAAATAGCTTAGTGACATTTGTTTAAATTAACAACATGTGGCAGCTTATAATTTTAATTTTTAATAAATGTCTTTAGAAGAAAACAAACTTCTTTCAAAAACATTTTCTTTCTTTCAAACTTCAATGGCAACCAGAAGTTTATTTTCTCAAATCAGAGATTTAAGTTCTGCAAAGCAAAAGTAAATCAGCAACTTCACAAGCAAATGCATTTTATGAATTAAAGATCAAGCCTGGAAAATAAAGATTGAAACCTGCAATTCATCAAGTTCAACATCAAATTTAAAGCATGCATGCAAGGTTTTTCTACAACAATTAAAAGCTTTTCAAATTTAAGATTCAGTGCCTGGAAATAATAATGCTCTGCCTCTTCAAAGAAAGGTGAGTAAACATTCTTTTAAAAACAGTTTAATTTGGATTTATACCTAATGCATGTGATGATATTGTTTTGAATGAAGTTCTTCTGCTTGAATCTGTTTGAATTGGTAGTGATATGATCTTTAATATGAATTGTTTGTGTATATGGATGATTATGCTGGAGCATGTCTGTGTGCTTTTGCAAACTAGTCTCTGTGAACCTCAGACTCAAGAACATGGTGAAGAAAACTCATATCTTCCAAAAAAGCACTAACTAACTAGGAACATTAAGGAGAAAACAATTATAACAATGTAAATTAAGTGGTAAAAATAGTTTAAAGATAGAATTATTCAGTTAATATTTTGGGAATAGGAAATACCAGTGAAATTCACATATATGTTAAAAATCAATGAATTCAATTGTCGTTTTGAATTGTATGAGTGAATTAGTAATGGAAGATCATGAATTTAGACATGCATTTCATAATTTCTAGTTGAGTATTTAGTGTGTATTTTGGGTTTGTTTATTTTGGGAATTTTTGTGTACTGCCAATGATTTACACAATAATTTGATTCGATTCTTTGGTTGATGCTCGCTTGAATGTTGTGGATTATGGGAAAAATACAAAATAATTTTTCAAATGAGTATATTGATCGAATTTGATAAAACTAGGGTTTTAGTTTGTTTGGGTTTCGGTCTGACTTTGGGAATTATTGCGACTTGGTTGATGAACCGGAGTCGTTCAAATCTTGGGAAGATGGAGTTCATGGATGTGGGATTCTATGGTGTAGACGACAAAGTGTAATGGCGACGTGATGGTCGGCCGTGGGTGGATTCTTGGATGATGGCAGTTACCGTGGTTCGAACTTTTTGGTTCGGAAGCTCGAATTTCGATTCGAGGGATAATCGTGGATTCTGGGTTTTCATTTATGATCGTGGATGGTTGAGTGATCGTCGACGATGGGTGCGATCAGCTACGGCGGCCGGAGTTGTTGGTGCATATGCACCGTGATTGTCGTGTGCACTGGAAATATTGAAGGGGGGAAGACGAGTTAAACTCGAAGGGAGGCTCGTGATTTCTTGGGTATGACTCGAAGAAAGGGGGTCGCTGTGTTGCTTCGGGGATGTCTCGGAGTTTTGGTGAATACTACTCGGGTTTAACCCGAGTTTTCCTCTCGAGCTAGTATTTGCAGGTTGTTTTAAAGATTATGTACAGATTTACTCATTGATTGAATAATTGAATCAAGTTTTAAGTAAAATCCTAAAATAATGTGTTTAAACTTAAGAAAATTTAAGTGTTATAGATTTTAAAATTTGATTTCAAAATACTTTATTTCTAAATAAAGTATAAGTTATAATTTTGTAATCCAAATAAATAATTTGCCTTCAAGTTATTTAGATTTGATTAAATTCAAATAATTTACTTATGTAGGTAAATATGGTTAAATTATTGTAGATATGAACTTAAGAATTCTTGGTTATATGAATTGATTATAAGTAAAAGAAAAGTTTAATTAAGGATAATGTTTTGTTAATTAAGGATTTTTAAATATAAGTAATTAATTAATTAATTGTTTAATTAATTTTAAATAATTATTTAATTGTTTATTTAAATTTTAAAATTATAACTTAATTATGGATTAATTAAGTGAAATTACTTAATGAAGTAATCAATGATTAGTTATTGAATATAATTAGAATATTAATTACTTAGGGAAGTAATTAGTAAAGGTTACTCATGGAGTAATTTAAATTAAGTGATTATTGGGCAATCATTTAATAATATTAATTAAGAAATTGATTAATATAATTATTTAGTTATGGAGTAATTAATTAGTTAATTAAGATGTATTTAATGATGGAATTAAAAATGAAAGTAATTAGAGATAATTACTTATGTAAGTAATTAAGAGTTAATTACTTAATTATTTTAGATAATTAATTAATGTGATTAATTAATTAACGAATGAGATTAAATTCAAGATAAATTACTAAGTGTAATTAATTAAAATTGTAATTAATTAAGTAATTAATTAAGGATTTATTTATTAATTTAATTGTTTAATAATTACTTAATGAAGTATTTATGATTTATTAATTAAGTAATTAATCAAGGATAATATAATTAATTAAGAGGTTAATTAATTAAGGTAAGTAATTACAAATGGTTAATCTCTGTTTATGATTAAGGAGATGAATAATTACAAGTTAATTATTTAATTAATTAAAGGATTATTAATTAATAAAGATTATTAATTAATATAATTAATGAAGTAATTAATTTATGTAATTAATTTAAATATGATTAATTAATTGTAATTAATTAAGGATTAATGTAACTAATTATAGTTAATTAATTAATGAAGGATCATTAATTTTGTAATTAATGATAGTAATTAAAGGTTAATTACTGAGTATGGTTAAGGATAATTACTTGAATGTAATTAAGAGATAATCAATCAAGGAAGATTAATTAAAGAAAACCATTAAGGAATGAGAATTTGATTTGTAATAAATCAATGAAGCAGGATTTAGGGTAAACCAAATGATTAAAGGATAGTAATTAATTTAATTAGAGGTTAATTAAATTGATTAAGAGTTAACTAATTCTGCTATCGGTGATTGATTAATATTGAATGGTTGATATTGGATATTGGTTGAATGATATTGGGTGTTTGGTTAATATTGGATGACTGATATTGGATGTTGAATGATATTGGTTGATTAATATTGGGTGTTTGGTTGATATTGGATGATTTGGATATCTATGTTGTGATATGTAAGATGAATGGTTTATATGAATTATCTATTGTGATAATGTTATTCATCTATCTGTTTATATCATCCTGAAAAAAATAGTTAAACTGTTTAAATCCCTTAAGTACAACTTGGACATTAAAATGGCGTTTGGTTTCGGTGAGACCGAGATCGGGTTTCCATATTTGGAATCCGAAAACCACATCGATTCCAATTAAACGTTAGGTCGTTAATCCAAGTGGAGCAAGTGAAGACTCGAGGTGTAAGGGCTATACGTCAGTATAACTCTGTGGGTGATTCCGTAATGAGTTTGACGGAATAGTACTTATAGGTTCGAGATGGAGATTTAGAGTGCAAGGGCTATGGTCGTTGACTCTGAGGGTGATTCCAAAACGAGTGCAACGAGATAGTGCCTTCGGTTTCGTTCGAACCCGGAACGAACTTGTATGGATTGAATGCTTTCAGCACATCGTCGGTGGACGATGAGTATTCTAAGATAGATGTGTTCTATAAAGGTAATCGCAGCCTCAAGCCTTATCAACCGGGAATGGTTAAAACAGGGGAGGTGCAGCAAGGCTTCGTGGGTCGCTCCCACCGGAGAGCAAGATTTACCCCTATCTAGAAGTTCCTTTTTATTCGGCTGTTTGGGGCGGTTGAATTCCGGACAACCGCCGGGGTTGTCTTGTTTGGGACTGTTCAGCAAGGAATGGTTCCGGCCTTGTGTTGCAGGGGATGAAGGGAGTAATCCTCGGTACGGTGATCTAGGCCACGTACTGTGACGGGCGGTACCCCAGTAGCCCTGCCATTGATGGAAACCCATTTTTCCTACGAGACCCTACGGTTTTGATTGTATTACCCACTTTTGTGGCTAGTAGCTGGAATTTAATGAATGTAACAATTTCAGCTATTTCATATTTACTTGAAAACCCTAGACACTATTATAATATCACTGGATTTCCTATCAAATGTTTTGGTTAGCGTAAGGTAAAAACTTTTCCATGTTTATGTGTGGGAAGTCTTACGTGATACCTTTTATTTTCAAAGGTTTTCTAAAGTTAAGCAAATTTAACCCGTTTACTCACACCAGACCCCTGTCTGACCCGAGTGTTTATTTTCTATTTTATTAAACTCTTGGGTACTCATATTATGTATGAGTAGTCAAGTGGTTCAGGTTAGCATTACGGATTCTGGAGGAGATACGGAGCAGGAGGCTTCGACGTGTAGATATATATTATGTTTCCGCTGTGTATGTTGTGTTTGTATCTAGTATACTTGAGTTGTATGAATTAGACAGGTGTTTATATCTGTCTAATATGTGTTGTATAGTTGTGTACTCTGATGTATTATGATACTATGTATTAATTTATTTGATATATTTTATTTTATTCGTTCCGCTGTGAGTTCTCGGATGTTGTTCTGCTTCTTCTTTCTCTTTCTTTTCTTTTTCTATCCCTTTCTTTCTTCACTAGTGATGCAATTTTCCGGGAGTGGAAAGTCGGGTCGCTACTGTTGGTATCAGAGCATTAGGTTGAGCGAATACCTAAGCTCTGAAGTGTATTTTTCTTTAGGGAGCGTTAGGTTGAGTGAATGCCTAAGCTCTGGAGTGGTGTCTTTCTTGAGAGAGCGTATTTGTAATTTTTATATAACTATATATATATATCTACCTAATATGTTGGGTTATCTGTTTGGATTTTCCAGCATAAGTTTTAGAGGTAGATGGAGTAGTGGTTTGTGTGTGTAACACGATTACCACTAATGGATGAGGTCCATATGTTGAGGTTGGAAGTATTTGACGAGACTGTAGACCTAATACCGTCTCGAGTGAGTTTTGTAGTTGGAGTTAGGAATTTTCTGATATCCGAAGTAAATCTTTTAAAAGATTCAGAATCCATCTTTGAAGTGTAAGTTTGGATCTGTCGAAAGTGTAGAAGTAAGTGGGATATCTTGATAACTGCATGATGAGATGCAGTATTCTTTGAATATTTTCCGAAGGTGCTTTCTTTTGAAGCAGTTTTAGAAGTGGTTGAAGTACAGTCTTTACCTGCTATAGGGAAGACTCGTCTGTATAGGATTTATCTGGATTTTCAGTATGGAAGTTGGCTGTTCTGGAAAATGAGACTAAGGTCTATGAGTTGCTTCGCTTCGGCATGGTCTCATTGGTCATCTTCAGGAGAGTGAAGTGTTGATGCTTGGTTTGGAGGCTGAGTTTCTTTTGGGTTGTCTGCCATCTTGGAGGTCTTTTGGGTGGTTTGTTGATGGTTTTGTGGTTCGAGGAGCCTTTGGATTGGAAGTCTTGGATAGTTGTGGTAGCAGTGCTGTTCGAAGTGTTCGGTGTGCTGACGAGAAGGTCCTTTGCTTTTGCAGTATCATCGAAGTAGAGTTTGGAAGCAGCAGTGTAGCTTGTTTCTTCGATGGTCCAGAAATCTTTGTGGTTCTTCTTTTAGCAGTCCGAGCAGATGGTGAATGTTTTCTTGTAGAGTTAACCTGGTTTGGAGAAGCTTAAGGTTGTTCTAAATTGGTAAAGTGAGGACAGTTTCTTTGGAATTCGAATTAGGTTGGATCACAAAAGCGACTTGCGATTAATTTGGGAATTTTCTTGGGTTATCTTTGTTTGAGACTAAGAGTTCTCATATGGAAGTAGGAGCACTGATGTAATCAGTAGTTTGTCTGCATCTGGAATTGAGATCCATATTGTTTTGGTTTAAGAAGTGATTTGGAAGTTAGCCTAGTTGTAGGATGGTTCTTAGAGAAGTAGAGATTGGTGTAGCAGCTCAAGAATTTATTTTTGAAATTTGTAATTGGTTAGATCTATCTTTTGAATTGGATTCTGTAGTATGGTTGTGTGACCGAGTCGGATGTGTCACTAAGGTTATATGGATTTGATGAACAAAGTTTCTAGAATATATTGGATAAGTTGTACTTGTGTTCATCAACAGTATTCTCATCTATTTCAGAATCAGAGTTGTGCAGCAGAAGCAAGGTAGCGGCTGTACAAGGAAGGGAACAAGTTCCTTTTGCTATTGCTTGAGTAGTAGAGCTTATATTCTGGATTTCGACGGACTATAAAGACTTTTCTGTTGAATAGGATCCTGAAGCTAGTTTGCTTGGGTCTAGTTATTTCTGGAAGTATCTGCATAAGTTGAGCTGATCAGGAAGAGATTGACAGCCCTGGATTGTCTGTCGAGTAATACAGATATGGGATAAGGAGTTTTGGAATGTGAAGTTGGAGACTTCATTATTGTTAAGATTTCTCTGGTTAAGAGAGCAGAAATTGAGTAAGATTGGTTGGTTGGTTAATGCTATGGCATTTGTGATTTCTTATCGGTGTTCTGATAAAATAAGATTTGTTGTCTATGAGATTGAATTGCCAGTTTGGATAGCTGGAGTTCATTTTATTTCACGTACCTCTGAGAGAGTACGTGTATGATTCATTGTTGCTTGTTGAATCTGTAGAATCAGTAGGAGTTGGATGTTGAGCTGGATCTAAGGATAATCTGATATACTGTTCAGATTGATGGATCTAGAGGAGAGAAGCTTTGGATTTTGGTAGTGTAGTTTGTTAGATTCTGTAGAGCGAGTCTCCCGGTGATTTATACTCGGGAAACTCGAAATAGTCTTAGAGGTTTATTCTGATTTATATCAGGATAATTAGTTAAGTTTGTTTGTTTGATTGATTGCTATGGTTGTTAGTACTGGTTGATAGGAATGCTTTGCTGATTTAATTAAAATCTTTGCTAGGTTATTAAATTACCTTTGCTTTTAAATTTTGAGGACGAAATTCTTTTAAGGGGGAAGGATTGTAACGACCCAGAATTTTAGGCAATATAAATTTAATAATCTGTGTAAATAATTTAACTGGCTTGATAATTTTCTTTATAATTTTAATTTAAAATTGGTAAATTTAATCTTTTAAAGGTTAATGAATTTTTAATCTGGCAAGTATTGATAAGAATTATTTTCCAAAACTAATAAATTTTTATTCTATTTATAATATATACATTTGATATATATTGTGAATAGGAATATCTTTTGTTTAAATAAAATTTGAATTTTCAAATTGTAATATATATGTTATAATTTGGAGTTGTTTGGAATTTAATTTTAATCTATTGATAATTTATATATGAATGAATAGTAATTTTAAAGCTTTGTTTTAAAAATAAATATTTTCAAAAGTTAATTTAAAGATTAATTCAAGATTTGTTTTCAAAATATAAATAGTTGTTTGTTTTCAAAATATGATAGTTTAAAAAGATTTAAACATTTTGTTTTGCTTTCTTTTAGAATGCTAATAAGATACATGAACAAAGATTTCATATTTGTATATTTCTTTAAAATTCAAAGCTTATTATCATAAAAACATTACACTAATGCATATAAACATTTCATGAATACATGTATAATTTAAATAACTTAATAAAATGGAGTAACACTTGTAAGCTTTTAAAAATAGCTTAGTGACATTTGTTTAAATTAACAACATGTGGCAGCTTATAATTTTAATTTTTAATAAATGTCTTTAGAAGAAAACAAACTTCTTTCAAAAACATTTTCTTTCTTTCAAACTTCAATGGCAACCAGAAGTTTATTTTCTCAAATCTGAGATTTAAGTTCTGCAAAGCAAAAGTAAATCAGCAACTTCACAAGCAAATGCATTTTATGAATTAAAGATCAAGCCTGGAAAATAAAGATTGAAACCTGTAATTCATCAAGTTCAACATCAAATTTAAAGCATGCATGCAAGGTTTTTCTACAGCAATTAAAAGCTTTTCAAATTTAAGATTCAGTGCCTGGAAATAATACTGCTCTGCCTCTTCAAAGAAAGGTGAGTAAACATTCTTTTAAAAACAGTTTAATTTGGATTTATACCTAATGCATGTGATGATATTGTTTTGAATGAAGTTCTTCTGCTTGAATCTGTTTGAACTGGTAGTGATATGATCTTTAATATGAATTGTTTGTGTATATGGATGATTATGCTGGAGCATGTCTGTGTGCTTTTGCAAACTAGTCTCTGTGAACCTCATACTCAAGAACATGGTGAAGAAAACTCATATCTTCCAAAAAGGCACTAACTAACTAGGAACATTAAGGAGAAAACAATTATAACAATGTAAATTAAGTGGTAAAAATAGTTTAAAGATAGAATTATTCAGTTAATATTTTGGGAATAGGAAATAACAGTGAAATTCACATATATGTTAAAAATCAATGAATTCAATTGTCGTTTTGAATTGTATGAGTGAATTAGTAATGGAAGATCATGAATTTAGACATGCATTTCATAATTTCTAGTTGAGTATTTAGTGTGTATTTTGGGTTTGTTTGTTTTGGGAATTTTTGTGTACTGCCAATGATTTACACAATAATTTGATTCGATTCTTTGGTTGATGCTCGCTTGAATGTTGTGGATTATGGGAAAAATACAAAATAATTTTTCAAATGAGTATATTGATCGAATTTGATAAAACTAGGGTTTTAGTTTGTTTGGGTTTCGGTCTGACTTTGGGAATTATTGCGACTTGGTTGATGAACCGGAGTCATTCGAATCTTGGGAAGATGGAGTTCATGGATGTGGGATTCTATGGTGTAGACGACAAAGTGTAATGGCGACGTGATGGTCGGCCGTGGGTGGATTCTTGGATGATGGCAGTTACTGTGGTTCGAACTTTTTGGTTCGGAAGCTCGAATTTCGATTCGAGGGATAATCGTGGATTTTGGGTTTTCATTTGTGATCGTGGATGATTGAGTGATCGTCGACGATGGGTGCGATCAGCTACGACGGCCGGAGTTGTTGGTGCATATGCACCGTGATTGTCGTGTGCACTGGAAATATTGAAGGGGGGAAGACGAGTTAAACTCGAAGGGAGGCTCGTGATTTCTTGGGTATGACTCGAAGAAAGGGGGTCGCTGTGTTGCTTCGGGGATGTCTCGGAGTTTTGGTGAATACTACTCGGGTTTAACCTGAGTTTTCCTCTCGAGCTAGTATTTGCAAGGTTGTTTTAAAGATTATGTACAGATTTTACTCATTGATTGAATAATTGAATCAAGTTTTAAGTAAAATCCTAAAATAATGTGTTTAAACTTAAGAAAATTTAAGTGTTATAGATTTTAAAATTTGATTTCAAAATACTTTATTTCTAAATAAAGTTTAAGTTATAATTTTGTAATCCAAATAAATAATTTGTCTTCAAGTTATTTAGATTTGATTAAATTCAAATAATTTACTTATGTAGGTAAATATGGTTAAATTATTGTAGACATGAACTTAAGAATTCTTGGTTATATGAATTGATTATAAGTAAAAGAAAAGTTTAATTAAGGATAATGTTTTGTTAATTAAGGATTTTTAAATATAAGTAATTAATTAATTAATTGTTTAATTAATTTTAAATAATTAGTTAATTGTTTATTTAAATTTTAAAATTATAACTTAATTATGGATTAATTAAGTGAATTTACTTAATGAAGTAATCAATGATTAGTTATTGAATATAATTAGAATATTAATTACTTAGGGAGGTAATTAGTAAAGGTTACTCATGGAGTAATTTAAATTAAGTGATTATTGGGTAATCATTTAATAATATTAATTAAGAAATTGATTAATATAATTATTTAGTTATGGAGTAATTAATTAGTTAATTAAGATGTATTTGATGATGGAATTAAAAATGAAAGTAATTAGAGATAATTACTTATGTAAGTAATTAAGAGTTAATTACTTAATTATTTTAGATAATTAATTAATGTGATTAATTAATTAATGAATGAGATTAAATTCAAGATAAATTACTAAGTGTAATTAATTAAAATTGTAATTAATTAAGGATTTATTTATTAATTTAATTGTTTAATAATTACTTAATGAAGTATTTAAGATTTATTAATTAAAGTAATTAATCAAGGATAATATAATTAATTAAGAGGTTAATTAATTAAGGTAAGTAATTACAAATGGTTAATCTCTGTTTATGATTAAGGAGATGAATAATTACAAGTTAATTATTTAATTAATTAAAGGATTATTAATTAATAAAGATTATTAATTAATATAATTAATGAAGTAATTAATTTATGTAATTAATTTAAATATGATTAATTAATTGTAATTAATTAAGGATTAATGTAATTAATTATAGTTAATTAATTAATGAAGGATCATTAATTTTGTAATTAATGATAGTAATTAAAGGTTAATTACTGAGTATGGTTAAGGATAATTACTTGAATGTAATTAAGAGATAATCAATCAAGGAAGATTAATTAAAGAAAACCATTAAGGAATGAGAATTTGATTTGTAATAAATCAATGAATCAGGATTTAGGGTAAACCAAATGATTAAAGGATAGTAATTAATTTAATTAGAGGTTAATTAAATTGATTAAGAGTTAACTAATTCTGCTATGGGTGATTGATTAATATTGAATGGTTGATATTGGATGACTGATATTGGATATTGGTTGATTGATATTGGGTGTTTAGTTAATATTGGATGACTGATATTGGATGTTGAATGATATTGGTTGATTGATATTGGGTGTTTGGTTGATATTGGATGATTTGGATATCTATGTTGTGATATGTAAGATGAATGGTTTATATGAATTATCTATTGTGATAATGTTATTCATATATCTGTTTATATCATCCTAAAAAAATAGTTAAATTGTTTAAATCCCTTAAGTACAACTTGGACATTAAAATGGCGTTTGGTTTCGGTGAGACCGGGATCGGGTTTCCATATTTGGAATCCGAAAACCACATCGATTCCAATTAAACGTTAGGTCGTTAATCCAAGTGGAGCAAGTGAAGACTCGAGGTGTAAGGGCTATACGTCAGTATAACTCTGTGGGTGATTCCGTAATGAGTGTGACGGAATAGTACTTATAGGTTCGAGATGGAGATTTAGAGTGCAAGGGCTATGGTCGTTGACTCTGAGGGTGATTCCAAAACGAGTGCAACGAGATAGTGCCTTCGGTTTCGTTCGAACCCGGAACGAACTTGTATGGATTGAATGCTTTCAGCACATCGTCAGGTGGACGATGAGTATTCTAAGATAGATGTGTTCTATAAAGATAATCACAGCCTCAAGCCTCATCAACCAGGAATGGTTAAAATAGAGGAGGTGTAGCAAGGCTTCGTGGGTCGCTCCCACTGGAGAGCAAGATTTACCCCTGTCTAGAAGTTCCTTTTTATTCGGCTGTGTGGGGCGGTTGAATTCCGGACAACCGCCGGGGTTGTCTTGTTCGGGACTGTTCAGCAAGGAATGGTTCCGGCCTTGTGTTGCAGGGGATGAAGGGAGTAATCCTCGGTACGGTGATCTAGGCCACGTACTGTGACGGGCGGTACCCCAGTAGCCCTACCATTGATGGAAACCCATTTTCCCTACGAGACCCTACGGTTTTGATTGTATTACCCACTTTTGTGGCTAGTAGCTGGAATTTAATGAATGTAACAATTTCGGCTATTTCATATTTACTTGAAAACCCTAGACACTATTATAATATCACTGGATTTCCTATCAAATGTTTTGGTTAGCGTAAGGTAAAAACTTTTCCATGTTTATGTGTGGGAAGTCTTACGTGATACCTTTTATTTTCAAAGGTTTTCTAAAGTTAAGCAAATTTAACCCGTTTACTCACACCAGACCCCTGTCTGACCCGAGTGTTTATTTTCTGTTTTATTAAACTCTTGGGTACTCATATTATGTATGAGTAGTCAAGTGGTTCAGGTTAGCTTGACGGATTCTGGAGGAGATATGGAGCAGGAGGCTTCGACGTGTAGATATATATTATGTTTCCGCTGTGTATGTTGTGTTTGTATCTAGTATACTTGAGTTGTATGAATTAGACAGATGTTTATAACTGTCTAATATGTGTTGTATAGTTGTGTACTCTGATGTATTATGATATTATGTATTAATTTATTTGATATATTTTATTTTATTCGTTCCGCTGTGAGTTCTCGAATGTTGTTCTGTTTCTTCTTTCTCTTTCTTTTCTTTTTCTATCCCTTTCTTTCTTCACTAGTGATGCGATTTTCCGAGAGTGGAAAGTCGGGTCGCTACATTTAAGCTTTGAAATATATGGAAATTGAAATGGTTTATTCGAGGGTTCAAATCTGTATTTGGAATTGATTTGTGAAATTGAAGAAGATATTTTATTATATAAAGTAATTTAATATTTAAGCCATTTAAGTGGTGTAGTCGTGTTTCAAAGTTATGAAATTCAAAGTTTTATGTTTTGAAAGTTTATATTTCAAGCGTTTGGTTTCGAAATATTATAACTTTGAAACTGTTGTGGTTTTAGAAAAAGATATATTTGAATAAAAATGATATCATATTGATTTTGTTTTTAAAAGGGGAAATGATATCATATTTATATGGTTTTGAAATGGATAGTATATTCTGGTTTTTAAGTATAATTATTTTGAAATGGCCGCGGTGTTATAATAAATTTTGGTTGTTAAAGAGACCGGGATCGGAAGTTGTCATACTCTCTGCCAACTTCGAAAACCACTTTAACAACCGTGTACGCGGTGGATATTCCAGAATGAGGTAGGACAGTGGCGGCGTTTCCTTTGAGGTATATACGTGGACCTGACTCCCGTGAGTTTGCTTAAGGTGGCTAAAATAGGAGCGATCGACGGGCTAAGAAGGTAGCACCTTTTATCAGACACATTCCTTCGATACCATTCTATTACTTTGTGATTGATTGGGGCCCTTTTTGATTTTGGAGGTATGGTTCGAGGTGGGCGGTAGTAGCTGCTACGCGTTGCCACTGGTCCGAAAGCGTAATTGGTATATCTACCCTGGCATTGCCTAGTTGTGCCGTGTCACCTACCCTAGCACGCATTGTATGAGTTTGGTTTTCTCCCATAGCCTGTGAAGTATTTATGGTAGTCTTCCGATCTGGAGATGCGCTGATACTGGATGGACTACTGGGACTATTATTGTGTTAAGGGGGAGATTGGATAACTCCTTAATGCTATTTAAAAGTAAGTTTATTTTACTATAGACATTATTATAATAGCGAAATATTACTACATAGTAAATAGTTTAACGGATCCTTAGGAGATGTGAATCCTGAGCATCTCCTAAGTTACTGCACTCACCTTTGACACTGGATATGAGATGTCCAATCCCGTAAACATCCCTGACACTGTTACACTCATATTTGTTTCTGTTGATTTAACTCACATAAGATCTTTTAGTTCTGACTCGAGTGTTTTGTCTTTTCAACTCGCTCGGGTCAGTCCGAGCATTTCATGATTCAAAGACTTTATTTTTGGAGGACGAAGATGAAGATTGTATACTATTATTTATTATATTATTCCACTACATTCGTACTGTTCCGCTGCATTATTTATTATTCTCTGGTATGTGTAACTTTGATATGTGTTGTATAAGTAAAATCAAATGTTTTGTAAAACAGCTTTATGAACTGTTTATTTGATTATTATATTTTATCGTTTCGCTGCCATATTCTGTTTTGTTTTTTCTTTCTCTGCGTTTTCTTATTCACCCCAATAATAATCCGCACTTTTGTATGGTTTGAGTCCGACGTGTGTGGTTTATCGTCGATTAAGCGTAAAAAAAGGCGGTATGTTACAATATTACATTATAGTCGATGTGTTTTTAAATGTGTACCTTTCACATATGAACTCCTTTTTACACACAACTTGTGTCATTGGGTTCTTGTTGAAATTCCAAGCTAATTAACATTATCTAGTGGTAAATTATATACTTATTTCTGATACTTTAAATTAGATATTATAATATTAATATTATTAATAAATGTTTACATATAAACACCATTAAGAAAAATTAACAAACAAAATTTAAACTAAGACGAATCATTATCATTTAAATTTATTATTATATTGTTTACAAATATGTAATTTAAAAATATGATACTTGAAGTTATAATGACATTATCTTAATAATTATTAGTATTTACAAATCTATTATTCACAACTAGAACTATATATATATATATATATATATATATATATATCTCATTACACATAGGAAACTATTTTATTATAAATGTATATTCAAATAGCTGTTATTCGTTTTGATAATAAATTATTTTATTAAATTCTATGTTGGATAAATAATGAAATTGTAAATCAAATTAACACCATCAATATAATTATAATATAACTAAATAGACCTAAAAATTATCCAATAAAACACTAAATATGATTTAAATTTATTGATAATATTCAAATAAAACTACGAAGATATAATGTGTAATGAATTAAACGGAAATTGTTGGAAATTTGTCCATTTTACACTACATTCCTATGCACCTGACCCAACAATGCTACCATAGCTTGCATGTGTTAGTATGAATAATATATAAAATTTGAATTTAAAATTGGTTTAAATTCAAAATTTATAAAGGTTATAAATATTAAGAATTGTTTTAAATTTTTATTCGCAAAAGTTATAAACAAATTAATTTAAAATTGTTTAAACTGAAATGAATTTTTTTAAGGTTATGAATACAATTTTAAATAGTTTTAGATTTGTATTCATAAAGATTATAAATAAATAAATTTAATATCTTTTAATTCAAATTTGTAAAAGGTAAATAAATAAAGTTGAAAATTTTTGACTTTAAAATTATAAAAGTTACCAATAAGTAAATTCAAAATAATTTAAAATTATATTACGAGCTATAACTATTATAGTCCATAAAAGTTACAATAAAGTTGTAGTATTGAATAATTATTAGTAATGTGTACATAACTGTAAAATTTTATACTACATTATACATGTTATAACTAAATTAGAGAATCTTATATATTGTATATAACTAAAGTAAAAATATGATATTAAAAGTTTGCCAATACCCATTACAGTTATAACGAATAAATGCATATGTATATAAATGTGTGTGTGTATAATAAAGATGTCATTAAGTATTATGAATACTTATTATTCCTTATAGACGATGATACTCATCATCATCATCATCATTATTGACATTATAAATCCAGAATAATGTTACTCTCTATCATTTACAATATAAATTGAGTATTATACATTCTTATTGTTGTCGAGCACCCTACAACCATAAATTTTTATAATGATGTTTATATTGTCTCTAGATTAATAATTTTTTTGTATCTTTATTGAGCACTACCAAGGACTATAACTTTTTTTTCCTCTTTTGAATGGTTCAACCTTTCGAAAGAGAAAGCGAAAGTCTAAGAGTTGAGACAAGTTGGAATAATTAGAATGAAGAGAGAGGGAGTAGTCACCTCTGCTTTATGAAGAGACATTAGAAACAAAAATTGTGAAACTTTTGTACATAATTAATAAGGAACAAGAATTATGATTTCTGTTCTAAATGTATTTTTGTTATAGAAAACTATTCTCTAGAAGATTGTTTATCTGAATTCGAGATAGTTGATCTGAAACCGTTGAATGTATATCAGTTATAGTGGAAGAAACGAATAGCCCGTAATAAGTGATTGATTGGAGCTTCGTATTTTGAATATTGTTATTATAATAATAGAAATAGCAAGAAAATACCATATAACTGTTGCTAATAGATGCATCATGTTTTGAAAAATTACTTTTACATATACCAAATATTATTTATGAAACAATAACCTATTTCGATTTGATCAAAATAGTGCTTTAATTTGAATATTATGAGCCTTGTTATAAAATAAATCTATTTTTGATATTTCAATTATGGTATTTGTTTTCACAAACAATAATGATGTGCTAACTGTATAAAATCCAAAAGCATATAAAATATTAACAGTTATTTCTAGAACCATAGGCTAAGTCATATCCTTAAGAAATGTTTCTTTAGTCGTATGATATGATTCATATGGTAATCATGAACTATACTGCAAAGCACTCATTCAGTGGAAGTGACAAATGGGTCGACGAATTCTTCAAATTGATAAATGTATGCGGTCTATGGTCTAAGGATATCAAAAGCAGATCCACTTACTTCGTTAAATTAGCCAATGAATTTACTCTGATAAGAACACGTGTATTTGATTCACAAGTTAAATATCCATAATAAGTTGATAGAATATAAATTTAAAGTAGAAAATTATAACTTGCAAAAGAATTAAAAATATTCGACTTGATTCAATAAGTAAGTACCTTGGATGAGTTCCATGGGTACCTAAAAGAGAATATGATTCATGCTTAAAGTTGCTCCTATATACGCTATATAACAATGTATCGATAAAGAGAATTCGACACTCTTAGAAAAAGTACAATTGATAATGGGCAGTTGTGACGCACCACCTCTATATCCGCGGTAAAGGATATTTATTTTTGATAGTGAGATCATTAAGCTTGCGGTAGTCAACGCAAAGCCTAAGTGTACCATCAGATTTCTTCACAAAAATAGCCGAAGCTCCCCAAGGCGAGGAACTAGAGCGAATAAATTGATTCGTCTCCAATTCGGATAATTGTTCGCGCATCTGCTCATTTTCCTTATTGGACATGCGATAAGGAGGACGAGTGATAGGTTGAGCTCCAGGAATGAGATTTATTCTGAACTCAATTGCTCTCTTAGGTGGTAATCCTAAAACGTGCTCAAATATGTCGGAAAATTCACGAACAACGTGAATAAGAGAAATAATATCTTCCTCATCATCATTATCGTCATCATGAGGATTTAAAGAATATAAAGATGCAGCCAAGCTGGAATCCGACTCTTTAAGATCAATAGAAATCTGCTTAACAGATTGAGGATGTCGAAGATGAATAGTCCGCTCAGGACATAGGATTTGAGCTTTATAGCGGTTAAGCCAATCCATTCCCGAAATCATTCCAAAGCCTAAGTAGGACATAACATGCAAATCGGCTCGGAAAGAATAATCACACAAAATAATCTCGACATCTTTACAAAGTAAACTAATTGTTGCGGATCCGCCAACCGGATTTGCAATTCTCAAAGAAGTCATTAAAGCGACAACGCTCAAAGAAAAAGTATCAACAAGTTCTTTTGATATAAAAGAATGGGACGCACCCGTATCAAAAAGAACTTGAATAGGGTAATCACGAAATAAAATTATGCCATCAAGGATAGAATGAGAAATACCTTGACCACGAGATGTGTTGCCAGGGGCTTGAGCAACATTAAGCTTTCCCACCTTCTTGCCTTGAAGTTTGGGACAAGAAGATAAATAACGATCCGGGCTTTTGCAATAGCGACAAGCACGAGGCTTTGAATACTTGTTCGCATAATGGTCCTTAGAAGCAAAATTGTAGCATTGCCCACTACTAGAGGTAGAAGTCTTTGCCATTGAAGTTGCTTGCTTCCCTTTCTTAGTGGGATGAGGACCTCTGAACTTATTAGGCCTTTTCTTGTTGTTGAAGTTTGGTTTGGCACCCATAACTTCAACATCACTCTCCTTATCTGCCTCTTCAAGTCGAAGAGCGATATCAATGAATTGATCAAAAGAAACTTCTAATTTTTGAAGTAATGGCTTCTTGAGATTTTTATTCAAGCCATAGACAAATATTTGGTTCTTTTTCAATGGGGTGTTTATGTATTCGACCCCGTATTTAGAAAGTGACTCGAAGGGTGCGACATAATCTGCCACAGAGATTTCACCTTGAACAAGGTCTATAAAACGACGAGCCAATGTCACCTTCTAAGCTTCTGGCACAAATTTTAATTCGAAGCGTTCCCACAATTTCTCCTAATTAAGATCCGCCTCAACTATTTCAGAAATAAGAAGCTCATACCAATCTAATGCTCTTTCTTGGAGCATACTAGAGGCCACCTGAACACGATGAAGATCAATAAGATTCATGCGAGAAAAGATTCGATCGCACGTTCTCAGCCAAGCCTGGACTTCAATAATAATTTCAGAACCTTTGAATGGCTTCCCACCCAAATTGGTACAATCGTTTTAGGGTGAGTAGACTCTGGATTAGATCCGGCTGCTTGAGCATTCTTCACTAGATCAAGAAGCTGCTGGACAGACATAAATACTCCATCTTGGGGAGTAGCTCTAGATTGACCGGCGCTGGGACGACCTGGTCTAACCATTTCTCTTCCTTAAGAAGGAAGAAGGAAGAAGAAAAAGGTTATTCACAAATTGAATATCAAATCATTAAAACAAGGAATCACAAAAGAAAATATGATAGAACGGTTCGAAGACCCGAATAAAATCATAAGGCATGACTCCTAAGATGGAATAAGGACGATGATCCTTGTTAAATTATTCTACATTGTTCCGAAGTTTCGCTCTGATACCAAGATGTGACGCCCCACCTCTATACCCACTCTAGCCAAGGACACTACGGTGTAATGCCATCAACTAGGGCGGAGAATAAGGCTGTTGATGAGCAACCATCCGTGTAATTGCTTTGTGCGAGCACCGATATGTCAGATAGTACAACATGCATTTGGTTTCAGGAGGAAATCCGACATACCGATACAAACTCAAAGCTACTACACAGTGGCTATATATATTTTTCGGAAATAAATATAGAAATAACCATAACACAAATCAGTCACAGACATCCATATCACAAAGGCGGAAATAAATATGAATATAACACTTAAAAGTGTGTATTAGAGTAGTGGTCAAACAAGATCCACAATATCACTTTAAAAACAAGCTTTGTCATAAAATAGGGTTGAAATCGTTTTGATATTTACTACTAGTATTGAAACTTTTATATTTTTAAAGTGACGAATCACAAAAATGATTGTAAAGACAATAAATCACAAAAATTCACATTAGAAGACATGAATAAAACCCAAAGAATTCGATTCCAAATCCATCAAAGTGGAAATACCATTGCGACTTAACAGCCACGAATTACGACTTAACACAATACAACACAGGAAATCAGCTGCTCGACTCATGTGATTCCACGACATTCGACATAAGGGATCAACGACATAGCATGCAGCCTAACTTATGCAAGCCGAGCGACCTAAGCAATGGGAGACATAAGATGAAAGCGACCTAATGAGCTAGTGGCTTAAGAGGTAACATGCGGCCTAAGTGGTGCGACCTAAGGGTGAGAGTAAGCCGAGCGACCTAAGGGATGCAAGCAAGCCGAGCGACTTAAGGAACGAGCGACCTAACTGGTTGCGACTTAATAGGTCGAGTCATTAGCGAGGCGAGCGACCTGAGGAGTGCAAGCAGGCCGAGCGACTTAAGGAGGTGGGGCTAAGCAACCTAAATGGTTGCGAGCTAGCCGAGCGACCTAAGGAGTTGCGAGCTAGCTAAACGACCTAAGGTAGGCCGACACATAGCAAGGCGTGACTTAAAGCATGGCGCGACCTATGTTGGTGCGACCTAAGATTGGAGCGACCAATGGGGTGCGACCTGCGACACCCCACCTTTATACCCACGCTAGCCAAGAACACTACGATGTAGTGCTGTCAACTAGCACGGAGAATAAGGCTGTTGAGGAGCAACCATTCATGTAACTTCTTTGTGCGAGCACCTTTATGTCAGATAGTATAGCATGCATTTCATTTAAGGAGGAAGCCCGACATACCGATACAAACTCAAAGCTATCACAAGGTGGCTATAAATAATCTTCGAAAACAAACATAGAAATAAGCATAACACAATCAGTCACAGACATCCAAATCACAAAGGCGGAAGAAGATATGAATATATAACTAACACATGAAAGTGTACATCAGAGTAGTGGTCAGTAAGATCCACGATAATACAAAAGAATAGCAACACGTGCTATACAAAGGAATACCACTATGAGTCTATATCTCAAGTGTATACAACAAAAACTGCTAATCTAAACAGTTAGTCAAAAGTCAGAGTGATGAATCCCTGGGAAGAAGTCAAACAGAAGCACCTGTAACATCCCGGTCTGACCCGAGTATCATTTAAGAAAATAATAAACGGGCCAGTCTAGCTATAAATATCAAATGACATGATATAACATAAAAGATATGGCATAAACATAAAATATCCATAATGACATACCACTATAAGTATGTAAATAATGATCAACAGAAGATCAATCAATAAGAGATAATCAATATCACAAGAATCTTCTCAAAGATTCGGAAAGGGCATCATACCCCAAACTTGTACTCATAACAAGTCAATGACATAAATTCTAGAAATCAATGCAAGAAGTCCAGAAATCATAGAAAAGAGAAAGAGGCCTATCACATGACGGTCCGAAGACCAAGGGGAGCTACCCCACATGTGTGAATGGAATCACACAGATTAGGGTCCAGACTAACCAAAAAGCAAAAAGGTATGTGTGAGTGGAATCACACAAGTGGTGTCTAGTCTAACCTCGCAACAAGAGACATCGCACAGTTGCTAGTCTAAATCATCAGAATGATCGTCATGATCAACGAGAAGTGTCAATTACACTAAGCTAGTAAATATAGAAGTTTAGCTTCATGTCCCATAACCACTTGCTTAACTTAAATATTTACGAACAAACTGTAAATCTTCACTAATAAAATTGTCACAAGAGGTTCAATCGAACAAGTCCAAGAATTAACCGACGAAGTGAACGCAAGCGTTTCATACCACTTGTTTTACTAAGTCGTTTAATTAGATTTCTCATCCGAGTGAGGTAAAGGTTTGTATATACTAATAGATTGGAAAACGGTTTAAGAAAAGAGCTTACTTATTAAAAATAGAGTTGAAATTGTTTGTTAAAAGAGTTTTGATATTTACTACTAGTATTGAAACCTTTATATTATAAAGTGACAAAACATAGAAGCAATTGTAGAAACAATCAGTCACAAAAATCGCATACGGAGATGTGAATAAAATCCAAGGAAATCAGCTCAATGTTTTTCAGATAAGATCCCCTACGGAGGGGGGGGGGGTGGCAACCCCCCAAGGTGGGGGTGCGGGGGAAACGCCACCGCTTACGGGGTTCGACCTGCCCGGTCAGGTCGCGGGGGTCCAGGGGGCAGCCCCCCGTCCAAAACGGTACGACCTAGTGAAGACAAAATGAGATCTAACGACCTAAGAGGAATATGGTCGAGCGATCTAATGGTTGCGACCTAGGGGTCTAAGGGGTCAAACGACCTAGTGGTGTTCGCGACCTAACGATGACTCGCGACCCAACATGGCCGACCTAACAGAGGCTGCGACCTAACAGAGCAACAGGACGAGCGACTTAACAAAGTGGCCGAGCGACCTAACTGGAGCAAGCGACCTATAGGTCATGCGACCTAAAGTAGGAAAGAGCCGTACGTGTTAACGAGTTAACGACCTACGACCTAAGGTCCCTACGACCTACGACCTAAGGTCCATATGACCTAAGGTCCATACGACCTACGACCTAAGGTCCATACGACCTAAAACGTCGCGACCTAGCGACCTAAGGGGATAAGGGCCGAGCGACCTAACATTCGAACGACCTACGACCTAAAACGTCGCGACCTAGTAACCTAAGGGGATAAGGGCCGAGCGACCTAACATTCGAACGGCCTATGACCTAAAACGTCGCGACCTAGCGACCTAAGGGGATAAGGGCCGAGCGACCTAACATTCGAACGACCTACGACCTAAGGAGCTTGCGACCCACGACCTAAAGCCCAACGACCCACGATCTAATTCCGAAGCGCCGAGCGACCTAATGTTATAGGCCATTTTAGGTCGGAAACGAGCTATTTGAAGGCCGAGACTTTTCCACGAGAACGACCTAGCAAAGGCAGAGCGACCTAAGGGCAAATTTTCACCAAAAACACTTAAAGTTGGAATTTTTCGCCAATCCAATCCAAACCAAATGCAAATGTACATGCTAAAGTGATAGGGAATCATTCCCAACAGTCCAATATAGATATAGACTAGATTTGTGGGATAAAATCTCACGTTTGCACCAAATATCAACGAAAATGAAGTTTTAAGCAAGCAAGAATCAATCCCTCTTCTATCTAAGCATAAGAAGCTTGAATCCAATGTCTTCTTCTTGAATTTGGAGTAGAAAGATGGATTGCAATTGAATTTGAGTTTTGGAATTTCAATTTCCCATTCCCTCCACCATTTTTGAAGAAGCTTGAAGGCTTAGGAAAATAGAATTGAAGTTATGAAGAGGAGGGGTGAAGGTTGGGTCTAATAGGCTAAAAGCCCAACCCAAAGTCTCAAGTTAAAAAGTAGTGAAATTCTACTATCTCCAATCATATCAATGTTTATACTTAAAAATGTTGTAAACAGCATTTCGAACTTAATGGAAGTGGTCTCGAGTCCTAATATGTCCGTTTGCAAAAAGTAGCTTTTCGGACCAAAATTCGATTAACGATTTAATATTTAAATAAAATATTTAAATATAAACTCGATAAATATACGGGTTGTTACAGACTCCCCTCCTTAAAGAAATTGCGTCCTCGCAATACATATATAAGGTGGAAATAAAAAGTAATAACCATAAAAGCATATTAACACAAGAGAAATTTGAAATAAGAAGTTCACCTCAAAGAGCAAGAGAAAGCAAGTCCGGATGTGTACGCTCGATGAATTCTCTGGATTCCCAAGAACAATCCTTAGGATCTGAGGACCATTGAACCTTCACAAGCGGAACATCTTTGTTTCGAAGTCGTTTAACCTCAGAAGCTATAATCCGAATAGGATGCTGCTCATAAGTTAAATTCGGCGAAACTTCAATTTCTTCCACAACAGCAGGCTCAAGAATAGAATCGGAATCCCGAAGGCATTTCCGTAATTGAGAAACGTGAAATACGTCATGCATAGCAGAAAACTGAGCCGGCAATGCAAGGCGATAAGTCATGGAACCAATACGTTCAGTGATAGGAAATGGCCCAATATATCGAGGCGCTAACTTCCTCGATCGACTGAAAGTACAACACCCTTCATAGGTGAAACACGAATAAAAACAGGATCTCCAACAGAAAATTCTAATTTCCTTCTTCGATTATCGGCATAGGATTTTTGTCTACTCTGGGCTTCTTTCATCCTATGTCGAATAAGTTCAATCTTCTCTGTGGAGTCTCGAATAAAATCTGGACCTAAAACCAGCTTCTCACCGGCCTCAAGCCAACAAGAAGGAGATCGGCAGGGCCTTCCGTAGAGTGCCTCGAAAGGTGCCATACCAATACTAGATTGGAAGCTATTATTATAGGAAAATTCAACAAGTGAAATATGATCTTCCCAACTTCCACCAAAATCAAGCACACAAGCACGAAGAAGATCTTCAAGAGTTTGATTCACACGCTCGGTTTGTCCATCGGACTGGGGGTGATAAGAGGTGCTAAAATTAAGCTTCGTTCCTAAAGCTTTTTGAAGACTCTTCCAAAATCCACTAGTAAACAATGGATCTCGATCGCTAACAATAGAAGTAGGAACTCCATGCAATTTGATAATTTCTTTGATAAAGAGTTTGGCCAAAAGAGGAACGGTTCGGTTAGACCGAACGGGAATAAAATGGGCGGATTTAGTAAGCCTATCAACAATCACCCATAAGCCATCATGACCCGAACGAGAACGGGGAAGGCCATCTATAAAATCCATGGAAATTTGGTCCCACATCCAAATTGGAATTTCTAAAGGTTGCTATAACCCACCAGGCCTCTGATGTTCGGCCTTGACAAGTTGGCAAGTCATGCAACACTTAACAAAGTTAGCAATATCAGATTTCATTCCCTCCAAATAATAAAGTCACTTCATATCAGCGTACATTTTACTACTACCGGGATGAATGGTGAATTTAGAACGATGAGAATCTTCTAAAATATCTTTACGAAGATCACCAATATTTGGTACGATAAGTCTACCAAATTTTCGAATTCCGCCACGAGAATCAATACCAAAGTCTTTCAAACCTTCAATATCAATTCTATCTTTAATATTTTGGCCAAAAAGAACCAATTCAGGATCTAGCCTTTGAGTTTCAAGAATGCGGTCTAAGAGAGAAGGATGAGCCTCAAGGCTACATAAAACAAACGATGAGCATAAATCGGATACGCACTCTCGAATCTCACAAGTGGATAAGATCTCGAGATCGTTCCATTCGGATATCATCATAGAAACAACTGTTTGCTGCTTACAACTAAGTGCATTGGCAACACGATTCCCCTTCCGGGAGTATAAAGAATATCAAGATCATAAGATGCAAGAAATTCGAGCCAACATGGTTGACACAAATTAAATTTCTTATGAGAAAATAGATATCCCAATGATTTATAATTGAGGTAGAGAACAAATTTCTCCACCAAAGATGATGATGCCAAATATTAAAAGCAAAATCAATAGCCACGAGCACCAGATCATAACTGGCATACCTAGTCTGGATCGGCTTTAAAGATTTAGAAGCAAAAGTGATTGCACGTTCTCTTTCGCAAGAGAACGGCATCCAAACCAATACAATAAGCATTGGTACTAAAGTTAAAGTTTTGGTTCCCTTTGGGAAACACAAGAATAAGAGTATCAAAAAGAGAGAATTTTAATTTTCTTTTCTCAAAAGCTAAAACTTTCAAAATCACAATCACCTTTATATAAAAACATACATTTTACAAGTCAATTTATTGTGTCTGATTGTCTCATCAAAGCGTTTAGGAAATCCCTATCGATAGCGTTGATCATGCGCATCGACCAGAATTCTTAAAACAATAAATGGGCAATACAACACAAAATTATCTTTTATATTATTTTTAAAGTATCTTCTTAAAAATGATTTGCAAAATTTTAAATTGCTATTACCATCCAAAATAAATAAATACTTATTGAGATATTCATAGAATACTCGATTTATAAAATGGATGAAATAAACTGGATAAACTGAGTGACATAATAAGTCACTCATATGAATCATAACGAGTACGGAATGCGGTATGTGGAAGGCTAACTTCTGCAGCTCTTAGCAATTTGAAATTCGGTGGTAAGTTCGAACTGAAAAGACCTTAACCCTCTTCTAAAAAGATTGCTTAGGAGATGATCCTAAGACAAGCTCAAAATACTGGAAAATTCTCAACCGAAATGAATGCGAGAGATATCTCTTTACTCCACATGTGAGCTTAAAGAATAAAATGATGTCATCGATTTGAAATCGAAATCACAAAGGAAAAATATGACAGATCGAAAATATCGAAAATGAATAGTCCTTTCGGAAAAATTGGATATGAGCTTTGCAATATGCCAATCCTTTTATGCAAATCAATTCCGAAATCAAAGCAATGCATAACATGCAAATTGGTTCGGAAAGAAAAATCACATGAAATAATTTTCGATATCAATAAAAAGCAAGTAGAGTGTTGCGGATCCACTAATCCGGATTCGCAATCCTCAAAGAAGTCATCAAGCCCAAAACATAAAAAGAAAGAGAATCATCAAGTTCTTTTGATCTAAAAATGATGAGACGAACCCATATCAAAAAGAACTCGAATCGGATAATCGAAAACAAATGAAATCAAGGATTAAATAAGAAGTACCTTGACCCAGAGGAGTTTCGTTAGAAGCTTTTAGCTTTCCTTCTCTTTTGCTAGGTCGCATGGGACATGCAGACAAGTAATGACCCGAGCCTTTGCAATAGCGGCAATAGAGAGGTTCCGGGCACTTAATTACATAATGGTCCGTGGAACCACAATTGTAACATTGTTTAATACTAGAGGTAAGTGGCTTGGCTACCGAAGTTTCTGGTTCCACCCTCTTCTTGCTTAGAAGTATGGGGCAGACAAAAATATGATGACTGGAATCTTTGCAATAACGACAAAAGAGTGGTTCCAGGCACTCCTTCGCATAGTGGTCCCTAGAACCACAATTGTAGCATCGTCCATGATGAACGATTGGAGTCTTTGCTACAAAAGCAGGTTGCTTCACCTTCTTATCGGGATAAGGGCTTTTGAACTTAATATGCCTCTTCTTGGACATCTCAATATCACTATCAATTCCTTTATCAGCCTCTTCTTCTTGTAGAGTGATATCTACAAGTTGGTCGAAACGAACTTCTAGTTTCAAAGGTAAGATCTTTGTGCGATTCTTACTCAAAGCACAGATAAACCTTTGATTCTGAGCAAGATCCGAAAGTTGTTGAGCAGACATGAATACGCCATCCAGAGAAGGACTACTGGATTGACCAGCGCTAGGACTGCCAGAACTAACCATCTCTTCTTCCTTCAAGAAAGAAAGGAAGAAGAAGGAAAAGATTATTCTCAGAATGAATATCAAGCTATCTTGATAGATAGAACAAGGAATCACAAAAGAAATTAGGATGAATCAGTACGAAGACTCGAATTAATCCTAAGGTAGGACTCCTAAGATGGACTTAGGACGATGATCCTTGTTAAGTTATTCTACATTGTTTCGAAGTTTGGCTCTGATACCAAGCTGTGACGCCCCACCTCTATACCCACGCTAGCCAAGAACACTACGATGTAGTGCTGTCAACTAGCACGGAGAATAAGGCTGTTGAGGAGCAACCATCCATGTAACTTCTTTGTGCAAGCACCTTTATGTCAGATAGTATAGCATGCATTTCATTTAAGGAGGAAGTCCGACATACCGATACAAACTCAAAGCTATCACACGGTGGCTATAAATAATCTTCGAAAACAAACATAGAAATAAGCATAACACAATCAGTCACAGACATCCAAATCACAAAGGCGGAAGAAGATATGAATATATAACTAACACATGAAAGTGTACATCAGAGTAGTGGTCAGTAAGATCCACGATAGTACAAAAGAATAGCAACACGTGCTATACAAAGGAATACCACTATGAGTCTATATCTCAAGTGTATACAACAAAAACTGCTAATCTAAACAGTTAGTCAAAAGTCAGAGTGATGAATCCCTGGGAAGAAGTCAAGCAGAAGTACCTGTAACATCTCGGTCTGACCCGAGTATTATTTAAGAAAATAATAAACGGGTCAGTCTAGCTATAAATATCAGATGACATGATATAACATAAAAGATATGGCATAAACATAAAATATCCATAATGACATACCACTATAAGTATGTAAATAATGATCAACAGAAGATCAATCAATAAGAGATAATCAATATCACAAGAATCTTCTCAAAGATTCGGAAAGGGCATCATACCCCAAACTTGTACTCATAACAAGTCAATGACATAAATTCTAGAAATCAATGCAAGAAGTCCAGAAATCATAGAAAAGAGAAAGAGGCCTATCACATGACGGTCCGAAGACCAAGGGGAGCTACCCACATGTGTGAATGGAATCACACAGATTAAGGTCCAGACTAACCAAAAAGAAAAAAGGTATGTGTGAGTGGAATCACACAAGTGGTGTCTAGTCTAACCTCGCAACAAGAGACATCGCACAGTTGCTAGTCTAAATCATCAGAATGATCGTCATGATCAACGAGAAGTGTCAATTACACTAAGCTAGTAAATATAGAAGTTTAGCTTCATGTCCCATAACCACTTGCTTAACTTAAATATTTACGAACAAACTGTAAATCTTCACTAATAAAATTGTCATAAGAGGTTCAATCGAACAAGGTCAAGAATTAACCGACGAAGTGAACGCAAGCGTTTCATACCACTTGTTTTACTAGGTCGTTCAATTAGATTTCTCATCCGAGTGAGGTAAAGGTTTGTATATACTAATAGATTGGAAAACGGTTTAAGAAAAGAGCTTTGTTATTAAAAATAGATTTGAAAAAGAGTTTTGATATTTACTACTAGTATTGAAACCTTTATATTATAAAGTGACAAAACATAGAAGCAATTGTAGAAACAATCAGTCACAAAAATCGCATACGGAGATGTGAATAAAATCCAAGGAAATCAGCTCAATGTTTTTCAGATAAGATCCCCTACGGAGGGGGGTGGGTCCAGGGGGGTGGCAACCCCCCAAGGTGGGGGTGCGGGGGCAACGCCACCGCTTACGGGGTTCGACCTGCCCGGTCAGGTCGCGGGGGTCCAGGGGGCAGCTCCCCGTCCAAAATGGTACGACCTAGTGAAGACAAAATGAGGTCTAACGACCTAAGAGGAATAGGGTCGAGCGACCTAATGGTTGCGACCTAGGGGTCTAAGGGGTCAAACGACCTAGTGGTGTTCGCGACCTAACGATGACTCACGACCCAACATGGCCGACCTAAAAGAGGCTGCGACCTAACAGAGCAACAGGACGAGCGACTTAACAAAGTGGCCGAGCGACCTAACTGGAGCAAGCGACCTATAGGTCATGCGACCTAAAGTAGGAAAGAGCCGTACGTGTTAATGAGTTAACGTCCTACGACCTAGGTCCATACGACCTACGACCTAAGGTCCCTACGACCTACGACCTAAGGTCCATACGACATAAGGTCCATACGACCTACGACCTAAGGTCCATACGACCTACGACCTAAAACGTCGCGACCTAGCGACCTAAGGGGATAAGGGCCGAGCGACCTAACATTCGAACGACCTACGACCTAAAACGTCGCGACCAAGAGACCTAAGGGGATAAGTGCCGAGCGACCTAACATTCGAACGACCTACGACCTAAAACGTCGCGACCTAGCGACCTAAGGGGATAAGGGCCGAGCGACCTAACATTCGAACGACCTACGACCTAAGGAGCTTGCGACCCACGACCTAAAGCCCAACGACCCACGATCTAATTCCGAAGCGCCGAGCGACCTAATGTTATAGGCCATTTTAGGTCGGAAACGAGCTATTTGAAGGCCGAGACTTTTCCACGCGAACGACCTAGCAAAGGCTTAGGAAAATAGAATTGAAGTTATGAAGAGGAGGGGTGAAGGTTGGGTCTAATAGGCTAAAAGCCCAACCCAAAGTTTCAAGTGAAAAAGTAGTGAAATTCTACTATCTCCAATCATATCAATGTTTATACTTAAAAATGTTGTAAACAGCATTTCGAACTCAATGGAAGTGGTCTCGAGTCCTAATATGTCCGTTTGCAAAAAGTAGCTTTTTGGACCAAAATCCGATTAAGGATTTAATATTTAAGTAAAATATTTAAATATAAACTCGATAAATATGCGGGTTGTTACACGACCTATGTTGGTGCGACTTAAGATTGGCGCGACCTATGGGGGCGCGACCTAACTGCAGGCCGAGCGACCTAGGGGATAGAAGTGCAAAACTCCCTCAATTTGCAACCGATCGAGCACGGACGCTAGGGGATTACGCCCACCGGCTACCCGGTCCTTTTGGCTCCTCGATGCATCACCAAAAACGTGTTCAAACATCAAAGTTAAGATTTTTAAAGATTTGAACCCAAAACACTAAAAATTGGGATTTTCACCAATTCAATCCAAACCAAAAGTAAATGCACATGAATGAGTGTTAGGAATTCATATCCAACAATCAAAGATAGTTATGGACAAAGATGTGAGATAAAAATCTCACCTTTTCATAAATCAATGGAGAAGAAGCTTAAAAGCAAAGGAAGAATCAACCACACTTCAATCTCAATCACATGAAGCTTGAATCAATGGCTTCTTTTTGGATTTGGAGTTAGATATTGGATTTGCAAATGAACTAGGGCTTGGAGTTTTAATTTCCCATTCCTCTCTCCATTTTTGATGAAGCTTGAGTGTTAGGAAATGAAAGTGAAGTAATGAAGGGAATAGTGGGTTGAGCTAGAGTTAATAGTTTAGGCTATTGGGCTAATCCAAACCTAAAGCCCAAAGTGAAAAAGTGGAGAAATTCCAGTAACTCCAAACATATCAAAGTTTATACTCAAAAAGATCGCAAACGTCGTTTTGGACCCAATGGAAGTGGTCCCGAGTCCTAATTCGACCGTATGCAAAAAGTAACTTTTCGGACTAAAATCCGACTAACGATAAAATATTTAAATATTCAATCGTAAAATATGCGGGTTGTTACAGACTCCCCTCTTTAAAGAAATTGCGTCCACGCAATATTTAAGAAGAAAATATAAAGTAACAACCATGAAAGCATATCAACACAAAAGAAATTTGAAATAAGAAATTCACCTCAAAGAGCATGGGAAAGTAAGTCCGGATGTGTTCGCTCGATGAACTCTCTAGATTCCTAAGTGCAATCCTTAGGATTTGAGGACCATTGAACTTTAACAAGCGGAACATCTTTATTTCGAAGGCGTTTGACCTCCGAAGCAATAATATGAATAAGATGTTGCTCATAAGTTAAATTAGGTGAAACTTCAATTTCTTCCACAACACAGGGCTCAAGAATAGAACCGGAATCTCGAAGACATTTCCGTAATTGAAAAACGTGAAACACGTCATGAATAGCAGAAAACTGAGCCGGTAATAAAAGGCGATAAGCCACGGAACCAATACATTCGGTGATAGGAAATGGCCCAATATATCGAGGCGCTAGTTTTCCCGATCGACTGAAACGTACAACACCCTTCATAGGTGAAACACGAATAAACACAAGATCTTCAAAAGAAAATTATAATTTCCTCCTCCGGCTATAGGCATAGAATTTTTGTCTACTCTGGGCTTCTTTCATCCTATGACGAATAAGGTCAATCTTCTCTGTGGAATCGTGAATAAAATCTGGACCTAAAACCATCTTCTCACCGGCCTCAAGCCAACAAGAAGGAGATTGGCATGGTCTTCCATTGAGTGGCTCGAAAGGTGCCATACCAATACTAGATTGGAAGCTATTATTATAGAAAAACTCAACAAGAGAAATATGATCTTCCCAACTTCCACCAAAATCAAGAACACATGCACGAAGAAGATCTTCAAGAGTTTGATTCGCACGCTCGATTTGTCCGTCGGACCGAGGATGATAAGCGGTGCTAAAATTAAGCTTCGTTCCCAAAGCTTTTTGAAGACTCTTCCAAAATCCACTAGTAAACAATGGATCACGATCAGTAATAATAGAAGAAGGAACTCCATGCAATTTTACAATTTCTTTAATAAAGAGTTTGGCCAAGAGAGGAACGGTTCGATAGGACCGAACAGGAATAAAATGGGCGGACTTAGTAAGTCTATCGACTATCACCCATAAGCTATCATGACCCGAATAAGAACGGGGAAGGCCGTCTATAAAATCCATGGAAATTTGGTCCCACTTCCAAATTGGAATTTCTAAAAATTGCAATAACCCACCGGGCCTTCGGTGCTCGGCCTTAATGAGTTGGCAAGTCATGCAACACTTAACAAAGTTAGCAATATCAGATTTCATTCCCTCCCAATAATAAATTCGCTTCATGTCCACGTACATTTTACTACTACTGGGATGAATGCTAAGTTTAGAACGATGAGAATCTTCTAAATTGTCTTTACGAAGATTACTAACATTTGGCACGATAAATCTACCAAATTTTCGAATACCGCCACGAGAACCAATATCAAAGTCTTTCAAACCTTCAATATCAACTTTATCCCCAAAATTTTGGCCAAGAAGAGCCAATTCGGGATCTAGCTTTTGAGCTTCAATAATGCGGTCAAAAAGAGAGGTATGAGCCTCACGGCTACATAAAATAAGAGATGAACATAAATCGGAAACACGATCTCGAATCTCACAAGTGGATAAAATTCCGAGATCATTCCATTCGGATATCATCAAAGAAACAACCGCTTGTTGCTTTCGACTAAGTGCATCGGCAACACGATTTCCCTTTCCAGGAGTATAAAGAATATCAAGATCATAAGCTGCAAGAAATTTGAGCCAACGTTGTTGATGCAAATTAAGTTCCTTTGGAGAAAATATATACTTCAAAGATTTATGATCGGTGTAAAGAATAAATTTTTCTCCCAAAAGATAATGACGCCAAATACGAAGGCCGAAAACAATAGCCGCGAGCTCTAAATCATGAGTGACATATCTAGTCTCGGCTGGCTTCAACTGCCAAGAAGCATAAGCAATAACACGTTCTCTTTGCATAAGAACGACACCCAAACCAACACGACTAGCATCGATATAAGCAATAAAATCTTAGTTTACCACGGGAATCACAAGAATAGGAGCATCGGAAAGGAGTTCTTTTAATTTCTGAAAAGAAGCTTCACATTTGACCAACCAAATGTATTTAACACCTTCTTTGTTAAGCTAGTAAGAGGCATGGAAATTTTTGGAAAGTCTTTTACAAAACGACGGTAATAGCCCGCCAATCCAAGGTAGCTACGGATTTCCGTCACACTCTCCGGTCTCTTCCAATTTCGAATCGCTTCAATCTTTGAACGATCCACGGAAATTCCGGATTCGGAAATAATATGACCGAGAAACTTCACACGAGACTGCCAAAAGTGGCATTTAGAAAATTTTGCTTTTAATTGATTACTCCTAAGAGTTTCCAACACAATTCGAAGATGCATTTCATGCTCCTCCTCGGTTTTAGAATACACAAGAATATCATCAATAAAGATGAGAACAAATCGATCGAGGAAGTCTTTGAAAACTCTATTCATAAGGTCAACAAAATAAGCCGGAGCATTCGTTAAACCAAATGGCATAACAATCCATTCATAAGATCCATAACGAGTACCGAACGATGTCAAAGGAATGCTATCCTCTGCAATAAGAAGCTGATGAAAACCGGTAGCTAGGTCTAATTGTGAAAAGACTCTAGCACCACTAAGTTGATCGAATAGATCATCAATCCGCGGTAAAGTATATTTATTTTTGACAGTAAGATCATTAAGCTTGCGGTAGTCAACGCAAAGCCTAAGTGTACCATCGGATTTCTTCACAAAAATAGCCGAAGCTCCCCAAGACGAGGAACTAGAGCGAATAAATTGCTTCGTCTCCAATTTGGATAATTGTTTACGCATCTCCTCATTTTCCTTATTGGACATGCGATAAGGAGGACGAGTGATAGGTTGAGCTCCAGGAATGAGATTTATTCTGAACTCAATTGCTCGCTTAGGTGGTAATCCTAAAACGTGCTCAAATATGTCGGAAAATTCACGAACAATGTGAATAAGAGAAATAATATCTTCCTCATCATCATTATCGTCATCGCGAGGATTTAAAGAATATAAAGATGCAGCCAAGCTGGAATCCGACTCTTTAAGATCAATATAAATCTGCTTAACAGATTGAGGATGTCGAAGATGAATAGTCCGCTCAGGACATAGGATTTGAGCTTCATAGCGGTTAAGCCAATCCATTCCTAAAATCATTCAAAAGCCTAAGTAGCGCATAACATGCAAATCGGCTCGAAAAGAAAAATCACACAAAATAATCTCGACATCTTTACAAAGCAAACTAATTGTTGCGGATCCACCAACCAGATTCGCAATTCTCAAAGAAGTCGTTAAAGCGACAACACTCAAAGAAAAAGTATCAACAAGTTCTTTTGATATAAAAGAATGGGACGCAGTATCAAAAAGAACTCGAATAGGGTGATCACGAAATAAAATTATGCCATCAAGGATAGAATGAGAAATACCTTGACCATGAGATATGTTGCCAGGGGCTTGAGAAACATTAAGCTTTCCCTCCTTCTTGCGTTGAAGTTTGAGACAAGAAGATAAATAATGATCCGGGCTTCTGGAATAGCGACAAGCACGAGGCTTTGAACACTTGTTCGCATAATGGTCCTTAGAACCACAATTGTAGCATTGCCCACTACTAGAGGTAGAAGTCTTTGCCATCGAAGTTGCTTGCTTCCCTTTCTTATTGGGATAAGGACCTCTGAACTTATTAGGCCTTTTCTTGTTGTTGAAGTTTGGTTTGGCACCCATAACTTCAACATCACTCTCCTTATCTGCCTCTTCAAGTCGAAGAGCGATATCAATGAGTTGATCAAATGAAACTTCTAATTTTAGAAGTAATGGCTTCTTGAGATTTTTATTCAAGCCATAGACAAATCTTTGGTTCTTTTTCAATGGGGTGTTTATGTATTCGACCCCGTATATAGAAAGTGACTCGAAGGATGCGACATAATCTGCCACAGAAAATTCACCTTGAACAAGGTCTATAAAAGACGAGCCAATGTCACCTTCTCAGCTTCCGGCATAAATTTTAATTCGAAGCGTTCCCGGAATTTCTCCTTAGTAAGATCCGCCTCAACTATTTCAGAAATAAGAAGCTCAAACCAATCTAATGCTCTTTCTTGGAGCATACTAGAGGCCACCTGAACACGGTGAAGATCAATAAGATTCATGCGAGAAAAGATTCGATTGTACGTTCTCAGCCAAGCCTGGACTTCGATAATAGTTTCAGAACCTTTGAATGGCTTCCCACCCAAATTGGTATAATCGTTGCACAAACGTTCAAATCCAGACTGAGAGTGAGTAGACTCCAGATTAGATCCGGCTGCTTGCGCATTCTTCACTAGATCAAGAAGCTGCTGGGCAGACATAAATACTCCATCTTGGGGAGTAGCTCTAGATTGACCGGCGCTGGGACGGTCTGGTCTAACCATTTCTCTACCTTAAGAAGGAAGAAGGAAAAAGAAAAGTTATTCACAAATTGAATATCAAATCATTAAAACAAGGAATCGCAAAAGAAAATAGGATAGAACGGTTCGAAGAACCGAATAAAATCCTAAGGCACGACTCCTAAGATGGACTTAGGACGATGATCCTTGTTAAATTATTCTACATTGTTCCGAAGTTTTGCTCTGATACCAAGCTGTGACGCCCCACCTCTATACCCACTCTATCCAAGGACACTACAGTATAATGCCGTCAACTAGGGCGGAGAATAAGGCTGTTGAGGAGCGACTATCCGTGTAATTGCTTTGTACGAGCACCAATATGTCAGATAGTACAACATGCATTTGGTTTCAGGAGGAAACCCGACATACCGATACAAACTCAAAGCTACTACACAGTGGCTATATATATTCTTCGGAAACAAATATAGAAATAACCATAACACAAATCAGTCACAGACATCCATATCACAAAGGCGGAAATATATATGAATATAACACTTAAAAGTGTGTATCAGAGTAGTGGTCAAGCAAGATCCACAATATCACAAAAGAATAGCTACATTAATGAGTCTATATCTCAAATGTATACAAAAAAAACTACTAATCTAAGTAGTTAGCCAAAAGTCAGGGTGATGATCCAAGTTGTGAAGTCAAGCAGAAGCACCTGTAACATCTCGGTCTGACCCGAGTGTTATTTAATAAGAAAATAATAAACAGATCAGTCTAACTATAAATATCAGATGAAATGATATGGAATAAGAGATATGACAAAAACATATGATAACCATACTGTGATAAGTATGTAATTGAAAATCAACAAGAGATTAATCAATATCACAAGAATCTTCTCAAAGGTAAAAAAGAATGTCATACTCTTTATTTTTATTCACTAAAACCATAAGTATTGATCATTATATCAATGCCAATCACAAAAGTTAATGACACACAAATTCACCAATGCATAACTATTGATAAGACTTATCAATGTAAATCAAGAAAATCGATGAAACACAAATTCTAGAAATCATCAATGGAAATCCAGAAATCACAAAAAGGGGGACGCCTATCACAAAACGGGAGCATGAAAATTCACCAACATGTGTATCACAAAATGGAACGCTATTCCATGGTTGCTAACCATTAATTTTGAGCCGAAGCTCCACAAAATGGCCCGTAAACCATGGCCCGCTACCCTACCAAATTTGAGCCGAAGCTCCACAGAAACGGGGTTTAGTCTCCCTCGTAAACAAAGAGACATCACACATTTGCTAGTCTAAATCACAAAAATGATCATCAACGATCATCAAGAAGTGTCAATTACAGTAAGCTAGTAAATATATAAGCCAAGCGACCTAGGGGATAGAAGTGCAAAACTCCCTCAATTTGCAACCGGTCGAGCACGGACGCTAGGGGGTTACACCCATCGGCTATCCGGTCCTATTGGCTCCTCGATGCATCACCAAAAATGTGTTCAAACATCAAAGTTAAGATTTTTAAAGATTTGAACCCAAAGCACTAAAAATTGGGATTTTCACCAATTCAATCCAAACCAAAATCAAATGCACATGAATGAGTGTTAGGAATTCATACCCAACAATCAAAGATAGTTATAGAAAAAGATGTGAGATAAAAATCTCACCTTTTCACAAATCAATGACGAAGAAGCTTAAAAGCAAAGGAAGAATCAACCACACTTCAATCTCAATCACAGGAAGCTCGAATCAATGGTTTCTCTTTGGATTTGGAGTTGGAGTTGGATGTTGGATTTGCAAATGAACTAGGGCTTGGAGTTTTAATTTCCCATTCCTCTCTCCATTTTTGATTAAGCTTGAGTGTTAGGAAATGAAAGTGAAGTAATGAAGGGAAGATGGGTTGAGCTAGAGTTAATAGTTTAGCTAATGGCCAAGTCCAAACCCAAAGCCCATAGTGAAAAAGTGGCAAAATTCCACTAACTCCAAACATATCAAGTTTATATTCAAAAAGATCGCAAACGACGTTTTGGACCCAATGGAAGTGGTCCCGAGTCCTAATTCGACCGTATGCAAAAAGTAACTTTTCGGACTAAAATCCGACTAACGATAAAATATTTAAATAAAATATTTAAATATTCAATCGTAAAATATGTGGGTTGTTACAGGGAAGTTGAGTTACATCTTTCTTTAAAGATATGTAATTAAGTGTAAGAACATATGTTGAATTTGATTTCATCTAAAACTGAGAGTCTGATTGTAACGACCTAGAATTTCAGTCATTCGGATTTGGAATATTTAATTGATTTTAATTATTTAAAAGTTAATTTTATAAGTTAAATAACATATATTTCAAATAGAGCGATTTATTTGGTGATTAAATTATTTAATTCAATATTTGAAGTTGTTTAAATAATGGCTTCTTGAATTCAATATGAACGAAGATGATAAGTTGATTTGAATTCTATTTAAATTAGAATGGAGCTAGTGAATATTTAAAATTGATTTAAAAGTAATTTTATTGAAATTGGAATTTACTTGATTTAGTTAACGTGTAAACATAGTTATTTAGTATATTATCTCGGATTTCGACAAAACCAGTTTCATTGCATCCGTAATAGTGAATTATTATATGCTGTCGAATTTAGTGTCGACTGGATGTATCGTTTGATCGTACGAGTTCGAAACGCATAGAAATTAATTAAAGAAAATTTAATTAAAATAATTTGATTTTGAAAAACTATCTTCTGTATATGATAGAATTGACTCCTGACATATATTCCATTGTGTTCGGAATAGGGGTATACATATAGAATGCCAAGCAGTATGCTTCATTAGGAGTTCGAAATTTTCACAGATGAATAGTGCCAAGTGAAATCTTCTATAAATAGCCCTCAACTCTTCTCATTTGTAAACCTAACCCTACATAATTCACAGCCGTACTTCTTAAAATCCACCATCCGATGAACGATGTTGATCGGAGACACCAGAAGCAAAATTAGCTAACGACTTCAATTAGGAAATCATAGAGGGAAATGATACGAAGCTAGTGTATGGTCGGATCATTGAACGACGATCCAAGGCAGGTGAAAATCACCTCCGTTCGAGCTCAGGCCCATAGGTTTCAGCAGCGTTCAAGTCGTGCACGCGCGCGTCGGTGATTAGGTAGTCGAAGGGCGGAGGCGCGACACTAGTGGGCGTTCAGCTGGAGTTGGCGGTGGTTCATCGTGGTGGTGCGATTTTGATCGAGGCGAATGTGATTTGGAAAAAAAGATGGGGGAGCACGGCAAAGACCTGGTAGAAACGAACGAAATTGAACAGTAAGGGGCAAAAGTTTAAATTTTATATTTATTAATTTAATTATATTTTTAATTATCAAATGTTCATTTATGCATAACTTGTTCGTAGGAGGTCCATTTCAAGCGCGACAAGTTGCGTTGCGTTTGTATCAGCGGGCACTATTATCGAGTTGGACAAGATGAATTCGGAGCTAGTAGGAATTTTAAGTTAAATTGAACGATTGTTCAATTTTAATTCAATACGGAATACTTAGGCGATTTTTGGCATTTTTGTAAGTTAAATCACCTCTCTGGCTTGCTTATATTTTTATATAAGTGAGAATAATTTTATTTATGATGATTAATGTTTGTTTGAATGATATATTATATATTTGTATATATATTAGTTGGTTTGGATATATTCCCGCCTATTGGAGCGGATGAGACCCTATTGCATTCCCGTGTAAGAGTGGATGACACTTTGTATACGAATCCCGACTCGAAGCGGTTGATTTTATTTTTATGATTTATATGCTATTTGTGATGTAGGGGGACAGGATGGAGGGATCCAACAGGATATCTCATCACTATTGATTTTATTTTCATATATACGCTGATATATGATGTTGTGGATGTCATGTTGATGTCTTTGATTTGACTTATTTAGTGCTATGATAGCACTGGGCCTTATTTTTGGTATTTTGAAATACTAAAAAGATGATTTTGATTTCAAAAGGATTTTAAAGCGATTTTGGAAGTATAAATGTGTTCTAATGATTTTTAATTTATTTAAAAAAAGGAATTTATTTTTAAAAGAAATAAAAGTTAAGTTTTTTGATGTTTTAAAAATTTAGTTTTTGAGAAATACTTTGATTTAAGATTTTTGAATAAGTTTATATAAAATGATTTGTAGTAGTAATATTTTATATACAAATTAATAGATTAATAATTGAAATTTATAAATATCCTATAAAGGGATTTTAAGTTGTTTGGTGGTAAATGGATTTTTACAGTAAAATTAGTTTTATAAAAAATGGATTTATAAATAGAGTTTTGCAAATAAAGGAATTTTAATTAAATAGAAGTTTTATAAAATTGAAAGGAGCTTTATCAAAATAGTTTTGTAAGTATGGATTTGTGTTTAAGGAATTTTGAAAGTGATATTTTGATGGAGTTAAATATTTTAAAAGTGAATTATCTTTTGGAAGTAAAGGTTTTGAGAAGAATGGTTTTATATGGAATTAAATGGTTTTGAAAAACGTTTTAAAATGTGATAAGCATCAGAAACATAGATTTCAACATTCATTATTGTAATAGACGTTTACGAGGAAGTAAGGAAGTAATGAACTATAACACCGCTGTTATAGTAAATGATTTCCGAAAGGAAATACTTTTATAGAGTATACGAGATTTATTTATATTTATTTATTGAATCCCTATACTAATATTTTTGGGTTGCCATAACTATGTTTTACGCAACATTCGTTTTGGCCCAATAAATTATGTTTTGACCTTCCATCGTGAAATACGCGGATCATTTCTTATGGTCCTAAAGGCTTGGTGGTGTAGAAGCATTGCTTCCTATACTTAACTCCCGTCCGGAGGTATATGAACTCTGAAGTTGTATGGTTATATAAATCTATTTGGCATGTCACTAAATGGTAGTGTTATAGGATATACTTATACCGTTGATATAAGTATATTGAAATATTTTCTAAGTGTTGAAGATGAAGTGATTTGTGAATATGCTTATACTGTAGTTATAAGTATATGGAAATGTTTTCCAATATAGAAGATTGAAATGGCTTTGAGGATATATCTTTTTAAAGATAATTTTAAGTAATTATTTAGAAAATTGATTTAATTAATAAAGATTAATTTAATAGGCCTAGCGATTGCTTATGGTGCTAGATATTGTTTGTTGCTTTGATAGTTAAATAACCAACTATCAAATATTTAGCCTCTTTATCGTTGTTGGTTTGGAGAGACCAGGGTTGGATTTATCCAAGAACCACTTCAAACCAACGTATATGCGTTCGAATGTGCAGGTTTGAAAGACATTGATATTTAGGATTTTCATAACGAAGGACTGCTTGTTGATCGTTTGGGGATAAACTCCCAATATACATACAGTAGTAGTCTCTTCGTTATGAAATATCCAAAGCAAGGACTATAGATACTAATCCTTGGGGTAATTCTCGACGGGATGTGGTAGGAGAGTGTCTTCGGTTTGTCCTATTCCTGGGCAACTTGTATTGGTGTATGTCTGTCAGTGCATTTTTGAGACTACATCGTCGACTCTTATAAATGTACATCCGTTTGGTGACGAAGAAGGCAACTTCTCTTAGCTTAATATCCTTGTCTGAAACATATGAGCTTGGAGATTGTAGTTTGTAAAAGTCAATAGTAATCGAAGGAATGACGATGTGGCATTTAAAGTGATATGTGCTATGAGAAAGGTAATTATGACCTTTGGCATCACACCCAAAAATGACCGAAATAGGATAAATGCGGCAAGGCTATGTTATATATCTAAAAGGGTATGATCATCCCCTTTTGGATATATTTCTTCCCGCTATGACGTTCAAGATGTAAATTATTGTGGATGTATGCTATGAGGGCCCTCGAATAGGTCGGTAACGACCATGTGATGATATATTCAGTACAATCAGGTAAGAGGTAGGCCGGTCTTGTATTGGTAGAGGACCATATGTTGGGCCTCGATACATTACTCTAGAGATGTACAACCAGAAGGTAGGTCATTTGTATGGAAATCCATTATCCACTACGTGCTTGCAATTTTATTTGTAGAACCCGTGTTTGTGGCTAGTATGCTGCAATTTAATACTGTAACAATTTTGGCGATGATTAATAATATTTGTATACTAGACACTAGTATAATATAACATGATTTGATATGAAATGTTTTGGTTATTGCAAGGTAAAAACCCGTTCGTATTTATATGTGGGCGTGGTCTTACGAGATACCTTTCTTTTGATAAAGGAAAATAACATATACGTGGAGCTTCAGTAGGCGAGCTGAAAGTCTTCCGGTCGTACTCCACATGTATGTTATTTTCCACTGCATTTTTGTTAATTATCAGCAATTATAAGAACATGTTATTATAACTTTCCAGGTTGATGATTAGTGATTGATTGTTGTACTTTGATGTATTTATATTATATTATAGTTTCTATTTTATAAAGATCATTGATATGATACAATATGTTTTTTCGCTGCGGTTGTGAGATTCTATAATTGTTTTAGTTTCTTCTATTTTGTCTTCTCTTTGTTTCTCTTCTTCTTCTTCTTCTTCTTTCTAGTTTATTTCTATACCAACTTGCATATTTTATGATTGTATATTTAAATATTTTATTTAAATGTAGCATTGTTAGTCGGATTAAAGTCTGGAATGCTAATTTTTGCAGAATTAGGACTCGGGACCACTTCCATTGAGTTCAAAATATCGTTTGCGACTTTTTGAGTATAAACATCGATATGTTTGCAGTTGGGTAGAATTTTGCTATTTTTCTATTGGGCTTTGGGTTTGGGTTTTAGCCCTTAAACTCATCTAATACCCAAACTCTTCATCCAACTCCTCTTCACTCATTCTATTATTTCCTAACACTCAAGCTAAAAGAAAAATGGGGGAAGAGATAGGAAATTAGAATTCCTAAACCCTATTTTTCTAGGAAATTCAAGTTCTTGCTCTAAAATCAAAGAGAAGCTTAGGTAAGCATCCTCTTTATCTTCTCCATCTCAATCTCTCTTCAATTTTTAGAATTTCCCATAGCCTAACTTAGGAAAATCTTCACCTTTGATAATAGATTGATGATTCTACAGGTGTATTGAAGAGGAATTGGTTTTGCCTTGTCTTAAGGCTTCTCATTTGTTGTTTTTGGCTTAAAGGTGAGTTTTTGAACTCACATCTATGTCTATACATTTCATTATTGTCAGGTATGAATTCCTAACATTTGTTTCATGTTAATTTGCTTTTGATTTGAATTAATTTGGTGAATTTTCCAATTTTTGGTTTTGAAGTACAATTTTATGAAAATCCTACTATGGATGTTTGGACATATTATTTGAGGTGTATCGAAGAGCCTATAAGGCTGGGTTGTCGCTTGACATAAATCTGTAGCCTTTGTTGCTCGTCCAATCTGTAACGACCCGGAATTTTGGACAATATAAATTTAATAATCTGGGTTTAAATTTATATTGAATTCATAATTGTTGTTAATAAATTTGATTTGATTTAAATTTTTAATCTGTGAAATTATTTTAATGAGTTAATAAATTGTTTCCTATTTAATAATGTATATGCATTTATATATATTTTAAATAGACAATTTGTTTAGTTAAATTAGTATAGTATAATTTTAATATGTTTTGAAAATAGAAATGGTGATTTATTTTTTAATTTGAGCTTTTCAAAAATATATTTAATTAAATACTATATGTTTTTAAATATGAGATAAATGTTTTAATTAGTTTAAATTTCATTTTTAATTCAAGTTGTATATTAAAATATGTTACAAGCTCTTTTATAAATTTGTTTTAAAGGTTTCTTTTCAAATAAACTACTTGTATATCATTTTATTTATAATAGTAATACTTGCTTTGTTCTTTAGAAATTTATTTAATTCATAATTATGTATAGGAATAAATAAACAAGATTTAATACTTTATTTAACTTTTATTAAACATTAACTTAATTCATAAAGACATGTGTAAGTATATCAAAGCCTAGGATTAACATGTGTAGACTTATCATATTTTTAAAAAGACAAGTGTCAATGTTTCATTCAATTTTTCTTTTAATTCATTTAAAACTGAAAATACATTCATATCACTTGTGTCTTCATTCATATCATTCTTGTTCTTCATATTCATTCATTGTTTCATTCCTAAATAAAAGAGAACCAGATTACATTCTCACAACCAAAATCCAATTCTGCATTCCACAAAAATTCAATACTGCATATCTTAAAACTGTAAAACTTTACATTCACACTCCTCATTACAAAACTCAAAATATCACCTGCATGCAACCATTTGAAGTCTGCATTTCAATCTTTGTCATTTAAAGCCTGCATTTAAAACCTGATAGCATCAAGTAGAAGCTCTGTTCAATCCTTTTCAAGTAGAGCCTGCATTTCAATTTTTAGCATAAAGCTCTGCATTACAATCTGGATTCCTTTGCATCTACAACCTGTATTAGAATCTGGAAGCAAATTCAGGCCTACATGCATCATTTAAAAGCAAGACAAAGGGACTGCATTTCATCTTTTAAAATCTGGAATGGAACCTGTATAGTGAATGTGCTCTGCAAATTTGGATGTGCTCTGCATTTTATAAATAAGGTGAGTAACTCTTTTTATTTTAAAATTAAGTAAGGTTGTGCATGCTTATAGATTAGAAATGAACCTATATAAAATTGCTATGAATAGTTTACCTGTGATTTATGAACTGTTGAGCATTTATATTTGAATGTGGTGCATGTTTGTTCATCAGGGTATTGACTGTATACCCATTTGATGATTTTCTTCTGATTTGGCTGTGTTATGAATTAACATCTGAATGAAATATGTTTGGTTCTTGATAGAATAAAGTTAAAACACTTTATGTAGGTTAAATAAATTTGAAATAATGAATGAATGCATGAATTTTAAATCAAAAAGATTACTAGTTATAATACTGTAAAACAAGGAAACAACTTTCAATTTACAATATTATACATATTGATAAACACAGAGGATGATTGAATTTGTTTGATTGTATTTATTTCTGAAGGTGGTATATCTATCTAAGATTGTGGGAAATTATTTAATTCGGTTGAATTTTAGTTTAGGGTTGAAATTTGGAAGGTTCTGTTAGAACACTGGTTTACTGGGATTAGAAAAAGGTTTGGGTGCTGTGGCTTCTTGAATGCATCGAGTTCAATGCCATTTTGGGTATTGGTAGGTGGTGTGTTGAAGAAGCTATCACCGGAATTTGGTCGATGATGGTGGTCGGAGTTGGGAGAAACTGGTGTTGACAGGGTTGAGATGGTATGGGGTATAGACTGTTTCAGGTTTGGGGTAAGTTTCAGGGTTGCAGGGAACTGTGACTCGGGTTGATCTCGGGATTTTTGGCAAATGACTCGAAGCATATAAGCTTCTGACTCGAAGCAAAATATATGGTGACTCGAGTATGCCATTTTGTTTCAGGCTTTTACAAACAGAGCTGTTCTGTTCTGGTTTTTAATTTTTTTTTTAAAAAGTTAAGTTTGAATTTAAATCTGGAGTTTAGCTTAGGATTTAAACTTAAACCTAAGGATGAATTCAAACTTGTTTGAATTATTTTTCTGCAGAATTTTAAATTGGTTTTAAAGAAGAAAAAAAAATATAAGAACAGAAAACTGTTTTCTGTTTTAAGTATTAAGATAAAGTTTAAAATTTGCAGGTGTAGGATTTAAACTGAGTTTAGTTTGAAATTTGAATATGAATTCAAATTTGGATTTGTCTAAGAATTTGAGACCATTTATGTTTTCAAATTCAAATTTGAATTTAAACTCTCAAGTGTGATTGCTTGTGTGTTTTGGCATTTGTATTGGAAGGATTAAGTATTTAAAATTAAAAATTCAAATTGAATTCAAAAATGAGTTTTTAAATCTGGATTTAAAATTTAGATTTCAGTTTTTAAATTAAAGATTTAAATTTAAATTGTTTCAAATGACTTACATTTGAATTAGAGTTGTAAATTGTAGATAGAGTTTTAAAGAGTTGAATCTAAAATAAGTTTGAAAGTTATATTCCAATTTTGAAATTTTTAAGTAATTTTTAAATTGGTTTGAATTTAATTTGAATTGAAATTTAAATTCTTTTTTAATCTTATTAACAAAGTATATGTTCTTGTAAACATATAAGATTAAGTTGTATTGTTTAAAATCTTATTTTAAATAAGTTTGAGTCTTAAAGTTAAAGAGAATGTTAATTGGAATTTAATGTAAATTTTAAAACATTTTTGTTTTTAAATGCATGATTTAATAAGAAATGATTATCTAAGGATAAATAAAAATTAATGATTGGATTCATTAATTATTAAGGAAATTAGGATGAATATTAATTATTTAATTAATTAAATAATGTGAATGTTTAATTAAATAATTAATGATTTTTAATTTGATTTGAGATTAATTAATTAAGTTTAATTAATCTATAATTAAGGATGATTAATTAAATTTTAATTTATGATTAAGATTTATTTAATCAAGTGATTAATGATAATTAAGTTTTTAATTAACACTTAGTTAATTAATAATTGGAGATTAATTTTTTTTGGCAAGGCCGACGGGGTTGGATGGTCCCCGACCATTTTTATTGCAACACCAGGGAAAAACAAATACAACAGAGAGCATAAAACTCATAGAAAACAGAGGAGACTATGGTGTTGCAAACACAAGGAATAACAAAAAGAAAAAAACATGAAACAGACAAAGCATAACAAAATCAACCTAGAGAGCCCACTGCTATTCCTGGATCAAATGCAAAAAGCATCCTAACCACTGAATATATCTCATGCATAACACATAACTTCAATACTTCATCTGATTTGGCATTAGTTGGATCAAAAACCCTAATATTCCGCTCCCTCCACACCACAGCAACATAACATTTTAGAGCAACACAAAAAATTCTTTTTCTATCATGCTTGTTACCAGTTTGTGAATAAATTCTTTCCCATTCCGCTGCATTGCTATGTAATGGTCTTCTACTACAATATTTGTTCATTACCTCAGACCATATTTCCTTCGTAACATTACATTCAAAATAAATATGGTCAATTGTTTCAGGAATATTGCTGCAAAAGGTGCATGATGTATTAACATTCATGCCGTAGCTCGCTAGTCTAGATTTAGTCAGAAGAGCTCCATTAAGGACTTTCCATAACAATAAGTTGTGCCTGTTGCTACTGTCAGTATTCCAAATTCTCTTCCACCATCTCCAGTTCTGATTCAGGTTGTTTTGCATCAAGAATTCATATGTCAAACCAGTTTCGTACTCCCCCTTCTTCTTACCCCAGACAAGATTATTTTTTGATGAAGGCAGTGCTGTAAATAACCTTATTTTATCCCATATAATTTGCACTCTTTGGTTCGAAGTGAAAATATATCTTGATTGAAAGTTATGTATCACATCTCTGACAAGCGCACGTTCATGTATTCCAGTATGAAGAATCTCACTATAAGTGAGCAGTCTCCTAAGAATAAGGCCTTGTTCAAGCCAAGGATCATCCCAGAAATATACATTTATCGAACTGTTAATCTTCAACTGTATCATAGGGAGAAACAGCTCTTTAAACTTGTGGATATTACGCCATGTCCAGCTATCATTTTGGTGATTTGTTATTTTCCATAACCCTTTGCAGTTCATATACTTCTTCATAGACCATGCAGCCCATAAACTGTCTGGGCAATTGAACAAAGTATCAATATGTCTAGCAAAAGCAGCCTTATTCCACTGTTTTATATTAATTAAACCAAGTCCTCCTTTGTTAAGTGGCTTCTCAACAGTTGCATACTTAACAGGAGCAATGAATCTGCCAGTAGTCTTGCCACTCCACAAATACTTCATCATAGCACATCTAATCATTTTAATAAGTTTAATCGGGAGAACAAAAGATCTAGCCCAGTACACTTGCATAGAGAAGATAACAGACTTAATTAATGTGAGTCTTCCAGCTTGACTTAATTTCCTAGCAGTCCAGCAACTTAATCTAGCTATTATTTTTTCATACATAGGTAAGCATTGGTTAGTAGTGATCCTGGAAGTTGTCAGAGGAAGACCAAGGTAGGAGACCGTGGATAGATTCCTATTTAATCCAGTGATATGATGGATCATGTTGGCTTGAGCAGGGCTTACTCCAGCAAGAACAATATCAGATTTGTGGATGTTAATTTTTAACCCAGTCATAGCGTGAAACTGCTCAAGAGTAAGCATAATGTTTTCGATAGTCACAAGATCAGGAGAACAAAACATGATTAAATCATCAGCAAACATTAGAGTGGTGATTTGAGGGTCTTTACAAGCAGGATGAAGCAAGATCTTCCCCATACTTACAGCTTTATTGAACATTCTAGTGAGCAATTCCATAACAATAATGAAAATATAGGCAGACATGGGGTCTCCCTGCCTGATTCCTTGCCTGCTTTTGAAAAATCCAGTAGGAGAACCGTTAACAACAATGGAGTATGTAGGAGAGGAGATGCATTCATAAATCCACGCAATAAAGTGAGGAGGAAAGTTCATATACCCCATTATTCGAACAATACTATCCCATTGCAGCATATCAAATGCTTTCATAATATCAAGTTTAAGCATAGCTTTGGGGGAAGTATTACTTCTGTTGTTTCCTTTAATAATCTCATGCGCAAGAAGGATGTGATCTAGAATATTTCTACCAGGCAGAAAGGCCGTTTGATTGTTAGAGACAAGAGAGGGAAGAACTTTCTTTAGCCGTGTAGCAATAACCTTGGAAATACATTTGTAAATAGTGTTGCAGCATGATATGGGCCTAAAGTCTTTAACATGGTGAGCATTTTTAATTTTAGGGACAAGAGCTATGTTTGTGTAGTTGAAAGATCTGTAGAGCTTGCTTTTAAAGAAGAAGTAAGAAATAGCTTTACATAGATCCATAGACACAATATTCCAACATTTAGTGTAAAAGTGGGTGTTCAAACCATCAGGACCACTGCAAGACCTAGAATTGAGAGAAAACATCGCATTGACTATTTCATCTTTGGAGACCTCTTCACAAAGCATTTTGTAGTTCTCATAATCCAGCATTGGCAATATGTCCATGGGGATGTCATCAATTGCAGGGATGAAGTTGTTAGCATTGGAATATATAGAAGAAAAATATTGTTCAAAAGCTAAATTGATTTTACCAGTAGTATTTTGTACATCCTCGTTCATGTCTATTATGGATGCAATGTTCTCTCTTCTATGTTTGTCTTTAAGACTATCATGAAAGAAAGCACTATTCTTATCTCCTTCTTTCCACCATTTCATTCTCGACTTTTGACGTATCATATCACATTCTTGAGCAAGAGCTACAGTGTATTGTTGAGTTAAAACAGCTTCAGAGGCCGAAAAACTAGCATCATTATGATTATCCATCATAGCCTTCTGAACTTCAACTAGCTTCCTCATAATATTGGAGCTCAACTTGTCACCATTGCCATATTTGTTATGTGCCCAATTTTTAAGAGTGCTTTTGGTATCTCTAATTTTCTCCTGCAAAACAAAAAGTGGGTTACCAAGTTTATTAGAATTCCACACATTTAAAACAGTTGGTTTAAAGTCAGCTTCAGTTGTCCAAGAATTAAAAAATTTAAAATTAGTTTTTCTTCTCATGTCCACTCCATGAAGATGAATAATCTGGGGAGAGTGGTCAGAAAGTAGAGGGGGAGGAAGATAGTTGAAAAGGTGAGGCCATTTAGTAAGAGCTGCAAGATTGGAGAAGGAGTGATCAATTCTAGAGAAAGTTCTGATGCCATGCTTTCTTTTATTGTTCCATGTGAATTGCATTCCAACAGATTTGATGTTAATTAGGTCAGCATCAGTTATTAAATTATTGAGGGGTAGAATTTCATTAGAAGACAGAGGGTTACCACCCATTCTATCAGAGATAGCTTGGCAACAGTTGAAATCACCAAAAATGATCCATGGATGAGAGGATTGTCTAAGGAAAGGAATGACAGATAACAAAGGTATTCTGGCAGCAGTAGAGTTGAATGCATAAATAAAAGTTACATAGAAAGAGGTTTGATCTGCTGTATCAATAGCATGACAGTGGATTAGTTGAGAGGTGGATAGGATGGTAGACAATTCAACAACATGGGGATTGTAAATTATCAAAATTCTACCATAAGGAGATTCATTGTGGTTATGAATAATTTTCCAACCCAATTTGATATACTCCGCAGCCTTAATAGTTAAATTAAGGTTTAGTTTAGTCTCAAGTATCGCCAGCACAGATAAATTCTGAGAGGAGATTAGTTGTTTGCACTGTTCTTGTTTTGTGATATGGTGAGCCCCCCTGATATTCCATGCTCCAATGCGTAACATCATTGGGGAATTCTAGCATTGAGAAACTCTATCTTCATTTTCCTAGTTACTGCCTGAGTTGAAGACAAGTAGTTTGGAATAGTTGCTGATAATGGGGTCAGTTCATTATTTTCAGTAGCAAAAGGAATTTGTGTAGTGGTTGTCTGGTTATGAGCAAGTTCAGGAGATGGGAGATTTGTTGATGGTGTAGAAGCATTGGGATTAGATTTGAAAGCTGTTGGAGGAAGAATTTTGGAGTAGATGTTACGAGGAGATACAGCTTTAGAGTTTGGAGTTTCAGTTGTATTAGTTAATGTATCAGTGTGCTCTTTTTCATTCTTGTGCATGTCAGTGCTATTCCTTGTTTTCCTTTTATTCTTCGATTTCCCACTTTTACTATGTTTGTTTTTACCTTCATCAGCACTTTTTCCTTTATCATTTGTGTAATCACATCTTGTAGCATTCACAGTTATGCCTACATAACTTGTGGATTTATCTGAGTTGATGTTATCAGACAGTTGTATATGAGTTAAGTGAGTTGTATCATCTTCATGTGCAATTATTTTCATTTGTTCCTTTTGCAATGCTAAATCAATATTTGTGTTAACATCAGGCACACTGCTTCCTGATTGTTTACCTTTGTCCAATCTTTTATCACTATCACTTACACCATTTTCCATATCATCAAAAACATCATTCTCCATACCCATTAAAACATCGAACTTATTAGATATGATAAGATCAGCAGATGTTTCCTTATCCTTATTACTCTCATTCCCATAATTTCCCTTATCAGCACACACATCAATTTCTTGGTTGTTGACTTCATTAAGCATTGTAGTTGTGTCATTAGACTTTATTTGCATGCTTCTTCTCTCACTTTCCTTTTCAATTCGATTACTATCAGCATCATGTATTTCAACCACATCCATTTCACTGATTTTGTCACAGTCTACCACTTCAATGCTTCCTTCTTTGTTTTCTTTGTTATTTTTAGTCACATTCAATTCTTTTTTGTTTCTACTCACACGCTGCCATCTTCTCGCTACTTTCACCTGAAAGGGGTTACCCTTCTTTATATCATGCACATTCTCAGTTTTCTTGCCTTTACTGTTACCTTTCACTTCATTATTTTGTTCTTCAGTATCTCCATTAACTGCCACCTCTTCTTTATACTCACATCGAACAGTTGAGTGACCAAATTTGTTGCATATCACACAAACATCCGGCCTCCACTGATACTCAACATATATCTTCTGATAGCCACCTTCCACCAGTTTCACTTTAAATTCATTAACGAACTCCTTATTAGGTTTCACTTCAATGAGACACTTAGCATAAGTTAACCTATTTTGTTGCTCAGTTAATTCGTCCATACATAGTAATCTACCCATACGACTACACAACCAATTAATTCCAAGTGGTGACCAAGCAAACAGAGGAAGATTGTGAAGATGCACCCATACTGGAACAGAGGTTACAGATCCAGATATGTTACTAACAGACACGTCATATGGCTTTATAATAAACATCTTATTGTTAATAAAGATTGGGTCTTTCTGTAAAACATTTCTTCTATCCTCAGCAGAAGTAAAATTAAATAAAAACACAGTACCATCAGATTTAACTTTGACCATGCCTTTAAGTTTCCATATTCCTTTCAACTTCTGAACCACAGCAGTGTACGACAGAGGTTTGTCTAAGAAAAATCCCACAACTGTGTCTGACCAGTTCTTAGCACCAGCTTCAAGTACACTAGTTGGTGGCACCATAACATCATCTTCATACAACGGGGTAAGATCAACGGGAATGTACTTCCCAGCATTACTTGGCTTATGCTTGAATAAAGAAGTCCATTTACGTTCATCGTGGTCAGGAAGAGGGTCAGAGAGAAGAGGGTCAGGATGAGGAAGATGGTCAGGAAGAGGTAAAACAGTCGCATCAGGTGGCTTTGAAAGATGAGGGTCAGGAAGAGGAAGAGGAGGGGGGACAGAACGAATGGGTTCAGAATTGTTGGCAGTGGAGGGCGGGAGGAGTTTGTCAGTGGTTGGGGAAAGAGTCACTGGTAAGCTGGAGAGAATTGCAGGAGATGAAGGTACATTATGGCAGGGAGGTACAGGTATGGTTGTGGACGTGATGGGAAGAACAGGAGAGGCATGGACGTGGGAAGAAGAGGACATGAGATTTAAACTTTGGGGACAGGGAGACTATGTCGCCCTGACCTTTGGTTAGACTGGTTTTATAGTGCCCAGACCACTCATGCCTCATACTTTGTGGCCGCTGGGAATCGATCCGGTGCCACTACAACAAGATGTAGCCACATCCACTAAGTCGTAAACCACTGGACCACTAGTACTTGGCAATTGGAGATTAATTAAATAGTAATTAAATATTAATTACTTAATAACTAATGATGATTAATTTAAGTTAATCTCTTAATTAAGTAATTAAGAATGTTAATGAAGTCATTAACTCAAGATTAATTAACAATTAATTAATGTGATTAATTTTTGATAATTAATTAGATTAATTAATTAATAATCAATTGTTAGATTAAATTACTTAAGAGAGTAATTAGTGAATTAATTACTTGATGTAATTAATTAAGGTTAATATGATTTGTTTAGATTAATTAATTAAGTTTAATTGATTTAAACATTTGTTGAATTGTTGATAATTACTTATGTAATTAATGAATTTGTAATTACTTAAGGAAGTAATTAATTAATAATTATAGAATGTAATTAAGGATATTTATTTTAGAATTAATTTGGATTTAAATTACTTTGAAATTAATCTAAGGGATTAATTTAAATAATTAATTAAGAATAATTAATTTATGGGTTGAGCAATTAATGTAGTTAATTACTGAATGGTTATTAATCAAGGGTGATTAATATAAATGTAGGAGTTTAATATAATTAACTTGTGTAAATAATCTTATAAGCTAATTACTTATTGTAATTAGAGATGATTAATCAATAATGATTAATTGAAATAAATATTAAGATGATTTATAAATTGATTTGAAATCAATTGATGGTTAAGATAAGCAGAATCTTTATGATGAAGTAATTAATTTAATTCATTTTAAATTAATTAGAGATTGAGTAATTAATTTAATTCATTTTAAATTAATTATAGAATGTGTGATCATTTGATCATTTGCTTATGTTTGATGATTGGTATTGGTTGTTAGTATGGTTTGTAATCTCAGTTGTGAGATGAGTAGTGTATGTGATATGGATGCATTGGTTGCTTTTGGATGATAATATGAATTATCTGATTATGATATGATTATCTGTTGATAATGATAAGATTGATTATCTGTTGTGAATTATCTATTTGTGTATGCTTAGATAATGAATTGAATTGTTTTAAACTTAAAACAACTTGGACCTAAAAGACACGCTTTGGTTTTCGATGAGACCGGGATCGGGATTCCATATTTGGATATCCGAAAACCACATCGATTCCAAATAACGTTAGGTCGTTAATCCAAGTGGAGCGAGTGAAGACTCGAGGTATGAGGGCTATACGTCAGTATAACTCTGTGGGTGATTCCGTAATGAGTTTGACGGAATAGGTCTTATAGATTCGAGATGGTGAATCAGAGTGCAAGGGTTATTGTCGTTAACTCTGAGGGTGATTCCAATACGAGTGTAACGAGATAATGCCTTCGGTTTCGTTCGAACCCGGAACGAACTTGTATGGATTGAATGCTTTCAGAACATCGTCAGGTGGACGATGAGCATTCTAAGTGATATGTCCTATAAAGGTAATCGTAACCTCAAGCCTCATCAACCGGGAATGGCTAAAACAGGGGAGGTGCAGCAAAGCTTCGTGGGTAGCCCCCACTTGAGAGTAAGATTTACCCCTGTCTAGAGGTCCCTTTATATTTCGGCTGTGTGGGACGGTTGATCATGACAACCGTCGGGGTTGTCTTATTTGGAACTGTTCAGTAAGGAACGGGTCCGGCTTTGTGTTGCAGGGGAGTTAGGGTGGCTCCTCGGTACGGTGATCTAGGCCACGTACTGTGACGGGCGGTACCCCAGTAGCCCTGCCATTGTATGGAATCCAAAATCCAATAAGTGCCAACGGTTTTGATTGTATTACCCACTTTTGTGGCTAGTAGCTGGAATTTAATAGATGTAACAATTTCGGCTATTTCTTATTTACTTGAAACCCTAGACACTATTATAATATCATCAGATTTCCTATCAAATGTTTTGGTTAGCGTAAGGTAAAAACTTTTCCATGTTTATGTGTGGGAAGTCTTACGTGATACCTTTTCTTTCAAAGGTTTTTCAAAGTTAAGCAACTTTAACCTGTTACTCACACCAGACCCATGTCTGACCCGGAGTTATTTCTGTTTTTCTTTAACTCTTGGGTACTCAAATTTTTACGAGTAGCCAAGGGAATTCAGGTTAGGATTCAGGATTGGCTTTGACGATTTGTGGAGGAGCATATGGAGCAGGAGGCTTCTGCGTATAGTTATATAGTTCCGCTGTGTCTGGTCTCTGAGTGTTCTGTTTGTATTGAGTTGTAATAACTAGACAGGTGTTTATAACTGTCTAGTATGTGTTGTATATGTCTGTGTACTCTGATAATTGATGTATACTATGTAATACTTTGTTATTAATATAATTTATTCGTTTCCGCTGTTGAGATTCTTGTGTTGTTTCTTTCTTCTCTTCTTTCTTTTCTTCTTCTATCCCTTTCTTTCTTTATTCATGACGCGATTTTCCGGGAGTGGAAATCGGGTCGTGACAGTTTGGTATCAGAGCATTAGGTTGAGTGAATACCTAGGCTCTGAAGTGTGTCTTTCTTTAGGGAGCATTAGGTTGAGTGAATACCTAGGCTCTGTAGGGTGTCTATCTTGAGAGAGCGTATTTGTAATTTTATATGTATATATATATATTTATTGGTTCTACCTATTTGTTGGATTACCTGTTCAAGTTTTCCAATATAAGTCATAAAGGTAGATGAGGTAGAAGTGTGTGTAACACGACTACCACTGGTTGGAGTTTGAATGTTTGAGGTTGGAAGTGTATTTATCGAGACTGTAGATCTAATACCGTCTCGAGTAAGTTCTGTTGTGATGAAGGACTTCATCGATCTCTGAAGGAAACCTGTTAAGGTTCGGAGTTCATCTTTGAAGTGTTGAATTGAGTTTTGATCTGTCGGTTGAGCAGAAGCAAGCAAGTGATGGTATCTTGATATCTCAGGAATTAGTAGCTGCGTGATGAGATGCAGTGACTATGGATATTTCCGAAGATGTTTCTTTGGAACAAGAGTAGGAAGTGAGTCTGCTCGGTGATGTGGCTGAGTTTAGCAGAGTGTTCTGAGTTGATAAGGAGTCTTCTGGCTGAGTAGTTTCTCTGAAGTGGAGTTCAGAAGCAGTAGAGTGGATCCGTTTCTCTGGTAATTTGGCTAAGTCAGCATAAGCTGTTCTGTTTGGTTGAGAGAGAGCAGTTTTCTATGGATTTAGGCTGAGTTGATCGCAAAAGTGACTTGCGATAGTATGTTCTCTTGTGTTTGTTGGAGATTGTCCGGATTTCTTCCAGGAAGTCAGAAGTTTGTCTGCATCTGGAGATCGAGTTTTCTTTCCAGGATTGGTACAGGTGGTTCAGATGGATGGTTCCTTGAGATAGAAGTTGGTGAGCAACTCAGGTTTGGAAGAGACATCTGAGTTTTCTTTATGGATCTGTGGAATCATATTTCTGTGTTGGGTTGTCTGGTCTGTGCTTGTGCTTTTCGTCAGCATTTTGTTCTGTTTCGGATCAGAGTTGTGCAGCGGAAGCAGTTTGGGGTGTTTCTGTTTTCTTTTCCGGATAAGGAGAAGTTTGTTCTGTCTTCTGTTGATGAGAAGCAGAGTGTTTGTTCTTGGTTTTTGGGTGATCTTGAAGAGATCATTGGATTGTTTTGCTTCGGTCTGTTTCTTTTGGAATCAGCAAGAGTTGAGCTGATCAGGATGGATGTTGGTAGCCCAGGATCGTCCGAAGAGTTTTATGGATAAGAGACAGAGAAATTTGGATTCTGGAATCGGAGATTTGAATTTGGTTAAGTTTTCTCTAGGGAGCTATAAGTTTGGGAAGCTAGCTCCGAAGTGTTTTGGTTTCTTCTGTGATTGGTAAGATCAGTGTTTGATTTTCCTAGAGTTGAATTGCCAGCTTGGATAACTGGGATTCAGGGTTTGATATTTCTGGTTGAGGGACCAGCAGTTTAAGTTGGTTTGTTTGTTGAGTCAGACTCGTTTGTAGTCTGATATTCTGTATAGAATTGTTGTTAGGAGCTCTATAGCTTAGTAGTATCGATTGATTGTATTCTATAGAGCGAGTATTCCGATATATATATATATATACCGGGGAAACTCGTGAGATTTTATCCAAAATTCTTTTGGATAATTAGATTTGTTCTGATTGTGTGAATTGGTTGCTTTGGATGTTGGCATAGGTTTAACATATGCTGTGTTTTAAAATAAAATCTGTAAATAGATTATTAAATTGCCTTTGTTTTAAATTTCGGGGACGAAATTCTTTTAAGGGGGAAGGATTGTAACGACCCGGAATTTTGGACAATATAAATTTAATAATCTGGGTTTAAATTTATATTGAATTCATAATTGTTGTTAATAAATTTGATTTGATTTAAATTTTTAATCTGTGAAATTATTTTAATGAGTTAATAAATTGTTTCCTATTTAATAATGTATATGCATTTATATATATTTTAAATAGACAATTTGTTTAGTTAAATTAGTATAGTATAATTTTAATATGTTTTGAAAATAGAAATGGTGATTTATTTTTTAATTTGAGCTTTTCAAAAATATATTTAATTAAATACTATATGTTTTTAAATATGAGATAAATGTTTTAATTAGTTTAAATTTCATTTTTAATTCAAGTTGTATATTAAAATATGTTACAAGCTCTTTTATAAATTTGTTTTAAAGGTTTCTTTTCAAATAAACTACTTGTATATCATTTTATTTATAATAGTAATACTTGCTTTGTTCTTTAGAAATTTATTTAATTCATAATTATGTATAGGAATAAATAAACAAGATTTAATACTTTATTTAACTTTTATTAAACATTAACTTAATTCATAAAGACATGTGTAAGTATATCAAAGCCTAGGATTAACATGTGTAGACTTATCATATTTTTAAAAAGACAAGTGTCAATGTTTCATTCAATTTTTCTTTTAATTCATTTAAAACTGAAAATACATTCATATCACTTGTGTCTTCATTCATATCATTCTTGTTCTTCATATTCATTCATTGTTTCATTCCTAAATAAAAGAGAACCAGATTACATTCTCACAACCAAAATCCAATTCTGCATTCCACAAAAATTCAATACTGCATATCTTAAAACTGTAAAACTTTACATTCACACTCCTCATTACAAAACTCAAAATATCACCTGCATGCAACCATTTGAAGTCTGCATTTCAATCTTTGTCATTTAAAGCCTGCATTTAAAACCTGATAGCATCAAGTAGAAGCTCTGTTCAATCCTTTTCAAGTAGAGCCTGCATTTCAATTTTTAGCATAAAGCTCTGCATTACAATCTGGATTCCTTTGCATCTACAACCTGTATTAGAATCTGGAAGCAAATTCAGGCCTACATGCATCATTTAAAAGCAAGACAAAGGGACTGCATTTCATCTTTTAAAATCTGGAATGGAACCTGTATAGTGAATGTGCTCTGCAAATTTGGATGTGCTCTGCATTTTATAAATAAGGTGAGTAACTCTTTTTATTTTAAAATTAAGTAAGGTTGTGCATGCTTATAGATTAGAAATGAACCTATATAAAATTGCTATGAATAGTTTACCTGTGATTTATGAACTGTTGAGCATTTATATTTGAATGTGGTGCATGTTTGTTCATCAGGGTATTGACTGTATACCCATTTGATGATTTTCTTCTGATTTGGCTGTGTTATGAATTAACATCTGAATGAAATATGTTTGGTTCTTGATAGAATAAAGTTAAAACACTTTATGTAGGTTAAATAAATTTGAAATAATGAATGAATGCATGAATTTTAAATCAAAAAGATTACTAGTTATAATACTGTAAAACAAGGAAACAACTTTCAATTTACAATATTATACATATTGATAAACACAGAGGATGATTGAATTTGTTTGATTGTATTTATTTCTGAAGGTGGTATATCTATCTAAGATTGTGGGAAATTATTTAATTGGGTTGAATTTTAGTTTAGGGTTGAAATTTGGAAGGTTCTGTTAGAACACTGGTTTACTGGGATTAGAAAAAGGTTTGGGTGCTGTGGCTTCTTGAATGCATCGAGTTCAATGCCATTTTGGGTATTGGTAGGTGGTGTGTTGAAGAAGCTATCACCGGAATTTGGTCGATGATGGTGGTCGGAGTTGGGAGAAACTGGTGTTGACAGGGTTGAGATGGTATGGGGTATAGACTGTTTCAGGTTTGGGGTAAGTTTCAGGGTTGCAGGGAACTGTGACTCGGGTTGATCTCGGGATTTTTGGCAAATGACTCGAAGCATATAAGCTTCTGACTCGAAGCAAAATATATGGTGACTCGAGTATGCCATTTTGTTTCAGGCTTTTACAAACAGAGCTGTTCTGTTCTGGTTTTTAATTTTTTTTTTAAAAAGTTAAGTTTGAATTTAAATCTGGAGTTTAGCTTAGGATTTAAACTTAAACCTAAGGATGAATTCAAACTTGTTTGAATTATTTTTCTGCAGAATTTTAAATTGGTTTTAAAGAAGAAAAAAAAATATAAGAACAGAAAACTGTTTTCTGTTTTAAGTATTAAGATAAAGTTTAAAATTTGCAGGTGTAGGATTTAAACTGAGTTTAGTTTGAAATTTGAATATGAATTCAAATTTGGATTTGTCTAAGAATTTGAGACCATTTATGTTTTCAAATTCAAATTTGAATTTAAACTCTCAAGTGTGATTGCTTGTGTGTTTTGGCATTTGTATTGGAAGGATTAAGTATTTAAAATTAAAAATTCAAATTGAATTCAAAACTGAGTTTTTAAATCTGGATTTAAAATTTAGATTTCAGTTTTTAAATTAAAGATTTAAATTTAAATTGTTTCAAATGACTTACATTTGAATTAGAGTTGTAAATTGTAGATAGAGTTTTAAAGAGTTGAATCTAAAATAAGTTTGAAAGTTATATTCCAATTTTGAAATTTTTAAGTAATTTTTAAATTGGTTTGAATTTAATTTGAATTGAAATTTAAATTCTTTTTTAATCTTATTAACAAAGTATATGTTCTTGTAAACATATAAGATTAAGTTGTATTGTTTAAAATCTTATTTTAAATAAGTTTGAGTCTTAAAGTTAAAGAGAATGTTAATTGGAATTTAATGTAAATTTTAAAACATTTTTGTTTTTAAATGCATGATTTAATAAGAAATGATTATCTAAGGATAAATAAAAATTAATGATTGGATTCATTAATTATTAAGGAAATTAGGATGAATATTAATTATTTAATTAATTAAATAATGTGAATGTTTAATTAAATAATTAATGATTTTTAATTTGATTTGAGATTAATTAATTAAGTTTAATTAATCTATAATTAAGGATGATTAATTAAATTTTAATTTATGATTAAGATTTATTTAATCAAGTGATTAATGATAATTAAGTTTTTAATTAACACTTAGTTAATTAATAATTGGAGATTAATTAAATAGTAATTAAATATTAATTACTTAATAACTAATGATGATTAATTTAAGTTAATCTCTTAATTAAGTAATTAAGAATGTTAATGAAGTCATTAACTCAAGATTAATTAACAATTAATTAATGTGATTAATTTTTGATAATTAATTAGATTAATTAATTAATAATCAATTGTTAGATTAAATTACTTAAGAGAGTAATTAGTGAATTAATTACTTGATGTAATTAATTAAGGTTAATATGATTTGTTTAGATTAATTAATTAAGTTTAATTGATTTAAACATTTGTTGAATTGTTGATAATTACTTATGTAATTAATGAATTTGTAATTACTTAAGGAAGTAATTAATTAATAATTATAGAATGTAATTAAGGATATTTATTTTAGAATTAATTTGGATTTAAATTACTTTGAAATTAATCTAAGGGATTAATTTAAATAATTAATTAAGAATAATTAATTTATGGGTTGAGCAATTAATGTAGTTAATTACTGAATGGTTATTAATCAAGGGTGATTAATATAAATGTAGGAGTTTAATATAATTAACTTGTGTAAATAATCTTATAAGCTAATTACTTATTGTAATTAGAGATGATTAATCAATAATGATTAATTGAAATAAATATTAAGATGATTTATAAATTGATTTGAAATCAATTGATGGTTAAGATAAGCAGAATCTTTATGATGAAGTAATTAATTTAATTCATTTTAAATTAATTAGAGATTGAGTAATTAATTTAATTCATTTTAAATTAATTATAGAATGTGTGATCATTTGATCATTTGCTTATGTTTGATGATTGGTATTGGTTGTTAGTATGGTTTGTAATCTCAGTTGTGAGATGAGTAGTGTATGTGATATGGATGCATTGGTTGCTTTTGGATGATAATATGAATTATCTGATTATGATATGATTATCTGTTGATAATGATAAGATTGATTATCTGTTGTGAATTATCTATTTGTGTATGCTTAGATAATGAATTGAATTGTTTTAAACTTAAAACAACTTGGACCTAAAAGACACGCTTTGGTTTTCGATGAGACCGGGATCGGGATTCCATATTTGGATATCCGAAAACCACATCGATTCCAAATAACGTTAGGTCGTTAATCCAAGTGGAGCGAGTGAAGACTCGAGGTATGAGGGCTATACGTCAGTATAACTCTGTGGGTGATTCCGTAATGAGTTTGACGGAATAGGTCTTATAGATTCGAGATGGTGAATCAGAGTGCAAGGGTTATTGTCGTTAACTCTGAGGGTGATTCCAATACGAGTGTAACGAGATAATGCCTTCGGTTTCGTTCGAACCCGGAACGAACTTGTATGGATTGAATGCTTTCAGAACATCGTCAGGTGGACGATGAGCATTCTAAGTGATATGTCCTATAAAGGTAATCGTAACCTCAAGCCTCATCAACCGGGAATGGCTAAAACAGGGGAGGTGCAGCAAAGCTTCGTGGGTAGCCCCCACTTGAGAGTAAGATTTACCCCTGTCTAGAGGTCCCTTTATATTTCGGCTGTGTGGGACGGTTGATCATGACAACCGTCGGGGTTGTCTTATTTGGAACTGTTCAGTAAGGAACGGGTCCGGCTTTGTGTTGCAGGGGAGTTAGGGTGGCTCCTCGGTACGGTGATCTAGGCCACGTACTGTGACGGGCGGTACCCCAGTAGCCCTGCCATTGTATGGAATCCAAAATCCAATAAGTGCCAACGGTTTTGATTGTATTACCCACTTTTGTGGCTAGTAGCTGGAATTTAATAGATGTAACAATTTCGGCTATTTCTTATTTACTTGAAACCCTAGACACTATTATAATATCATCAGATTTCCTATCAAATGTTTTGGTTAGCGTAAGGTAAAAACTTTTCCATGTTTATGTGTGGGAAGTCTTACGTGATACCTTTTCTTTCAAAGGTTTTTCAAAGTTAAGCAACTTTAACCTGTTACTCACACCAGACCCATGTCTGACCCGGAGTTATTTCTGTTTTTCTTTAACTCTTGGGTACTCAAATTTTTACGAGTAGCCAAGGGAATTCAGGTTAGGATTCAGGATTGGCTTTGACGATTTGTGGAGGAGCATATGGAGCAGGAGGCTTCTGCGTATAGTTATATAGTTCCGCTGTGTCTGGTCTCTGAGTGTTCTGTTTGTATTGAGTTGTAATAACTAGACAGGTGTTTATAACTGTCTAGTATGTGTTGTATATGTCTGTGTACTCTGATAATTGATGTATACTATGTAATACTTTGTTATTAATATAATTTATTCGTTTCCGCTGTTGAGATTCTTGTGTTGTTTCTTTCTTCTCTTCTTTCTTTTCTTCTTCTATCCCTTTCTTTCTTTATTCATGACGCGATTTTCCGGGAGTGGAAATCGGGTCGTGACACAATCGTTCCCAAATCGTTTTGGCCATCAAGGCCTAGGCAAACTATTGCCCAGACCAGACGACCAGACGCCAGATTATCAAGTCCAGATGTCTGGTTATAGACCCCCAAGAAAAGAAAAATATACGACAGAAAATAAAAATGGCAGAGACAAATTCCAAACGTTTGACTTTTTGGTTCAGACGTCTGGTAGGGGTTTAGACGTCTGGTTTGAAAATCTAGACATTTGGGAAGTTTTTTGGAATATTTCCAGAAACTAAATCCAGACGTCTAGATGAACCCCCAGATGTTTGGAACTGTTCACTTTTGCCTATTTGCCTATTTTTGAGTGAATTTCCAAGGGTTATAGATTTTTTTTGATCCGATTAGTTGTCACTTATCGACTTTGATGACTTCTTTTTCTGAATTTTTGGGGAATATCCATTTTGGTGGATTTTGTATCGATTTCTATGGATTTGATTCACGTTTTTGAATATGAATTTTTGGTGAACGATTGTTTCTACAATCATTTTTCTGGTTTGTAACTTTAAAATGCAAAGGTTTCTATGTTGTAGTAAATACTAAAACTCTTTCATCAAAACAATTTCAACATTTACTTTCAATATAAAGCTTGCCTTTAAAACCATTTTCCAATCTATTAGTACATACAAACCTTTACCCATTCGTATGAGAAATCTAATTAAACGACTTAGCAAAATAAGTGGTATGAAACTCTCGCGTTTTCTTTGTTGGTTAATTCTTGGACTTGTTTGATTGAACTCTTGTGATAATTTTTGAGTGGAAATCTACATTTTGTTTGTAAATACTTAAGTTAAGCCAGTGGTTATGTGACATGAAGCTAAAGTCATTTATTTACTAGCTTAGTATAATTCACACTTTTTGTTGATCAATGGTGACCATTTTCATGGTTTAGACTTGCGATATGTGATGTCTCTTTGTCCCCGGGGGGGAGGGGGATGGGATTCTTTGGAGTTTCGACTCATTTTTATGGGCTAGCGACCCATGTTCTTTTATGGTGTTTGGTTCATCGGATGTACCGTTATTGTACTACGTCGATGTTCCGGCTTATCAGGATCATCAGATGTACCGTTATTGTACTACATCGTTATCCCGGCTTACCAGGTTCATCGGGCGTACCGTTAATGTACTATGTCGTTGTTCCGAATTATTGGAGTTTCAGGTCCATCGGGCATACCGTTATTGTACTACGTCGATGTTCTGAATTATTCGAGTTTCAGGTTCCTCAGGCATACTGTTAATATACTATGTCGTTGCACCGGCTCTATGGTTAGCGATTATGGGATAGCGACCCATTTGTGATACACATGTTGGTGAATTTCATGCTTCCATTTGTGACAGGCCTCCCCCTTTGTGATTTTTGGATTTCTAATTGATGATTTCTAGAATTTGTGTTTCACCAATTTTTGCGATTGGCATTGTATGTTTGCCAATATTTTTGGTTTGGCGAATAAAATTGTAATGACCCGGGATTTTGGCAATATTATTCTAATAAGTATTTAATCTAATTTAATAAAATACAAGCTTATCAATTTAAAAACAAATTAGACTTTGGACAATTACCAGATATTTATATATGTGTATTTTGGAGGAAACTCTGATTTGAAAATTTAAAATAAAATCTTTCAAAAATATTTACAATAAAATCTATCTTATTTAATTAAATAAAAGCTCTATCTTATTAACATTTAATCAAGATATATGCATATGAATGTAATATAGGTGACAATGTTTAAATAAAATCAATCTTATCAATACAAAATATAAGTATAGAAATATATGGATATGAATTAAGTGTTGGATAGTTAAACTTAAATAAAAACAAAAATAAGCATTTATGTTAGGAATAAAAATAAATATATATGGTAAGATAAACCATAAATAAATATATATGGAAATTCATATGTGTATGCAAGACAAAACAAATATCTACAGACAAAATCTATGTACATACAAGAAATATGATAAGATGTAAACATAGAGGGAAACATATACATTTAATGCTATCATCTCAGAACAAAAATAAAGTCAGTCAAAATGTGTAAATATCATTTCAATTTTCAGAAGAAAAAAAAATCTGACCAGAGGAAACAACTTGTACCAGAAGACACCTACTGTAAAACCTATTTTCTTTATATATACATCCATTTATTCTTGTTCGTTCAAACGTAACTTATCAAGCCTGAAAGAAAAGAAAAATAAACATCATTATCATACAAACTCAAACATCATTCAAGATCAAAACATGAAGTTTTAAGGGAAAATCAAACTGCAGCCTTCAAAACAAAAGTTGCTCTCTGTGCAAACACTTTTCAGGTGAGTAAACAAATTTTTTAAAGACTTAAGTTTAATTAAATCTGTATGTATGATTCATTGATAATAATATGCTTGCATATATATGTTGTTTATATATCCCTGTGTTTATATATGAGTTGTTCTGATTCTTCTCTGTGTTTTTTTACCGAGTTAAGAAGTTATTCAAAATCCAAATATTTTAATCTAGCTATTATTAGGCTTTGAGTTTAAAACAAAATAGGTTGTTTAAACATAAATCAAGCTTTTAAAATTTGTTTTCAACCTGTTAGTGAAGTATATCATTTGGGAAATTTGATTTACAGAGCAACAAATAATTTTATGTTGAATTCGAGTATTGTAAATTGCTAATTCAATTATATATCTTGAATCCACATACAAAAAATAAGATTTTTAAAACTAAAATGATGATTTTTTGTTGAGTGTGCAAAGTGCAGTTCGTAGATGAACCGAAAACATATTTTGATTAATTTCTGTTGATTGAAGAATTTTTGGATATTGAAATTTTGTATGAAGCAATTATGACCATCGATGGTAATGGGAAAATTGTTAAAAAAAATTTCTATTGCAAGAGATGAGGGAACGAGGCAAATTTAGGGTTTATACTTGAGTTTTGTTGTGGTCTGGAAATAATGTGATTTCGTCACCACGGATTGATCGAGTCACGTGAGTTTCAAGCGGATGGTAGAGTGGGGGTATCGGTGAGGTGAGGATGGAGTTGTGTCGCCTCTGATGGTCGGCGCAAGTGGGACGAGGCGTTTTTGTTTGGTGTGTTCGGGTTGCAGTTTCGAATGAAAGGATAAATTTCGATCTAGAATTATTAGAGTCGAATTGATCTTTGTTTTCGATTTTAGTGTTTGTTTGTGACTTGCCAGAGATGACGAAGTTCACCGGAGCACCGGCGAAGTGTCGTGCACGAGTACGGCAACGAATTGGTGTCAGGAAGTTGATGGTGAACGACTCGAGTTGTTACTCGAGAAAGATGGGGGGTTGCTTCGAGTGAAACCTGGGTGCGTGAGTGTTGCCTGTTATTGTAGTTTATAACTTAAAACTTACAGAAAAAAGAGGGGAGAAGAAAAGTATGAGAAGAAGAAAGAGAGGGGAGACTCGAGAAATAGGAGGAGAAACTCGAGTTTTAACTCGAGTGGACCTGGGGGATTTCTCGGGTTGGGTTTTTGAATACTTAGCTGAATAAAATCTATGTTATTTCTTCTTAACCAAAGTTTAAGTATTAGGGACCTAATTAATGCGTTCATTTAAGCTTTAATTAACTAAGTAAATACTTAAGAATGTTTTTGAATCTTAATTAATATTTTAATTAGGTAGTTAATGTAATGCAAGTGTTAAGGTTAATTAATATTAAAGCTTTCAAGTTAGTAATAATTCGATTCAAAATTATTAAAGAATATTTTAAAATGTTAATTGAGATGAATTATTATTAATTAATTGTTTGAAAAAGGAATTAAGAATGTTTAATTTATAATTGTAATTAAAGATTGGTAAATTGATGATTAAGTGATTAATCAATTTGTAATTAAGAATTTTAATTAACTACTTAAAGTTAATTAATGTATGATTGGTAGTTAATTAATTAAGTAATTTAATTAAGAATAATTAAGTAATTAGTGGTTAATAAATGGGTAATCAAGTTTTATAAATTAATAATTAAGGTTATTAATTTATAATTAAGGAGTAATGAATTAAGCAATTAAGGTTTAATAAATTGATTAAGAAGTGATTAATTAAATAAAATGGTTTGAAATGGAATAATTAATTAATAAATAAATTAACGATCTGGATTAAAGATGCTTGCTTATGCATGATTGTATATGTAGAATATCTGAATTTGTGATATCTGTTTGGTGATACTCTGGGATATATTTTGGATATATCTGTGATATTTGAATATTGATTTATCTGTGATAAATGCTATGTGAATTCAAAGTGTTGAATTAAATTGTTTAAACTATTAAACAGCTTGGCCTCTAAAATGTCGTTTGGATTTCGATGAGACCGGGATCAGGTGTCAATTTTGATTATCCGAAAATCACATCGATCCAAATTAAACGTTTGGTCATGGCATCTCAAGTGAAGATCGAGATGGTGTTTCAGAGTGTAAGGGTTATTACCGTTAACTCTGAGGGTGATTCCAAACTGCGTGTAACGAGATAATGCCTTCGGTTTCGTTCGAACCTGGAACGAACTTGTATGGATTGAATGCTTTGAGAACATCGTCAGGCGGACGATGAGCATTCTAAGAGATGTGTTCTATAAAGGTAACCACAGCCTCAAGCCTCATCAATCGGGAATGGCTAAAATAGGGGAGATGCAGCAAGGTTAGGTGGGTAGAACCCAAGCAGGACGAAGTATACCCCTGTCTAGATGTCCCTTTATTTTGGCTGTGTGGGCAGTTGTTGGCCACAACTGCGGGATTATCTTGTTCGGAACTGTCCAGTAAGGAATGGTTCCGGCCTTGTGTTGTAGGGGGTCGAGAGTGATCCTCGGTACGGTGATCTAGGCCTCGTTCTGTGACGGGTGGTACCCCAGTAGCCCTGCCATTGATGGAAACCCATTTCCCTACGAGACCCTACGGTTTTGATTGTATTACCCACTTTTGTGGCTAGTAGCTGGAATTTAATCATGTTACAATTTTGGCTATTTTCTATTTACTTGAAAACCCTAGACACTATTATAATATCACTGGATTTCCTATAAAATGTTTTGGTTAGCGTAAGGTAAAAACTTACCAGTATTTATGTGTGGGAAGTCTTACGTGATACCTTTTATTTTCAAATGGTTTTCAAAGTTAAACAACTTTAACCCGTTTACTCATACTAGACCCATGTCTGACCCGGAGTTTGTTTCTGGTTTTCATAAACTCTTGGGTACTCAAATTTTTATGAGTAGTTAAGTGACTGGTTTTCTATTGTTTTGTTTTGGAGAAGCTTGGAGCAGGAGTCCAGACGTATATATCTATCTATCTAGTTCCGCCGTGTTAGTAGATGTATGTTGTATTTTGGGATGTATGTATTGGCAGATATGTATATGACTGTCTTGTTGTATGATGTTGTAACTCTGATATATGTAAAACTATGTAATAGTTATGTGATTTATTATATTTTGTTCCGTTTCCGCTGTGAGATTCTGATGTTGTTATTCTTTCTTTCTATCTTTTCTATTTCTATCTCTTTCTTTTCTTATTGATGATACGTCTTTCTGTGGTTAGAAAGGCGGGTCGTCACAGTTGGTATCAGAGCCTAAGTTGAGATAATACCTAGGCTCTGGAGTAACATCTATCTTGAGAGTGCATATTTGTATTTTTATATAACTACCTGTTCATGTGGCCAACATGAGTTCTGGAAGGAGAGGCAGAGGTAGGGGCAGTACCTCGACCGATAATGGACGAAGTCAACTGCTAGTGAGGCTGTAGATCCAGTACCGTCTCAGATTAGTTTTGCCGCTTTATGCAAAGATTTCATCAACCTTGGAGGTAAACCATTTAAAGGGTCAGAATCAATAATTGAGGTCCAAGCTTGGCTACGCTCGTACGAGCAGATCTTTAAGAGTATGAAGTTGTCTGATGAGCGGAAAAGGGAAATGGCTTCATGGCAACTGTATGAAGGCGCAGCCTGGTAGGATGCAGCGGTAGCAAATATCTCCGAGGATGACATTTCCTGGGAAAGATTTAAAGAGCTGTTTGAGGAGAAATTCATGCCAACAGCAGAGAAAACTCGTATGTACTGGGATTTTCTGAATTTGAAGCAGGGTAGCATGTCTATATATGAGTATAAGACCAAATTCAATGAACTTTCTTGCTATGGACCAGGGCTCATTGGTACTCACCTCAAAAAGAACCAAATGTTTGTGCAAGGATTGAGGCCAGAATTTTATGAAAAGATGCAGCACATTTGAAAAGGTCTTTTGTTGAGTTAATTGATATGGCTCTGAGATATGAGGATTTGATGAACAAGAGAACAGTAGCACCAGTACAGCGTCGGGAGGGAATTTTGCTAATCCAAATAAGAGGAAGTTTAATCCCAATTGGAGGAAGCAGAACAAGAAGAAGACTGGAAGTAACAACGGACCTCGCAAATGCTATATATGTCAACAAGAAGGTCACTTGGCGAATAACTGTCCCAGGCAAGGATTTCAACAATAGCAGCAGCAGTCGCATTATGGTGGACCGGGTTCGGCTTTGGTTCAAGAATCTCTATGCTTCAATTTCCACCAACCAGGTCATATGATCAAGGATTGCCCGTTACTTCATAAAGCTCAGCGGAATAAGGTATTTGCTTTGGAAGGTGCACCATCTACTTCGTCCAAAGGCAAGGGAGTATTGGAAGGTACATTACTTTTAAATGGAAAGTACATTAAAGTTTTATTTGATTCGGTTACTTCTTTGAGTTTTATTTCTATGGAATTTGTAGAGAATTCTTTCTTATCCCTAGTCCTGTAGACTGTCCCATCTTTGTATCTAATCCCATAGGAGGGGTGACCAAATTAGATATGATCTGTAAGGATTTGAAGATTTCCTATCTGTCCCATAGTTTTTCTTGTGACCCTTATGTGTTGAATTTTAAGGAATTTGACCTTATATTAGGGATGGATTGGCTCGATAAGTATAAAGCTGTCCTGAATTGTGATGATAGAACAGTTTTGCTGGAAACCGATCTGGGTAGAATTGCTAGAGTGGTGTGTGATAATTCTAGAATTCATTTTAGTAGTCTTTTACATGGAGTTGAGACTTCGCAAGAGAAGGTTGAAGATATCGATGTGGTCCAAGATTTCCCTGATGTATTCGAGGAAGTCAAATGTTTGCCTCCGCATTGAGAGATAGAGTTTCGCATTGATTTGGTTCCAGGAGCAGCACCACTGATTCAGCCTAGCAGGAGGATGGCTCCTAGGGTGAGGGAGGAGTTAGTTAAGTAGATTCAGGATCTTTTGGAGAAGGGATTGATTAGGCCCAGTTTTTCTTGTTGGGGCTCTACTGCGGTGTTTGTCACTAAATCGGATGGATCGCTAAGGTTTTGTGTGGATTATAGAGAATTAAACAAAGTGAGCATTCGAAATAAATATCCTCTTCCTTGTATTGACGATCTCTTTGACCAGCTGCATGGAGCTTCTGTCTTTTCTCAACTGGATTTAGCTTCAGGTTTCCATCAGTTAAGTGTAGCTGAGGATAGTATTCCCTTGACGGCATTTGGAGGACCAAATTGTTTCTATGAGTGGTTGGTTATGCCTTTCGGGTTAACCAACGCTCCTGCCTACTTTGTTGACCTGATGAATCGAGTCTTTTGAGATGTATTGAATAAGTTTGTTCTGGTATTCATTGATGATATTCTAGTCTACTCTAAGTTTGAAGAAGAGCACAAGCAGCATTTGAGAATTGTGTTGGAGACACTGTGGAGGCATGTTTTGAAGGAGAAATTCTCTAAGTGTCATTTTTGGAAATCGAAAGTCAAATTTTTAGGGAACATTGTTTCTGGAGAAGGTATCTCTGTAGATCCAGCGAAAGTTTAGACTATTCTGGAGTGGAAGCAGCCGCAGACACGGACTGAAGTTTGCAGTTTTTTGGGTTTGGCTGGCTACTACAGAAAGTTTATCAAAGATTATTCTAACATTTCTTCACATCTGACCAAGCTGACAAGGAAGGGAGCTAAATTTAAATGGACACCCCAGTGCGAAGAGGCTTTCCAGTAGTTGAAGAAGAGGCTAACCAGTGCACCTGTACTAGCTATTCCGGATGGAAAGAGAAAATTTAAGGTTTATGCAGATGCTTATATAGTTGGACTGGGAGCAGTTCTAATGCAGAATGGAAGGGTAATTGCGTATGCGAGTCGACAATTGAAACCACATGAGAAGAACTACGCTACGCACGATCTTGAGTTATTAGCCATTGTTTTTGCTTTAAAGATCTGGAGCCACTATCTCTTGGGAGAGAAGTTCGAGTTATTCACGGACCACAAATCGTTAAAATATCTTTTCTCTCAAAAGGATCTTAAGCTGAGGCAGCAGTGATGGGTCGAGTTCAGGCATCATATGATTTGGATATCCTGTATACCTCGAGAAAGGCGAATGTTGTGGCAGATGCTCTTAGCAGGAATGCAGTTCTGTCTCTTTTGGAAGTGGTTCCATCTCTTCTGGAGAGGATTTCGAGCAACTAAGAATCAGATAATAGATTAAGAGGAATCATCGGGAGAGTTAAGAAGGTTCAGTATTCCAGTTTCAAGATTGATGACCAAGGGACACTAAGGATCAACGGAAGGATATATGTTTCAAATTTCAAGGAATTGAAGCAGGAGGTCTTATCTGAGAGTCATCGCTCCAGATTAATTATTCACCCGGGAATCTCAAAGATGTATAAGGACACAAGAAGGGTTTTCTGGTGGCCGGGCATGAAGAAAGATATTGCTAGGTTCGTGAATAGTTGTGCTATCTGCCAACAAGTTGAAGGAGATCAATAGAAGTCAGCCGGATTATTACAGCCTTTGAAAGTTCCATAATGGAAGTGGGAGATGATTTCGATGGATTTCATTGACGGTTTGCCTAGAACCAAGAAAGGAAACGAAGGTATATGGGTGATTGTGGATCGTTTAACTAAAAGCGCCCATTTTATACCCGTTAAGGCAACTCGTACTGCAGCTTCTCTGGCAGAGATTTTCTTGAGGGAGATAGTCCGATTGCATGGTGTTTCTGTCATTATAGTAAGTGATCGAGATCCTATCTTCACCAACAAATTCTGGGAGGCTCTGCAATCAGCTATGGGAACGAGTTTGAGATTGAGTATAGCCTATCATCCTCAGACAAATGGATAGACGGAGAGGCTGAACCAAATTCTAGAAGATATGCTGCGAGCTTGTGTTTTGGATTTTGGTGGATCTTCGGAAGACCATCTTCATTTGGTAGAATTCTCATATAATAACAGTTACCAAGTGAGTATTAAGATGGCTCCTTATGAAGCTCTATATGGAAGACCGTGTAGATCCCCATCCTGTTGGATAGAGTCAAGAGATCGTCTTGTGCTTGGACCAGATTTGATTCGTGAAGCTTCTGTAAAAGTTGAGCTTATCAAGAAGAGAATGAAAGCTGCTCAGGACCGTCAGAATAAATATTCAGATAAAAGGCGAAGACAATTGGAATTTGAGATCGAAGATTTAGTCTTTGTCAAAGTTTCCCCGATTAAAGGTGCTATTAGATTCGGAAAGACGGGAAAACTTGCCCCGAGATATATAGGACCATTCTGGGCGTTGGAAAGGATTGATGTTGCAGCTTACAGAATTGTGCCGGAACGGATGTCTGGAATTCATAATCTATTTCATGTATCCCATCCAAGAAAGTTTGTCCTTGACCCATCATTAGTTGTAGAACCAGTAGTCCAGGAAGATTTGGAAGTCGAGCCCAACTTGACTGTGGTCAAGAATCCAGTTCGGATAGTTGATCAAGACGAAAGGCAACTCAGGAGCAAAGTAGTGAAGCTCGTCAAAGTGCAGTGGAGAGAGCATCCCAGAGATTGTACCTGGGAAACTCTAGATAGTTTTAGGAAAACCTATCCAGATTTGTGTCCGGATAGTTAGTGATGATCGTTAGGATAAACTGTTTGGTTGATTGTTATTGTATGGATGATATGTATGTTTGGATTATTGATAAAAAAGATTTTGAATTAACTTTTGTTTTAAATTTCGGGGATGAAATTCTTTTAAGGGGGAGGAATGTAATGACCTGGGATTTTGGTAACATTATTTTAATAAGTGTTTAATCTAATTAAATAAAATACAAGCTTATCAATTTAAAAACAAATTAGACTTTGGACAATTACCATATATATATATATATATATCTATGTATGTATGTATGTATTTTGGAGGAAACTCTGATTTGAAAATTTAAAATAAAATCTTTCAAAAATATTTACAATAAAATCTATCTTATTTAATTAGATAAAAGGCTCTATCTTATTAACATTTAATCTAGATATATGCATATGAATTTAATATAGGTGACAATGTTTAAAATAAAATCAATCTTATCAATACAAAATATAAGTATAGAAATATATGGATATTAATTAAGTGTTGGATAGTTAAACTTAAATAAAAACAAAAATAAGCATTTATGTTAGGAATAAAAATAAATACATAAGGTAAGATAAACTATAAATAAATATATATGGAAATTCATATGTGTATGCAGGACAAAACAAATATCTACAAACAAAATCTATGTACATACAATAAATAGGATAAGATGTAAACATAGAGGGAAACATATACATTTAATGCTAGCATCTCAGCACTAAAATAAGGTCAGTCGAAATGTGTAAATATCATTTCAATTTTCAGAAAAAAAACACAAAAATCTGACCAAAGGAGACAGCTTGTACCAGAAGACACCTACTGTAAAACCTATTTTCTTTATATATACATCATTTTATTCTTGTTCGCTCAACATAACTTAGCAAGCCTGAAAGAATAGAAAAATAAACATGATTATCTTACAAACTCAAACATCATTCAAGATCAAAACAGGAAGGTTTAAGGGAAAATCAAACCTCAGCCTTCAAAACAAAAGTTGCTCTCTGTATAAACACATTTCAGGCGAGTAAACAAAATTTTTAAAGACTTAAGTTTATTTAAATCTGTATGTATGATTCATTGATAATAATACGCTTGCATATGTATGTTGTTTATATAGCTCTATGTTTATATATGAGTTGTTCTGATTCTTCTCTGTTTTTTTGGTTACTGAGTTAAGAAGTTATTCAAAATCCAAATATTTTCATCTAGATATTATTAGGCTTTGAGTTTAAAATAAAATAGGTTGTTCAAACATAAATCAAGCTTTTGAAATTTGTTTTCAACCTATTAGTGAAGTATATTAATTGGGAAATTTGATTTACAGAGCAACAAATAATTTTATGTTAAATTCGAGTATTGTAAATTGCTAATTCAATTATATAGCTTGAATCCACATACAAAAATAAGATTTTTAAAACTAAAATGGTGAATTTTAGTTGAGTGCAAAGTGCAGTTCGTAGATGAACCGAAAACATATTTTGATCAATTTCTGTTGACTGAAGAATTTTTGGATGTTAAAATTTTGTACGAAGCAAGTATGACCATCGATGGTAATGGGAAAGTTGTCAAAAAAAATTTCTATTGCAAGAGAAGAGGGAACGAGGCGAACTTAGGGTTTATGCTCGAGTTTTGACATGGTCTGGAAACTAGGTGATTTCGTCACCACGGATTGATCGAGTCACGTGAGATTCAAGGGGATGGTAGAGTGGGGTATCGGCGAGGCCGGAATTGTGTCACCTCTGATGGTCGGCGTGAGTGGAACGAGGCGTTTTTGTTTGGTGTGTTCGAGTTACAGTTTCGAACGAAAGGCCAAATTTCGATCAAGAATTTTTGGAGTCGAATTGATCTTTGTTTTCGATTTTAGTGTTTGTTCATAACTTGCCGGAGATGACGAAGTTCGCCGTAGCGCCGACGAAGTGTCGTGCATGTGCACAACAACGAATATGTGTCAGGAAGTTGATGGTGAACGACTCGAGTTATTACTCGAGAAAGATGGGGGGTTGCTTCGAGTGAAACCTGGGTGCGTGAGTGTTGCCTGTTATTGTAGTTTATAACTTAAAACTTACAGAAAAAAGAGGGGAGAAGAAAAGTATGAGAAGAAGAAAGAGAGGGGAGACTCGGGAAATAGGAGGAGAAACTCGAGTTTTAACTCGAGTGGACCTGGGGTATTCCTCGGGTTGGGTTTCTAAATACTTAGCTGAATAAATTCTCTGTTATTTCATCTTAACCAAAGTTTAAGTATTGAGGACCTAATTAATGAGTTCATTTAAGCTTTAATTAACTAAGCAAATACTTATGAATGTTTTTAAATGCTAATTAATATTTTAATTAGGTAGTTAATGTAAGGTAAACGTTAAGGTTAATTAATATTAAAGCTTTTAAGTTAGTAATAATTTGATTCAAAATTATTAAAGAAGATTTTAAAATGTTAATTGAGATGAATTATTATTAACTAATTGTTGCAAAAGGGAATTAAGAATGATTAATTTATAACTGTAATTAAAGATTGGTAAATTAATGATTAAGTGATTACTCAATTTATAATTAAGAATTTTAATTAACTACTTGAAGTTAATTAATGTATGATTAGTAGTTAACTAATTAAGTAATTTAATTAAGAATTAAGAATTGATTAATTAAGTAATTAATGGTTAATAAATGGGTAATCAAGTTTTATAAATTAATAATTAAGGTTATTAATTTATAATTAAGGAGTAATGAATTAAGCAATTAAGGTTTAATAAATTGATTAAGAAGTGATTAATTAAATAAAATGGTTTGAAATGGAATAATTAATTAATAAATAAATTAACGATTCGGATTAAAGATGCTTGCTTATGCATGATTGTATATGTAGAATATCTGAATTTGTGATATCTGTTTGGTGATACTCTGGGATATATTTTGGATATATCTGTGATATTTGAATATTGATTTATCTGTGATAAATGCTATGTGAATTCAAAGTGTTGAATTAAATTGTTTAAACTATTAAACAACTTGGCCTCTAAAATTGCGTTTGGATTTCTATGTTACCGAGATCGGTGTCAATTTTGATTATCCGAAAACCACATCGATCCAAATTAAACGTTTGGTCGTTGCATCTCAAGTGAAGACCGAGATGGTGTTTTAGAGTGCAAGGGTTATTGTCGTTAACTCTGAGGGTGATTCCAAAATGAGTGTAACGAGATAATGCCTTCGGTTTCATTCGAACCCAGAACGAACTTGTATGGATAAAATGCTTTCAAAACATCGTCAGGCGAACGATGAGCATTCTAAGAGATGTGTTCTATAAAGGTAATCGCAGCCTCAAGCCTCATCAACTGGGAATGGCTAAAATAGGGGAGATGCAGCAAGGTTAGGTGGGTAGCACCCAAGCAGGACGAGATATACCCCTGTCTAGATGTCCCTTTATTTCGGCTATGTGGGCAGTTGTTGGCCACAACTGCGGGGTTATCTTGTTCGAAACTATTCAGTAAGGAATGGTTCCAGCCTTGTATCGTAAGGGGCTGGGAGTGATCCTCGTTACGGTGATCTAGGCCCCGTACTGTGACGGGCGGTACCCCTGCCATTGATGGAAACCCATTTTCCCTACGAGACTCTACGGTTTTGATTGTATTACCCACTTTTGTGGCTAGTAGCCGGAATTTAATCATGTAACAATTTCGGCTATTTTGTATTTACTTGAAAACCCTAGACACTATTATAATATCACTGGATTTCCCATAAAATGTTTTGGTTAACGTAAGGTAAAAACTTACCCGTGTTTATGTGTAGGAAGTCTTACGTGATACCTTTTATTTTCAAATGGTTTTCAAAGTTAAACAACTTTAACCCGTTTATTCATACCAGACACATGTCTGACTAGGATTTTATTTTTGTTTTTCATAAACTCTTGGGTACTCAAATTTTTATGAGTAGCCAAGTTATAGGTTTTGGATTGTTAAGTTCTGGAGAAGCTTGGAGCAGTAGTCCAGACGTATATATCTATCTATCTAGTTCCGCTGTGTTAGTCGATGTATGTTGTATTTTGGGATGTATGTATTGACAGATATATATATATATATATGACTGTCTTGTTGTGTGATGTTGTAACTTTGATATATGTAAAACTATGTAATAGTTAGGTGATGTATTATATTTTGTTCCGTTTCCGCTGTGAGATTCTGATGTTGTTATTCTTTCTTTCTATCTTTTCTATTTCTATTTCTTTCTTTTCTTATTGATGATACGTCTTTCTGCAGTTAGAAAGGCAGGTCGTCATAAAAATAAAGAATATGGCATTCTTTTTGGTGTTTGAGATTCTTGAGATATTGTATGATTTTTGTTATTGTTAAATGTATACTTGTCACAGTTTGGCATTATTGTTATCATACATTTTTGGTTATATCTTTTATCCTATCTCATTTTATATGATATTTATAACTAGACTGATCCGTTTATTATTTTCTTCTTAAATAATACTCAGATCAGATCGAGGTATTTCAGGTGCTTCTACTTGACTTCTTTTCAGGGTCTGCCACCTGACTTTTGGCTAACTACTTTGCTTAGTAGTTTTTGTTTCATACATTCGAAATAGAGACTCCTTGATGTATACATATTCTGTTGTCTAGCACTTGTACCTATTCTTTTGTGATGTAGTGGATCTTACACGACCACTACTTTGATGAACACTTTTATGTGTTATATTCATATCTGTTTCCGCCTTAGTGATATGAATATCTATGACTGATTTATGTTAAACTTATTTTATATTTGCTTTCGAAGACCACAGAGCTACTGTGTAGTAGTTTTGAGTTTGTACTTGATAGATCAGATTATGTGACCTTCTATCTGGCATATCGGAACTCGCACAAAGCAATTACACGGATGGTCGCTCCTCAACTGCCTTATTCTTCACGCTAGTTGATGGCATTACTCTTTAGTGTCCATGCCTAGTATGAGTATAGAGGTGAGGCATCACAGCTTGGTAACAGAGCCAAACTTTGAAATAATATAGAATATTATAGCGAGGATCATTGTCCAAAGTCTCTCTTAGAAATCATGCCATAGGATTTAATTCGAGTCATCGGACCCGTTCTATCCTATTTGCTTTTATGATGCCTTGTTTTATCAATCATAATTATCTGATATTTATTCAAAGAATAACCTTTTTCCTCTTCTTTATTTCTTTCTTTCTTAAAGAAGTGAAATGGTTAGACTTGGCCGTCCCAACGCCAGTTAATCCAGCGCTACTCCTCAGGATGGAGTATTTATGTCTGCCCAACAGCTTTTAGATCTTGTAAAGAATGCTCAAGCCGTCGGACCCATTCCAGAGCCTACTCATCCTAGATCTGTGTTTGCACGCTTTTGCAGACATTATACCGATTTGGGTGTAAGGCCATTCAAGGGATCCAAAATTGTCATAGAAATCCAAGCTTGGCTTAGATCATGCGACCGCATCTTTTCTCGCATGAATCTCGTTGGTCTCCATCGATTCCAAGTGGCTTCTAGCATGCTCCAAGAGAGACCATTAGATTGGTATGAGCTTTTGATTTCGAAGATTATCGAAGCGGATCTTACTTGGGAGAAATTCCGAGAAAAGTTTGAGTTGAAGTTTGTGCCGAAAGCTGAAAAAGTAACTTTGGCTCGGCGTTTTATTAACCTTATTCGAGGTGAATCTTCTATGATGGATTATGTCGCATTTTTTAAATCTCTCTCTAAATATGGGGTGAGTATATTAATACCCCATTGAAGAAAAATCAGCGGTTTATCTATGGGTTGAATAAGAACCTCAAAAAGTCTTTACTTCTGAAACTAGAAGTTTATTTTGATCAGCTTGTTGATTTCTCTCTTCGACTTGAAGAGGCCGATGAAGAAAGCGATGTTGAAGTTGTGGGTGCCAAACAGAACTTGAACATCAACAAGAAGAGGCCTATTAAGTTCAAAGGTCCTAATCCTAACAAGAAAGGGAAGCAAGCAACTTCGGTAGAAAAGACTCCCACCTCTAGTGGTAGGCAATGCTACAATTGTGGTTTTAAGGGCCATTATGCTAATATATGCTCGAAACCTCTCTTTTGTCGTTATTGAAAAAGTTCGGGTTATCTTTTATCTTCATGTCCCAAACTTCCAAACAATAGGGAGGGAAAGCTAGATGGTGTGCAAGCTCCTAGTAACACTTATCTTGGTCAAGGTATTTCTTATTCTATCCATGATGGCATTATTATGTGTCGTGATCAACCCATTCGAGTTCTTTTTGATACGGGTGCATCCCACTCTTTTATATCAAAAGAACTTGTTGATACTTTGTCTTTAAATGTTATGTTCTTGATGACATCTTTGAGAATTGCGAATCTGGTTGGCGGATCCGAAACACTTAGTTTGCTTTGTAAAGATGTCGAGATTATTTTATGTGATTATTCTTTCCGAGTAGATTTGCATGTTATGCATTACTTAGGCATCAGACTGATTTTGGGAATGGATTGGCTTAACCGTCATGAAGCCCATATCTTATATCCTGAGAGGACAATTCATCTTCAACATCCTCAATCTATTAAGCAGATTTCTATTGTTCTTAAAGATTCGGATTCCAATTTGGTGGCATCCTAATATTCTCTAAATCCACATAATGATGATGAGGAAGATGTCATTTCCCTCATTCATGTTGTTCGTGAATTTTCCGACATATTTGAGCCCGTTTTAGGATTACCCCCTAAGCGAGTAATTGAGTTAAGAATTAATTTAATCCCTAGAGCTCTACCTATCACTCGTCCTCCTTATTGTATGTCCAATAAGGAAAATGAGGAGATGCTTAAGCAATTATCCGAATTGGAAGCGAAACAGTTTATTCGTTCTAGTTCCTCTCCTTAGGGAGCTTCAACTATTTTTGTAAAAAAATCTGATGGTACACTTAGGCTTTGCATTGATTACCGCAAGCTTAATGATCTTACAATTAAGAATAAATATCCTTTGCCTTGGATTTATGATCTATTCGACCAACTTAGCGGTGCTAGTGTCTTTTCACAGTTAGACTTAGAAACCGGTTTTCATCAGCTTCGTATTGTAGAGGATAACATTCCTTTGACATCGTTCCGTATTCGTTATGGATCTTATGAATGGCTTGTTATGCTATTTGGTTTAACGAATTCTCCAGCTTATTTCCTTGACCTTATTAATCGAGTTTTCAAAGACTACCTCGATCGATATGTTCATCTTTATAGACGATTTCTTGTTTATTCTAAAACCGAGGAAGAGCATGAAAAACATCTTCGGATTGTATTGGAAACTATTAGGAGCAATCAATTGAAAGCAAAATTTTCTAAGTGCCACTTTTAGCAATCTCGGGTGAAATTTCTCGGTCATATTATTTCCGAATCCGGAATTTCTGTGGATCCTTCAAAGATTGAAGCGATTCAAAATTGGAAGAGACCAGAGAGTGTGATGGAAATTCGTAGCTCTCTTAGATTAGCGAGTTACTACCGTCGGTTCACAAAAGACTTTTCTCAAATTTCCATACCTCTTACTAGTTTAACAAAGAAGGGAGTTAAATACATGTGGTCAGACAAATATGAAGCTTCTTTTCAAAAATTACAAGAACTCCTTTCCGTTGCTCCTATTCTTGTGAATACCGAAGGGAACCTAGACTTGATAGTTTATCCCAATGCTAGTCGTGTTGATTTGGATGTCGTTCTCATGCAAAGGGAACATGTTATTGCTTATGCTTCTAGGCAATTAAAGCCTGCCGAGAGTAGATATGCCACTCACGATTTAGAGCTTGCGGCTATTGTTTTCTCCCTTAGAATTTGGCGTCATTATCTTTTGGGAGAGAAATTTGTTCTCTACACCGATCATAAATCTATGAAGTATTTATTTTCACAAAAGGAACTTAATTTGCGTCAACAACTTTGGCTCGAATTCCTTGCATCTTATGATCTTGATATTCTTTATACTCCCGGAAAGGGGAACCGTGTTGCCGATGCCCTTAGTCATAAGCGACAAGCAGTTGTTTCAATGATGATATCCGAATGGAATGATCTTGAGATTTTATCCACTTGTGAGATTGGAGATCGTGAATCCAATTCATGTTCATCTCTTATTTTATGTAGCCTTGAGGCTCATTCTTCTCTTTTTGACCGCATTCTTGATGCTCAAAAGCATAATCCCGAATAGGCTCATCTTTGCCAAAGTTGTAGGGATGGAAATATTGAAGGGTTGAAAGACTTCAAAATCGATGCTCGTGGTGGCATTCAAAAATTTGGTAGACTTATCGTGCCAAATATTAGTAATCTTCGTAAAGACATTTTAGAAGATTCTCATCGTTCTAAATTTACCATTCATCCCGGTAGTAGTAAAATGTATGCGGATATGAAGCGACTTTATTATTGGGATGGAATGAAATCTGATATTGCTAACTTCATTAAGCAATGCATGACTTGCCAACTCATAAAGGCCAAGCATTAAAGGCCCGGTGGGTTATTGCAACCTCTAGTTATTCTTGTTTGGAAGTGGGATCAAGTCTCCATGGACTTTATTGACTGTCTTCTCCATTCTCGTTCGGGTCATGACAGTTTATGGGTGATTGTAGATTGGCTTACAAAGTCCGTCCATTTTATTCCCGTTCGGTCTAATCAGACCGTACCTCTTTTAGCAAACTTTATGTTAGAGAAATTGTTAAATTGCATGGAGTTCCTACTTCAATTATTAGTGACTGTGATACATTATTTACTAGTGCATTTTGGAAGAGTCTTCAAAAAGCTTTGGGAACAAAGCTTAATTTTAGCACCGCTTATCATCCTCAGTCCGATGGACAAACAGAGCGTGTGAATCAAACTATTGAATATCTCCTTCATGCATGTGTTCTTGATTTTGGTGGAAGTTGGAAAGATCATATTCCTCTCATTGATTTTTACTATAATAATAGCTTTTAATCTAGTATTGATATGGCGCCTTTCGAGGCACTCTATGGAAGGCCATGCCGATCTCCTTCTTGTTGGCTTGAGGCCGGTGAGAAGATGGTTTTAGGCCTAGATTTTATTCATGATTCCACAGAACAGATTGACCATATTCGTCATAGGATGAAAGAAGCTTAGAGTAGACAAAAATCCTATGCCGATAACCGAAGAAGGAATTTGGAATTTTCTGTGGGAGATTTGGTGTTTATTCATGTTTCACCTATGAAGGGTGTTGTGTATTTCAGTCAATCGGGAAAATTAGCGCCTCGATATATTGGCCCGTTTCCCATCACCGAGCATATTGGTTCCGTTGCTTATCGCCTTTTATTACCGGCTCAATTTTCTACTATTCATGACGTTTTCATGTCTCTCAACTACGGAAATGCCTTAGGGATTCCGATTCTATTCTTGAGCCCGGTGTTATCGAAGAAATTGAAGTTTCACCTAATTTGACTTATGAGCAACATCCTATTCATATCATTTCTTCGGAGGTTAAATGCCTTCGAAATAAAGATTTTCCTCTTGTGAAAGTTCAATGGTCCGCAAATCCTAAGGATTGTTCTTGGGAATCCAGAGAATTCATCGAGCGAACATATCCAGACTTAATCTCTTGTGCTCTTTAAAGGTGGACTTCTTATTTCAAATTTTGTTTATGGTTGAGAGGCTTTTATGGTTATTACTCTTTATTTTCTTCTTAAGTATTGCGAGGATGCAATTTCTCTAAGGATGGGAGTCTGTAACAACGTGCATATTTCACGATTGTATACTTAAATATTTTATTTAAATATAGCATCGTCAGTCGGATTAAAGTCCGAAATGCTACTTTATGTAAATAGTCAAATTAGGACTCGAGACCACTTCTATGGAGTCCAAATTGTCATTTGCGACCTTTTTGAGTATAAACATCGATATGTTTGGAGTTGAGTAGAACTTTGCTATTTTTCTATTGGGCTTTGGGTTTGGGTTTCATCCCTTAAACTCATCTAATACCCTAACTCTTCATCCAACTCCTCTTCACTCATTCTATTATTTCCTAACACTCAAGCTAAAAGAAAAATGAGGGAAGAGATAGGAAATTAGAACTCCTAAACCCTAGTTTTGCAAGGAAATTCAAATTCTTGCTCTAAAATCAATGAGAAGCTTAGGTAAGCGCATCATCTTCATCTTCTCCATCTCAACCTCTCTTCAATTTTCAGAAATGCCAATAACTTAAGAAAAACTTCACATTTGATAATAGATTGAAGATTCTAAAGGTGTATTGAAGAGGAATTGGTCTTGCCTTGTCTAAAAGTTTCTCATTTGTTGTTTTTGGGTTTAAAGGTGAGTTCTTGAACTCACATCTATGTTTATACATTTCACTGTTGTCAGGTATGAATTCCTAACAACTATTTCATGTTCAGTTGCTTTTGATTTGAATTGATTTGGTGACTTTTTCAATATTTTGTTTTGATGTCCATTTTATGAAAATCCTACTATGGATGTTTGGACATGTTATTTGGGGTGTATCGAAGAGCCTACAAGGATGGGTTATCGCTTGACATAAATCCCCAGTCTTAGTTGCTCGTCCGATCGCTCCCGAATCGTTTTGGCCATCAAGGCATAGGCAAACTATTTCCTAGACCAGGTGACTAGACATCTGGTTATCAAGTCCAGACATCTGGTTATAGACCCTAGAGAAAAGAAAAATATACCGCAGAAAATAAAAATGGCAGAGACAAATTCCATACGTTTGACTTTATGGTTCAGACGTCTGGTAGGGGTTCAGACTCTGGTTTGAATATCCAGACGTCTGGGAAGTTTTTCGGAATATTTCTAGAAACTAAATCCAGACGTCTAGATGAACCCCCAATGTCTGGAACTGTTCATTTTTGCCTATTTTCCTATTTTTGAGTGAATTTCGAAGGGTTATCGATTTTTGTTGATCCGATTAGTTGTTATCACTTTTATCGACTTTGATGACTTCTTTTTCTGGATTTTTAGGGAATATCCATTTTGGTAGATTTTGTATCGATTTCTATGGATTTGATTCACGTTTTTGAATGTGAGTCTTTGGTGATTGATTGTTTCTACAATCATTTTATGGTTTGTCACTTTAAAATGTAAAGGTTTCTATATTAGTACTAAATACTAAAACTCTTTCACCAAAACGATTTCAATATTTACTTTCAATATAAAGCTTGCCTTTAAAACTGTCTTCCAATCTATTAGCATATACGAACCTTTATCTCATTTGTATGAGAAATCTAATTAAACGACTTAGAAAGCAAGTGGTAAGAAACGCTTGCTTTTTCTTTGTCGGTTAATTCTTGGACTTGTTCGATTGAACTCTTGTGACAAATTTCGAGTGGAATTCTACAATTTGTTCGTAAATACTTAAGTTAATCAAGTGGTTATAGGACATTAAGCTAAACTCATTTATTTACTAACTTAGTGTAATTCACACTTTTTTTAATCAATGGTGACCATTTCCATGGTTTAGACTAGCGATATGTGATGTCTCTTTGTCCACGTGGAGGGACTGTACCTCGTTTTATTGAGTCTCATTTCTTTTATAGGCTACGACCTATGGGTTCTTTGGAGTTTCGAATCGTTTCTATGGGCTAGCGATCCATGTTCTTTTATGGTGTTCGATTCATCGGACGTACCGTTATTGTACTACGTCGATGTTCAGGCTTGTCAGGATCATCGGATGTATCGTTATTGTACTACATCGTTGTCCCGGCTTATCAGGTTCATTGGGCTTATCGTCAATGTACTACGTCATTGTTTTGAATTATTGGAGTTTCAGGTCCATCGGGCGTACCGTTATTGTACTACGTCGATGTTCTGTATTATTCAAGTTTTAGGTTCCTCGGGCGTACTGTTAATATACTACGTCGTTGCACCGGCTCTATGGTTAGTGACCATGGAATACCGACCCGTTTGTGATACATGTGTTGGTGAGTTTTCACGCTCCCATTTGTGACAGGCCTCCCCCTTTGTGATTTATGGATTTCTAATTAATTATTTCTAGAATTTGTGTTTCATAAATTTTTGCAATTGGCATTGATGTGTTTGTCAATATTTGTGGTTTGGTGAATAAAATAAAGAATATGACATTCTTTTTGGTGTTTGAGATTCTTGAGATATTGTATGATTTTTGTTATTGTTAAATATATACTTGTCACAGTATGACATTATTGTTATCATACATTTTTGGTCATATCTCTTATCCTATCCTATTTTATATGATATTTATAGCTAGACTGATCCATTTATTATTTTCTTCTTAAATAATACTCGGGTCAGACCGAGGTATTTCAGGTGCTTCTACTTGACTTCTTTTCAGGGTCTATCATCTGACTTTTGGCTAACTACTTAGCTTAGTAGTTTTTGTTTTATACATTCGCGATAGAGACTCCTTGATGTATACATATTCTTTTGTTAAGCATTTGTACCTATTCTTTTGTGATGTAGTCAATCTTACACAACCACTACTTTGATGAACACTTTTATGTGTTATATTCATATCTGTTTCCGCTTTAGTGATATAAATATCTATTACTGATTTATGTTATGCTTATTTTATATTTATTTTCGAAGACCACATGGCCACTGTGTAGTTGTTTTGAGTTTGTATTTGATATGTCGGATTATGTGACCTTCTATCAGGCATATCGGAACTCGCACAAAGCAATTACACGGATGGCTTCTCCTCTATAGCCTTATTCTTCGTGCTAGTTGACGGTATTACTCCGTAGTGTCTTTGGCTAGAGTGAGTATAGAGGTGGGGCGTCACAATTTCTCTCTTCTCCGTCTCTTCTTTTCTTTCTTTCCCATGACTATCGGCTTTTCTGGCATTTGATTGCTCGATACGCAATACAGTGGACGTATTAGTGTCGATTTTTGATGGTCGAAAATTCGATTCGTCACAGTGATTCCATATAAGATATGAATCAGGAAGAAACCTCATCTTAAATAAGGTATTTGGCCAACCTACATTATAAATATAAGTTTGGTGAACTCAAGGTTAAAATTGTTTTATGTATGTCTATAGGCAGATCATACAATGTTTTAAAATGCCTTTTTCTTTGCACTAAGAAAAAATGATGTTTCAAGATATGCCACCTTCTTACTTAAGGAATTACTTTCTAGAGAAATTAGTGGTAGTGGAGCGGACTTGGATAAAATCCAAGATTATAATTTGAAAATTAGTTGTCTATATGATACAAATTTAATCGGGCCGAAAGGTCTTATCTTATTAGAATGTCTACCAAGAAATCTTGCACATCAAAGAGAAACTAAGAGTTTCTTATTGATATCGAGAGATGGAAACTTAGGAATGGTAGTCTCCTAAATTATTGATAATCTACAGAGAGTACAGACAGTGCTACATGGTGAGATGCTTAACCCAAAATGGATTCCAAGTATACTAACAAAATTTGATTTTGGAAAATGTACCCAAAAGGAAATTATCCATTGATCGCAAGCGAGTCTTCAAGAAGAAAACCAATGCAGTTTGAAATGTATAAAGCAAGGTTGATGGGAAATGATCCCGTTGATTTCAAATGTTGAAATTAGTGGCATAATTTCATCAATCAACGTGCCAGTCCATTTGGATTCTAATCGTAAATTATCACACAATATGACGAGTTTTGGCACATTGATGTTGAAATAGAAGTTCTGATAATGGTTTAGATGAGATTGTTTTCACACAATGGCCAAATGTCTTGAGGCCAATGGGAGTGATGATAAACAATATGCTACTAATTGATAATGATGTAACCATGATAAAATAAGCTAAATCTTGGTTGTTTAGATCTCCAAAAAGGATCTGAAAGAGACATCCTTTATACTTAGTAAAGGGGATATTGGGATTGTCTCAATCAGTTTACATATACAACATATTAAAACGTTTAATATGGACCATATGAGATAGATTCCTTATTCATGGGCAATAGAAATCAATATATATGCTATGTTATATGCTAAATAGGAATTCACTTATGCAATTGGTGTGGTGAGTGAATATCAAATCCAAGTTAAAATCACCGCATGTAATTTAGAGTATTCTTAAGTATTTATGAAATACTAGAGAATTATTTATGAAAATAACAAGTTCTTTTGAAGGAGTGTTTGAACTCAAACTTCATAAGTGACATCAAAAATAGCAAGTCAACACCAAATTCATGTTTACCCTTAATAAATGAGCTTATGTTAGAAATGTTCCAAATGAATGTTATGGAAAATTCAACTATAAAGGCAAGGTACGTCACCTTAAATTGTGTCGCCATAAAAGTAGTATATATGCATAAATTTATAATAAAGTTATAGACGGTCCTCACCATGGAGTCCAATAATGTAGTGTGATAACAATGATGCAATATAGCTTACAATATGAGCTAAGAACTGGATGAGAGGTTGAGATATATGTTCTCCGTAATTAACACATTATAAAAGTGTTTATCAATGATGGTGAATTATAATCGAAAAGTATACACAAAATAATAATATTATAGATCTACTCACTAAGGTCTTTTCTCAGTTTTTTATGAAATCAATTGAGAGTATAGTTATAAGTCATGGTAATTGGACCTAAGTGTAAGTGGGAGACTAATAGAGTTAAGGATGCGTCCAAGGGGGCAATTATGTAATTTGATTATATAACTTATTTTTATAGCGAGCGAATCTTGTGCGAAATAAATTAAGAAAATGAATTAAGCCATTTGTTTTATTTTCTATTTTTTATTGGGATATAGTTAGTGTTTTAAATACATTAAATATATACAAGAAGAAAATTCTTATAAAAATATTTAATTAATTATAGTTATGAATGTATTCTTGACCATGGATATTGAATCATATAAAATAAATACTTATCCTTAGATGTTCCTAGTCAAGATGTATTGAGAGCATGATATCGATATATCCATTGAGAATACTGTACGTAACGCTCTCCTTGTAATGGATAGTGAATTACTCATCACTATTGGGGGGGCATCAAAGGGTTACGTATATGTTGTTGTTTGGAATAATGATAGAATGACTCACTAAGAGTCTTCTATAAATTAGAAATAAAATAGAAGATCCCATGTAATGATCTGCAATAGCCTTTTGACTTTAGAATAATGTGAATTTCATGTGTCTAAAGTATACTTTGATTATGATCAATCGTACAATATTGATGATTATTTAAGGCCATGTTGGGCATTAGTTGAACCACTTATATTGAAACATTTGAATAACACGTTAGTATCACCGTAATTGGTAGTCAATGTAAGGTCCAAGTCTTTGATCAAAGAAAATTGGTTAATTGATAGTTATTATTGGATTAAATAATGGAATTAGTGTTGGGCTTTGTAATTAACTATGGATATCAATAGGGCTTTGACCAATGAGAGAGCTTTAGATATCTAAGTGATATAGTGATGACAGAGAGAAACATGCACAATATGTCATTGCTTAATTGTGTCTCATTAAAAGATAAGAAATTGGATTCGCCTAGATACTTTGTAAGAAACTAAGCTCGTGTCCACTACGTTGCTTCAATAATGTCCATACATGCAATAAAGTTTAAATTGTTTAAATATTACTAAGGACGGAGTTTATACCTGGGAGTTATGCATATACATATATCAGTTTTTCAATCAAAAATAAATTATTGAAATAATTTTAAAAATTTAAAAATTATTATTATTGTAACAACCCTTTTTTCGATAAGTTAAATAATAAAATAAATTTAACGACCAAAGTGCAAAATAGTCATTTCTCAAACTTTTGAATTTGGAAATAAAACTAACACCGTTGCAAGCGTCTTATTTTTCAAATGTGCGTTGTATATTTGTTTTTCCTAATCAAAGTCTGGATGATGGAGATTTTAACATTTTGTGATTCGAGAATTTGAAAATTTAAATTAGGCCGACTTAACAAAATTTGGATGAGCAATTGTTTTAAGCTATAAATAGCGGTCTGGTTTTTGATTGTTAATTTTTCTTTCACCTATCTTAGAAACTGAAAACCCTGTTCAGTCAAAATCAAAATTTCTATCTCAATTCTTAATGAAATTAAATAATTTAAACACTAGATCGAAGAGAAAATCAAAGGCTGCGCATTTATACAAATTAGTCGCGAGTAAGTGGATATTCACCAGAGAACAATTCTAACAACACACATTTGAGGGAAAATGGGATCATTGAGAGTCATTTTCACCTAATTTACCATATAAACCATTCTATCTCATTTAGTCATAGATGATTATGGTCCGGGGCAAAAGGTTCAAGATAAATTATATGACTACTAATTTTGGACGATAAGTAGTGGTGAATTAAACTTAAAATTTAATAATGATTTGAAGAAAAAGCTAATTTAAATGATATATAAGTTGTAGGAGGTTGAACTAGTAAATAAACTGGTTAGTATTTGTGTAACATCCCGCCTTTTTGTATGTTTTAATCCACGATAAACCACACAAGTCGGGCTCAATCCATACAAAAGGGAGAATTGTTATTGGGGTGAATAAGATAAGGGTGAAAGAAATAAGAATCTCACAGCGGAATAACAAAACATAATAATCAAATAACAGTTCATGAAGCTGTTTTACAAAACATTTGATTTAACTTATACAACACAAATCAGAGTTACACATACAAAAGAATAATAAATAATGCAGTAGAACAGTATGAATGTAGTGGAATAATATAATAAATAATAGCAATGCAATCTTCGACTACGTCCTCCAGAAATAAAGTCTTCGAATCTTGAAATGCTCAGACTGACCCGAGCGAATTGAAAAGACAAAACACTCGAGGCAGAACTAAAAGTCTTATGTAAGTTAAATCAGTGGTAAATAATATGAGTGGAACGGCGTCAGAGATGTTTACGGGGTTTGACATCTCTTATCTAGTGTCTAACGTGAGCGTGGTAATTTAAGAGATGCTCGGGATTCACATCTCCTAAGGATACGTTAAACTATTTACTATGTAGTAATATACGCTATTATAATAGTGTCTACAGTAAAGTATAATATAAATTAAACACAGCGTTAAGGCTTTACATTTTCCACCTTAACACACTTTTATATTCCCAAAGTCTATATAGTATTGTAATCTCCCCCGTACTAGGCGTCGTCAGAGGGCACTCCATAGGTATGGTACAAAACCAAAATCACATAAGGCATGCTAGGGTAGGTGACACAGCACGACTAGGCAATGCCAGGGTAGATACACCAATTACGCTTCCGGGCCGGTGGTAACGCGTAGCGCGCAGCTACTGCACACCTCGAGCCATACCCCCAAATAAAAATCAAAAGTGGTCACTGAAACAATCCAAAAATCAGAGTATAATATCGAAGGGATGTGTCCGATCAAAGGAGCTACCTTATTAGCCCGTCAATCTCTCCTGTTTTAGCCACCTTATGCAACCTCAATGGAGTCGAGTCCACGTATATACCTCAAAGGACATCGTCACCATTCTACTTCAATCTGGAATCTCCACAGTGCACATGGCTGTTAAAGTGGTTTTCGGTATCGACAGAGAGTATGCCCATATCCGATCCCGGTCTCTTCAACAACCAACCTTATTATAACACTACGGTCATTTTCAAAATAATTTATACTTTAAAACCAAAATATCATTTCCTTTTTAAAACCAAATCAATACGCTATCATTTTTCACTTCAAATATATCTTTTTCCAAAATCATAGCACATTCAAAGTTATAACACTTAGAAATCACAAACACTTGAAATATAACACTTTCAAATCATAATACTTTGAAACTCATAACTTTGAAACTCATAACTTTGAAACATAATTTCCACCACTTAAGTGGTTTAAATATTAAAATACTTTACATAATAAAATAGCTTCTTTAATTTCACAAACAATTCCAAAACAACTGGAATTTCTAAATTCTAAATTTAACCAAATCCCAAATCATAAATTTCAGTGCAATTCAGTTTTAAAATAAACTATTCCAAATTATTTCGATTTCGAAACAAATTTGATCCACATAATAAACCATTTCAAATTCAGTATATTTCAAACTTTAAGTATTCAAAATTTCAAAACTAAGTTGGCAACTACAATTCAACAATTCGCTTTTCTATTATTTAGTTTGAAATATTTTACATAATAAATCCATTATCATCTAAATAAAACTCAAATTACAAATAATTAAATATTTCCTTCAATTTATTTATACTTGAAATATTCATTTTATTCACCCTAAGCCAAATCAAGTTATAAAATCATACCTTTTAAAATTTCAAATTTAATAAATTTCACATCAAACTTATTTGAGTTTAATTCTTAAATAAATTCAATTTCAAATAAATTTCCAATTTATCTTCTAACCTTAATTTATTTAAATCATTATAAACTCTATATGAAAATATATTTCATATTAATACTTAACCATATTATCTCCAATAAAAATCAACTTATTATTAAGCTTATTCTGTATTAAAACAAATGGCTTAAAATCAAGGATAAAATAATATTTATATAATATCTAAAATCAATATCTATATAAAACCATATATTTCTTTACAAAACCATAGAAATCATTTCAAAATATTTTTATATATAGACCACGGTATCTGTATATAGTTTTCTATCCTATGGTCAAGTGATACAGATATTTATCATTTCAATCCGTAATTTAAAATATAAATATGGTTATATATCATCTCAAACCGCAATCCCGAATGAAATAAAAATCCATAACAACTTACAGTTTATAATAGTATAAAATACAACATCCATTCATCCAATATCAATCATCAAACATTTATCACAATCATCATTCAATTCAATCAATAACATCAATATAGAACATATAATAAATAACAGGTATTTACTGGCAGTTTATATTCAATAATAAATTAAATAACTATAAATAAATTCAAATAAACAAAGATGATGATTCAAAATATGCCAAATAGTCGTAAATAAATTTCTAATCACATCTTAAATCAATTTAACAAACATAAGAAATTTTAGAAGTTGTGAGTGGGATAAAACACTCACCTTTTGAATTTAAATTGAATTCAAATCCAATTTAAATCCCAAATTCAAACAGTCTTAGAATTCGTCCAAACCATCGTCAAAGTGCTAGAAATTTCGATACGATCCTAGCGGATCGAACCGCGTGTAAATTGGACCTCGTATGCACAAGTTATAGTCATTAGAAGATTGAGTTTTAAATTTGAAAAATAAATAAAATAAAATGAAAACAAAAGAAACGCACCCAGTCGCACACAGCCACGTTAGCAAGCAGAAGGCCACTTGCATCATCCACATTCGAACGAAAAACCCTAGCATTTCTGCACTGTATTGCATGCGGACGACTGGGCTGCCGCCACCAAAGATGATCGCGACCATCTACAGCCCCCCACCAATTCCGACACGTCACCTTATCGATCGGTGATGAAAAAACTACCCAGCCGCCACTTTAGGTCGAACCATGGATGCATAAATTCGACCGATCCAACTACTGAAATGAAGAACGAGCCATACCGATCGACAACGCACGACCATCTCCACACGATGGTATCATCAATTTGACGATCCATCGACGTTGATCGTCGCGCGATGAACGACCGAGAAGAAACCATCAATTTCTGAACAAACAATGATTTCAATTAGAAAACAAATTACAGAACTAAGATGCGCTCATCGGGAGCTTCAGATTAATATATAATTTGATGTTGTTTGAGGAGTATGAATTTTTGAACTTGAAATTGAATTGGAATCGAACTGAGGAGTTTTAGGGTTTTCAGTCATTGGAATGAGGAGGGGCCATTGGAATTGTATGTACGGAAATAAGTAATAAGGAATAGGCTAGGGTTTACAACAGGGTATTTATAGACAAAACTGAAAATAGAATAGACGGGCAAGATTGATTTACACGTTGAGCGATAAATGGCCCAAAAATCCCGTTTCGACTCCGAAACGAAAATGGATCAATCCATATATCAAAATATATGTTTCAAATTATTTTAAACTCAATAAAACTAGCTTCAAGTCCAAATTCCATCCTCTGAAGAGGTTACGCTAAAATCAGTTTATTTCAAATTGATTTCAATTGATTTCAAGGCGTTTCAAGCCCGTACGACCAAACGACAAGCCCGATCATTATGAAACTTGAAATCCTACAATAATTCACCGTCATGGATCAGATGAAATTGGTTTCGTCGAAATCCGAGTCAGTGGCCAAAATGGCTATTTTCCAATTAATTAAATAGATAAATATTAAATTAATTAAGTCGCTATTTAAATTCAAATTCTATAATTTATTAATTTTATCATCTTGGATTACTTTGGTAATTTATAATCCTTTATAACCAATTTCCATATCCATTTAAAGTTCATTAATTCACTAACTATAATATTAAATTCCAATTCCAGTAAATTCATAAATTATCGATTGAAATTCCAATGAATCTATTAATTTGATTTCTCAACCTAGCTATCAAATCAATTGTTAACTTGTGGGTATAATTAACATTGGTTATATTTATTACATTGATATTACCCAATTCATTCTAATATCAATTGTCATAGTATTTAACTTCATTTATTATGAATTTAATTCCATTTAATTATAATTAATTCCAATCCAGTGTCCAAAACATTTGATTTAACTTATACAACACATATCAAAGTTACACATACGAGAGAATAATAAATAATGCAGCATAACAGTATGAATGTTGTGGAATAATATAATAAATAATAGTAATGCAATCTTCAACTTCGTCCTCCATAAATAAAGTCTTCGAATCTTGAAATGCTTAGACTAACCCGAGCGAATTGAAAAGACAAAACACTTGAGTCAGAACTAAAAGATCTTATGTAAGTTAAATCAACGGTAAATAATATGAGTGGAACAGCGTCAGAGATGTTTACGGGGTTTGACATCTCCTATCCAGTGTCCAACGTGAGTGCGATAACTTAAGAGATGCTCGGGATTAACATCTCCTAAGGATCCGTTAAACTATTTATTCTGTATTAATATACGCTATTATAATAGTGTCTAAAGTATAATATAATTTAAAAATAGCGTCAAGGCTTTACATTTTCCACCTTAACACACTTTTATATTCCCATAGCCTATACAGTACCGTAATCTCCCCCGTACTGAGTGTCGTCAGAGGGCACTCCATAGGTATGGTACAATACCAAAATCGTATAAGGCACGCTAGATTAGGTGACACGGCACAACTAGGCAATGCCAGGGTAGACATACCAATTACGCTTCCGAGCTGGTGGTAACGCATAGCGTGCAGCTACTACCCACCTCGAGCCACACCCCCAAATATAAATCAAAAGTGGCCACCGAATGAATCCAAATGTCAGAGTATAATATCGAAGGGATGTGTCCGATCAAATGAGCTACCTCATTAGCCCGTCAATCGTACCTGTTTTAGCCACCTTATGCTAACTCATAGGAGTCGGGTCCACATATATACCTCAAAGGACGTCGCCACCACCCTACTTCGTTCTGGAATCTCCACCGGATACACGGTTGTTAAAGTGGTTTTCGGTATCGATAGAGAGTATGGGCATATTTGATCCCAGTCTCTTAAATAACCAACCGTTATTATAACACCACGGTCATTTTCAAAATAGTTTATACTTTAAAACCAAAATATCATTGTCTTTTTAAAACCAAATCAATACGCTATCATTTTTCACTTCAAATATATCTTTATCCAAAATAATAGCACATTCAAAGTTATAACACTTCGAGATCACAAGCACTTGAAATATAACACTTTCAAATCATAATACATTGAAACTCATAACTTTGAAACATAACTTCCACCACTTAAGTGGTTTAAATATTAAAATACTTTATATAATAAAATAGCTTCTTCAATTTCACAAATCAATTTCAAAACAACAAGAATTTCTAAATTTTAAATTTAACCAAATCACAAATCATAAATTTCAATACAATTCAGTTTCCAAATAAACTATTCCAAGTTATATCGATTTCAAAACAGATTTGATCCACAGAATAAACCATTTCAAATTCAATATATTTCAAACTTTAAGTATTCAAAATTTCAAAACTAAATTGGTAATTATGATTCAACAATTCGCTTTTTTATTATTTAGTATGAAATATTTTACATAATAAATCCATTATCGTCTAAACAAAACCCAAATTACAAATAATTAAATATTTCCTTCAATTTATTTATACTTGAAATATTCATTTGATTCATCCTAAACCAAAATCGTGTTATAAAATCATACCTTTTAAAATTTCAAATTTAATAAATTTCATAACGAACTTATTTGAGTTTAATTCTTAAATAAATTCAATTTCAAATAAATTTCCAATTTATCTTTCAACCTTATTTTATTTAAGTAATTATAAACTCTATTTTAAAATACAATTTATATAAATACTTAACCATATTATCTCCAATAAAAATCAAATTATTATTAAGCTTGTTCTATATTAAAACAAATAGCTTAAAATCAAGGATAAAATAACATTTCTATAATATCTAAAATCAATGTCTATCTAAAACCATATATTTCTTTACAAAGCCATAGAAATAATTCAAAATATTTTTATATGTAGACCATGGTGTCTGTATATAATTTTCTATCTTATGGTCAAGTGATACAGATATTTATCATTTCAATCCGTAATTTAAAATATAAATGCGGTTATATATCATCTCAAACCGCAATCTCGAATGAAATAAAAATCAATAACAACTTGCAGTTTATAACCGTATAAAATACAACATCCATTCATCATATCAATCATCAAACATTTATCACGATCATCATCCAATTCAATCAATAACATCAATATAGAACAGATAATAAATAACAGGTATTTACTGGCAATTTATATTCAATAATAAATTAAATGACTATTTTATTCAAATAAATTCAAATAAACTGAGATGATGATTTAAAATATGCCAAATAGTCATAAATAAATTCCTTATCACATCATAAATCAATTTAAGAAACATAAGAAATATTAGAAGTTGTGAGTGGGTTAAAACACTCACCTTTTGAATTTAAATTGAATTCAAATCCTATTTAAACCCAAAATTCAAATCGTCTTTGAATTCGTCCAAACTTGCGTCAAAGTGCCAGAAATTTTGATACGATCCCAACAGATCGAATCGCGGGTAAATCGGACCTCGTATGCACAACTTATAATCATTAGAAGATTGAGTTTTAAATTTTAAAAATAACTAAAAACGAAACGCACCCAGTCGCACGCAGCCACGTCAGCAAGTAGAAGGCCACTTGCATCGTCCAGATTCAAACAAAAAACCCTGGCATCTCTGCACCGTATCGCACGCGAACGACCGGGCTGCCGCCACCCGAGATGATCACGACCCCCTACTGCCTTGCCGCGACCTCGCCGTGCCCCCTCCCCACCAATTCCGACACATCACCTCATTGATCAGTGACAAAAAACTGCCTAGCCGCCGCTTTAGGTCAAACCCTAGATGCATAAATTCGACCGATCTGACCACTGACATGAAGAACGAGTCATGCCAATGGACAGCGTGCGACCCTCTCCACACGATGGTATCATCAATTTGACGATCCATCGACGTTGATCGTCACGTGATGAACGTTCGAGATGAAACCATAGATTTCTAAACAAACGATGATTCGAATTGGAAAACAAATTGTGGATCTGAGGTGCACTCGTCGAGAGCTTCATATTGATATATAATTTGATGTTATTTGAGGAGTTTGAACTTCGAAAGTTGAAACTGAATTGGAATTGAACTGAGGAGTTTTAGGGTTTTCAGTCATTGGAATGAGGAGGGGCCATTGGAATTGTACGTACTGAAATGAGGAACAAGGAATAGGCTACGGTTTACAATTGGGTATTTATAGACAAAGCTGAAAATAGAATAGATGGGCAAGATTGATTTACACGTTGAACGATAAATGGCCCAGAAAGCCCGTTTCGACTCCGGTAAGAAAATGGGTCAATCCATATATAAAAATATATATTTTAAATGATTTTAAATCAATGGAACTAGTTTCAAGTCCAAATTCCATCGTATGAAGATGTTACGTTAAAATCAGTTTATTTCAAATTGATTTCAAGGCGTTTCAAGCCCGTACGATCAAACGACAAGCCCGATCGTTACGAAACTTGAAATCCTACATTAATCCATCGTCATGGATCTCATAAAACTAGTTTCATCTAAATCCGAGTCAGTGGCCAAAATGGCTATTTTCCAATTAATTAAATAAATAAATATTGAATTAATTAAATCACTATTTAAATTCAAATTCTATAATTTATAAATTTTATCATCTTGGATTACTTTAGTAATTTATAATCCTTTATAACCAATTTCCATATCCATTTAAAGTTAATTAATTCACCAACTATAGTATTAAATTCCAATTCCAGTAAATCCATAAATTATCGATTGAAATTCCAATGAATCTATTAATTTGATTTCTCTACCTAGATATCAAATCAATTATTAACTTGTGGGTATAATTAACATTGGTTATATTTATTACATTGATATTACCCAATTCATTCTAATATCAATTGTCATAGTATTTGACTTCATTTATTATGAATTGAATTCCATTTAATTATAATTAATTCCAAATAACTGATTTAAGCCCAATTCCTTTTTGTTAAGTCATCATTATTCTATAAACTTAGTGAATATTTATTTGCCTTTTATTACATAAATATATTCAAATTTCTAACTCCTTTGTATTAACCCTCCTATTTCCATTTATTATATTTTTGCCAAAATATACATTAGTTACGATTAATATTCTCAATAAATTTATTTTCTTGGTTTCATGCTTTTTATTACGTCAATTACTACCTTATGAATACATTCACATTTCTATTAAATTTACATTCACACTTTCCGTTATTATATTAATTATCATTAAAGTAACATTTAATTACCTTCATTTGTAATTGGTAAATTAACTGGTAACAACAACCATTTGTCAGCATTATACCCTTTATAATACTTGTATGTTTATTCTTCACCAATAATTACCATCTATTATATTATTTCACACATTAATTCAATAATTACATTTTTTTATCATATTCCATTTATAAACAAATTATAATATTTTCATTATTTCAATTAATTTGAATTCTCTTCAAGTTATTAACCATTCACTTACATTTATACTGTTGCAATTCATTCTACTTATTATTTTTATGAATAATTCACTAACTTTTTTATTTCCTTTAATATTAAATTTCAAAAATCTTATTAAATTAACAATTTTAATTATTGAAAATTTATGGATCATTACAATTTGAATGAATATTGGTAACACTGGTTTGAAATTCATATGAAATGAATATGATCATGAAATCTGAGGTTTATGACAGTAAACTATGATAGTGTGTGAAACTCAAAATTAATATAAAATATATATTTATATTATATATAGGATCGATTTCACCCTAGAGGGGGGTGAATATGGTGATACTAATAATAGTAAAAATTAAATGCAAAAATATATAAAATAATTGCAGCATGGATAATAGCAGAAGAATAGTAGCACAGATAATAGCAGAATATTAAAAGCAGAAATAGAACAACACAAATTTACTCAACTTTGGAAAAACCCAACCTACGTGCTTCCCCCTAGGTTTCTACTAGAAATTAAGTAGTCAGACGCTTACACATGTAAACTTACGACATCTGTTATCGACTAGCCTAACTCTATGCTCAAAACCCTGCCACAGCTCAGCCACTGAGTTGCGAATTTTCGAACTACACTACCGTAGTTCGTCCCCTAGTCACACAACTAGAATTTAATAAAAGTTTAAAAGTATACAAGACAAAAATAAATAAACAATAAAACCCTAATTTAAATACTAAAATCCTTGTATATGATTAAAACCCAAACAAAAATGAAAGTCGGCCCAAAAGTTTTAAGTGATAAAAAAATCGTTCTCGCTTTTGTTTCTTCGGCCTTGTATCCTTTGCGTTAAAAAATGGCTCCCTCGTTTCTTCTTTGATCTGAAATTAGTGCTTCAGTAAATTGGAAGGCACCGACTTCAGTTGATCGATCGAATAGATGTTTTCACATTGCTTGCTTTGTCGATCGATCATTCCTTTAATTTGCACACGGCTGCTTCTCGATCGAGGCCGATTTGAATTGGTTTGTGATTGCCCTTTTGCTTTTCCATTTAATTTGCTTGAACTCAATTCGTTTCGAGTTATTGATTTGAAACTATGCTATGTGATGTTGTTTGAACTCAAATTTAATTTAGGCCGATGATGAGATTGGGTTAAAAAGGATTCGAAATCCTAAAATCTCATTCGTATATATTTTGTTTGATTTCTTCAATTTATATACTTGGCCGTTCGATTTAAGTAGAATACTGGTGTTGTTTTCTGACCTTTTCAATTCATATATTTTCGTTGCTTGATTATCTCGACTTTCGTTTCTTCTCTCTGTTGTCATCTTTGTTTTCAATCTTTGCTGACAATAATCGAATTTTTGACTTTGGCCATTTAAAATTGTGATGTTTTGACTTCGGCACTGACTTATTTGATATTATCAGGACTTGTTTGAACTTTGCCTTAGTCACCACGGCATTGATTCTTTTATCCTATGACTTCGATATTAGTTTTTTTGATAATCTGGAAGTTTTGGCTTGTTCAATTTACTGTATGTATATATATATCTCTTTGCGCATGTATATATGTATACTTGTGAAGCTTTGCTCGACTTGATACTTGTAGTTATTATGTGATATTAGTCTAGATTGATCTGCACTGCTCTATCCGCTGCCGTGTTGATGTTGCACTTGATTTCATGTATTTTGTCATGTGAATCAATTACTGTTGAGGCTGCTGGTCATTGCATCTAGTTGATTATGTTACTTTGTTGCATTTGTTTGATGGTCTCTTGATCACTGTCACTGCTTGGTTTAGAAAATTGTCTGGATATTGTAGTTCACTGTATTGAGCTTCGATTCATTGATAATGCTTTGAGTCATGTCCATATGCATATGTATACATATGCCCTTTTGTTTTCTGCTTCACTGCAACCCATATTTGTCACTGCATATTTCTATGATGATTTTTTTTCATTTGTTGTGTATGAACTCGCTGTATCACCATATACGTACATACATACATATGTATGTGTGTATATGTGTGTTGTTGCAGTTCAGTTTGATATTGACTCTAGTTATTACTTTGTACTTGAAGTTTGTTGCTTGCCATTTTCACCATGCCTGATTATGTAGATTTGAGATGGTCCTTGTTGCTCCTAATATACTAGCTCGAGTTGGTCTTCAAAACTTAACTGATCATATCATTTCAAAATCTACATGCTTTGTTGTATTTGTGATGGTCTCTGGTTCCTTTAGGTTTGTTGTTCCACTGGCATGTTTGGAGTTGCCTTTGGTCATTTTTGCAGCCCAATTGATATATCCTTTGCCTTTTGGTTCATGTGCATAAAATATACATATACATATATATATATACATATATATGTATACATGTGTGTATACATATGTATACATATATATATGTATACATGTGTGTATACATATGTATACATATGTTGACATTTTTATTGTGTTCATATTTCGGCCGTTTGTGTCATGTGGTCTGCTTATGCACTCTGTTGTATACATGTTGACTTTGCATATATATCTTGTTGTACCGAACTGTTGAGTTGTATGCATGCATATAAGTTTGGTCTACATGTTGCATTATGTTTTATCTAACCAGTCTGTGTTCAAGTGTACATTGAGTTTTGAGCTAGCTGCTTCCTTGCTCGAAACTGTTTTACTGGGTTCATGAACATTTGAGGACTAGTTCATGAAATCTGAAGCTTTGTTTTTGAGTCTGTACTGTTCATTTGTTTTCTGAGTTGACCCATTTGAACTGTCTTCATGTGTACATCAATATTTGGGTTGCTTCTGACCATTTTATTGAACTTCTACATTTGGATTGCACCTATGTTGAATCCAACTTATACCTCGTGTTTGTCGTTATGCTCATGTTGTGACTTTATTTTTATTGCACTTCAGTTGAACCTAGCTTTGGCTCGGGTTTGACCTTACGCTTGTATCATGACTTTATTTGTATTGCACTTGAGTTGAAATTAGCTTTTGATTGGGTTTGACCTTGTGTTCACTTATCCCTGCAGTTTAATCAAGTGTATATCAGTGTGCACGACCTTGTGGCATGTACAGTGATACACTATGCTGTCACAAGCTGTTCATGCAAGATGAATTCAAAATAGCTATGATGACGAACAACCCAAATAACCGAGGCAAATAATATTTCCAAAAACACATTGCAAAAATATTGCTCTTTCAATTTTACCACATCAGTGTTTATTTTGTAGATAACTTAGATGCTGGATTCAATCTGGAATAGAGTTGAAGATTAAATACGAGTGAATGAGTGATATGTAGTGAGGTGCAAATGCAAATGATAATTGTATAGTGAAAATTGTATTTCAATTTGAAATTGTATTGATTGAAAATTGTGTATATAGTGAGAGCTCAAACTTGTATTATTTAAAATTGTAATAAATATTAGTTTGAATAAAATATCTGTTTGAATTTAAATTCTGTGTTATTTATTTTATTCAGAAAATATTTATTTGATTATGTGAAAAATAAAATAGTACAATAACAAATGCATTTAAGTGAATATATATATATATATATATATATATATGTTTATTATCATCAAACAAAATCATATACTAGCATATTCAATAATATATATAATGACTATAATGAAGTATGATGGGGTGTGTCTGTGTATATGTATATATATGTGTGTGTATGCAAATACTTGATAAATACTAAAACAAATAATAGAAAAAATATGATGAAATGATTTTTGGAGACATTTTAGAGATTTAATATGATATTGTGTAATTTTTTTTAGCAATTTACAAGAATTGTATAAAGAGGATTAGAAATATGGAGTTAAATTGGAAGAAAGTAGTTTATACCGATATACGATATAAAAATATATTTATAACTTATGCAAAAATGCTATAAGGTGTAAATGATGTTTTTGGTCATATTATAATTTTATCTCAAAATTAAGGTGATTTTTAAGTGTATATATGCATAAAGTATATTTATAAATATTTGAAACTAGTTTTAGAATTACCAACCTTCGAAGCAAATTTTTGAAATGATTTTGACATGAATCTTCAATAAAATTTAGTAGAAAGGTAGTAAAGAAACATATCAAAATTTAAGAGATAACGGATCGAAAATTTGACGTAAAATGAGTAAGATACAAGCAAGTTAAAACTAGATGTAAAAATATAATAGGAAATTTGCACGAACTCCTATTCCTTTCAACATGTCACCCACTGGTTGATCTGTGGGAAAATCATAGGTCAACCATTAGCATAGGTGTACCGGTACTCCTACTGTGTTTGGGTGTGTTATGTGTGCATGCTTGCATCACTTTATGGGGTTGTTCTTAGGTTTTGGTTCATAGTTTGAAATGTATTTATGATTTTATTGATTTGATATTTGGATGTATATATGTGAATCAACACATGTATATATATGTAGGTATATATGGATATATGCGTATGGATATTTGATTTTACTAGTTATTTCTTTAACTATCCATATTGAGACCTCTATTGGTTATCATGGTAAAATGATCGCTTGATTAGTATTGAAATACTAAGGTGTGTATTGTTTATTGAGTTTGCAAGGAAGTATACTGTTGTTCCTCATCAGAATTGCACAGCGGTATATTTACAGTTTATTTATAGTATTTGATTTTGCATTTGTATTTGTATTAAAGCGCCTTGTAGGTTATATTGATTACTCTGATAACTCTTATAACTAAAACTGTATCCTATACATTTTTTAGTGTTTAATATTTATCAAATATTTTGTATTAAGTTGATAGTTTTCATTTGTAGTTTTAGAACGAACTGGATTTTCGGCGATTCTGACTGGTCCAAAAATTCGGATAGTTGCATTTGGTATCAGAGCTTAGGTTTGGTGCCTAAGTAAAATTTGTCTAGTTTAGTAAATCAACCTAGAAATTTTAAAATGAAACTACCTTAATTTGGTAAATAAAAATGAATAGGATAAGGCACCGTACCTACGACCGGGGTTTTGGGTAGTAATATTTTTTGTGTGCTTAGCTTTTTGTTAATCGTTTGGTTTTCGTTATATTTCTCCGTTCTTGGAATTTCGGGGACGAAATTCTTTTAAGGGGGAAGTATATAACGACCCGTAATTTTATCACTTAGAAAATATGAATATTTAACTTTAAAAAAAATTAAATACAGTTTATTTCAAAACAATAATAACGTTTTATGTGACAAATAAGAATGATGAGCTTATTTTTAGAAGTAAATAAAGATTTTGAAGTTTTGTCGTAAAATTGACAAAAGCTGGTTTTCGAAAAAAGTTGATATACATTCGAATAATTGTTGTAAATGGTAAATAACTCGTTTTAATGGTTTTATAATGATACGATAATAATATAAATTTGAATTATAATGATTTTATGAACATAAGTGCTTGTTTATGAAAATTGACAAATTTTGTCGCACGTTGATAAATCAACGTCGTATTTTTACAATTAGAATTTAATATTATTTAATATGGTTTTATAAATTGAATAAACTTGTTTTAATTAATTAAAAATGATAAGAAACTAATTTTTGAGTTTTTATACATAAATAAATAGTTTAACAAAAACGTAAAAATGTGATCGTAAAACTTTTTGTCGTAAACCAACGTTTAGTTCAAAATTAGTTGTCGCAACATTGTTGCACCATTTTTAGCATGTTTTAAAATAAATATTACACAATTTGATAACTAAACAAGTTTACTTTTACTAATTATCATTAGGAAACTTTTAGAATATGATTAAGAAAAGTAAGTAAGGAAAAAGGTTAAAAAGTGAACATCAAATCAAATCAAATAAAAAAATCTTCTCTTTAATCCACTTTTCCATCCAAGTAAATTTGCTTAAGCCTTAAGTGACTAATAGAGTAATACATAAAGTAAGTTTTAAAAGGTGATGGTAGGTGTTTAAAAATTAAGTTTACTTTAAGTTGAAGTAAAGGCATTTTGGTCATTTCACATAATATTATTTTATTCGAAACTTTTTTCAATAAATAACTACCACTTCTTTCACAAATTACACACTTTTCATTCTTCTTCCTTTTCATTTTCTAAGCTTCTCCTTCTTCTTCCTTAGAACTCTAATGGCTTCCATGCCTCTCTAAAAAAATTCCAAAAGCATAACGAAGTTATGGAAAAAATAATCGATGAAAAAGTATACCACATAAGTCAAGTTCAAGCTAGTAAGTTCCATCCATCCACCCAAGGCCGTGCCCATCTAGAAGCCATTTTACCTCTTTTCATCTCAACCTCTAGGATAGCAGAGCTATAGTCTGATTTTAAAAAGTTTCGAGAAATAATAGTGAAGCTATAGTCAAATCCGTAGTGACAAAGTTAGCAAAATTGGTAAGAAATATGGTTTAGATATGGAATTCCTTTCCCTAAAGTTTGACAGAGTGGAATCCAAAGTGAGTTATGTCTTCCTTTAAGTTCATTAAAATCATTGTTAAGTTGAAGGAGCTGTAAGTGTTAAGTGTTGATTGAAAACTCTTGTTGAATGCTTGTTACTTAGTTTGCTAAAATAATGGCTTTATTTCGTTGTTTGACTATTTGGATGGTTAATTAAGTATTTTAAAATTTAGAAGTTAAATACTTAATGTGGTATGCAGAAATGACTAGTACATGTGTTTCATTTGTGAGATCCAGAGAGACTTGGCGAGGGACAGAACATGTCAAAGAGAAAGCCCAGATGCTCCAAAATAAATATCAAGTCGTTTTAACCCAAGATAAAATAAAGTGTTATAAATATTTGATAGAATGACACATTGATTACCATTTATTGTTATGTTTATTTAATTGATTGATTGTTTGAATTAGGCTCGACCAGTTTATGTGCACTGATTATTATTTATTGATTGTCGACTTCACCAGACCAGTTTATGAGCAATTAGTTATCCCTATGCATGGGCTGGGTAGAAAATAATTTTTGACTAACAGCTTGTGATTTATTTCACGATTTGACTAAAAGGTATTTAGCGATAATCTTGGCTCATTTAATTGTTATAATTAGTTATAATAGTTCGACGTCAATGGAATAGTTTTTAAAGTTGGTTTTCATACATGAAAGTTTATGGAATGTTTAAACAAATAAAAATATTTGGAATTGAATATTCTGAAGTTATATTATATAAAGAATGGTTTTAAAAAAGTGTTTTATAAAAGTGAAAGAATTTCGAGGACTAAACCCGATGGTCTTAAGATGATTTTTGAAAGGATTTGAAAATGCAAATTATTATACATTTGAAGTATTTGTAATTATCGGTGTAAATGATTTTGCCACTTCGAGATATAAAATGATTTGTTATATTACCGATGATTCAGGTAATCCATAACTATAAAGTGGGCAAGGGAGGTGCAGATGTTCTGTAGCCGCAGTATAGACCGCTCTTGTTGTAGAGGAATATACATTTTTATATTTATTTTTCAGAAGGCTAGGACCAAGTTGTCTTGTTATGGCTAGACATCTCCCGATTAGGTAGCATGTAGTTTGCATGCTTGTATATTGATATCGTTTCAAAATGGTGATTTATTTTCAAATCCCAAAGTAAAGGACTAATTTTAATATTATATATATATATATATATATATATTTCAAAGTTTTGAAATAAAAATTCGGGAATAAAATCCAAAGAGATAATTTCTATAAACTTAATTAGATTTTAAATCTAAAATTGAAGATTAAGCCTAAGTAGATAGTTTTGGGAATTACATATTATTTGTGCATTGCAAGCTGCATGAGTCCTATTTGCGGTAGGAGAACTACGTTGGCTTGATCCTGTATCTAATTGGGTACCCAATTAGATAGGGGTACGTAGGCTGTTACAAATGGTAGTGATGCAGCCCCAATAATAAAATAACATTATTATGTTTATAGTTTGCCATTTATTGTGTATTGCTGGATCTTTCCTGCTTACTATTTTATTCCGCATTTATACTATATACTGAGTTTGCAGGGAAGTATACTGCTGTTTCTCATCAGAGTTGCGCAGCGGTAGGTTTACAGTTTATTCGTAGTATTTGATTTTTGATTTGTATCAAAGCACCTTGTAGATTAAATTGATTACTCTGATAATACGTGTAACTGAAATTGTGTCCTATACATTTTATAATGTTGAATATTTATCAAATATTGTGTATTAAGTTGGTAGTTTTCATTCGTAGTTTTAGAACGAACGGGTTTTTCAGCGATTCTTACTAGTCCGAAAATCCGAGTCGTCATAGTAAATAACACTCAATCTCCACAATATTTTATACAATATGTTCAAAGAATAATCATAGAAATATTACTGAAAGTCTCACACTACACTATGAAGGCCCGAATTTCCGTACCCTTTGAGCCGACAATAAACCACACATGTCCAACTCAAATTGCATGAATAAACGGATCTTTAAGTGGTGAAAAATAAAATAAAGACAGAACATAATCTCACACGACTGGAATAGTATATATAATATAGAAAAATATCTTTACAGCAGAATTTTTTTAAAGATGCATATATCAGAGTCTAACCTAAATTCATCTTGGACGGTTATAAACATTTGTTCTTACAATTGATGAAAAACAACAAATAACTGCACAAAGCGGATAATAGAATACGTCCATACATAAATGAATACCTCCATCTCTCCTCTGGAAACTCCACTATCTTCACTAAACCTGAAACTACTCAGATCTGACCTGAGTATTGAAAATATCCGGATCAGACTTGATAAACTAGCATGATGAAAATATAAATGACAGTGTCATATATCAGCCTTTGAATAAAATCCTTTGAAAAGAAAGAGTATCTCATAAGACCATGCGCAAACATAAACACGGACGAGTTTTAACCTTATGATAACTAAAACTCTTTTATCTAGAAAAACATTTGATATTATTTCTGATGACGTATCTTTGAAAATATTGCAAATAAACTTATTAATCTTAGCCGAAGTTATGGTCATTACTAAATTCCGAATACTAGGCTCTACAAACAAATACGAAGCTACTTATTGGAGAATGGATTTCCATACAAATGACAAGGTAAGGGACTACCTTCGGACAGTACACCTCTAGAGGGATGCACCTAGGGTCCAGATACTGAACTCCTAAACCAACACAAGACCGGCCTACCACTTATGCTGGATAGTACCGAATATGTCATAACCCCGGTCGTTACTGACCATTAACGAGTACCCGAATCATACATTCACCACATACTTAGATATGTGTAGAGTAAATCTAGAAGGATGATGACATCTTCTAATTGGGAGCGACCTACTTAGCTTATTACTTCTACCCTGTTTCTATCATCTCCGGGTGATGAGGCCTGAGGCTACTATTATCTTTTCACATAGCACATCTTCTATGAATGCCACATTGCCATTTCCATTGACTACTAATTACTTTCCACAAAAATACAATCCTTGAGCTCGTATGTCTCAAGTAGGGTGTTAAGTTAAGAGAAGTTGCCTTCCCCACCACCACAGATGTATGTTTGTAAAAATCAATGTACGTAATCTCAGAAAATGCACTGTCAGACATCCATCCATACAAGTTTCTTTTGGGACTCGAATGAAAACGAAGGTACTTTCCTCGGCCTTTACTAGACGAGTAGCCCTTGTTTTTCTAAGGTTTTTCATAACAAAGAGACCAATGCTACAAAAAGGAAATCGGGATTTTATCCCCAATTAATCAACAAGTAGTCCCTCGTTATTATTCGTCTCAATATCTTCGTCTTCAATCATCTTTAATCTTCGAACTCGTAAATTGGTTCAAAGTGGTTTTCGGACAGGATTCGTCCAAATCCGACCCGGGTTCCTTCGAAGCTAATCATCGCTTTAAAAGATGTCAAGTTCATATGTGGCTATGAATCATCAATCAATTACTTCATCTTTTATTTAAATCAAATATCTTTCTTAGATATATTCTCTTCAATTTATTACATATTCTTTTCAACAGTATATGGAATCGTTAATCCTTATTTATTAATCATATGATTTATATAAACCTGTCTTAAATCCTGTAATAATTCCAAATCATTTTCTCTTTTACTTGGGAAAATCTTTCCAAATCATTCATTAAGTCTTAATCAAAGATTTCTTATATTCAAGCTATAACTTTTAACTTAGGGAATGCATTCTCAAATCATTCATTAAATCTAAGTCAAAGATTTCTTTCATTCAAGTTATAATTTTTAACTTAGGGACAATATTCCCAAATGATTCATTACATCTAAACCAAAGATTTCTTTCTTAACTTCAAATCACATTCTTGCTAATCAAAGATTTTCATAATAGAGCACTACTGCCACCTTAAATATGGTAAATTTCACCTCCAGGGACTACTGGCAAGTATTTCTACATCATGAAGATCTTTTCTTTTATCTTGGAAAAACTTTAAATATGATATTTTTGGGCATCCGGGCTTTCAATTCGATCCGTTCCACCTCTCGTCTAAAAGATAAAGCAAAGGCCAGGTAAGTTCAGGGTACATGTTGCTCCATTCCTAACCGTACATACGCATCTTGTTATGTAATTTAGCTCTCAAAAGTGGGACAAATGTATTAGTCGTTTCTGCATACTCAATTTGTTATTATATTCAATATTCTTCAATTATTGTTTAAGTGTTATAAACAGTTCCTCGTAACCATTTATTCAAACTCCTATTAAAACTTCCAAATCATCTTTAAATGACTTAATTATTCTTTTAAAATTATTCACAATAAATTCTAGGAAAAATCGTTACGTTTAACTCATATTCCAAAATTTATAAAATTCGCAGCATAAAAGTGCTACGGAAAGTGCTATATAAGCTTTTTTGATTTAAATAGCTTTTTAATATTTGAAAATTCATATTTTTGCTTCAAATCTATTATAACTATTTAAATAGATTTATAAAATATATTCCACATTTTTCCATAATTAAAATTTTCATTTAAAAGGATTTCCCTTTGTGGTCAGTTAACTGCATTAGCGCGATTTTTCTACGAAATTGATTTCGACATATTTTAAAACATACAGGATGACATCTTGATTTTCTTTCTTTATTTCTCTAAACACTTAAATGTTTATAAAACATTCTTAGCGCATTTTAAAACTATTTCCAAAAGGTTTAAGCATTCCATATACACCATTTCATTTTCAAAAGGAAAGTGATTTCCTTTGTGCATATAGACGTGTATTAACGTAACGTGGTAAAAAAATTTATCATATCAAACAATCAATACTTGATGATTAAAGCATACATAAGCATCCATAGCAATCATAAAACATCATCAAACATGTATGTATGTGTATATATATATATATATATATATATAGATGTTAAATAGAGTTTCTCACCATAAACTAAAGCGATATACTTCCTACCAACATTCTAATCAACCAACACTTCACTAATTAATTCATACTCCATTTAAACACTAGAAAACAAAACCCTCTCCCTTCCAATACCTTGTTCGGGGCTTGAGATGGAGGTTGGCCGAAAGTATAGAGAAGAAGCCGTAGAGCTTTGAACTTGAATTCCTAAGATTTTGATCCCAAAAATAGGTTCTCTTGTATCTGATTTTAGGCCCTCTAAATCTTAAAATTTGGAAAAGTTTTTGACTAAAAGGTTGTTGAAAATTCTTTTCACTTGAATTTAAAAAAATAATAAACATTTGAATCCAAGTTTTTTTGAGGGAGATATGATAGAATGAAGAAGAGGTATTGTCGGATTGAAAAAAAATGAAGCCCGAAAATGCACATCAAAGAATTGAGTTTCAGGTATAGAAAAACTCAAAACCGAAAAAGTTGATCAACATAAAAGTTGTAGCCACTGGAATTCTATACATTTGAAAAAAAGAATTTCTTAATTCGGATCTGTTATGATAAAAAAAATGGGCTATTATTTGGCTTAAAAAATAGGCCAGAGAATGCACTGGAAATAAGTGTATTTTTGACATAGTTCTCTTTAGGGTGAGATAATATAGTCAACGTGAAAGTTGTAGCCGTTGGAAAAATACATGAGCTGAAAAAAGAATTTTGCATTTTGATTCTGTTTTGAGAAAGTTATGGCCGAGAGAAAAAGAGATAAATATGGAGAAAAAAGGAGTTTGATTTAAAGAGGATGTAAATATTTTGACATTATTTCTTTCTAATTTTTTCCTATGGCTTGGAAGCCATTAAAGAGAAGAGTAATAAGGTGAAGAAGCTTGAGATAAGAAGAATAAAAATGTGAATTAAAGTGAAGAAGAAGGTGGTAATTTATAGAAAAAAAAGAAGTGGTAAATTTACCAAAATATGTAAACTCTTACCAAATTACCAAATTAACCTTACTTCAACCTAAAGCAACATCCACTTTTTCAAAACTTAACATCATCCTTTCACTTCTTACGTTATGTCTTCGTCGCTTAAAGATTAAGTAAAGAAAAGTAATTATTTTGTTGAATTTTGATGTGGTTTGGATTTGATGTTTACTTTTGACTTTTCTTAAACTTACTTTTCTTAATGACTTCTAGAAGTTTTGTAATCCTATTTAGTAAAAGTAAACTTGATTATCATTAAAATGTGTACAATTGTATGTTTCAAACATGTTAAGAAATGTGCGATAACGTTGTGGCAACTTTTAATCGGCAAAATGTTGATTTTCGACAAAAACGTTTTACGTCTCATTTTGACGTTTTTGTTAAACTATTTATTCATGTAAACCAAACTTCAAAATTTATTTGCTATTATCTTTTAATAATTAAAACAAGCATATTTTCCTTATAAAATAATATAAGACAACATCCAAATCTTTTTATAACAATACGACATTGATGTATCGATATGCGACGAAATTTGTCAACTTTTATAAAACAAGTTTTTATATATTTATCGAACCATTATAAATTAAATTACTATCATTATCAAATGAGTTTGATGTCATTATACATATATTTAAAAACAATTATTTATCCTTCGAACAAATTTCATGAATATTTATCCTACTTTATCGGATTCAGATTTTTGTCAATTTTACAATGGAAATCCAAAATCTTTATTCAATATTAAAAATAAGTTTACCATTCTTATTTATCATATAAAACATTATTATTTATGTTTTAAAATTCTACATTTAAATATTTAAATAAATTAAATATTCCATTCTCAAAGTGGTAAAACTACGGGTCATTACACACGGTGTTATAACTCTGTTTATTCTAATCCCTCGTTATACGAAAATATAAATCAATCAAAATACACAATTCTATTATTTACTGAATCGGAAGGGATAACTTATTCCCAAAATCTCCAAAACAATTTCAAATATCAATAATCAATTGAAAGAAAAATCAAATTATAAAATTCTCCTTCTTCCTTAAATATCCATTTACAGTTTCGAAAGTAAATATTTGCAAAATTCTTGTTTAATTATAAGGAAATTTATAAATTAAAAGTTCAATTTCAAATCTCTTAAAACTGCACTTTCCATAATTGCTTAATTCAGATTCCTTTATATATATTATATACATATATATAAATATATACATATATAAAGGCTCTTTAAATGATTTCCTTTTTATTAAAAATAATGATAATCAAACACTGAGTATATTATTTCAAGATATTATTGCACAAATTCCAGTTTATTAAATTCAGTTGAATTAGCTAATCACTTAAAAGTATAAATTTTAAAAACCATTTTATTAAAAGAAATCATTTAGATATATTTTATATAATCAATGGTAAATGGATAAAAATATAAATATTCTAAAATTGACTTATTTAGTAATGCCCCAAAATTCATCATTTTCCAACTAATTTCTAATTTAAACAATCCTCAAAATTATTGCATTTTTATATATTTTTTCCAAAATCATTCCACTTTCAAATTTTCTCTTAATTGCAATATCTTCAATATTAAGTAAGAAAACCATTCCAGAAATGCACTATTTATTTCCAAAATAGTTTATATCGAAACCTTCTATTTTAATTTATGCATATCCTTTCGACCAATTACTAGTGTGATATCATCATAAAAACAATAAGAGATATGCAATTCTATTTTACCCAATTCAATCCTATAACTAACAAATCATCAATATTCCACCAAGAAAAATAAACAAGGGGATGGGTATATCAACATTAACAATCGACAACGATGCATCCAATTTCATCCAATCAAATTCATATCAACCAAAAATCAATCAACGAAAACTATAGGAAGTAGAATCTACAACAAGTTGTGAGTTACAATAATAACTCACTGAAATTCCAAGAGAGAAAACTAGCAACGTCCTCACTGCCCATCATTTCCTCTAACTCGTTTCCTTTGCTGCTCTTGAGTCATCGACAACTACATCAGCATCTCCACACTTGTCGCGGTCAACCTCTTCCTTGTCACCTGAATCCGAGCGCACATCCTAGCCTCTTCCATAACTCAGCTACAAACTTTCATCACAATAAGTCACCTATCCATCCACCAGCATGCTCACATGAACGTGTGCCTTCCACCAGGTTGCGACGTCGCTTCAGTCACGTGCTACGTCGCTACATTGGAGTCTAGAAATTGTCATGAATACTCCTTCATTTCCAACCTCGAATCATGCGCACATACATATGTACATCTTTGCCACTTCCCTTCATGACATCGACGATACCGAGCTCTTTATATCGTACACACGATAAAAAAATTCAATTCTTAAATTGATTTTGGCGTTAGAGTTGAAGAGGAAAAGAAATTATGGGTAATGGGTTGTGCTTTTGAGTAAAGAAAAGGAATTGGAGCATTCTTGAAAAATGAAGAGAAGAGTTTAAATTGGCTTGGGTCTTAAATTTTTATTTAACAAGTTTTAACTAATTTGCTTTGCTCATTTATTTATAAATAAATCTAAATCTAATTTAATTCGATTAACCCTTCATTTTGTAAAATATAATCCAATAGGTGCACAATTTTATTCAGTGCTATTAGAATACTCTTATTTAACAATTCATTATGCTATTCCAAAATAAATTTATTTTCTAGCTATTCCAATCATAAAAAATTGTTTACCTTCAAAATATTTTATACAATTTATTCAACTTCAATATATTATTTGAAAAGAATTTATTAAGTTAATTCAATTTATTAATAAAAAATATTAAACGGGATTCAAATAAATATGAATTTATTTTCAAAATAATTATCAAAAAAATTCAAAATTTTTATTTGAAATTAAATTTGTTTAATTTATGGCTTAACAAACAGGATTGTTACAGACTTTCCCTCTTAAGAAAATTAAGTCCTCGTAGTTTCTTATCTGGACACGACATATACGACTTAAACCTTTAACTTTCTTCGTATTTATACTTCCATCATGCTTAAGCTACTCAATCCTCTATATGGCTCCCGCACTCCAAGACATCTTATCATATGCTATTATTTCAAATAGATTTAATTAATTACTTTATATTCGCATACGATAAATTTTTGTGAAATTTTTTCTAAATGTAATTTTTTTTAAAAAAAATTGGCAGATTCTTCTTTGTATGGAGAGCATTCCGAAAATCGAAACACAATACAATCATGAAATCAGTACACATCCCAACACGGGGCATCAACACGGGGAAACAAGATAATGTCATATATATTCCCATATAGCATAAACACATACCTTTATTTTGTATTTTGATTAAGTTATTTCCCTTTTGTGCAAGCAAAAGTGAGCTTGCACCTAATGTAATCAAGATAGTATCTTCATAAACCTAATCTCAACTCAAATAACTCATATGAGATAGATTTAAAGCATAAAGTAACATCACATTCATATAACTAAGCAACAAAGTTGGATTTTCAATTTTTGTAGACTTTGCACTAAAGTTTTAAGTATCAAAAACACAAAATTATTCAATGCTTCGAAAATGTAAAGTTGTAGAGTCATGAATTTTATTTCCAAAACATCTTTCGAATCATAAGATTACATAATACATCAAAAGCAATGTTTTTATATCGAAAGCATCAAATTCTGAAATGGAATAAAAGTGCAGGCCCTTTGCAGTTAAAGCCCCGTAAAATCCCTACTATAGCACATAGCGCTCTTCGATCGCTATGCTTTTTCAATATAGCGTTATTAAACAGTAGATTTGCTTTACTGCTACACTCGCTAAATAAAGGCTTTTTAGCACCGGCTTTAGCAACATCAATAGAAAATGAATGGTTTGAGTAGTTATCTTTCAAAACAAATCAACAAAGTAAGGGTAAGTACCTAATTTTAAGGCATAAATGCTCAATATAAGTTTAAAATCTATTGTAGTCACCAAATCTAGACTGCATAAATCACAATATTCTTCTTTTTTGTTATACATGGTTAAACAATATTTTTTTCCTATATAAATGATCTGAGAGTGAGAATAAATTAATTTAAAAATTTTAGTTTTATATATAGCAAAGCTTTTTACACCTCCGTTGTTTTCCATCATATCCCAGTTTTATCTCCGCTATAACTTTTTGCATCTCTACTACTATGGAACTGCTAAGTGCTTTAACAGTACAGTGTGGTCCTACCGCAAAAATCTATATTTTTATCCTGTTTGTTTACAAAATTTTACAGAACGCTTCAAACAAAAGTTTTTCTTATATTCTAAGCTTTCCAGAATGGTTAAAACCGTTGTAATCGGACAAAGCATTTGAAAGTTAAAATCAAAAGAGTTTAGCGTCGATATTTGGAATTTGTGCTTTTGGGAGACTAAACAACATCCTTTTTAATTAATCTTTTAACCTTACTTAAGTTCAAATTTTTGCATTGCGTTTCCAAAAGAAGTTGTTTTTCTTTGTCATATTGTAACAACCCTATATTTTGTAATTATTTTATTGTATATTTTAATGTAAAATTTTGGTTTAAAAAAAACTTTTATTTTTACTTATTTGAAATGATTAAATTTATTATTTAAATATAATCTTGATTTTTATGAGTTATAATCCCAAACTTGTGTAAGTTGAAATATTTGCCTGAAATGCTGATTTTGGTCAAAATAGTCAAACTGTGACTTTCAACTTAAAATTTTAAAAGTTTAAAAATTTAATTTTTTTCTTTTATTATGGAAGTACATAAAATTCTAAGAACACCACTTTTCGTTTCGTTGAAATTGGATGTAAATTGTGGAAGTTATACCCTTTACAATATTGTGCGTATATAGGGTTATTTAACAATGACTATTTTAAATTGTATAAATTACTTCTTCTTTGTTTTATTTTATTTTAATATGTGATAATATGTTATATAATGTATATTTTGACTTTTAAGTATTTTTAAAATGATAATATAATTTTTCTAAAGTTCATTTGAATTTATTTCTAATTTTAAAAGCCTAGTCTACAATTTTAAGCCATTTTCTTAATTTAATTATATATAATTAAAATTTATTTATTTATTTTATGCACTCACTGTTATTTTCTGTGTTTTACTTTATTTTATTCATTTTACATATATTTAAATCAAAGTAAATTTTTCCAAAGTGTATTGAAGTTATTTCTAATTCTTAAGTCAAGTTTTCATTTTCTGTGCTATTTTTCTTATTTTAATCATATCTAATTAATATTTAATTATTAATATTTTGTTTATCTGTTATATTTTTGAATTTTAACTGAGATTTTAATTATTTTCAGTTATTTAGATGTATATGAATATATATATTGAAAGTTTAAAAGGTTTGAAAGCAAAGAAACGTAAAACCGTTTTAACGTTTCTTCTTCCGTTTATTTTCCAATTAATAGATTTAATTTCCTTTGACCGTTCCTTTCTTTATTGTAGCTTTGCATTTCTTACCTCATTTTCACATGAAAACATTCCTTTCCACTTCATAATAATTTTATAATGAAATGTATAATTTTCCAAGACTAACAGTGATTTATGCACAATTTTAGAACACTGTTTGGTATTCTTAAGGCATTTTCTTCATTATTTTTTTTTTTTTCAAATTATACTATTTGTTACATCATATTTGTAATTGATTTCGGTTTGTAAAGTATTTTCTCCTGAAATTTTGTTTATGTAAAGTTTTAAAAGGAAAAGAATATGGAAGATTATAAATCACTTTGAAACGTAAGCTCTTTTATTTGCCCAAACCCTTCATTTCCTTAAACTCCTCAATTAATTGCCTTAGCCGTGTAAAACCCTACTGTAGCCGTCATCTCATTAGGTTTTCACGTGAAAAAAAAGATCATTTTTATTTGTTTCTCACGGCTTCAAACATCTGGTAATGGCTTCCCTTTCTTTTTCTTACTTTTCTACTTGTTTTCCCTAAATTTTATTTTTTTCATTTATTTAAAGACTTTGGCTTTTGTTTTCTTAAAAATCTAACTGTGGAAATTTTCTTGAAATGATTTCTGATCATTTGTCCAAATAAAAATAAACAATGTCTGAAAATTTGATTTGGATAAAAAGTGTAACTTTAATAGAAATTCTAAATTTTATAATTCTAAAGGCAAATTTTTCATCTTGAACTATATACAATTGTGTAACATTTGTTTCACTTTTGTTTTGGTCAGATTTGTTGTATACTTTTTTTCTTAAAAAAAAAGTTAGTAATAATTAGTGTGAAACGGGAAATAAATTTTACATTTCTTTTACATATGTTTACATCTGTTTCTTAATTTAAAGGAATATTTCAAGTTTAATAAATTTAAAGAAATATTCAATGATTTGAAAATTTGGGTTTTATTTGAATGATATAATATTGAATTATTTTTGAAATGGAAATGATACAATTGTGATATTTTTTGAAACGAGTATGATATTTTGGTCTTGAAAGTATAAATTATTTGAAATAAATATCCATGGGTTATAATAACGATTGGTTGTTAAAGAGACCGGGATCGGATATTGTCTTATAGCCGAACAATACCGAAAACCACTTTAACAACTGTGTACGCGGTGGAGATTCCAGAATGAAGTAGGATGGTGGCGACGTTCTCGAGGTATGTTACATGGACCCAACTCCCGTGAGTTGGCATATATGACTAAAACAGGAGCTATACCGGGCTACACAAAGGGTCGCACCCTTTCATCGAGCATGCTCCATCGGAAACTATTCTATTACTGTTGTGATTCGATTCAGTGGCGCCACTTTGATTCGGGGGTATTGTTCGAGGTGGGCGGAAGCTGCTGGCTTGCCGTCACCACCGGTCCGGGAGTGCAAACGGTGTATCCACCCTGGCATTGCCTCGCGTGCCGTATCATATCCTTATATCGAGCCCACTACGAATTTTGGTTTTAAAGATCCGACCGCGTTAAGGTTCACCATCCCCTTAACGCTAATTTCTATATGATTATACTTTACTGATAGACACTACCGTATATAGCGTATATTACTACATAGTAAATAGTTTAACGGATCCTTAGAGGATGAGCGGTCCCAAGCATCCTTTAAGTTACTGATGCATTTTGTTACTGTTCACTTGGGTTGATTTACAGTTTATAAGTATTTATGTCCTGACTCGAGGGTTTTGTGTTTTGCTTTACGCTCGGGTCAGATTGATTGAGTTAGCATTCAAGATTCACCTTCGGAGTTGGAGCTTTCCTTGAAGATCCAGCCTTCTATTTTGTTTCAGTATCCAGTGTTTCAGTGATGTATCTTGTTACTCTTCTGTTGTATCTCATTTAACTCTGATGTATCTTATATTTTTTTTAGTAGCTTCATGAACTACTATCTCTATTACTTCCGCTGCATTATTATATGTCTGTGTCTGTGATCTGTGATTTTATTTACTGTATATTCTGAGGTTTGCCAAAATTTTATTTACAACGCGGTATTTTGAGCAATTCAATTCCGGCATGAGTGTCTATCTATACACTTACAATGGATGCGAATGGTTGAAAATACCTGGTCGTTACAGTTGGTATCAGAGCTTTGGTTAGCTCTAGGCAAAACTCAGCATATAGAGTGAATGTATTTGCAGAATCACTTTCATTCGAGTTTGAATCTCTTCCCTTTTGACTCGATTCCTTTGAATTTTGGAACGTTCCCTGCGGTTCCAAAGTCCATTCTTATTCCCCGCTATTCATCTTCATTTGATTCTGGAGTATCCCACAACTCCACTTCGAATGATCTTTATAGTAATTGGCGGTCCCGCCAATCTCAAAAATTTTCTTGTAAGAGGGGTGAAACTCCATTACAACAGCATCGATTCACCAAAGATTTTATATCCTCGGTTTAGATGCTAGTATCTCCTATTATCCCAATCTCTAACTCTTGAGATCAAACGTAGATTTACCCCAGAAAATCCACTTCGATCTTATACTTTAAGTCACGGTTGACCTGATTAAGGTTGCCCGTGATTTATTTTAGCTTATTCACCTCCCTACTCTGTATTTAATCATCTTGTCTTTTGTTTCCAACATATTTTCAAACATTTTGAATTGTATTTGTCAATTTTTTTTTATATTGTGTTGTTGGAGTTGTTGATGTTGATTTGGGTTTCCGATCGATTCGTCTGATCAACGCTATCGATAGGATTTCTAAAACACTTTGATAGAACAAAATGACACGATATTATTTTAAATTTTGTTTTGGTTAATGAAATAAAATTTTGATATATATATTTATGGAACTTAATAAAATGATTCAAATTGATAATTTGAAATGATAATACTTGATTTATCATTTATTGTTCTATAAATGAATTTTAAATAATTGTTTATAAATTTATATGGGAACTTAAATGAATTTAGAAAAAGAAATTTGAGAATTTAATTTCCGATGGTTCCAAACCTTTTGTTTAAAAGTTTAAAGGGATATAATATTTTCAAATAGAAATTTGTTTCCAAAGAATATTAAGTTTAAAATTAGTACTTTTCTCTTTGTCGTTGGAAAATAACTTCGGTGATGACTGCAGCATCATCGACGTTCATTTTCGAGTTTCGAAGTGAAGAGACTGTTCTGTAGTCTTGCTACAGCTTTGTTTTGGGAAATTAAATTGATTTGAATTTCTAAAATATGACTTAATTTATAATATATATAGATATATGATTGAAATTTGATTTGACATATTATATATATTATTACTTATCTCTAAATGGTTTGAAGAAATCGGAAATTTAATTCTTAAATTTTATTTTTAACAATAATTTCAATTATAAAAAGAAAATCAATTTTTTTTGGATAAATGATTAAACTTGAGATAATTGAATTGGAAAGTTTTATTTGTATGACACAATTTCATTCCAATATAACTTACCTTAATTTCAGAAGTTAAAAACGTAATTGGATAATATACGATATAAAAAGATTTTATAAATAAAATTTGAGTAGTTATAATAAATGTTATACACTTAAATTTTAATTATAAAATGATTAACAGAGGTAAATATAATAAAGGGTAACTGAATAACTTACAATAAAATGATGTTAAAAGAACTAAGAATAAAAGAAAGCAGTTATAATAAGTGTAAGTATATTGAACATGAGTGATAAATATATTGAGAGGAATAAATTTAATTTTTATTAGGAATAAAGAAGAATAAAATTTATTAAATACATTGTGAGTGTAATAAATGTTTATTTTTCTAACCCATGGTTTTAAAAAAAAATTGTTAATTTAAGATGATTGGATAATAAGATAATGAAATTTGAGATAGTTAAGATTTATGTAACTTGTGTAAAAGTTTATTTTCTATTTAAGTTGAAATCTCCATGCTTTCAAATTCATTTTCTTATTTTGTTTTTCAAACTATCTTTTGGTTGTTCTTATCGTCCTCATCTTGCTATAGACTGGTATATGAATCTTTCTATGATCTTTCTATTTAGAAATCTTTCTATAATCTTTGATAATCTCCACCTTGTAAAACTTACCTATAACAACAGTTATCAGGTATAACTTCAATCTTCTTGTCATCTTATCTTAATCCTATTTCACTCTATCTTTTCTGTGCCCTTCCATACCTCATTCCTTTTCGGGGACGAAAAGTTTTGAGTGGGGGAGAGTGTAACAACCCTATATTTTGTAATTATTTTATTGTATATTTTAATGTAAAATTTTGGTTTAAAAAAAAACTTTTATTTTTACTTATTTGAAATGATTAAATTTATTATTTAAATATAATCTTGATTTTTATGAGTTATAATCCCAAACTTGTGTAAGTTGAAATATTTGCCTGAAATGCTGATTTTGGTCAAAATAGTCAAACTGTGACTTTCAACTTAAAATTTTAAAAGTTTAAAATTTTAATTTTTTTATTTTATTATGTAAGTACATCAAATTCTAAGAACACCACTTTTCGTTTCGTTGAAATTGGATGTAAATTGTGAAAGTTATACCCTTTACAATATTGTGCGTATATAGGGTTATTTAACAATGACTATTTTAAATTGTATAAATTACTTCTTCTTTGTTTTATTTTATTTTAATATGTGATAATATGTTATATAATGTATATTTTGACTTTTAAGTATTTTTAAAATGATAATATAATTTTTCTAAAGTTTATTTGAATTTATTTCTAATTTTAAAAGCCTAGTCTACAATTTTAAGCCATTTTCTTAATTTAATTATATATAATTAAAATTTATTTATTTATTTTATGCACTCACTGTTATTTTCTGTGTTTTACTTTATTTTATTCATTTTACATATATTTAAATCAAAATAAATTTTTGCAAAGTGTATTGAAGTTATTTCTAATTCTTAAGTCAAGTTTTCATTTTCTGTGCTATTTTTCTTATTTTAATCATATCTAATTAATATTTAATTATTAATATTTTGTTTATCTGTTATATTTTCGAATTTTAACTGAGATTTTAATTATTTTTAGTTATTTAGATGTATATGAATATATATATAGGAAGTTTAAAAGGTTTGAAAGCAAAGAAACGTAAAACCGTTTTAACGTTTCTTCTTCCGTTTCTTTTCCAATTAATAGATTTAATTTCCTTTGACCGTTCCTTTCTTTATTGTAGCTGTGCATTTCTTACCTCATTTTCACATGAAAACATTCCTTTCCACTTCATAATAATTTTATAATGAAATGTATAATTTTCCAAGACTAACAGTGATTTATGCACAATTTTAGAACACTGTTTGGTATTTTTAAGGCATTTTCTTCATTATTTTATATTTTTTTCAAATTATACTATTTGTTACCTCATATTTCTAATTGATTTCGGTTTGTAAAGTATTTTCTCCTGAAATTTTGTTTATGTAAAGTTTTAAAAGGAAAAGAATATGGAAGATTGTAAATCACTTTGAAACGTAAGCCCTTTTATTTGCCCAAACCCTTCATTTCCTTAAACTCCTCAATTAATTGCCGTAGCCGTGTAAAACCCTAATGTAGCCGTCATCTCATTAGGTTTTCACATGAAAGAAAAAGATCATTTTCATTTGTTTCTCACGGCTTCAAAGATCTGGTAATGGCTTCCCTTTCTTTTTCTTACTTTTCTACTTGTTTTCCCTAAATTTTATTTTTTTCATTTATTTAAAGACTTTGGCTTTTGTTTTCTTAAAAATCTAACTGTGGAAATTTTCTTGAAATGATTTCTGATCATTTGTCCAAATAAAAATAAACAATGTCTGAAAATTTGATTTGGATAAAAAGTGTAACTTTAATAGAAATTCTAAATTTTATAATTCTAAAGGCAAAATTTTCATCTTGAACTATATACAATTGTGTAACATTTGTTTCACTTTTGTTTTGGTCAGATTTGTTGTATACTTTTTTTTAAAAAAAAAAGTTAGCAATAATTAGTGTGAAACGGGAAATAAACTTTACATTTCTTTTACATATGTTTACATCTGTTTCTTAACTTTATATTTAACAATCAATTGGATGAAGCTAAATCAAATGTTATTAATTATGGTACAATAGCTATTAAATTTTGGTTTAAAGTGATGGTTTATTTTCCTAATAGAAACGTTAGTATTTTAAATTTATTTAATAAGAGAAAACAAAGTAATTTGTACGTTATTTAATAAGAGAAACAAAATAATTTGCACGTTACTTTGGGTATATATTTAATTGTTGCTCTTGCCTTTTCGTTATCTATTTGATTTTTTTTTCTTGCGTTAATAATGCAAAGTTTTCAGCCGTATATTCTCTTTTGAGAATCCAAAATCTTGCTCAAAGCTTGCCTTAAATCATTTCCGTGTGTGAATTATTTCTTTCCCTCTTGCCTCCCATACGTTTCCACCTATTGGATAGAATTGAATGCCTTAATTGCCTCTACCGTTCAAACATTTTTCTCTTGCCTGCCCTCTACATAAATTATTGAGCAATGTTAATATATATTTCACGTTCAAAAGTTCCATACCATAAATTATTCATTTTGCTTCCATCAAAATTTGCGTAAGCATCTCCTGAAGGTATGAACCGGCGCATGCTTTTCCTTTCATATTTTTTTTTCTCTTTTTTTTCTTTCTTTCTTCTTTTCACTCTTGTTTTATTTCATTTGTTCTCCTTTCATTTTTTTGCTTTGGGTTGGTGATACAAAATCATATCTTGGCTATCTTTGAACTCAAATCCAAAGTCGTGAAATTGTACTTGTCGTGCCTTTGGAGTCGTGCTTGTATGTTGTTTTAGTCTCTAGCTTTGAAAAAGGTGAGTCTTTCTCACTCTGACATATATACTTATGAAAAGTGGATTGATGACAAGTGTTTAGTAATGTAAAATGTTTATGCAAGTTAATGATGATCATATGATATGCTATGCCGTGTTATTACCATGTTATTACCATGTTAAAACTGTAAATTTTCACCTGACATCTGATACATGACTGTATATTGTGATATTGACATTGTTTATATTATTTCTGTGTATGATCACACTGCAAGTTCCCTGTTAGGATAAAAATCATTATGGGCTGAAATGATAAGCCTGAGTTATTTTATTTATTTATCTATACTTGGGATTGCGGGTTTGAAATGATAGAACCCGTATTTTTACCTTTTAAACTGCGGATTGAAATGATACATATCCATATCACTTGACCTAGGTTAGAAAACTATATACAGACCCGTGGTTATTCTGTAAAGTGCTTTGAATATTTTAAGTATTTTGAAAATATAAAATTATGAAATTTGATTTAAATAGATTTTGAAAGGTTTTAAAATAAATAAATTTTGATTTTTCTATGTGTTAAAAATGTAATTTATGAATGGATTAATTGGATTTTTGAAATATAACTTATGTTTGAAATTTCGAATTTTGACTAAAAATGATATTTAAGTTACATGAATAAAATGGACTTTAATTTTATTTGGAAAATGGTAAATATGATAAATTGATTTATATTTGAATTTAAGTGATTTATTAAAGAATTATTGATTTTCTATAAATTTAAGTGGTTGAATAAATGACTGTTGAAAATGAAATTTTAAAATATAACTTGACTTGAAAATGTGAAATTTGAGTTTTAACTAAAGATGTTAAATTAATTAAATAAACTGGAAGTTTAGTTAAAATTGTGAAAAGGTAATATAAATCTGAAATGTTAAGTTTTAACTTATGAAAGAAACGTATAGGTTTTAATTTATGAAAGAAACGTATAGGTTTTAATTTATGAAAGAAACGTACAGGTTTTAATATACGAAAGAAACGTATAGGTTTTAATTTATGAAAGAAACGTATAGGTTTTAATTAATGAAAGAACGTATGGTGTTTTAATTAATGAAAGAACGTATGGTGTTTTAATTAATGAAAGAACGTATGGTGTTTTAATTAATGAAAGAACGTATGGTGTTCTAATTAATGATAGGAACATGTAAATTCCTAATTAATGAAGAATGGTATAAGTTTTAATTAATGCAAGAACATGTAAAAATTTTAATTAAGAAAGAAACATGTAAAGTTTTAAGTAGTGTGGTATTGATTTAATTAATAAATGTCCATCATTGTAATAGGAATATAAAATTTAAAACGTACATTTGACGCGTAGATTTTAATCAATGTAATGGTGTATTTTAAATTGATTAAAATGATAAATGTTACTTATTGTAATAATAATGTAAGTTAATAAGGTGCTTTTAACTTAACATAAGAATTTCGGTTTAAATTGTATATTACAGTAAGAAAGTTTATTTAACTATAAGGCTATGATAAATTGACATGTTAAAATTTTAAGCTTATCAATACTTTGATTATATACAATGTAAAGTGGAACGTAGTACATTCCGAAAATTCTATGATTCCTTAAGGTAACATTTCCAAAATGCTATGATAATTTAAAGGAATATTTCAAGTTTAATAAATTTAAAGAAATATTCAATGATTTGAAAATTTGGGTTTTATTTGAATGATATAATATTGAATTATTTTTGAAATGGAAATGATACAATTGTGATATTTTTTGAAATGAGTATGATATTTGTGTCTTGAAAGTATAAATTATTTGAAATAAACATCCATGGGTTATAATAACGATTGGTTGTTAAAGAGACCGGGATCGGATATTGTCTTATAGCCGGACAATACCGAAAACCACTTTAACAACTGTGTACGCGGTGGAGATTCCAGAATGAAGTAGGATGGTGGTGACGTTCTCGAGGTATGTTACATGGACCCAACTCCCGTGAGTTGGCATATATGACTAAAACAGGAGCTATACCGGGCTACACAAAGGGTCGCACCCTTTCATCGAGCATGCTCCATCGAAAACTATTCTATTACTGTTGTGATTCGATTCAGTGGCGCCACTTTGATTCGGGGGTATTGTTCGAGGTGGGCGGAAGTTGCTGGCTTGCCGTCACCACCGGTCCGGGAGTGCAAACGGTGTATCCACCCTGGCATTGCCTCGCGTGCCGTGTCATATCCTTATATCGAGCCCACTACGAATTTTGGTTTTAAAGATCCGACCGCGTTAAGGTTCACCATCCCCTTAACGCTAATTTCTATATGATTATACTTTACTGATTAGACACTACCGTATATAGCGTATATTACTACATAGTAAATAGTTTAACGGATCCTTAGAGGATGGGCGGTCCCAAGCATCCTTTAAGTTACTGATGCATTTTGTTACTGTTCACTTGAGTTGATTTACAGTTTATAAGTATTTATGTCCTGACTCGAGGGTTTTGTGTTTTGCTTTACGCTCGGGTCAGATTGATTGAGTTAGCATTCAAGGTTCACCTTCGGAGTTGGAGCTTTCCTTGAAGATCCAGCCTTCTATTTTGTTTCAGTATCAGTGTTTCAGTGATGTATCTTGTTACTCTTCTATTGTATCTCATTTAACTCTGATGTATCTTATATTTTTTTAGTAGCTTCATGAACTACTATCTCTTTTACTTCCGCTGCATTATTATATGTCTGTGTCTGTGATCTGTGATTTTATTTACTGTATATTCTGAGGTTTGCCAAAATTTTATTTACAACGCGGTATTTTGAGCAATTCAATTCCGGCATGAGTGTCTATCTATACACTTACAATGGATGCAAATGGTTGAAAATACCGGGTCGTTACACATATATTTCCTACCCAAAAAGATTTACAAAAATCAGATAAGGAAATGACAAGATATTTTCATTTTGCTTCAGCACTTTTTCAAAACAATTTTTTTGCAACATGTTCATTTCTAGCTACTCATTTTAAACTGAAAGTATTCTTAAAAACAATATAATTTCACTAAAATTCGGTATAAAAGTCTATATGGTTTTTAAATCAACTTTCCAGAAAGCTTAGTGGCATAAAAACGTGATTTACAAATGATGAGCTATGCTTATAAAATTAATAGCGGGTTTCATCTTTTCATACCCATAACTCAAAATATTTTGCTTCTCTTTATTCCCAATAATTCTTCCAAATAGGAAAACTTATATATATATATATATAAATTAAACTATTTCATTTCTTTATGGTTTAAATTCAAATTCAAATTATTTCTAAAATAAATCAACTTCATTTCATCAAAGCTTTTCAAATTCCTAAATCCATAAAATATTTAATTTATTCAAGCCAAAGTCATCTCGAACTATTTAAATAAGATTTCCTCCTTTATTTTGAATTAAAATCTAAGTTATAGTTTATCAATTAAAATTTAGCTTTGAAAAGTTTGTAATTTACATCAAAGTGTCCTTAATAAAATTTCTTGAGTTTTCTACTCAAAAAATAATGTATTTATCAAAAAAATTATTGTATTAAAAAATATTCAAGTACTTAAAAAAATATTCCTTTGAATTTTAATTCAGTACCTTTTAAATTATGATTCCAGAAAACTTTATCATGTTTTTGAAGTGCTTGCCTAGAAACAAATCTTACAACAACTCAACCTAAAAGGGCTTCAAGCCACTTATTATTCATGTATACATTAATCTCCCAAACAAGAATTTAAGTACTTAAAAATATTATAAAACTAGCTCAAACACTCTACATCCTAATTTCCATATATTTTAGCACATTTCTGAAGTGAAAATTTGATTCAAAATCATCGAGAAAAAGCCACACAATAACCAAAATAAGTCAAGGGAGTAAGAATGCACAAGTTGGTCGATGTTCTAGAAAATACAAATTATTTTACATTAATCTCTAAAACCTCCACAAATCATCTTACACTATAACCAAGTTTCTGGTAGTTTTAATTCTTCATGTGGTGCAAAACAAACTTAAAATCATCATATAAATACCCAGTCATATGAAAATATATTGGTAGCTTTCAAAACAGTTTATTGTTTTACCACAATAATACTCACACGCATACACACACACACCCTTACGTTCGTGTGTGTGTGTGTGGTGTGCATAAGTGTGTGGATTGTATGTGTGTTTATATATATTCTTGATTCAAAATGATTTCTAATAATTCAAAATATTATACAATTTTTATATCACATAATTTACTAAAACACCATTCAAAAGTAATTATTATTTTTTTCATATCAAAATGTCTTACATTATTTATTAAACCTTCTTCTATTTTCTTTCAAAGTATAGTTCTAAGTGTTTTCTTTAAAATTATTGTTTTCCTTTCAAAACATTTTTTCCCAAAAATATTACTTAAGATTTTTCCTTAAATTACATACTCCTTCCAAAACAATAACTCTTCATTTTCTAAAATAATTTGCTTGTTTCAAAAATATTTTTCATAACATTCTAATCTCTTCCAAACATCAAATCTTACTTTCCTCAAAATATTATTTCAAACATTGATTTGATATAGCTCAAAATATATTAATTCTCCTTAAAATAATAAATCACTTTTCAAAATTTTGTGTTCATAAGTCTCGTCCTGGAGTTTAGAAATCTCTATCGATATTGTTGATCAGGCATATCGACCAGAATTCTTAAAGAACTCAAAGGATAGATTAATACAGTATTAATTTCAAAAATTCCCTTAAATTTTTACTTGCAGATAAACTTTAAATAATTAAAAAAATTCCTCGGCTATTCAATTAAATATTATTTTATACTACTAAAATATTTTTCAATCACTTTATAAAATGATATCACTATTTCATTAAATTATATGCTTGTTTGAATAAACATATTCATTTTCAAAAATCGTATATGCATTCAATTCAGCAACCATCAAAAATAGCACAAACCATCCATAATATTAAACAAGCAATATATAAAAATATATACATTTTCAAGCAAACAAACAATTGCCTCCATGGAAAACTATCAATCAAAATCTACTATGTGACTCTGATCACTGCTAGATCACTTCATTTACATTCAAGCCACATAGAGCTTTATTCATTATCATTAGTGCCAAAACTACTCATCGAGCTAACAATTTCTACCTTCAAAACCTTCATCAGCTACTTTGTATCTCATACAAAGACATACAGGAAAGGGTGGAAGAAATATATTATATAATATGAAAAATACAAATATGTCCCTAGTTGATTGCTCCAATAATCATCTTGTAATCCTACTATCACTCAGGTATAAACGATAATCTACTGCACACCCACGAGGATGGGGAATCTATTTCACATCTAAAGCCAAGACTTGTGTCTCTTATTCTCTTTATTGTTCTAAACTTGCTTTGATACAAATTATAACGCCCTACCTATATACCCATGCTACTAAAGAGTATTACAAGGTAATAATGTTAGATAATACGGAGAATAAGAAAATATTGGACTATCAAACGTAAGCATTCCCTTAGACTAACAGTGGTGTATATTTCAAAAATCATAAACAAACTCACTCATACATATAGAGTATCGGCACAAAGCAATAAACACATGAATCACCAAGATTGAACAAAACAATATATATAATAAATCACGCAGAGTCATCAACACAGCGATAAGATATAATATAAAATATACACGAGTCCAAGTGAATCTACAAAACAGTTACATAACCACTATCATCAAAAATACGCACAATATGTCCAATATATATATATATATATGTATATGTATATGTATATATCGACAACACATGAACAAACGTAGATACTAATATAAAAACTATATACACATACTCTATCCTCCATCTATGGCCAACGTCCATAAACTAGTCACTTGTCCCTGAACTTAAAATGTCTTAGAGTAACCCGAGTATTATATAAATAACACGCGGTTCGTACTTCATCTAAAATATAGCTGTTAATATCTAATAATAAGTGGCATGGTGAAAATAGAGTATCAAATGGAGTATCACAAGTTGAATGTAAATTTCTTAGGTAAAGAAATGTCAATCAAAACCATGCATCAAAAACATCACCTATAGTAAATAACAGTCCGATAACTCATCGGTTGTCACAAAAACAATATGGGTGAAATAGTGACCATAAAATTAAACTACTATATAAAAACACTATACTCAATAATGTTGTTTGATGTGATTTTTTGTTTGATGATAACAAACATATATCAATATATATGTGTGTTTGTAGTTTGAACTATATACAGAAAGGAAGAAATATTCATATTGAATAATTATACTATTGCACAGAATTTATATAATTCAAACAGTATTTTTTATTCAATATAATATTTTATTTCAACACTTAAACAATACAAAGTTTTTCAGTTCTCTATATATATATATATATATACATACATCAGTTCATACATTTTACTCTTCTCACTACAACACTCAACACTCAGTTTTTTCACTCTGTCTGCACATCTGCATCTATCTGCATTGTCCAGCTCCACTTCTCGTCCTGTCTCCTGTGTACCTGTATAATTAGCAACTACAACAGTAATCTGAAAACAAACAAATTTAAATTGCAAAAATAAAATTTGTTTGTGTCTCAGATACATGGGTTATTGTCATCATCTTTGATTGTGCAATATCTGTGCATATCAGTATTTTTTATCAGGAACAGGCAATTATAAGTGGCTGCAATACACACGTATACATTCGTATACGTGTGCACTGCCACGCCTACTCGTGTGCACAAACTACAACAAAACACAAATTCAACATGAAGCAGTGCAAGCCCTCAAAGATACAACAGTGAAAGAAATTGCATCACAACAACGTGAAACATCAAAATACACAAAATATGGAAACTGCATCAATGCAGTACAGAACATAGTATATATATAGTGATGCATAGCAACTGCATAGCAGCTACAAACACCAAGTGCAACTAGAAACAACAGAAATTGTGCAACATTTTCATAATGCAGTGAAGCATGCTCATGGAACACAGCAACAACAGAGCTATATGAACAAATGCACCACTGTGAAGTAATGTAACAGCAACTACAGTGACAAACTGCAACAAACAAGGAACAAAAATACTGCAACTTCAACTATGGAACAACAGCTCATATGAACAAGTGTACAAAGGCAAAATGAACAAGTGTAGCATCTGTATCAAAACAGTGGAAACAAACTCAAGTGCACGTGAACATGGCAGCAGACCAGTGACAACAGACCCAACAACTAGTGCCAACATGAACATAACAGGTGAAGCATCACCAAAGACTCAACAGTTCACATTGCAGTAATATCATATCACTACAGAGAGTATGGTGATGCAGTCAACAAGGCAACAATGCAGAGAACTGATACAAAGGAATGAAGTGAATGCAAACAACTCGACAATCAAATACACATCTAATCAGGTGATGCAGTCAACATCTATTCAAGGCCAGAATGATTATAAGAGGTTACAATATCAAGTGCAGTGCAAACACAAGTGGAATGCAACAGTGAAGCAAACAACAACACGAAGGCAACATGATCAAAAGTTCAGAGCAGACATAACAGTGACATGCACAGATGTATTCAAGTCCAGCAACATGAACACATGAATGGACAAGGCACAAATCAAGTTGCAGACTCCAAGTTACAAACTCAAGTGCAAACTGAATGTAACAAGCATGAATAAAGTACAGTATCACTCTCATGTATGCAACAGATAATGAAACAAGTTGCACCAGACCAAGTTCAAGTAAAGTGATGGGTGAAGTAATCAGATGAATCACAAAATGAAAGCACAAACCCAAAAAATATATGCATACACACATACAAATGTATATATGCACATATAAAGTAAACTGGTGAAAGACAGTGGCAAGTACAAGGCAGTGAAGAAATCAAGCCGAAATTAAAGAACAAATTAGTATCCTTTGATTAAGTCTTTGTTTAAATCAAAGATTTCTAATTTGGAAAGAAATTTCTGCAGCAATTAACTCGAATTCAAATATGGACAGCATTAACTCAAATGAGGACCGAGACAACAACTACAGCAAGAAATTTTCGAATTAATTAATTCGAATCCAAATATGGTCAGCAATTATTCGCAATTGAATCAAGAAAGGAATACTCCAAAACAAATTCAAGAAAATCAACGACATGAGAAATCAAATCTGACAGTGTTAATTAGGGTTTCAACCCTATAAATACACCCCAAAGAAATCATCATAGACACAGAACAATCGAGTTCAAGTATCAATTTAGAAAAGCAAAAAGAGACAGTACATACCGAATACACAAGCAATGAATTCGATCGAGCGACTGCAAAACTAGCAATAGTCAACCATCAGAGAAGCAGCGAGCTAGGGCAACGAATCACAGATCAATCGAAGAAACCGAAGCCCTAACTGGAACAAAAGGGAACGAAGCCCTAATCAGAACGTGGCCGCCATTTTTTCTCACAAGCAAAAGAAAATGGACCGGGTGAATTAAGATAAAGGGAAGTGACCGCATTTCTTTTGTTTGTTTTTGGGTTAAGTTTTTTTTATATAAAAGCAAGATAATTTAAATTGTTTTAAATTTTGTGCTTGCTTTTGTAATTTGCTTTATTTGTATGTTCTCTTCAAAACAAAACATGAAAAATTATCACCTAGGGTTTAGGTGTTGTCAGATTGTCTAGTTAGAGTTAGTCCAGTTAGCAGGGTTTGCAAGTTTGCAAAACTCTATAGGCGGTAGCAGGGTTTGCAAGTCTGTTAGAGTATTTGTAAGCGGGAAACTGTTTAATTCTAATAGAAATCTGGGAATGCAGCAGTAGGCAGGGGTTGCCGAAGCTGGGTAAATTCTGCGTGTGATTTATTTTTCAGCATATTTATTTCTTCAGTTTGCTTCTGTGTTTAATTCGCAAAAATTTGCTATAACCCTATTCACCCCCCCCTCTAGGGTTAATCTAGATCCTACAAGTGGTATCAGAGCCTGGTATTTTACTTAAACTCTAGAGTCATGAATCCACCAAATAATGCTTTTTCTGAGGGGCAATCTATTGCTAGGCCACCCATGTTTAATGGGAATGATTATGCTTATTGGAAAGTTAGAATGAGTATTTATCTTAGTTCTGTCGATTATGATGTTTGGGATATTATTGAAACTGGCTATAAATCTCCCACTATAGTTGTTGGTGATACTGAGATTCCTAAACCTAAGGATAGGTGGGATGCTAACGATAAGAAATTAAAAACTACAAATGCCAAGGCAATGAACGCTTTGATCTGTGCTCTTGATAAAAATGAATTTAATAGAATTTCTCATTGTACAACAGCACAGGAAATTTGGCACACTCTGGAGGTGACACACGAAGGAACTTCTCAAGTCAAGGAGTCACGACTAGCTCTATTCAGCAATGAATACGAAAACTTTGTGATGGAAAAGGGCGAGAGCATAAAGGATATGTTTGGACGGTTTTCAACCTTGGTGTACAATGCTAGAGCGCTTGGGAAGGTCTTCACTGAAGTAGAGCTTGTACGGAAGATACTGCGAGTCTTACCAATGAACTTTGAGGCAAAAGTCACTGCAATACAAGAATCGAAAGATCTGAGTAAACTAAGCATGGAGGAGTTGATCGGAAACTTGATGACATATGAGCTTGAGCTAAAGGCAAAAGAGGAACGTAACAACTCCGAATCAAAAAAGAAGACGATTGCCTTAAAAAGCAAAGAAGAAAGCGGTGAAGAAGAAGAAGATCCAATTGAAGAGCTTGCGATGGCAGTCAATAATCTTAGAAAATGGTCAAAATTCAGGCCACGCAAGAAGAAAACAAGTGGTAATAAGTCAAATGATTCTGATGATTCCGATAATGAATTGACATGCTTTAACTGCAAAAAGCCTGGCCACTTCAAACAAAAATGTACACTTCTCAAAAACAACAAAGGAAAGAAAAAGAAGAAGAAGGCCTTTGCAGCAACTTGGGATGATGAAGAAGGAGAAGAAGTTTCGGATAATAGCTCAGAAGAGGCTAACTTGTGCCTTATGGCAAAATCAGATTCAGAAACAAGTTCAGAGGAATCCAGTGAGGTACGTGACTATTCTTATAAAGAACTTGTTTTGATGTGTTATGATCTTACTAATACAATTGATACTCTTGAAACTAAGATTGAAAAATTGAAGTCTGACAGGAGAGAACTTGTTCATGAGAATACTAGGTTAGAAACTGAACCTGAGAATATTCAAAACCTAGACTGTAAAAAATGTAAAACTTTAGATTCAGAAATATCAAGACTTAAGAATAGCTTCGATAATCTTGAAAAAGAAAACTCAAGTCTTAAGGAAATCATTGACACGAGAAAAAAAGATTTTATAAATAGATGCACCACACTTGTAACTGAAAACACAACACTAAAAACCAAAGTCCAAAATCTTGAGAAATCTCTGAATAACTTTTCAAGAGGAGAAAAATCGTTTAACATGTTGTTGGGAAATCAACTCTTTGCTAATAATAGAAAAGGACTAGGTTTTGGGAAAACACAGGTTGATGATCATGCAAAAGGTAAGAGTGTCTTTGTTAGAAGTGAAATTGGACATCGTGTTGAAAATTGTAGTCATAGGAACAAGAACACAAAATTTATACAAGTTTGGGTTCCTAAGAATTCTACAAACAAATTTCATGTCTATAGGAACAAAAATAAAAGGACAAAACAAGTTTGGGTTCCAAAGGGATTGTTTGTTCACAATGCTTCAGTTACTAATATCATTGGACCTAAGAGTTTCTCTAGGTCATCCTCCTCTCTCTTTATGTAGGTCTGTTGGAGGGCTAAGGAGCAACAAGAATGGTTTCTAGATTCAGGTTGTTCTAGACATATGACAGGTGATAAATCTAAGTTCCTTAGCCTAGAGAAGTTTAGAGGTGGAAATGTGATCATGGGAGACAATAGCAAGTGTAAGATTATTGGGAAAGGTGAAGTAAGTAATGGTACTTTTTCCTTGACTAATGTTTTATACGTTGATAATTTGCATCACAATCTCATTTCTATTAGCCAACTCTGTGACAAAGGTATGAATGTGGTTTTTGATAGTGATACTTGCAAAATCATTGATAAAACTTCTAATAACATTGTTTTTATGGGCAAAAGAAAAGGAAATGTTTACTCACTTTCGTTTGACAATTTAAATCTTTCCAGATGTTTGGTAGCCACTGACGAAGAGGCATCTTTATGGCATAGGAGACTTGGACATGCTAGCATGAGTCTCTTAAGAAATCTTGAAACGAAAGATTTAGTCAGAGGGTTACCACATCAGAAATTTAAAGATAACAAAGTGTGTAAAGCATGTTCCTTGGGCAAGCTTAGTCGATCATCATTTCGCCCTAAAAATATTGTTAGCACATCAAGGGTCCTCGAATTAATTCATATGGACTTATTTGGACCAAATGAAATTGCAAGTTTGAATGGAAAACGTTATTGTTATGTATTGGTTGACGATTACTCTAGATTTACATGGGTTTATTTCTTAGCCAAAAAATCTGAATCTTTTGATTATTTTTCAAAATTTGCTAAACTTGTTCAAAATGAAAAAGGAGTTTCAATTAAAATTTTGAGAAGTGATCATGGAGGCGAATTTGAAAATTCGGAATTTGAAAACTTTTGTGAAGAAAATGGTTTAAAACATGAATTTTCTGCTCCACGAACACCTCAACAAAATGGGGTGGTCGAAAGGAAAAATCGTACATTGCAAGAATTGGCTAGATCCATGTTGAGTGAGTATAAACTACCTCTAACTTTTTGGGCAGAGGCGGTGAATACTTCGTGCTATGTAATGAATAGAGTAATGATTAGACCAATACTAGGAAAAACGGCTTATGAAGTATGGCATGAAAGGAAACCTAACATCTCTTACTTTCGTGTTTTTGGATGCCCTTGTTTTATTCTTAACACAGGTGATCAACTTGGAAAATTTGAATCTAAGGCCGATGAGGGAATTTTCATGGGCTATTCAACAAGGAGCAAGGCTTACAGGATATACAACAAACGAACAAAGACAATTGTTGAATCAGTCAATGTGAAATTTGATGAATCTGATCTGGAAAGGACGACTGAAAAATCAGGTGATGATGGGGTAGATCATGAAGGCATTAAAGAAGGGACATCTACTGAGAAAGATGGAAGTAGGACTGTTGATGCTGATAGATTGAAATTCAAATCCAATCATCCTCCTGAATTGGTTATAGGAGATCCTACGGAAGGTATACGCACTCGCTCTGCATTTGATAAAAATTTGTGTGCGTTTTGTTGTCATAGTGGTTTTATTTCTGAAATAGAACGTGATTCTGTTGAAATGGCTCTTAATGATGAAAGTTGGGTTTTAGCAATGCAAGATGAACTTAATCAATTTGAGAGAAATAAAGTTTGGAAATTAGTTCCTAGGCCTAATGACTATCCAATTGTAGGAACTAAATGGGTGTTCAAAAACAAACTTGATGAATCAGGAAATGTAATTAGAAACAAAGCTAGGTTGGTCGCAAAAGGATATAACCAAATAGAAGGCATAGATTTTGATGAGACATTTGCACCAGTTGCTAGGTTAGAAGTTATTAGGATTTTGCTCAGCTTTGCTTGTTATAAAGGTTTCAAACTTAAACAAATGGATGTAAAAAGTGCATTTCTAAATGGTGATCTGAAAGAAGAAGTTTTTGTTGAACAACCCCCCGGATTTGAAAATAATGTTTTTCCAAATCATGTGTATAAACTTGAAAAAGCATTATATGGTCTTAAGCAAGCTCCTAGAGCTTGGTATGACTGCCTTTGTACATATCTTTTGGAAAATGGCTTTAAAAAGGGGAGTGCTGACACGACACTGTTTCTATTACATAAAGGAAGTGATTTTTTGATTGTTTAGATTTATGTAGATGATATCATTTATGGTGCTACTAATGAAATCTTGTGCGAGAAATTTGAACAAGTCATGCAGGCTAAATTCGAGATGAGCTTGGTTGGAGAACTGAAATATTTTCTTGGATTTCAAATCAAGCAAAGCAGTGATGGCATTTTTATTTCGCAATCCAAGTATGTGTTGGAACTGTTGAAGAAATTTGGAGTTGAGAACTCTAAACCATTGAGAACTCCTATGAGCCCATCAACAAAGTTGGACAAAGACGAGAAAGGAAGTGCTGTTGATCAGAAAAAATATCGAGGGATAATTGGTTCACTTCTCTATCTTACTGCTTCTAGACCTGATATTATGTTTTCTGTATGTTTGTGTGCACGTTTTCAATCTAATCCTAAAGAATCTCATTTGAAAGCCACTAAACGAATTTTGAGATATCTTTCACACACACACAAATTTGGATTATGGTACCCTTCTTGTGAAAACTTTGATTTAGTTGGTTATTCTGATGCTGATTATGCTGGTTCATTGGTTGACAGGAAAAGCACCAGTGGGACATGTTTCATGCTAGGACATTCATTAGTTTCATGGTCAAGTCGAAAACAGAATTGTGTTGCATTATCCACCACTGAAGCAGAATATATTGCTTTAGGAAGTTGCTGTGCTCAAATCTTATGGATGATGCAAACTCTTTCTGATTTTGGCTTAGTTTATAAACAAGTTCCATTAAAATGTGACAGTAAAAGTGCAATAGACTTATCAAATAATCTTGTTCATCATTCACGCATAAAACACATTGATGTGAGACACCACTTTCTTAGAGATCACATTGCTAAGGAAGACATTTGCATTGAATATATTTCAACTGAGGCTCAACTTGCTGATATTTTTACAAAACCCCTCCCTGAAGACAGATTTTCTAGATTACGTTTGGATTTGGGGATTATAGAAATTGACTAACCATTTTTTTCATTGTTAGGTAGAAATATTCTTGGATATATACTTTCAACTTCAATTTCTAGGATTCAAACAAGTTTTGGATATTTTCAAAAGATTGATTCGAATATGGTATTCAGTACTGGATATTACATAATATAATTAACTTGGTAACTTATTCCACGATCATTTCTATTTCTACCATCTTTCTATCATTCATAATGGTTTGATAAAATAAGAAGAGTGAATTATTTTTAAATTAAAAAAAAAAAAAAATTTAATAATAAATAATAAATCTCATGTATCCATTCTCATTTAAAAGTCCTTATGGTTATGCATGGATGGAACATATGAGAGAATTATTTTTATCATTACTTCATTCTCATTTAAAAGTCCTTATGGTTATGCATGGATGGAGTATGGTAACTAAGTATTCTGGTCTCGCTTAATAGTCTGGATGCTTAGACTAATAGGTAACTGCTAATCCCATTTAAAAGTCCTTATGGTTATGAGTGGTTAGTAAGTACTTATTTTTTTGTTTTTGTGCTTAAATGTCAAATTAATGTTAAAATATCTCTCTTCTTATTAAAACCGATCATCGATCCATCCTCTACAATATGGAAGTTTTTTTATCTCGTTATGATATATTATTTTTTGTTCCTACTGCTCCATTGTTTTTTGTCAGTCTTTTGATAATGACAAAAGGGGGAGAAGAACAAGATTTTGATGAGGAAGTAAATATTTTTTGGAATATTTCAACAAATTTGGTTAAATATCGTTAGTTAATTTTCTTTAGTTCTTTTATTCCTTTGTAAATTTTGTTAACTTCTAAATAGGGAGAGGTCTTGGTTGTAGGGGGAGCATTCAAATAGGGGGAGCTAAATTTTTTTTTTGTTTGTTCAAACACATGTATTAGCATTTCAAAATCTTTAATATATATGTTTATCATCATCAAAAGGGGGAGATTGTTTGATGTGATTTTTTGTTTGATGATAACAGACATATATCAATATATATGTGTGTTTGTAGTTTGAACTATATACAGAAAGGAAGAAATATTCATATTGAATAATTATACTATTGCACAGAATTTATATAATTCAAACAGTATTTTTTATTCAATATAATATTTTATTTCAACACTTAAACAATACAAAGTTTTTCAGTTCTCTATATATATATATATATATATATATATACATACATCAGTTCATACATTTTACTCTTCTCACTACAACACTCAACACTCAGTTTTTTCACTCTGTCTGCACATCTGCATCTATCTGCATTGTCCAGCTCCACTTCTCGTCCTGTCTCCTGTGTACCTGTATAATTAGCAACTACAACAGTAATCTGAAAACAAACAAATTTAAATTGCAAAAATAAAATTTGTTTGTGTCTCAGATACATGGGTTATTGTCATCATCTTTGATTGTGCAATATCTGTGCATATCAGTATTTTTTATCAGGAACAGGCAATTATAAGTGGCTGCAATACACACGTATACATTCGTATACGTGTGCACTGCCACGCCTACTCGTGTGCACAAACTACAACAAAACACAAATTCAACATGAAGCAGTGCAAGCCCTCAAAGATACAACAGTGAAAGAAATTGCATCACAACAGCGTGAAACATCAAAATACACAAAATATGGAAACTGCATCAATGCAGTACAGAACATAGTATATATATATAGTGATGCATAGCAACTGCATAGCAGCTACAAACACCAAGTGCAACTAGAAACAACAGAAATTGTGCAACATTTTCATAATGCAGTGAAGCATGCTCATGGAACACAGCAACAACAGAGCTATATGAACAAATGCACCACTGTGAAGTAATGTAACAGCAACTACAGTGACAAACTGCAACAAACAAGGAACAAAAATACTGCAACTTCAACTATGGAACAACAGCTCATATGAACAAGTGTACAAAGGCAAAATGAACAAGTGTAGCATCTGTATCAAAACAGTGGAAACAAACTCAAGTGCACGTGAACATGGCAGCAGACCAGTGACAACAGACCCAACAACTAGTGCCAACATGAACATAACAGGTGAAGCATCACCAAAGACTCAACAGTTCACATTGCAGTAATATCATATCACTACAGAGAGTATGGTGATGCAGTCAACAAGGCAACAATGCAGAGAACTGATACAAAGGAATGAAGTGAATGCAAACAACTCGACAATCAAATACACATCTAATCAGGTGATGCAGTCAACATCTATTCAAGGCCAGAATGATTATAAGAGGTTACAATATCAAGTGCAGTGCAAACACAAGTGGAATGCAACAGTGAAGCAAACAACAACACGAAGGCAACATGATCAAAAGTTCAGAGCAGACATAACAGTGACATGCACAGATGTATTCAAGTCCAGCAACATGAACACATGAATGGACAAGGCACAAATCAAGTTGCAGACTCCAAGTTACAAACTCAAGTGCAAACTGAATGTAACAAGCATGAATAAAGTACAGTATCACTCTCATGTATGCAACAGATAATGAAACAAGTTGCACCAGACCAAGTTCAAGTAAAGTGATGGGTGAAGTAATCAGATGAATCACAAAATGAAAGCACAAACCCAAAAAATATATGCATACACACATACAAATGTATATATGCACATATAAAGTAAACTGGTGAAAGACAGTGGCAAGTACAAGGCAGTGAAGAAATCAAGCCGAAATTAAAGAACAAATTAGTATCCTTTGATTAAGTCTTTGTTTAAATCAAAGATTTCTAATTTGGAAAGAAATTTCTGCAGCAATTAACTCGAATTCAAATATGGACAGCATTAACTCAAATGAGGACCGAGACAACAACTACAGCAAGAAATTTTCGAATTAATTAATTCGAATCCAAATATGGTCAGCAATTATTCGCAATTGAATCAAGAAAGGAATACTCCAAAACAAATTCAAGAAAATCAACGACATGAGAAATCAAATCTGACAGTGTTAATTAGGGTTTCAACCCTATAAATACACCCCAAAGAAATCATCATAGACACAGAACAATCGAGTTCAAGTATCAATTTAGAAAAGCAAAAAGAGACAGTACATACCGAATACACAAGCAATGAATTCGATCGAGCGACTGCAAAACTAGCAATAGTCAACCATCAGAGAAGCAGCGAGCTAGGGCAACGAATCACAGATCAATCGAAGAAACCGAAGCCCTAACTGGAACAAAAGGGAACGAAGCCCTAATCAGAACGTGGCCGCCATTTTTTCTCACAAGCAAAAGAAAATGGACCGGGTGAATTAAGATAAAGGGAAGTGACCGCATTTCTTTTGTTTGTTTTTGGGTTAAGTTTTTTTTATATAAAAGCAAGATAATTTAAATTGTTTTAAATTTTGTGCTTGCTTTTGTAATTTGCTTTATTTGTATGTTCTCTTCAAAACAAAACATGAAAAATTATCACCTAGGGTTTAGGTGTTGTCAGATTGTCTAGTTAGAGTTAGTCCAGTTAGCAGGGTTTGCAAGTTTGCAAAACTCTATAGGCGGTAGCAGGGTTTGCAAGTCTGTTAGAGTATTTGTAAGCGGGAAACTGTTTAATTCTAATAGAAATCTGGGAATGCAGCAGTAGGCAGGGGTTGCCGAAGCTGGGTAAATTCTGTGTGTGATTTATTTTTCAGCATATTTATTTCTTCAGTTTGCTTCTGTGTTTAATTCGCAAAAATTTGCTATAACCCTATTCACCCCCCCCCCCCCCTCTAGGGTTAATCTAGATCCTACAAATGTATATCTCGACTACTAATCCAGATTAAAGACTATACTCTCGATTGTGTAGTTGTAAGAGATTTTGTACAGCATAGCATGCAGACTCAAACTATATAACACAAATATAATATAACTCACCAATAAAAATAGTGAACACTCTTAGCTGATTGGCGTTGAAAGATACATACACCATAGATTAATATATCTCTCAACCGAAGGTTATAATAAAAAATGACAGATGAACACATCGCTGGTCTCTAATGTTATAGGGAGACAACATGTAGCTGTTTAAGGTTAGGCTGCCTTAAATGACAAACTAACACGATGCAACTACCTGGAATATTGGACACTGCGTATTTAAATATTTGAATTATTTAAATATTTGAAACCTGGATTAAATGATATTAAAGTGATTTAATAACCATGTTAGCTCCCTTTTAAATGATAACTAATGTTGGTAAACTTATTTTAGAAAAATATTTATGAAAATAAATATTTGAAGAAATATTGATAATGTGGATGAAAATCGTTTTATCGATAAACCATTTTACTCGTCAGAAGTCGTTCAAACTTTTTTACATATACAGTTTTTCTTAGAAATCATCAATATGAAATAAAAATATTTGACCATTTATGGCAAAAGAAAATTTATGATGTCATAGGTGATGTCATGAGAAGATATTTTGAAAATGAGCTTTTATTGAAATTCTTAAGTGTTAAGTAAAAGATAATAAGGTGTAAAGTAAAAGGAGCATGCAAGGCATATGCGGAGGGGTCTTGGCCATGTAAAGGAGTGGTCTAGGGTTATTAAACACTTCATTATCTCCAAATCTTCAAAGGTAATAAAAATAACAAAAATGGTGGAAGTGGTTAGCACTAATCCACTTCTATCTTCATTAATCTTTCTCTAATTAGTTCAAGACATTTTCAAATTCCATTAAACTTCCAAAAACATCTTAAAACACTTTAGTAAGCATGGATCTAAAGTTAAACTAGAAGAAAAGTGAAGAGTATGGGATTTCTTATTGGGCCCTGAGCATCAAAGTGGAGCGAGGAGCTTACTTTGTGGTATTAGAGCTAAAGGTTATATCTTTAGGCTTTTTGTGATGGTAGGAAGTGGATCTTTCATTCTCCCGTCTTCAATCTTTTTATAGGCATGCATTTGAGTGAGTTATCTCTTTATCTTATATTATATATTATGTGTGTGTATGTGCATGCAAATATAAGTGACATTAACTAAGTAAATTTATAAACTTTGGACCCCTCTTGCTTTTGATAGCAAATGACAACTTCACATTTTATAACATCACTTTTTTTACACTCTTAAACATGTAATATGGCCTTTACTTAATGTTTAAATGGTTGTTTATACTATGTGTTGTATTGAAGTATGTTTGAAGCGAGAATAGTCGTTATAAGTGCACTTCGATATCCCTTAATTTTAACTTGTGTGAATTGAAGATATATGAACTTAACTTGGGATAATTTGAATTATTTGTTATATATATATATATTTTTTGGTGTATGGGACAGTAAATAAATGGTTTGAAAAGTTATATAAATTGTGAACCAAAGTTGTGAAAGTTAGAAACAAAAAGTCGTTATAGATGCACTTTGAAAATGCCTTGAATATGCCATGTGTTCGGCGATTTTAAAGTTAACTTTGAGAAACATCCTAGGGGTTTTACTAAATATTTATAAGTACCATAAGCATACTTATTACTGGAAAAGAATTGGAGTTTTAAATGTTAGAACCATATATATATATATATATATATATATATATATATATATGATGTTTTGATGATAACAACCATACAACAATGCTACTAATATGTTTATTAAGTTATTTCAGGCCAAAATGATGGTAGAAAAGATGAAAAATAAATTAGCTAAAAATATGTGAAGATGAGAGTCAAAGCCGGGTGGGCTGACTCATGAGCATACGCTTTAACCACAGAACTAAGTAAGCTTTTGGAAATTATGCTTATGCAGTCGACTGAAATCTTTGCTCAGTCGACCGAACTATCCAAAGTTGACTAACTTATAAAAATGACCTACTGAATCAAGCCCGAAGTTTTGGACCAAATTGGTCAATTTCAGTTGACTGAATTTGGTTCTCAATCGGCAAAGCTAGTACAAAATAGCTCTTTTTTTGAATTGGTGTCTTTGTGTCTCTTTGCTCCAAAATATGCATCTCTTCGCTCCTGCAGCCACTTCTCTTCATCAATGGCGAATTTGGAAGGTTGCTCTACATTGGCATCCCTACAACAACTATATAATGCCTAAACATTCTCGAATCACTACAAGTTGAAACACAAATGTAACGACCCAGTATTTTAATTAATTTAAATTTGAATATTTAATTAATTTTAAATATTAATAAGTGAAATTTATAAGTCGAATAAATTTTATTTCGAATAATTGGATTTAATTGGATAATTAAATGGATAATTTAATATGTTAAATTATGGAAATAATTGAAAATTGAGTTAAATATGATTGAAAATGATTTGTAAAATTTTATTTTATCATATTGAAGTTAGAACGATATTTTAGAACTTTTAAAATCGAATTAAAAGTTTATTTGTGAAAATTGAATATTTTAATATTTAATCGACTAGTGAAATTAGCCAATTTTTGAACAGTCTCAGAATTGTACGAAACCAGTTCCATTGGATCCGTAATAGTTAGTTATTACCGGATTTCAATTTTCGTGTCAATCGGAGTTATCGTTTGATCGTGGCAGCTCGAAACGCATCGAATTGTTTTTTTATATTAATTTGGCGAGTTAAAATAGCCATTTTTCAAAAACTCTCGGATTTCGACGAAACCAGTTTCATCGGATCCGTAATGTGATATTATTGTAAGGTTTCAAATTTCGTGTCAATTGGATTTACCGTTTGTCCGGTACAAATTAAAACGCCTAGAAAATCGTTTAAATCGGTTTAATTTAAATTGAACGTTTATAGCCATAACTCGCACAGATGTCCGAATTAGCTTCCGAAACCTATTCCATTGTGTCCGAAACGCGGGGTAAACCCTAGAAACGCTGGTTACGGCGCATGAATCGGAGTTCGGAATTCCCGGATGAATAGTGTTCGAAAATTCTCTATAAATAGCCAACCTCTCACAAAAAAAAAACCCTAACCCTAATCTATTCACAGCCGCCGCTTATCAATGGATGGCCAGAAACATTCGATCTTCCCCCTTGTTTATCTCCTCATCCATCGACAATTACCAAAAACTTTCAACTAGAAAAATGAAGAGGGCATCAAGATCTACAAGTTCAACGGTGGAGATCGTGTTTGGAGCTAGGGATCAACGGCAAAATGGAGATGAAGTCAACATGTTGTGTGCGCGTTTCCCAAGGAGGGAGGAGGCCGAGTTGGCCTATGCTCTGGCTGAGCATGGTGGTTGGGTCGGCCTTCAATGTGGTGTGCCTCGATCAACCTGGAGCTCCTTGTTGATGGCTCGAATTCAAACCCTAGTTCTATGTAAATGGGTTCTTGTGTGCGGCTATGGAGAACGAGAGGGAGATGGAGGATATGCACGGTGATGATGGGGGGGCAGTGGATCCTACGGCCCAGATTCTCTTAGGTTTAAAATTAGTTAATTAAAGTTGTAAATTAGTTATTAAAATTGTGTAAAACTTCATAAATTCATAACTTTTTCATATGAGGTCGAAAACGCGCGAAACCAGTTGCGTTGGAATCGTATGGACGAGCACTACGCGATGGAATTGGATTGGAGTCGTTTGGAGTTAGTGAGAATTTCGGGTAAAATTAAACGCACGTTTAATTTTATTCGAAATAAATCGCTAAAACGAAATTGAAATCAAGGTGAGAACTTCTCACTCAATCGAATCGGTTTCGATTTTATTTTAAATAGTTAGATTTAAAATATTTGAATGCATGTTTGAATGATGATTGTTATCTATTGATTGTTAAAATAGACATTATACGCCATTAGTAAGCGGATGTTATTTATTAAAAACATATACCGCGAATATTTCATAAACAGTGAAATTGGTATTATATATATATAATAGCAATATATATATATATATATTGGCATATGTATATATTGGAGTTATTGATTTCCTGCATTTGTATAGCGGATGAGACCCTATTGCGCCGTCTATTAAGCGGATAATATTTTAAATCCCATATACCGCGATAATTCCGTACTGGAGCGGAATTGGTATTGTGCTAATGTTTGTGGATGCAGGAAAACAGGTTGGAGGGATCCAACTGGATTCCTCAACAGTATTTATTTGATTTTGAATATTTTGATATTTGATTGATTATCATATCGATATATGATATCGTTGTAGTCGTGATTGACTATTTGGTGTGTAGCATCATTGAACCAAATTTTGGGATTTTAAAATGATTTTAAAGTGATTTTTTTAAAGTATACGTTTATAAAATATTTTTGGAATTGATCCATTTTAAATAAATAAACGTATAATTTTTAATGTTATAAAAATTATGATTTTTGAGAAATATAGTTAAATTTTGATTTTTGAAAATATGGAGTTAATGATTTTATAAAATAGTTTAATCGGGATTTTAGAAATTATTGTGAAAAGTTTAAATATAGGATTTATGAAAATTAATTATTTTATAAATCAAAATGATGAAATTATAAAGGAGTTTAAAGATGTTTTAAAAGAATAATATAAATTGATTTATATAAGAGATTTATAAATGGATATTTATAAATTGAAATATTGAAATTATAAAACGAGGTTTTATAAGTGTTTGAATGAAGTGAAAATGGATTGCAGGAGTGAATGGAATTTATAAAATTATAAATGGTGAAGTTATAAATGAAATTTATAAATAGTAAGATTTATAAATTTTGTGAAGTTATTAAAGAATATATTTGGATAAATAATTGAATCATATAAGTTATAAGATTTATAATTATGAAGTTTAAAAGAACGATTTTGTAAAATAATCGTTTTATAAGCATTTAACTTATAATATGAACTTTTGGTTTATAATTGAGTTATAAATCGAATAGGTTAATAAAGGAGATGTATAAAAAGGAAGTAGTTATAAAACAAATAAGAAATGGAATTTATAAACGTTGTTTTATAAATTCGCAAACGACTTATTTTGATAAGTAAATTGTTGAAACCTATTAATGGAGTTATATTCACGTTTTTGACTGTGAATAATCCTTTAAAATGGAATGTATAGAAATGATGAAATTTGTTAACGTAGTATATTCACGTTTTTGAATAGTGAATAATATGTTAAAGAAAATGTTTAGATTTGATGTTTTAAATAGAAAATTAAAACGATCTAACGATGTTTTAAAAAAAAAATGTGTTGAGATTCGAAACCATAGATTTCAACATTGATTGTTGAAATAGACGTTTCCGAGAAATAGAAGGAAATGGTGGACTATAACACTGTTGTTATAGTAAATGATTTTCGAAAGGAAATGCTTTGTATAGTATTGGGATTTATATATCTATTTTAATTTGAATCCCTATACTAGTGATTTTGGGACGTCGTAACGATGTTTTACGCAACATTCGTTTTGGCCCAAATAAATATGTTTATGAGAATGATTTCCTTAAAGAAAGAAATATATACTTAATTTCGATTTAAGTATATTGAATATTTTCCAAGTGTTGAAAATAAATGGATTTGTGAATTACTTATTAATAAATAAGTATGGAAATGTTTTCCAATATAAAGTGAATATTTTGAGAATTTATCTTTTTGAAGATAAATTGAAATGAATAATTGAAATCGTATATTCATAGATATTTTGAAATATAAATTCACTATGGAATTTATAAAAGAAAGGGGAACTTGTTTAAAAATAAATATTGATTTATTTTTGAAGTATTGAAATTATATATCTTGTAAAGATATTTTGTGAAATAAATAATTTGGAAAATTATTTGGAATCTGGTGATGTTTGCATATCCATTGATAGTTCAATAACCGACTATCAATATTTCCCTTTGAATGGGTATTTGATGTGATTTGTTTGAATTTGAATGCCACACTTATTTTTGAATAAGCGCTCACTATTCGGGTTAACCGGGAAAGGACCATGGGGTCGTATAACCCATTCCGAATATGTGATACGTCGTTATAAATTGCATTTGAAGATCGGTGTTGAAGATCGGGTATTTGCGAGAGCGATAGGATGACCTGTCGATTGACTCTGCACCGAGTTGCTCTGGTATTGAGTTCTCCATATGTGATGGGAAATCCGATCAGGATTGTGGATATCCGGATTGCAAGGACTTCTTTGTAAGTGCCTTCGGTTCTGCTCGAGCCCGGAACAGACTTGTATGGATTGTATGTCTGACGTTACAAATTGAGATATAAAGCAGATTTCTTTCAAATATATTTCTGTTGGTGGCGGAGAATTTATTCTTTTAGCTTAACACCCTTCTCTGAGACGTATGAGCTCAGAGGTTATGTAGTTGAATGTTATTAGCGATATATTCCCAATTTGGTAATGTGACATGCTGAGTGTTGCTGTAAATGATCATTGTGTTGATTATTTGTGATAGGATCGTTTATTTGATCGTCTATCCTGGTGATCATTTCTATGATCATTTGTTGACCCAAAGCATGGCTTTTGTATAAAGTGTGTTTTTGTGGACGTGACTTCGTCGAGCCTCACACCTCGGGAATGGTCAAAACAGGAAAGATGCAGCAAGGTTATGAGGGGTAGCGCCCTTTAGGATATGTGCATTTCCTTCTGGAAAAGGGTGGTATCATGGTATGGAGCCCAGATACTTACTCATGTTGAAAACACTTTATGATTGTGTGAATTGATTACGAGCGCTCGGTTGAAAGGTCCCAAAGGACCGGGGGATGGCATATTCGGTCAGTTGTTACTCAGTTAGGGGTAACCCGGCCTTGTGTTGGTAGAGATCCGGTTTGGTTCTCGGGGATGTCCATCCAGAGGCATTCTCATGTGGCAATGGGAAGTTCCTTGGCCTGATCATTCGTTAGAAATCCAAAGAAACAATACGAGACTTGTACGGTTTTAGTTGTAGAACCTTCCATTTAATATGGTAGCTATAGTAAGCATACTATAATGGTACCTATGCTGGCTAAGATTTATATTCTACTTTCGAAATGAATTTTTCTCTACACTATGCACTAGTAATAATATCAAAATTGGTTTCTTTTTAATGCGTATCAAGCATCTTTGACTATCATAAGAAGAAATCTCCTCTAAGTCTGCGTTTGCATTGTGTGTGTGGCGGGAGGTCTTATGGTAGTTTCATTTTTTAAAAGCATTGCGAATTGACTTTAAAAATATTCCTCTATTTTGATTTTAAAGATAAATAAACTGTTTTGAGTTCTCACACCAGTCACATGACTGACTCGGAGTTTATTGTTTTCCTTCCTAAACTCTGGGTGCCCACCAATTTCCACACGGGCAGTCAAGAGTTAAGGTTTATCAGGATATTCTGGAATTGCTGGAGGCAAGCTGGATGGCATGGCGTATTACTAGTATATAGTATTTCTTTTTCCGCTGCACTGTTTGTTGTTGTTGTTGTACACTCTGATGATATGATGTAATGTATAAAATGTAATAACTGATATAGTTCTATGTTTAAAGATTATTCATTTATTTATTATATGTTGTTCCGCTGCGAATTGTGAGATTCTGATGTTGTTTTGTTGTTCTGATGTTTTTCTGTTCCGTTCTATTTTCTATTTTCTTTCCTCTCCATTCTCTATCTTTTCTCTCTCTTCTCTTCTGTCTTTTTCTTTTTCTTAAACCCTCAGTGTTCGGTTTTCCGTCGTTCGATTTCTCGGCAGTCGATAAAGTGAGTATCGATGTTGAATTTTCGAAAGACGAAGAATCGGGTCCTTACAGTTGGTATCAGAGCATATGGTTAAGCGACAACCATGGTTCTGTTGGGTATTACTCATTAGAGATAGAGTCAGTAGTACTCTAGAATGAGTTTGAGAGTAATAATAGCTATGAGAGCGTATTTGTTAGTGAATATAAATTGTTTTATATTGTGATGATTGGTTTGTTGAGTGGTATATGGATTCTGGTTAATACGAGTAATTAACGTTGTTGATAGGGATCTCTAAACACTTGTACAGAACAATTCGACACAATATTGTTTTAAATTTGGTAAATGAAATAATTTTACCTTGATTATATTTTGTATATAAAGAAATAATTTTTCAGAATTATTAAAGTGTATATAAGTTGATTGTTTAGATGTTTGAATAATGTAAATAAAAGAAAAATTGTATAAGCAAAAGAATTATAAGAATTGAATTATAATTAATGTGATTTACAATTGTGAAATAAACTTATACATATGAGAAGTGAAACTATATGAATATATTTATGAATATGAGTTATAAATAAAAATGAATTTAAAGTTAAAATGAAGTATAACTTAAGAGATGTTGAATGAAGTTGATATTGGTATCAAAATAAATTAATAAAGTTAAGTGATGGAAGTGAACTTAAAGTTATATAAATGAAATTCAACTTTTGTAATTGAATTGAATGAATGGTGTAACGACCCAGAATTTTTAGAAATTAAAATTTGAATATTTAATTAATTTTAAATATAAATAAGTGAATTTATAAGTCAAATAAATTTTTATTTGAATTATTGGATTTAATTGAATAATTAAATCGATAATTTAATACGTTAAATTATGGAAATAATTGAAAATTGAGTTAAATATGATTGAAAATGATTTGTAAATTGTTATTTTATCATATGGGGGTTAGAACGATATTTTAGAACTTTTAAAATCGAATTAAAAGTTAATTTGTGAAAATTGAATATTTTAATATTAAAATCGACTAGTGAAAATAGTCAATTTTTGAACAGTCTCAGAATGGAACGAAACCAGTTCCATTGGATCCGTAATAGTTAGTTATTACCGGATTTCAAATTTCGTGTCAATCGGAGTTATCGTTTGATCGTGGCAGCTCGAAACACATCGATTTATTTTTAATTTAAATTTGGCGAGTAAAAATAGCCATTTTTCAAAAAGTCTTGGATTTCGACGAAACCAGTTTCATCGGATCCGTAATGTGATATTATTGTAAGGTTTCAAATTTCAAGTCAATTGGATTTACCGTTTGTCCGGTACAAATTAAAACGCCTAGAAATCGACTCAAATCGGTTTAATTTAAATTGAGCGTTTACAGCCATAACTCACACAGATGTCCGAATTAGCTTCCGAAACCTGTTCCATTGTGTCCGAAACGCGGGATAAACCCTAGAAACGTCAGTTACCGCGCGTAAATCGGATTCCGGAAAACCTGGATGAATAGTGTTCGAAAATTTCTATAAATAGGCATCAAAATTCACAAAAATAAAAGAAAATGACTAGGGTTTTCTCAAACGTTCAGGGCCGCCATTTCTATAACCAATGGCCGACATCTTCTTCCCTCTTTCCCTCTCGTTCTTCCAATCCGTTCATCGATTCAACGAATCTCCAACTAGTAAATTGAAGAGCACAATGCCATCCACACATCCAACGGTCAAGATCTGGATTGGAGCAACGTAGTGGTCGAAATCGAGGCTCAAAGGCCTGTCGTTCATGCTCGAACTGCGTGCAATAGGGACCACCGAGCTCCACCCTATTGAGGCCGAAAGTAGCTAGTGTGGTGAGCTTCGAGGTGGAGCAATCTGATCGAGTTTTAATCGAGTTTTGATGTTGCAAAAATTTAACCCTAAATGGGATGTTGGGTTCGGCCGATACAGGGTGGGAACGAAGGATGGGGAAGATGAAACGTACGGTGTAGATGGGGGGGGCAAGGATCATGCGGCCCAGATCAAAGGTTGTATAATATATATAAGAAATTGTAAATTAATTTCAATTAAAATCGTGTAAACTTCAAAAATGCATAACTTTTTCATACGAGGTCGAAAACGCGCGAAACCAGTTGCGTTGGAATCGTATGGACGAGCACTACGCGATGGAGTTGGTTTGGAGTCGTTTGGAGTTAGTAAGAATTTTGGGTAAAATTAAACGTCCGTTTAATTTTATTCGAAATAAATCGCTAAAGCAGAATTTAAAATCAAGGTGAGAACTTCTCACTCAATCGAATCAGTTTCGATTTTATTTTAAATAGTTAGATTTAAAATATTTGAATGCATGTTTGAATGTTGATTGATATCTATTGATTGTTAAAATAGACATTATACGCCGTTAGTAAGCGGATGTTATTTATTAAAAACATATACCACGAATATTTCATAAACAGTGAAATTGGTATTATATATATAATATCAATATATATATTGGCATATGTATATATTGCAGTTGTTGATTTCCCGCATTTTTTGTTTAGCGGATGAGACCCTATTACGCCGTTATTAAGCGGATAATATTTAATAAGAACATATACCGCGATAATTTCGTACTGGAGCGAAATTGGTATTGTGCTAATGTTTGTGAATGCAGGAAAACAGGTTGGAGGGATCCAACTGGATTCCTCAACAGTATTTATTTGATTTCAGATATTTTGATATTTGATGGATTTTCATATTGATATATGATATCGTTGTTGTCGTGATTGACTATTTGGTGTGTAGCATCATTGGACCCAGATTTTGGGATTTTAAAATGATTTTAAAAGTGATTTTTTGAAAATATACTATATTTTTAGAATTGATCCATTTTAAATAATTAAACGATATAATTTTTAATGTTATAAAAATTATGATTTTTGTGAAATATAGTTAAAAGCTGATTTTAGAGAAATATGGATTAATGATTTTATAAAATAGTTTAGATTGGATTTTGGAATATATTATAAAAGTTTAAATATAGGATTTATAAAATTTGATTATTTTATAAATCAAAATGGTGAAATTATAAAGGAAATTTAAGACATTTTAAAAGAATAATATAAATTGAATTATATTAAGAGATTTATAAATGGATATCTATAATTGAAATATAGACATTATAAAACGAATTTTTATAAGTGTTTGAATGAAGTGAAAATGAATTTCATTAAAGAATGAAATTTATAGAATTTAAATGGTGAAGTTATAAGAATGAAATTTATGGAATTATAAACTGTGAAGTTATAAAAGAAATTTATAAATAGTAAGATTTATAAATTTGGTGAAAATATTTGAAGAATAGATTGGTTAAATAAATGGATCTTATAAGTTATAAGATTTATAAATTAGAAAGTCTTTAAAAGAACGATTTTGTAAAATAATCGTTTTATAAGTATTTAACTTATAATATGAACTTTTAGTTATAATTGAGTTATAAACTGAAATAAGTTAATAAAAGAATTTATAAAAAGGAAGTTTTTATAAATAAATAGAAATGGAATTTATAAACATTGTTTTATAAATTCGCAAATGACTTATTTTGATAAGAAAATTGTTGAAACCTATTAATGGAATTATATTCACGTTTTTGAACTGTGAATAATCCTTTGAAATAAAATGAATAAAAGGATGAAATTGTTAATGAAGTATATTCACGTTTTTGAATAGTGAATAAGATGTTAAAGAAATTGTTTTGAATGTGATATTGAAATTGAATTAAAACGATCTAACGATGTTTTAAAATGTGTTGAGATTCGAAACCATAGATTTCAACATTAATTGTTGAAATAAACGTTTTCGAGAAATAAAAGGAAATGGTGGACTATAACACTGTTGTTATAGTAAATGATTTCCGAAAGGAAATGTTTTGTATAGTATTGGGATTTATATATCTATTTTAATTTCGAATCCCTATACTAGTGATTTTGGGTTGTCGTATCGATGTTTTACGCAACATTCGTTTTGGCCCAAATAAATATGTTTAAGAGAATGATTTCCTTAAAGAATGAAATATATACTTAATTTCGATTGAAGTATATTGAATATTTTCTAAGTGTTGAAAATAAATAAAATTCGTGAATTACTTATTTAATAAGTATGGAAATGTTTTTCCAATGTGAAATGAAACGTTTAGAGAATTTATCTTTTTGAAGATAAATTGAAATGGATAATTGAAATTGTATATGCATGGATATTTTGAAATATAAATTCATTATGGAATTTATATGTGAAAGTGGAATTTGTATGAAAATAAATATTGATTTATTTTTGAAATATTGAAATTATATATCTAGTGAAGATATTTTGGAAAATAAATAATTTGGAAAATTATTTGGAATCTGGTGATGTGTGCATATCCAGTGATAGTTCAATAACCGACTATCAATATTTCCCTTTGAATGGGTAATTGATGTGATTTGATTGAATGTGAATGCTACACTTATTTTTAAATAAGCGCTCACTATTCGGGTTAACCGGGAAAGGACCATATGAAAATAAATATTGATTTATTTTTGAAATATTGAAATTATATATCTAGTGAAGATATTTTGGAAAATAAATAATTTGGAAAATTATTTGGAATCTGGTGATGTGTGCATATCCAGTGATAGTTCAATAACCGACTATCAATATTTCCCTTTGAATGGGTAATTGATGTGATTTGATTGAATGCGAATGCTACACTTATTTTTAAATAAGCGCTCACTATTCGGGTTAACCGGGAAAGGACCATGGGGTCGTATAACCCGTTCCGAATATGTGATACGTCGTTATGAATTGCATTTGAAGATCGGTGTTGAAGACCCGGTATTTGCGAGAGCGATAGGATGACCTGTCGATTGTCTCTGCACTGAGTTGCAACGGTATAGAGACTCCCTAAGTGATGGGAAATCCGATCAGGATTGTGAATATCTGGATTGCAAGGACTTCTTTGTAAGTGCCTTCGGTTTTGTTCGATCCCGGAACAAACTTGTATGGATTGTATGTCTGACATTACAAGTTGAGATATAAAGCCGATTTCTTTCAAAGATATTTCTGTTGGTGGCGAAGAATTTATTCTTTTAGCTTAACACCCTTCTCTGAGACGTACGAGCTCAGAGGTTATATAGTTGAAGTTATCAGCGATATATTCCCAATTTGGTAATGTGATATGCTGAGTGATGCTGAAATGATCATTGTGTTGATTATTGTGATAGGATCGTTTATTTGATCGTCTATCTTAGTGATCATTGTGTTGATCATTTGTTGACCCAAAGCATGGCTTTTGTATAAAGTATGTTTTTGTGGACGTGACTTCGTCGAGCCTCACACCCCGGAAATGGTCAAAACAGGAAAGATGCGGCAAGGTTATGAGGGGTAGCACCCTTTAGGGTATGTACATTTCCTTCTGGATAGAGGTGGTATCATGGTATGGAGCCCAGATATTTAACCTATGTGGTTACTACGAATTTATTACTTTGTGGTTGTTGGTTTTCGGGATCCCGTGAGAAAGGTCGTTTACGATCGGGGAATGGCGTGCTCGTGTCAGTAGTTACCCAGTTAGGGGTAACCCGGCCTTGTGTTGGCAGAGTTCCGGTTTGGTTCTCGGGGATGTCTTTCCAGAGGCATTCTCATGTGGCAATGGGAAGTTCCTTGGCCTGACCATTTGTTGGAAATCCAAAGAAACAATACGTAACTTGTACGGTATTAGTTGTAGAACCTATCATTCACTTATGGTGTCGCAACACTGTTTGGATGGTAGCTATAGTAGGCATAGTTCGAAATGTCTATGTTGGCTAAGATTTATATTCTACTTTCGAAATGAATTTTTCTCTACACTATGCACTAGTAATAATATCAAATGTTATTTTAAATGCGTATCAAGCATCTTTGACTATCATAAGGAGAAATCTCCTCCGATTCTGCGTTTGCATGTGTGTGTGTGCGGGAGGCCTTATGGTAGTCTCATTTTTAAAAGCATTGCGAATTGAATTTAAAAATATTCCTCTATTTTGATTTTAAAGATAAATAAACTGTTTTGAGTTCTCACACCAGTCACATGACTGACTTGGAGTTTATTGTTTTCCTTTCTAAACTCTGGGTGCGCACCAATTTCCACACGGGCAGTCAAGAGTTAAGGTTTATCAGGATATTCTGGATATTCTGGAGTTGCTGGAGGCAAGCTGGATGGCATGGCATATTACTTATATAGTATTTCTTTTTCCGCTGCACTGTTTGTTGTTGTACACTCTGATGATATGATGATATGATGTAATTTAAATGTGATGTAAAGTAATAACTGATATAGTTCTTTGTTTAAAGATTATTCATTTATTATTATATGTTGTTCCGCTGCGAATTGTGAGATTCTGTTATTGTTCTGTTGTTTTCGGTTCCGTCCTATTTTCTTCCGTTTTTCTTTTTTTCCCTCTATTCTCTTTTTCTTCTATTTTAAAATTTTCTGTTCTCTTTTCTATTTCCTTCTTTCCTATTTTCTTTCCTTCTCTTTTCTTCTTTTCTTTTTCTAAATTTTTCTTAAAACCCCTAAGGGTTCGTATTTTCGTTCATCTTGAATTAAACAAAGGAGATTAGTGTCTATTCAAGGAGTACGGACTTACGGGTCTTTACAGTTGGTATCGGAGCTTATGATTAAGCGACAACCATGGTTCTGTTGGGTATTACTCATTAGAGATAGAGTCAGTTGTACTCTAGAATGAATTTGAGTGTAATAATAGCTAGGAGAGCGTATTTGTTTGTGAATATATTTATGAATATGAGTTGTAAATAAAAATGAATTTAAAGTTAAATGGAAAAATTTACTTAGAATTGGAAGCTGAATTGATTTATAAATGGGAATTTAAGTTAAGTAAAACCAAGTGATGTTTATAAAATGAAATATAACTTAAGTGATATGGAATGAAGTTGATATTAGTATCAAAGTAAATTAATAAAATTAAGTGATGGATATGAATTTGAGTTATATAAATGAAATTCAACTTTGTAATTGAATTGAATTAATGGATTGAATATTAATCAATTAAAGGTAAATAATTGATATGGAATAATGAATGTAAGTGAAATTCATTAAAATCTAATGTTATTTGGAAGTTGAATAATTGAATGAAAATCAATTAATTAAACCAATTGTAAGCAAAGGAATTTGGTTGTATTTAATATACATTGGTTGTTATATGATTGTTAGTTGATTGTATATAATTCATTAAGTATTAATGAAAGTGAATTAGTGAAATTGAAAGCTATGTAATTGAATTCAAATTAGAAGTAAATAAATTTGAATAGAATTGAATTTGATTTGGAAGTGAACCAACTTGAATATAAATTAGTGAATATAAACTAATTGAAAATGAATGTTAGAAAGATCATCCACTGTATATGAATCAAATGTGATTTAAATTGAAAACCAATTCATTAATATTAATGAAAATATGAATGAATATCTATTGGTTATGGATGTTAGTTGGTTGATGGTTGAATATATTGCATTTGTTGTTTGTTTCATTTGCTATGTTGACATATATAGTTGTTATGTTGATATATGTTGTATATTGAGATTATTATCTATATGCATGATTCTCATGTTGTTTGTTGAGTGATTAGTAGGTGCGGATCGCGTTTGCTTCGCATTTGGAGCTCGCTTTTGCGCTATATTAGCCGTATATGCTCGCTAATAAAATATAAGGTACATATCTCGGATTAAATATCGTACTTTTACACTTTTTTCCCTACGGGATGCCTCATTACTTGATGAGATGTATATTTGTGATATATATACTGTCATTTTTTTTCGGATCGAGCCGCGCAAAGGAGACTATGGCGAATTTTTCCGAAAATTTAAGGCGTTAGAAAAATTTGAGAAAATTTGGAAAATTTTGAAAACTTTAACTTTGATTCTGAAATTGAAAGTTAAACAATAGTAGTTGTTTTTGAAAAGATAACTAACTATGATTTGAAAACTTAGTAAAGTATTGTAAGAAGTTTAACTATGGATTTATGGAAAATTAATAGATTCTGTAACTTTTCTTACTTGATAATTTCGAGGACGAAATTCTTTTAAGTGGGGAAGATTGTAACGACCCAGAATTTTTAGAAATTAAAATTTGAATATTTAATTAATTTTAAATATAAATAAGTGAATTTATAAGTCAAATAAATTTTTATTTGAATTATTGGATTTAATTGAATAATTAAATCGATAATTTAATACGTTAAATTATGGAAATAATTGAAAATTGAGTTAAATATGATTGAAAATGATTTGTAAAATGTTATTTTATTATATGGGGGTTAGAACGATATTTTAGAACTTTTAAAATCGAATTAAAAGTTAATTTGTGAAAATTGAATATTTTAATATTAAAATCGACTAGTGAAAATAGTCAATTTTTGAACAGTCTCAGAATTGAACGAAACTAGTTCCATTGGATCCGTAATAGTTAGTTATTACCGGATTTCAAATTTCGTGTCAATCGGAGTTATCGTTTGATCGTGGCAGCTCGAAACGCGTCGATTTATTTTTAATTTAAATTTGGCGAGTAAAAATAGCCATTTTTCAAAAAGTCTCGGATTTCGACAAAACCAGTTTCATCGGATCCGTAATGTGATATTATTGTAAGGTTTCAAATTTCAAGTCAATTGGATTTACCGTTTGTCCGGTACAAATTAAAACGCCTAGAAATCGACTCAAATCGGTTTAATTTAAATTGAGCGTTTACAGCCATAACTCGCACAGATGTCCGAATTAGCTTCCGAAATCTGTTCCATTGTGTCCGGAACGCGGGATAAACCCTAGAAACGTCAGTTACCGCGCGTAAATCGGATTCCGGAAAACCTGGATGAATAGTGTTCGAAACTTTCTATAAATATGCATCAAAATTCACAAAAATAAAAGAAAATGACTAGGGTTTCTCAAACGTTCAGGGCCGCCATTTCTATAACCAATGGCCGACATCTTCTTCCCTCTTTCCCTCTCGTTCTTCCAATCCGTTCATCGATTCAACGAATCTCCAACTAGTAAATTGAAGAGCACAATGCCATCCACACATCCAACGGTCAAGATCTGGATTGGAGCAACGTAGTGGTCGAAATCGAGGCTCAAAGGCCTGCCGTTCATGCTCGAACTGTGTGCAATAGGGACCACCGAGCTCCACCCTATTGAGGCCGAAAGTAGCTAGTGTGGTGAGCTTCGAGGTGGAGCAATCTGATCGAGTTTTAATCGAGTTTTGATGTTGCAAAAATTTAACCCTAAATGGGATGTTGGGTTCGGCCGATACAGGGTGGGAACGAAGGATGGGGAAGATGAAACGTACGGTGTAGATTGGGGGGGGGCAAGGATCATGCGGCCCAGATCAAAGGTTGTATAATATATATAAGAAATTGTAAATTAATTTCAATTAAAATCGTGTAAACTTCAAAAATGCATAACTTTTTCATACGAGGTCGAAAACGCGCGAAACCAGTTGCGTTGGAATCGTATGGACGAGCACTACGCGATGGAGTTGGTTTGGAGTCGTTTGGAGTTAGTAAGAATTTTGTGTAAAATTAAACGTCCGTTTAATTTTATTCGAAATAAATCGCTAAAGCAGAATTTAAAATCAAGGTGAGAACTTCTCACTCAATCGAATCAGTTTCGATTTTATTTTAAATAGTTAGATTTAAAATATTTGAATGCATGTTTGAATGTTGATTGATATCTATTGATTGTTAAAATAGACATTATACGCCGTTAGTAAGCGGATGTTATTTATTAAAAACATATACCGCGAATATTTCATAAACAGTGAAATTGGTATTATATATATAATATCAATATATATATATATTGGCATATGTATATATTGCAGTTGTTGATTTCCCGCATTTTTTGTTTAGCGGATGAGACCCTATTACGCCGTTATTAAGCGGATAATATTTAATAAGAACATACCGCGATAATTTCGTACTGGAGCGAAATTGGTATTGTGCTAATGTTTGTGAATGCAGGAAAACAGGTTGGAGGGATCCAACTGGATTCCTCAACAGTATTTATTTGATTTCAGATATTTTGATATTTGATGGATTTTCATATTGATATATGATATCGTTGTTGTCGTGATTGACTATTTGGTGTGTAGCATCATTGGACCCAGATTTTGGGATTTTAAAATGATTTTAAAAGTGATTTTTTGAAAATATACTATATTTTTAGAATTGATCCATTTTAAATAATTAAACGATATAATTTTTAATGTTATAAAAATTATGATTTTTGTGAAATATAGTTAAAAGCTGATTTTAGAGAAATATGGATTAATGATTTTATAAAATAGTTTAGATTGGATTTTGGAATATATTATAAAAGTTTAAATATAGGATTTATAAAATTTGATTATTTTATAAATCAAAATGGTGAAATTATAAAGGAAATTTAAGACGTTTTAAAAGAATAATATAAATTGAATTATATTAAGAGATTTATAAATGGATATTTATAAATTGAAATATAGACATTATAAAACGAATTTTTATAAGTGTTTGAATGAAGTGAAAATGAATTTCATTAAAGAATGAAATTTATAGAATTTAAATGGTGAAGTTATAAGAATGAAATTTATGGAATTATAAACTGTGAAGTTATAAAAGAAATTTATAAATAGTAAGATTTATAAATTTGGTGAAAATATTTGAAGAATAGATTGGTTAAATAAATGGATCTTATAAGTTATAAGATTTATAAATTAGAAAGTCCTTAAAAGAACGATTTTGTAAAATAATCGTTTTATAAGTATTTAACTTATAATATGAACTTTTAGTTATAATTGAGTTATAAACTGAAATAAGTTAATAAAAGAATTTATAAAAAGGAAGTTTTTATAAATAAATAGAAATGGAATTTATAAACGTTGTTTTATAAATTCGCAAATGACTTATTTTGATAAGAAAATTGTTGAAACCTATTAATGGAATTATATTCACGTTTTTGAACTGTGAATAATCCTTTGAAATAAAATGAATAAAAGGATGAAATTGTTAATGAAGTATATTCACGTTTTTGAATAGTGAATAAGATGTTAAAGAAATTGTTTTGAATGTGATATTGAAATTGAATTAAAACGATCTAACGATGTTTTAAAATGTGTTGAGATTCGAAACCATAGATTTCAACATTAATTGTTGAAATAAACGTTTTCGAGAAATAAAAGGAAATGGTGGACTATAACACTGTTGTTATAGTAAATGATTTCCGAAAGGAAATGTTTTGTATAGTATTGGGATTTATATATCTATTTTAATTTCGAATCCCTATACTAGTGATTTTGGGTTGTCGTATCGATGTTTTACGCAACATTCGTTTTGGCCCAAATAAATATGTTTAAGAGAATGATTTCCTTAAAGAATGAAATATATACTTAATTTCGATTGAAGTATATTGAATATTTTCTAAGTGTTGAAAATAAATAAAATTCGTGAATTACTTATTTAATAAGTATGGAAATGTTTTTCCAATGTGAAATGAAACTTTTAGAGAATTTATCTTTTTGAAGATAAATTGAAATGGATAATTGAAATTGTATATGCATGGATATTTTGAAATATAAATTCATTATGGAATTTATATGTGAAAGTGGAATTTGTATGAAAATAAATATTGATTTATTTTTTAAATATTGAAATTATATATCTAGTGAAGATATTTTGGAAAATAAATAATTTGGAAAATTATTTGGAATCTGGTGATGTGTGCATATCCAGTGATAGTTCAATAACCGACTATCAATATTTCCCTTTGAATGGGTAATTGATGTGATTTGATTGAATGTGAATGCTACACTTATTTTTAAATAAGCGCTCACTATTCGGGTTAACCGGGAAAGGACCATGGGGTCGTATAACCCATTCCGAATATGTGATACGTCGTTATGAATTGCATTTGAAGATCGGTGTTGAAGACCCGGTATTTGCGAGAGCGATAGGATGACCTGTCGATTGTCTCTGCACTGAGTTGCAACGGTATAGAGACTCCCTAAGTGATGGGAAATCCGATCAGGATTGTGAATATCCGGATTGCAAGGACTTCTTTGTAAGTGCCTTCGGTTTTGTTCAATCCCGGAACAAACTTGTATGGATTGTATGTCTGACATTACAAGTTGAGATATAGAGCCGATTTCTTTCAAAGATATTTCTGTTGGTGGCGAAGAATTTATTCTTTTAGCTTAACACCCTTCTCTGAGACGTACGAGCTCAGAGGTTATATAGTTGAAGTTATCAGCGATATATTCCCAATTTGGTAATGTGATATGCTGAGTGATGCTGAAATGATCATTGTGTTGATTATTGTGATAGGATCGTTTATTTGATCGTCTATCTTAGTGATCATTGTGTTGATCATTTGTTGACCCAAAGCATGGCTTTTGTATAAAGTATGTTTTCGTGGACGTGACTTCGTCGAGCCTCACACCCCGGAAATGGTCAAAACAGGAAAGATGCGGCAAGGTTATGAGGGGTAGCACCCTTTAGGGTATGTACATTTCCTTCTGGATAGAGGTGGTATCATGGTATGGAGCCCAGATATTTAACCTATGTGGTTACTACGAATTTATTACTTTGTGGTTGTTGGTTTTCGGGATCCCGTGAGAAAGGTCGTTTACGATCGGGGAATGGCGTGCTCGTGTCAGTAGTTACCCAGTTAGGGGTAACCCGGCCTTGTGTTGGCAGAGTTCCGGTTTGGTTCTCGGGGATGTCTTTCCAGAGGCATTCTCATGTGGCAATGGGAAGTTCCTTGGCCTGACCATTTGTTGGAAATCCAAAGAAACAATACGTAACTTGTACGGTATTAGTTGTAGAACCTATCATTCACTTATGGTGTCGCAACACTGTTTGGATGGTAGCTATAGTAGGCATAGTTCGAAATGTCTATGTTGGCTAAGATTTATATTCTACTTTCGAAATGAATTTTTCTCTACACTATGCACTAGTAATAATATCAAATGTTATTTTAAATGCGTATCAAGCATCTTTGACTATCATAAGGAGAAATCTCCTCCGATTCTGCGTTTGCATGTGTGTGTGTGCGGGAGGCCTTATGGTAGTCTCATTTTTAAAAGCATTGCGAATTGAATTTAAAAATATTCCTCTATTTTGATTTTAAAGATAAATAAACTGTTTTGAGTTCTCACACCAGTCACATGACTGACTTGGAGTTTATTGTTTTCCTTCCTAAACTCTGGGTGCGCACCAATTTCCACACGGGCAGTCAAGAGTTAAGGTTTATCAGGATATTCTGGATATTCTGGAGTTGCTGGAGGCAAGCTGGATGGCATGGCATATTACTTATATAGTATTTCTTTTTCCGCTGCACTGTTTGTTGTTGTACACTCTGATGATATGATGATATGATGTAATTTAAATGTGATGTAAAGTAATAACTAATATAGTTCTTTGTTTAAAGATTATTCATTTATTATTATATGTTGTTCCGCTGCGAATTGTGAGATTCTGTTATTGTTCTGTTGTTTTCGGTTCCGTCCTATTTTCTTCCGTTTTTCTTTTTTTCCCTCTATTCTCTTTTTCTTCTATTTTAAAATTTTCTGTTCTCTTTTCTATTTCCTTCTTTCCTATTTTCTTTCCTTCTCTTTTCTTCTTTTCTTTTTCTAAATTTTTCTTAAAACCCCTAAGGGTTCGTATTTTCGTTCATCTTGAATTAAACAAAGGAGATTAGTGTCTATTCAAGGAGTACGGACTTACGGGTCTTTACAAATGGATTGACTAATAATCAATTGAATGTGAATTAAGTTGATATGAGATAATGAATATAAGTGTTAATTCATTAAAATCTAATGTTATTGAAAGTTGAATAGTTGAATGAAAATCAATTTAATTAAACCAATTGAAAGCAAAGGAATTTGGTTGTAAATTAATATACCTTGGTTGTTATATGATTGTTAGTTGATTGTATATAATTCATTAAGTGTTAATGAAATTGGAAACTAAAGTAATTGAAATTCAATTGGAAGTTAAATGAATCTTAAATAGAATTGAATTTGATTTGGAAGTGAACCAACTTGAATATGAATTAGTGAATATAAACTAATTGGAAATGAATGTTAGTAAAAACATCCACTGTTAAATGAATCGAATGTGATTAACTTGAAAACCATTTCATTGAATATTAATGAGAATATGAATGAATATTTATTGGTTATGGATGTTAGTTGGATGATAGTTGGTTGATGGTTGAATATATTGCTTTTGTTTCATTTGCTATGTTGACATATATAGTTATTATGTTGCTATATGATGTATATCGATACTATTGTCTATATGCATGATTCTCATGTTGTTTGTTGAGTTTTTAGTAGGTGCGGATCGCGTTTGCTTCGCATTTGGAGCTCGCTTTCGCGCTATATTAGCCGTATATGCTCGCTAATAAAATATAAGGTACATATCTCGGATTACATACCGTACTTTTATACTTTTTTCCCTTCGGGATGCCTCATTACTTGATGAGATGTATATTTGTGATATATATACTGTCATTTTATTTCGGATCGAGCAGCGCAAAGGAGACTATGGCGAATTTTTCCGAAAATTTAAGGCGTTAGAAAAAATTTGAGAAAATTGGAAAGTTTTGAAAACTTTAACTTTGATTTGGAATTGAAAGTTAAACAATAGTAGTTGTTTTTGAAAAGATAACTAAGTATGATTTGAAAACTTAGTAAAGTTTTGTAAGAAGTTTAAATTTGTTTTAGGAAAGTTAATAAATTCTATAACCTTTCTTACTTGTTAATTTCGAGGACGAAATTCTTTTAAGGGGGGAAGATTGTAACGACCCAGGATTTTAATTAATTTAAATTTGAATATTTAATTAATTTTAAATATTAATAAGTGAAATTTATAAGTCGAATAAATTTTATTTCGAATAATTGGATTTAATTGGATAATTAAATCGATAATTTAATATGTTAAATTATGGAAATAATTGAAAATTGAGTTAAATATGATTGAAAATGATTTGTAAAATTTTATTTTATCATATTGAAGTTAGAACGATATTTTAGAACTTTTAAAATCGAATTAAAAGTTTATTTGTGAAAATTGAATATTTTAATATTTAATCGACTAGTGAAATTAGCCAATTTTTGAACAGTCTCAGAATTGGACGAAACTAGTTCCATTGGATCCATAATAGTTAGTTATTACCGGATTTCAATTTTCGTGTCAATCGGAGTTATCGTTTGATCGTGGCAGCTCGAAACGCATCGAATTGTTTTTTTATATTAATTTGGCGAGTTAAAATAGCCATTTTTCAAAAAATCTCGGATTTTGACGAAACAAGTTTCATCGGATCCGTAATGTGATATTATTGTAAGGTTTCAAATTTCGTGTCAATTGGATTTACCGTTTGTCCGGTACAAATTAAAACGCCTAGAAAATCGTTTAAATCGGTTTAATTTAAATTGAACGTTTATAGCCATAACTCGCACAGATATCCGAATTAGCTTCCGAAACCTGTTCCATTGTGTCCGAAACGCGGGGTAAACCCTAGAAACGCTGGTTACGGCGCGTGAATCGGAGTTCGGAATTCCCGGATGAATAGTGTTCGAAAATTCTCTATAAATAGCCAACCTCTCACAAAAAAATAAAAATAAAAAAAAACCCTAATCCTAATCTATTCACAGCCGCCGCTTATCAATGGATGGCCAGAAACGTTCGATCTTCCCCCTTGTTTATCTCCTCATCCATCGACAATTACCAAAAACTTTCAACTAGAAAAATGAAGAGGGCATCAAGATCTACAAGTTCAACGGTGGAGATCGTGTTTGGAGCTAGGGATCAACGGCAAAATGGAGATGAAGTCAACGTGTTGCGTGCGCGTTCCCAAGGAGGGAGGAGGCCGAGTTGGCCTATGCTCTGGCCGAGCATGGTGGTTGGGTCGTCCTTCGATGTGGTGTGCCTCGATCAACCTGGAGCTGCTTGTTGATGGCTCGAATTCAAACCCTAGTTCTATGTAAATGGGTTCTTGTGTGCGGCTATGGAGAATGAGAGGGAGATGGAGGATATGCACGGTGATGATTGGGGGGGCAGCGGATCCTACGGCCCAGATTCTCTTAGGTTTAAAATTAGTTAATTAAAGTTGTAAATTAGTTATTAAAATTGTGTAAAACTTCATAAATTCATAACTTTTTCATACGAGGTCGAAAACGCGCGAAACCAGTTGCGTTGGAATCGTATGGACGAGCATTACGCGATGGAATTGGATTGGAGTCGTTTGGAGTTAGTGAGAATTTCGGGTAAAATTAAACGCACGTTTAATTTTATTCGAAATAAATCGCTAAAACGAAATTGAAATCAAGGTGAGAACTTCTCACTCAATCGAATCGGTTTCGATTTTATTTTAAATAGTTAGATTTAAAATATTTGAATGCATGTATGAATGATGATTGTTATCTATTGATTGTTAAAATAGACATTATGCGCCGTTAGTAAGCGGATGTTATTTATTAAAAACATATACCGCGAATATTTCATAAACAGTGAAATTGGTATTATATATATAATAGCAATATATATATATTGGCATATGTATATATTGGAGTTATTGATTTCCCGCATTTGTATAGCGGATGAGACCCTATTGCGCCGTCTATTAAGCGGATAATATTTTAAATCCCATATACCGCGATAATTTCGTACTGGAGCGGAATTGGTATTGTGCTAATGTTTGTGGATGCAGGAAAACAGGTTGGAGGGATCCAACTGGATTCCTCAACAGTATTTATTTGATTTTGAATATTTTGATATTTGATTGATTATCATATCGATATATGATATCGTTGTAGTCGTGATTGACTATTTGGTGTGTAGCATCATTGAACCAAATTTTGGGATTTTAATATGATTTTAAAGTGATTTTTTTTACAGTATACGTTTATAAAATATTTTTGGAATTGATCCATTTTAAATAAATAAACGTATAATTTTTAATGTTATAAAAATTATGATTTTTGAGAAATATAGTTAAAGGTTGATTTTTGAAAATATGGAGTTAATGATTTTATAAAATAGTTTAATCGGGATTTTAGAAATTATTGTGAAAAGTTTAAATATAGGATTTATGAAAATTAATTATTTTATAAATCAAAATGATGAAATTATAAAGGAGTTTAAAAATGTTTTAAAAGAATAATATAAATTGATTTATATAAGAGATTTATAAATGGATATTTATAAATTGAAATATTGAAATTATAAAACGAGGTTTTATAAGTGTTTGAATGAAGTGAAAATGGATTGCAGGAGTGAATGGAATTTATAAAATTATAAATGGTGAAGTTATAAATGAAATTTATAAATAGTAAGATTTATAAATTTTGTGAAGTTATTAAAGAATATATTTGGATAAATAATTGAATCTTATAAGTTATAAGATTTATAATTATGAAGTTTAAAAGAACGATTTTGTAAAATAATCGTTTTATAAGCATTTAACTTATAATATGAACTTTTGGTTTATAATTGAGTTATAAATCGAATAGGTTAATAAAGGAGATGTATAAAAAGGAAGTAGTTATAAAACAAATAAGAAATGGAATTTATAAATGTTGTTTTATAAATTCGCAAACGACTTATTTTCATAAGTAAATTGTTGAAACCTATTAATGGAGTTATATTCACGTTTTTGACTGTGAATAATCCTTTAAAATGAAATGTATAGAAATGATGAAATTTGTTAACGTAGTATATTCACGTTTTTGAATAGTGAATAATATGTTAAAGAAAATGTTTAGATTTGATGTTTTAAATAGAAAATTAAAACGATCTAACGATGTTTTAAAAAAAAATGTGTTGAGATTCGAAACCATAGATTTCAACATTGATTGTTGAAATAGACTTTTTCGAGAAATAGAAGGAAATGGTGGACTATAACACTGTTGTTATAGTAAATGATTTCCGAAAGGAAATGCTTTGTATAGTATTGGGATTTATATATCTATTTTAATTCGAATCCCTATACTAGTGATTTTGGGACGTCGTAACGATGTTTTACGCAACATTCGTTTTGGCCCAAATAAATATGTTTATGAGAATGATTTCCTTAAAGAAAGAAATATATACTTAATTTCGATTTAAGTATATTGAATATTTTCCAAGTGTTGAAAATAAATGGATTTGTGAATTACTTATTAATAAATATGTATGGAAATGTTTTCCAATATAAAGTGAATATTTTGAGAATTTATCTTTTTGAAGATAAATTGAAATGAATAATTGAAATCGTATATTCATAGATATTTTGAAATATAAATTCACTATGGAATTTATAAAAGAAAGGGGAACTTGTTTAAAAATAAATATTGATTTATTTTTGAAGTATTGAAATTATATATCTTGTAAAGATATTTTGTGAAATAAATAATTTGGAAAATTATTTGGAATCTGGTGATGTGTGCATATCCATTGATAGTTCAATAACCGACTATTAATATTTCCCTTTGAATGGGTATTTGATGTGATTTGTTTGAATTTGAATGCCACACTTATTTTTGAATAAGCGCTCACTATTCGGGTTAACCGGGAAAGGACCATGGGGTCGTATAACCCATTCCGAATATGTGATACGTCGTTATAAATTGCATTTGAAGATTGGTGTTGAAGACCGGGTATTTGCCAGAGCGATAGGATGACCTGTCGATTGACTCTGCACCGAGTTTCTCCGGTATTGAGTTCTCCATATGTGATGGGAAATCCGAGCAGGATTGTGGATATCCGGATTGCAAGGACTTCTTTGTAAGTGCCTTCGGTTCTGTTCGAGCCCGGAACAGACTTGTATGGATTGTATGTCTGACGTTACAAATTGAGATATAAAGCAGATTTCTTTCAAATATATTTCTGTTGGTGGCGGAGAATTTATTCTTTTAGCTTAACACCCTTCCCTGAGACGTACGAGCTCAGAGGTTTTGTAGTTGAATGTTATCAGCGATATATTCCCAATTTGGTAATGTGACATGCTGAGTGTTGCTGTAAATGATCACTGTGTTGATTATTTGTGATAGGATCGTTTATTTGATCGTCTATCCTGGTGATCATTTCTATGATCATTTGTTGACCCAAAGCATGGCTTTTGTATAAAGTGTGTTTTTGTGGACGTGACTTCGTCGAGCCTCACACCTCGGGAATGGTCAAAACAGGAAAGATGCAGCAAATTTATGAGGGGTAGCGCCCTTTAGGATATGTGCATTTCCTTCTGGAAAAGGGTGGTATCATGGTATGGAGCCCAGATACTTACTCATGTTGAAAACACTTTATGATTGTGTGAATTGATTACGAGCGCTCGGTTGAAAGGTCCCAAAGGATCGGGGGATGGCATATTCGGTCAGTTGTTACTCAGTTAGGGGTAACCCGGCCTTGTGTTGGTAGAGATCCGGTTTGGTTCTCGGGGATGTCCATCCAGAGGCATTCTCATGTGGCAATGGGAAGTTCCTTGGCCTGATCATTCGTTGGAAATCCAAAGAAACAATACGAGACTTGTACGGTTTTAGTTGTAGAACCTGCCATTTAATATGGTAGCTATAGTAAGCATACTATAATGGTACCTATGCTGGCTAAGATTTATATTCTACTTTCGAAATGAATTTTTCTCTACACTATGCACTAGTAATAATATCAAAATTGGTTTCTTTTTAATGCGTATCAAGCATCTTTGACTATCATAAGAAGAAATCTTTTCCAAGTCTGCGTTTGCATTGTATGTGTGGCGGGAGGTCTTTTGGCAGTTTCATTTTTTAAAAGCATTGCGAATTGACTTTAAAAATATTCCTCTATTTTGATTTTAAAGATAAATAAACTGTTTTGAGTTCTCACACCAGTCACATGACTGACTCGGAGTTTATTGTTTTCCTTCCTAAACTCTGGGTGCCCACCAATTTCCACACGGGCAGTCAAGAGTTAAGGTTTATCAGGATATTCTGGAATTGCTGGAGGCAAGCTGGATGGCATGGCGTATTACTAGTATATAGTATTTCTTTTCCGCTGCACTGTTTGTTGTTGTTGTTGTACACTCTGATGATATGATGTAATGTATAAAATGTAATAACTGATATAGTTCTTTGTTTAAAGATTATTCATTTATTTATTATATGTTGTTCCGCTGCGAATTGTGAGATTCTGATGTTGTTTTGTTGTTCTGATGTTTTTCTGTTCCGTTCTATTTTCTATTTTCTTTCCTCTCCATTCTCTATCTTTTCTCTCTCTTCTCTTCTGTCTTTTTCTTTTTCTTAAACCCACAGTGTTCGGTTTTCCGTCGTTCGATTTCTCGGCAGTCGATAAAGTGAGTATCGATGTTGAATTTTCGAAAGACGAAGAATCGGGTCCTTAAAACAAATCTATGTTTGATTTCCACTCTTAAATACTCAATTCTTAAAGTAATACTCGAAATTCCAAGAAATTCATGTGATTCGGAGATTTCAACTAGTGTGCTTCATCTCCACATCTTATATTTTAGTCGAATAAACTCCTTAGCCTAAGATACTTCCCATCTCTTTTTATAAAGGGGGACAAAAATTGTACACATTTATAGGAAAACTACATAGAATCATTTCTTAGGAGAAATATCATATTTAGGTGGAGTTTATGCAATATAATATGCTTATGCATTTATTCCTTTTTGTTGATGACAAAATGGGAGAAGAACTTGAGCTTTAAATATTTTATATTGGCATATATATAAAGTTGAGGGAAATAAATTTATTATATTTAGGAGGAGCTATTATTTTATATTATAAAGCTGTGTGGTTGTCATCATCAAAAGGGGGAGGTTGTTAGAACCATTTATGTGGTGTTTTGATGATAAGAACCATATAACAATGCTATTAATATGATTATTAAGTTATTTCGAATAAAAATGATGAGAGAAAAACTGAAAAATAAATTGGCTAAAAATATGCAAATCTGGAACTCGAATTCGAGTGGGTTAAGAGATGAGCACATGCTTACCATTGAACTAAGCAATATTTTCGAAATATGCTAATTCAGTCGACTGAAATTTTTGCTCAGTCGATTGTACTAGCCTAAGTTGATTACTTATAAAAAATAGCCTACCAAATCAAGCCCGAAGTTCTGGACCAAATTTGGCCACTTTTAGTTGACTGAATTTGGTCCTCAATCGACTGAGGTAGTATAAAAATGGCTAATTTTTTTTGAATTATTGCCTTTGTGTCTATTCGCTCCAAAACTTGCATCTCTTCGCTCCTGCAGCCACTTCTCTTCACCAATGGAAAATTTAGAAGGTTGCGCCCCTACATTGGCATCCCTACAACAACTATATAATCCCCTAACCATTCTCGAATCACTACAAGTTGAAACACAACTCTATGCTTTGATTTCCACTCTTAAACTCTCAATTCCTAAAGCAACACTCCAAATTCCTAGAAATTCATGTGATTCAGAGATTTTGACTAGTGTGCTTCATTTCGACATCTTATATTCTAGTCGAATAAACTCCTTATCCTCTACACCTCCACTCAATATCATTTGGTTTGATTGTAGGAGTTATTGTACATCAAAGTGGCATTTTGAATATCAATATACGCTATGTAGGAAAATAACATTTGTACATTGCTTATAATTACTGTTGAAGTCCTGTTCGGTTATTCAGGTGGAGTTTGTAAATCTATTCCTCCAGGCAAAGTGAGAATGTTAATAGTGAAATACCGAAGGGGACCTTCGGGACTAGACGTGGGACGGGTGGTCAAACCAGTATAAAATCGACCGTGTGATCTACTTTATTATTTCTACTGCATTTACATTGTCTAAACTATTGGTCACCTTCAATCTTGTTCATAGCGATTAACATAAAAGTTTTTGAAACTGGTCCAACAAATTAGCTAGAATTGGAGTAAAAATGTTACTAAACGAACACTTTAGTAAATACCTTATTTTTTGTAACTTTTCTAAATATATTGAAAGATATCCTTAGGGGTTTCTTTCCATGGTTTTTAATTATCCTATGGATATTACTTAATATAAAATTTTCAAGTCTTAAATCATTTGTTTATGTTATTAAAATTGGTTGCAAAGTTCATGCTTTTCAATGTTGTTCTTTAATAAAGACTTTTAACAGCATTTATAAATGCCATAGTAAGTTGCTTGAGGTTTTAAGTGTCTAAAAATGTATTTATACTTGGTATTTTTTCCTAATATTTTTAGCAATGTTTTCTAACATAGTTTGAAGTATTCTAAATTTGGTTTGAAGTTTGAATATATTTTTAGTGCTTACTTATGAATTTTTAAGTTAAAGAGGTTTTATAATATGAAACATGTTTTTCATTTATTTTCATCAAACTGTAAACTAGTTATTTTCAAGTAATATTTTAAATAGGGATATAAAACTTATTTATAAGTATTTTTAAAGTACTTATATACATAATTCCGGAAAAAGTAAGTTAAGTATTTTATAAAGGAATAAAGGAAGTTTTGGATTATAACACATATGTTACAATAAATGGTTTTAAAAAGTTAATTAAAGGTATATTACCTTGTTTGATTAATATAGTATACTTATATCTTTTAAAAGAATTTTTTTAAAGATAATGATAGGTATGGAATGGTTTTTAGGTTTGTTGTGATAATGTGTTAACAATATTTTTCTTCAACCTTTTTTGTTATACTTATGAATGTAAATAAATCTTTGAAAGCAATGTCTCAAAGGTTAGCAATCAATGCAATGGTTTTGGGTTTGTAATGATAATGTTTATTAGTTTTAAACCTTTTGAACATAATTGGTGAATGTAATTAGACCTTTTAAATGGATATTTCAAAGGTGATAACAAGTATGGAATCTTATGAAAAAGATAGAAAACGCAAAGGTTTAAGTTGGAAATCTTGTTAAAGATTCGTGAATATACTTATACCATTTAAAATAAGTATATGAATATTTTTTGAAGTATTTTAAGAGTACAAAGGAGTATTATAAATTGATAAATGATGATTTATTACATAAAATAAATTTTTATTAATAAAAGAGGTTTTAACTAATAAAGTGTTAATTGCATAAAAAGGGATTAAAAGTCGCTTACGTGACTTGATCATGCTTTGTATGACTTGATCGTGCTTTGTTTGTAACTCATTTATGGAAAACATTTAGTTGTATACTTAGCACTAAAAGTCGATGAAGTAGGCTTGTCGATCTATGAAAGTTGAGAATGAAGTGTCTAAGCAAGGCTTTGATGCGACCAATGCTTTAACTTACCTGGCTTCACTCTTGATCAAGGTACAGTGTAAGTTGAAAATGTCGAAAACATGATAAGTATAAGAGACATGGCTTCCATACACGATCGTCTACTTAAAATTGATAGTCGATTACCGAACTTGAGATCGAGAATGGTAAGTGTATTACTTATCGAAAACTACTTCAAAACTGATACGTGGGTTCTATGTTTTGGAAGCGGTTGTGAAGTGGAATGCTATAGAGTTGAAATATCTATCCTAAGGTTAAGTTCGAGGGAGAGGTCAGCAATAGCCTTCGTCGAATGACTTATGCAGGGATCTATATTGAGATTTGAGATCTTTTCGAGATGATTGAATCCATGTAGTGATCCATGGACTGTTCGAGATGCTGGGATCCTTGTGGAGATCCGTTTACTATTCGAGTGATGAAGACTCGTGTGAGAGATGTCGAATGTGAGCTCAACGTTGAAAATGATAGAATATAGAGTAGGAGCATAGCCAGTAGTGTTTAGCTAACCGATAGGGTATCCAAACTCTAAATCTAGAGTATGCTTATGGATGTTGCGCACTGGAGTTGATATATTCGGGACCATGAGTGTTTGTGCATGGACAAGCTATATTTACCTTAATGCTAGATATTACGACATTCAAAGGTAGTTTTTGGTCCTTGTCAGTTGGTTCGACCTAGTTATTCTAGGTATGTCTTCAATGGAAAATCCATATGTGAATATACCTTATTAGTTTTGATTGTACCCTCAAAGTTATGTGGTGAGATCATTGTAAGCATCATAGCTTTTTTGATCTATATTCTTCACCCTGGACATTATCTATTATTTCACCTTATTTACTTATTAGGTGGTTGTTCTTTCGAGGGGATAACCATTTTTAAGCAGTCTCAAAAGTACTGTTATATGCTAGCTACATATATCTTGAGTTTCTACTAGATTTATGTCTGACGCATGATTTTTGTTTTTCCTAAATTCCACATATGATCTTTCGAGTAGTCTGAGAAAGGTAATTTTTGTTGATGTTCATTGGAGCACGAGGGGATGATTTTGACATTTCACCTATTATTATTTTCGCTGCATTATTATTATGTATTTATTAGCAATTATGAGGACAGTTTTTATAACTTCCAAGCTAATGATAGTATTTAAAATTTTAAATATGTAATATCATGTATCTTAGAGTGATAGTATGTGCTATCTTTTGATATTATATGTTATCATTCTGTTGTGAGATTCTAATATTGTGTCCTCTTCCTTCCTGATTTGTCTTCTTTTTCGTTTATTTTAGCATAACAATCTATCTTTCCAACACTTGGATGCTCGGCACATGAATACCATAGATATGTTAATGTCGATGTTCAAGGGTCGAACAGGCTGGTCGTTACACACGTAGTCAGTCTCTAATATATTATAATTATCATCTCTAACGGGGTGGTAATATCAAATAACTCAAATATAATGAATCTGCATAAGTCATCTAGATGGAAGACTATCGTACCGCAACACTGCTCCATGAAACACTAATGACTGCAACCTGTTTCCTACAGTTCCTTAGTTACTCCCAGAATTGTGACATTAACACTCATATCCACTACATGTCATAAACATGCTACAAGACTACGCTGTGCATTAGTCACAACTCATACTTGTCCTTGGTAGTGGACTGATTGTCCTTAAGTGATTGTGGGGCAATAGATCTAATGAGAGAAATAACTCTTAGCCTAAAAACTCAATAAGATAACATCATGGATCCGGGACGCGACCCCGCAATCAGAACTGCTAAGATGGATAACTAGCATATCTGGTGGGTCTAATTCACGCACTATCCATACTAGCATGAACCTTACAGCGTAGGTTCCCAACAAATACTCTCGATTATATAAGTCCTAATAAGAGTAATAACTAGTACTCTCAACTCTAGGAGTCCTGATGAGAGTGAACTGCTCTCAACTCGGTAAGTATTACTGAGAGCGATAGTTATTACTTTTAACTTGATGAGTCCTAAAGAGAGCTATGACAAATACTCTCGACTTTAAAAGTCCTAATGGGAGCATCTCAATATAAAAAATTCTTGACTACTAGCCCTAAGGGTAGATAACGATACTCGACTAGTTAGTCCTCAGAGGATACAATGAAATACTTTCGATGGGATGGGTCATAATAATAGTAATAATAAGTTCTCTTAACTCCATACATCCTAGTGAGAGTGTCGTAACATAATAATACCTCGAATACCAGCCCTAAGAGTGACTAATAAGAGCATAAATATATAAATCCCAACATATATCCAACATGTAGCCCATGGAGAGCGATATGCCTCTTGACTACTAAGCTCTAAGGAGTCACCTCTAAACGATATCACAATTTCCTAACCCTTCTCCAGAATATAAGTGGCATCTACATACAGAACATAATCGAACAAATATCACTTGAGTGTCCTATACGACTCAATTTTACACGTTCGTTCATTCAATGCCCGTAAGCTACACTCAATCTCCACAATATTCTATATAACGAGTCCAAAGAATGATCGAACAAATATTACCAAATGGTGCTACAACTCCATTTATTCTAATTCCTCATTACACTGAAATATAAATCAATCAAAATACATTAATCTATTATTTGTTGATTCGAAAGAAGATTTTTATGTATTTATAAGTATTGAAAAAAAATCAATGGCCTTCTTCCTTTACACGGCGATTTTTTGGCCAATTCCTCTTCATCTACCCTCTCTTCCTTGGCCTCGTTTGGTTCATCCTCATCCCCCCGCGTCTCTTCTCCTCCGATGGCCAAGAATCGTAAGGATAAACCAAGGCTTGATGCATCCTTTGCTCTATCTTCTCAAACCAGATCAGGTCATTCGTTCTCGATTTTGGAGCATCCCATTTCTCCTTCGGTACCTTCTTTTTCCCCAGACACCATTCTCAACCCTATCCCACCTACGTCTCTGACTTCCTCACCTCCACAAGCCACTAATGTCCACAGCATGCAAAGCCCTTTTCATCTCTCGCTGTTAACCTCGCCTCACCACCGGTTGGTGATGTTCCACTCAGGTATAATAAATGTTAATCTTACTACTCCTATATCGGATTTGGTTACATCTGTTGGAAATTGGGTGATTATGGACTCCAATGTTTGCTCTAGTATCGTTGACTCTGATCTACTGGGAGTTGGTTTTGATTTTATCTCGTCTGACATTTTCGAAGTTATGACTCCTGTTGTAAATAATGACGAAGTTACAGCTACTGCTGGGAATTGTTCTCCATCTAAATTGAATGGTTGTATGCTACCTACTGTTAATGCTCATATGCCATAGTCGGAATACTGTTAAGTTCCTGTTTGTGATGTATTTTCTAAAGGTAGTTGTGATGACTCTACTAATAATGCAGCCAAACCAGTTTGTTTGTCTTTGTTCAAGGCATTGACTTGGAATGCAGGTGCATACTCTTCACAAAAATTCTGCTCTCAAGTCATTGACTGAATTAACATTATTCCACCAATTGTTCTTCGAGAAGCGGAGAGTTATTGGTTTGGCCATTTAGTTGGTTTTTTCCTAGATGCTACTTCATCTTACTCGGTTGTTCGTGAGCACTGTAGGCGAGCGTGGAAGCTGAAAGGTTCACTTCATGTCCAATTCTTAAATTCCTTTTTCTTTTCTAAATTTGGTTCTTGGGAAGATAGACTTATAGCGCTAGATAATAGCCCTCTCATTACTGAGGAGAAACCCTTTATTGTGACTCCTTGGAGCATTGGTATAGACAGTGTTAGAGAGAAAATTCTTTCTATTTCGATTTGGGCCACGTTCTCCAATTTACCTCTGTCCTTTAACCTCTTATTGGGTTGAATTAGCTAGCCAGCCTTATTGGGGATTTCAAATGTTTTGATGCAAATATTGTTGCGTGCAAGTATTTATTTTACGTTAGGACATTGATTGAAATTACCCTAGAAAATCCGCTACCATCAATATTGAAAGTAAGAATCATGGAAGGTCGCGAGGTGGAAATAAAAGTTAACTACAGGTGAAAGCTTGACATATGTACTATATGTCATTCATTTGGACATTCTGTGGAGAATTGTTTTAGGAATGCTCCTCTTTCTCCTATCGATAAAATCCCCTCCTTAGGGCAGAAATGAAATGGGATCCCAAGGTTAGTGCTCCGCCTCCCTATGATCCTATTGTTTCTACTTCCCACGCTGTGGAGACAGAAATTGATGCAATTTGTGATTCCGATGATAAGGTTGTTGTATGGAGCCTGAAGAGAGTCGTTTGATTCATGAGTCGTGGGAAATGAGGTATAACTCGCAGATGCATAGTTATCATATGTTCTTAGGTGGTCCTGATGAGACTAGGAGGTTAGTGTATCATGTTGAGGGTGATGGTCTTTCTCTGATGACCACTGGGATTGTTGGTGCTAGGAATTGGTGGCAAATCTTAGATCCGACATGGTACAGGATTTATCTCTACTCTCCTCTCTCGAGGTCTTTTGATCCGAATCTGGCCATGTATTTTTCTACTGTTCAGCAAGTTATAGGTCCAAGTACTGAGGTTGATATCAGTCATGACAGGGGGCATGTGCCGATCTGAGTAGTCTAGTCTATAGGTCTAGCTTCTGTGTTTTCTTTTTATTCTTGTACTTAGTGGTCTGGCCACTGTAAAACTAGATTATAGTTATCTTGTGCATGTAAAGAATACCTATTCTTTATTTATATACATTATGGCACGGCCCATTTTAAAGCTGGCTGGCTTTGACAAAAAAACAAGAAGTTTTAAAATACATTTTCCCAAAATCTCCAAAACAATTTCAAATATTAATATTCAGTTGAAAGAAAATCAAATTATAAAATTTTCATTCTTCTTTAAAAATCCATTTACAATTTCGAAAATAAATATTTGCAATCTTCTTATTTAATTAGAAGGAAATATAAAAATTAAAATTCAATTTCAAATCTCTAAAAGTTATGCTTTCTATAATAGCTTAACTAAAATTCATTTTTATATACACACATATATATAAAGGATTTTCAAATGACTTCCTTTTTATAAAAAACAACGATAATCAAATACTAAGTATATTATTTCAAAAAACTATCTTAGAATCTTTAGTTTATTAAATTTAATTGGACTAATTAATAACTTAAAAGTATAAATTTTAAATACCATTTTAGAAAAAATCATTTAATATGATTGATCAATGGAAAATGAATAAAAATATAAATGTTTAAAAAATTAACATATTTGATAAAGTACCAAAATTTATCAATTTTCAAATAATTTCTAACTCAGAAAATCCTGAAAATTATTGTTGTTTTATACATTTTTTCCAAAATCAATCCACTTTCAAATTTTCCATTAATTAAAGTATCTTCAATTTTAAATAATAAAATCATTCCAGAAATTCATTATTTATTTCCAAAATAATTTATACAAAACCTTTCATATTAATTTATTCATACCTTTCTGATTAATTACTAATGTGATATCATTACAATAATAATCAATTAGAGATATGCAATTCTATTTTGCCCAATTCAATCCTATAACCACCCATTCATCTATATTTCACCATGATAAATAAACAAAGGGATGGGTATATCAACATTAACAATCAACAACGATGCATCTAGTTTCTTTCAATCAAGCCCATATTAACCAAAAATCCATCATCATGCAGTCAATGAAAACTATAAAAAATAGAATCTACATGTGATGACCCAAAATTTTGGCCATTTGAAATTGGAATATTTAGTTGATTTTAAATATTAAATATTGGAAGTTATTTTAAAACTTGAATTTCAAATACAACTATGAATTTGGCAATTAAATTATTGAATTTAATTTATTGATGTTGGATAAAATGTCGAATCTTGATTTTTAAGCTGAGTAAAAATATTTTAAAAGCTTGAAAAATCTATAACGATAATACTGAAGATAATGGAAGCTTTAGAAATGGATTTGAAAAAGTTTTGTTTGGTTTTAAAATTATATCGTTTAAATCGATATTTAAAAATAGCCTTCTAAGGCATAGTATTGGATTTCGAAAAAACTAGTTCCGTTGGATTCGTAATATTGTTTTATTATCGGATTTCAAATTTCTTGTGTTTGGAGTGATCGTTTGGCTGTACGATAGGCAAACGCGTCGAAAAATTACATCGAAATTTAATTTAATAACCGGGTCCAAAAAGCTATCTTCTCTATACGATCAAATTTGGACTTAGAACCTTTTCCAGTGCATTCGGAATAGGGGATTAACATTATAAACGCCTGGCGGCATGCTAGTTTGGAGATCGAGATTTTGAATTGCGTTTTCAAAGATGATTTAAAGTTTGAATTTTAAATTTGAATAAAAAAAATTAAATACTGCTGCCAAACAAGGAAACGTTGAGTAAAATTTAAACACATGTCTTGTTTTCTCTAAAAAATTTAACACGCATTCGTTGAAAAATATTAGAGCTAGTAAAAAAGAATAAAAAAGTTCATCATCAAATTTGTTTCGAACGAAAAGCATTTCTTTTCGTATTAAACTCAAAATTAATGGCCGCTTCTTCTTTTCTTTTAATTTCAGCCTATCGTCTGTTTTAAACTCGCAAATCTGTGAAAAGAAAAAAAGGAAGGGAAGCTCCCGATTGGAAATCGCGATTCCAGTTATGGGTGGGTGGCTCGGCAAATCGAATCGAGTGTCGATCGATATCATCTCCGATTCAATAGCTTTTAGGTGGGATGTGATCGATAACGGTGGAAATGGTGGTAGCACATAGAGTTCAAGAGTTCGTTCACAAGAAAATTTGTCAAGGCTAGGGCAACGTGGTCGAACTCGAGATTGCCGCGCGCGTGGGCGATCTTGATCTAGGCAATGCCTTTGAGTGCGGCCATGGTCGAGTGAGAGGTAGGCAGCAATTTACGGGTTGAGGCCAGTGTAGGTTGCGAAAGTGTGATCGATGAAGGATGGAACAGCTCTGGTGAAGAAGCTAGGGCTTTGCGATATCGGCTAGGGCAGTGAGTATTCATTTTCCTTCTTTTTCATTGATAGTTGATTTAATAAAAAGTAAATTTGCAGATTGAAATAAAAAAAAATATAGAGTATAAATCAGGAAAAAAAAGATTTTTATATATGCAAATATATATAAGTACACAGTACATGTTTTTATACAGAAAAAGAATTACTGTTTTGTAATTACAAAAAAATATATAATCTTACAGAAAGGTAATTCTGTTTTAAATTTATTAATACATGTATATATTCACATACACAATTTAATGTAAAAATGGTATATATATTTTCAGAAGGAAAATTTCTAGTTTAAAATTAAATCACTAGCTAAGAATAAAACTATTGGTTAATTAAACCTATCAAATAGGGAAATTAATTTGTTCGACTAATTCGAATATTAATAAAACCTTACAATGTTTGTTACAAGGTCAATATCTGAATGGAATCAAGCCGAAATGGAAATGGATTGCAAAATAAAAGCAAAGGTGAGATCTTCTCACTCAGATTAAAATTAGAATTTCAGTTATTGATTAATTGTTTGGATGTTGTAGCATATATAGTAGTATACATATATTTGGAGTGATTGATTTCCCGCATTATATAGCGGATGAGACACTATGCGCCGCATAATAACGGATGATTTTATATAATCCCATATACCACTATATTCCACCTCGAAGTGGAATCGGTATTTAAAGGTTGTGCTAACATCTGTGGATGCAGGGAAACAAGTTGGAGGGATCCAACTGGATTCCTTAAATATTTGAATTTGTTTCAATGTTGTGTGTTGATTTATTTATAATCTACGTATGATTATATTTGTGATTGAAATCGTTGAAGGCTATAGTTTAGCCAAATATATTTTTGGCATCGAAGGATACATGATATATGAAAATTTCATTTTTGGAAATTAAAGTAGAAAATTTAAGTAAACTAATTTTTGAGAATTAGTGAATTTAAAAGAAAGAATTTAAATGGGTAAAGATTGATTTTGAATCTTATCGAATTAATTTCAGAATATGGGATTTTTTTTAAATGGATTAAAAGTTGGAGAATTTATTTAAAATTCAGATTTTAAATAGTTTGGAAGAAATAAAAGAATTTGTTTTAAAAGATAATGAATTTGGTATTTAAATGAAATTGATTTGATGTACGAAAATAAATCTTTGGGAAATCGATTTGAAATTGGTTTGGTGTTTTAAAATAAATCTTTGGGAAATCAATTTGAAAATTTGATTTAGTGTTTTGAAAATAAATTGGGAAATCGGTTTGAAATTGATTTGGTGTTTTAAAATAAATCTTTAGAAAATTGATTCGCAAATTGATTTGGTGTTTGAAATAAATGTTTGGAAAATCAATTTGGAATTTGATTTGGTGTTTGAAAGTGAATATTTGGAAATCGATTTGAAAATCGTATATCAGTAGACATTTGAAAATTTAAAATTCATAATGGGAATTTATAAAGAAAAGAAAATTTTGTTTTAAAAATAAATATTGGTTTATTTTAAAAAGTGTGGAAAGGAATTTGCAGATTTGAAAGGTAAATTAAAATAAATCAAGAAGGATATTATTAATTGATTTGAATGGACCGTTTTGAAATGGAATGTGTATTTTCCCTGGAAAGCCAAGCATGTTTTTAAAGTAGCTTTCAAATATCAATTAAAAGTTTTAAAGTTGGTTTTTAAAAAGGATGTTTGTGGAGAAATTATTTTTTTGAGTTGTTTTAAAATCTTTAAAGAAAAGATTTATTTAATTAATTATAGAAGTGATTATTTAAAGATTTAAATTGGTATTTGATTTAGAAAATGGATATTTTAATAATTACTCTTTACCTAATAATTTTGTTTTTAAATTAGTTTGGACTTGAATTTTTATATGAGATATTAGTATAATATTTTCATAACTAATGTTTTAAATAAAGTTTTTTAAAATAGTTTTATTCTGAATGTTTCCAAGCATATATTTTGGATAAGTAATTTAAATTATTTTGAAGTATTCGAACTCGGCAAATTTTCAATGTAAATAAATAATATTTGGTAATTTATTCCACGTGAGGAAAATGATTTCAAATTTGTTTTCAAAGGATTGAAAAATGATTTGAAATTTGTTTTCAAATGGTTAAAGTGTGAAAATATAACTTGCGAAGATATTTTGAAAGTAAATAACTAAGGGGAAAATTATTTGAAATCTGGTGATTGTTGTGAACATTGATTGATAGATAAAAACCGATTATCAATATTGGCCTTTAAATGACATTTGAATTTCGATGCGACCGAGGGTTGAATTCCAAATGGATATTCGAAAACCACATCGAATCTTTTTGATAGTGATGGATCTTTTGTTTAAAAGATCAAAGTGTAAATTTGTTGTGATTTGTTTGAAATCTGAATGCAACGCTTATTTTTTAAAATAAATGCTCATTATTTAGATTATCCAGGAAAGGGATTTGTGTCATTAAATCCATTCCGAATAATGATACAACGAAATGAGATTGCATTTGAAGATGGTGTTGAAGACTGGGTATTTCGAAAACGAAAGGATTACCTGTCGAATATATCTGCACCGAGTTGTTCTGGTATAGAGATTTTATCACTCTTTGTGATGGGAAGTCCGGATGTAATTAGTGAATGTCTGGATTTGCAAGGCCTTCTTTGAAGTGCATTCGGTTCCATTCGATCTGGAATGGACTTGTATGGTTGTGTATCTGACGTTACACTTTGAGATGTAAAGCTGGTTTCTATCAAATACATTTCTGTTGGTGGCGGAGAAGTTATTCTCTTAGCTTAACACCCTTCTCTAAGACGTACGAGCTCAGAGGTTATGTAGTTGATGGTTACTAGTGATACATTCCCAATTTGGTAATGTGGCATGCTGCTGATCATTTGTTGATCGAAGCGTGGATTTTATGAAAAGCGTAGCTTTGTGGACGAGACTTCGTTGGACCTCACAACCCAAAAATGGTTGTAACAGGAAGGATGCAGCAAGACATTTTGGGGGTAGCTCCCTCAGGGTATGTCCATTTCCTTCTGGAAAAGGGTGGTATCATGGTATGGTTCCCATATACTTAACTTTATGTGGTTACTGCAAATTTATTGCTTTGTGGTTGAGGATCCTCGGATAAAGGTCAGTAACGACCGAGGATGGCATACTCGTGGTAGTTACTCATGTCATAGCTATATTACAGTGTGGGGTAACTCGGCCATGTGTTGGCAGAGAGCAAGTTAAGTTCTTAGGGCGTCCCTCCAGTGGCGTACCCATGTGGCAGTAGGAAGTTCCTTAGCCTAACCATTTGTTGGAAATCCAAATAAATATTACGCGCTCTCTATGGTTTTAGTTGTATAACCTGCCATGGAATATGCCGGCAACCTGCTATTAAACATGGTAGCTATAATAGGCATACAATAATGGTTGTATGCTGGCTAAGATTAATATTATACTTTCAAAATATTTTCTACACTATGCACTAATAATAATATTAAAAAGATTTTGCGTATCAAGCATGTTTGACTATCATAAGAAGAAATCTCCTCCAATTCTGCGTTTGCATTATGTGTGTGGCAGGAGGCCTTATGGTAGTTTCATTTTCCGAAAGCATAGCGGATTTCTTTTTTTGTTTTCTTTGTGAAAATGACTATTTTTAAGATCTCACATCAGTCCCATGACTAATCTGGAATTTATTGTTTCCTTTCTATACTCTGGGTGCTCATAATTTTCCACACGGGCAGCCTAGAGTCGGGTTATCAATTGTTCTGGAGCGAAGTCAAGAAGTATGCTTTAGGGATCTGGAGTTCAAGCTGAATGGCGAGGTGTATCACTTGTATATGTTATATTCTTTTCCGTTGTTTTGTTGTAACAACTCTGGTAATGTGATGTATAAATTGATATAGTGCTTTTGTTTTTAAGATTATTCATTTGTCTATTATATTTGTTCTACTGCGAAATGTGAGATTTTGTTATTGTTTCTATTTCTTCTTCTATCTTCTTCTTCTTTGACCTAACGGTTCGGTTTTTCGGCACTCGACTGTTCAGCTTTTGATACAGTGGACGTATTGATGTCAACTTTCGGGCGTCGAAAAATTGGGTTGTTACAATGTGGTATCAGAGCAACTGGTTAAGCGACAACCTTGGCTCTGGTGGGGATTACTCATTAGAGATAGAGTCAGTAGTACTCTAGAGTTAGTTTGAGGATGATAATAGATATAAGCGCATATTTGTTAGTGAATATAAAATTGTTTTATATTGTGTTGACTTATTGGTTGATTGTTTATAGATTCTGGTCGGTGCAGCTTGGCCAACTGTATCGATAGGGGTTTCTAAACTCTTAAACAAGATAACCCGACACAGTATTGTTTTAAAATCGGGTAAATGAAATAATTTTACCTAAATAATTTTCGTATATGAAAGAAATAATTTTTCATAAATTATTAGTATATGGTTTTCTGGATGTTAGGAAGTGATAATATTAAATTATTATCATTGGTTATTCAATAAGGAATTGAAATCATAATCAAAAGCTGAAAAATAAATTCACATCCAAATGGGATTTGTAAATATAAATTGTAAATGTGATTTATGATTTGAAATAGAATTTCAGAGAAATATTTGAAAGAATTTGAAAGAATTTAAAAAATTTGAAGTTTGAAAAAGATTAAATTCCCTTGGAGTTTGGAAATGGTTTTCAAAGGTATGAAAAAAATGTTTTTAGAGGGATAAAAGCTCTAAACTCTTTTCGGTTGCTGGAAAATAATTATGATGATGATCACGACAACATCGGTGTTCATTTTTGAGTTTCCAAGAGAGTAATTGATACCAAATTATTTAAAAATTGAAGTTGTTTGGAAAACTAGGTTGGTTTTAAAAATTTGGAAGATAATTTGAGTTAATTTCAAAAATGGTTTTGAAATGTTGGAAATACTCTGGAATCTGATAAAAATAGTTATGGAATAAAATTTATTAAGGTGGAAAATAAAATTGTGAATGAATAAATGAATTTACAAGTGCAAATAAATGGAAGTGAAATTGAATGTTGAAATTCATTTCAAATTTTTAAGTAAGTGGAACTAGAATTGGAGTTGGATTTGGTTTGTGATAAACAAAGCGAAGTATTGAAATAAAATTAGTAAGTGAAACTAATTGAAGGAATAACAAAGAAAATATGGGTATAAATGAATTGAATTCACATGGAATTGGGAATCTGGTTAAATAAAAGTATAGATAAACCAAAATGGTGAATTGAAAATAAATAAAAGAGGTATATAGAATACTTATATCGAACTTAAGAAAATGAATGGTGTAATTCTTAAGTAATTTTTGAATTGAGAAAATATTCTAAATTAACGAGTAAATAAAGATTAAACTGGAAATTGTGAAATGGCGATTGTGAATAAGTGTATTGAGATGAAAATCAAATTTGAATAAAAGAAAAGGAAATTGATATAGCTAATAATCAATTGGAATAAATACGTAGGATGTACGTACATTATTTCGCATAGCAATTTGATCCAGAATTAGAGCATAGAATTTCGAGATAGTTATATCGATCCGAGTTAGAACTTTTCACTTGATTTTCGACGGCGAACCCTGTATATGGATTTTTGGTTGATTCTAGAAATTCTCCATCATAGTTTAGAACTATGTAAGGAGAATGATAGTTTCTGATCAAGAAACCAGATCTGAGTCCACACTAGGAAGTTAGGTGGACAATTCTAGTTCGGAAGTGAAATTGTGTGATCGAGTGAGCAATCAAATTTGGTATTGCGTACGAATGATGTATGTACATGTACGTGTTTGAATGAAATGAATATTGAAATTTTGTAAATAATTATACAAAACATTTTTGAATGTTGAAATTGGACACTATGGATGGTAGGATATACAGGTGTTATAAAGGAAAATGGAATTAGGATTTTGATTTCAAAGATAAATTTAAATTGCTCAAAAAAGTATGTATTTAAATATCAGTATGAAATTTGATGACTTTATCGTCTAGCCGCTTGGCTTTCCGTTTTCTTTTTGAATCTACGGGCCCGTTGTGGCATTTTATAGTCGTACCGAGCTAACCACGCAAAGGAGACGATGGCAAAAAAATTTGAAAATTTAGGGAGTTAGAAATTTTAAGAACATTTTCAAAATTTAAAATTTAAATTTAAATTTGAAGTTGAAGTAAATAACACTATTTGGAAACTATGGAAGATTTTGGAAAGTAAATAGAAGTAATAATGGGTTTTAATTAAAAAGATTGTTTTTGAAAGTTAAAACTGGTTAGTTTTGGGAAAAATAATAAACGGGTTAAGGATCATTCATTCTTCTTAACTAGTAATTTCGGGAAGAAATTCTTTTAAGGGGAGAAGAATGTGATGACCCATAATTTTGGACTTTTGAAATTAAAATATTTAATTGATTTTAAATATTGAAGTTATTTTAAAACTTTAATTTCAAATATAACTATGAATTTGGCAATTAAATTATTGAATTTATTTTATTGAAGTTGGGTAAAATGTTGAATCTTGATTTTTAAGCTGATTAAAAATATTTTAAAAGCTTGAAAGATCTATAATGATAATACTGAAGATAATGGAAGTTTCAAAATTGGATTTGAAAATGTTTTGTTCGGTTTTAAAATTATGTCGTTTAAATCGATATTTAAAAATAGCCTTCTTAGGCACAGCATCGGATTTCGACGAAACCAGTTCCATTGGATCCGTAATATTATTTTATTATCGGATTTTAATTTACGTAGTGTTTGGAATGATCTTGTGGTTGTATGATAAGCAAACGCACTGAAAAATTATATCGAAATTTAATTTAATAACTTGGTCCAAAAAGCTATCTTCTCCATATGATCAAATTTGGACTCGGAACCTTTTCTAATGCGTTCGAAATAAAGGTTTAACATTATAAATGCCTGGCGATATGCCTCGATTGGAGATCGAGATTTTGAATTGCGTTTTCGGCGATGATTTAAAGTTTGAATTTTAAATTTGAATATAAGAAAATAAAATTTAAATACTGTTGCCAAACAAGGACACGTTGAGTAAGATTTAAACACGTGCCTTGTTTTCTCTAAAATTTTCAACACGCATTCGTTGAAAAATATTAGAGCCAGTAAAATAGAATAACAAAATCATCATCAAATTCGTTTTGAACAAAAAGCGTTTCTTTTTGTATTAAACTCAAAATTAATGCCCGCTTCTTCTTTTCTTTTAGTTTCATCCTATCCTCAGTTTTAAATTCACAAATCTGTCAAAAGAAAAAAAATGGAGGGAAGCTCGTGATTGGAAATCACGATTCCAGTTATGGGTGGGTGGCTCGGCAAATCGAATCGAGTGTCGATCGGTATTATCTCTGATTCAATACCTTTGGGGTGGCATGCGATCGATAACGGTGGAAATGGCAGCAGCACAGTAGAGTTCAAGAGTTCGTTCGCAAGAAAATTTATCGAGGCTAGGGCAACATGGTCGAACTCGAGATTGCGACGCGCGTGGGCGATCTCGATCTGGGCAATGGCGATGAGTGCGGCCATGGTCGAGTGAGAGGCAGGTGATAGTTTACGTGTTCAGGCCAGTGTAGGTTGCGAAAGTGTGATCGATGAAGGATGGAACAACTCTGGTGACGAAGCTAGGGCTTTGTAATATCGGCTAGGGAAGTGAGTATTCATTTCCCTTCTTTTTCATTGATATATGATTTAATAAAAAGTATATTTACAAATTAAAAATAAAATAAAATATAGAGTATAAATCAGAAAAAAATAGATTTTTATATATACAAATATATATATGAGTACAAAGTACATATTTTTATACAGAAAAAGAATTGCTATATTAATACATGTATATATTCACATACACAATTTAATGTAAAATGATATATATTTTTTCAGAAGGAAAATTTCTAGTTTAAAATTAAATCACTAGTTAAGAATAAAACTATTGGCTAATTAAACCTATCAAATAGGGAAATTAATTTGTTCGACTAATTCGAATATTAATAAAACCTTATAATGTCTGTTACAAGGTCAATATCTGAATGGAATCGAGCCGAAATGGAAATGGATTGCAAAATAAAAGCAAAGGTGAGATCTTATCACTCAAATTAAAATTGGAATTTCAATTATTGATTGACTGTTTGAATGTTGTAGTGTATATATATATATATATATATATATATATATATATGTATGTATGTATATATATGTGTGTGTGTGTGTGTGTATCTATATTTATAGTGATTGATTTTCCGCATTGTATAGCGGATGAGACCCTATGCGCCGCATAATAGCGGATGATTATTTATAATCCCGTATGTTGTTGTTTGGTGATATATAATTTTAAGTATTGTTGCTAGCCACTTTATATATATAAAGTCTAGTTTGAATGTCAATTTACATTACTGTTATATATATATATATTCTGTTATTGGTTTACAAATTTTACAGAATATAATACTTTTAAAAGTAGTATTGTATATAGTAGTTTTATATATAAGTTATGATTTAAATTAAATCATTGATTACGAGAAAAATTAATAATGTAATAATATATATTTTTTATTTCTATTAAACTGATGGATTTTTGCATTGACTCCTCTTTATCAGCCTTGTTCATCCAATTCGCATTTAATTGTGCTTTGCTTTGAAATTCGTGCTTGGATTCGTAACTCATTGTCCAATCTATCTAGGCTCGAAAGGTGAGCAATCACTCAATATTAACATTCTCGTATTTTCTAAATTTGACTTCAATTGAAACGACAATTGAAATATGTTGTTGTTAGTTAACTAAATTGTTATATATGCTATTATCTATATTTGTTCACCAGTGGGATATGACACCATATCTTATTGTTTATATTATATTGTTATTGATAATATATGCTTGATATATTATTATAATATCTGTTATCACTCTACAAGTTCCCTGCTAGTATAGAATTCCCTATGGGTTGAAATGATACATACCCGAACGATCTACAGAATAAGAGAAAATCATTATGGGTTGAAATGATAAACCCAAGTGATTTTCATTTGAATTGAATTTGGGATTGCGGGTTGAAATGATATATACCCGTATACATTTAAATTACGGATTGAAATGATAAATATCTGTATCACTTGACTATAGGATAGAAAATTATATACGGACATCGTTGGTCTATGTATATATATATATATTTTGAAAATGATTACTATGGTTTTGAAAGGAAATATAGATGGTTTTATTTAAATTTGAAAATATTATGTATATGAATAAGTTTTAATATAAAATAGATTTAATAATAAGCTTTAAATTTAGTAAAGTTTGACTTAAGTAAAATATAATATGTTTAAGCATTTATCTAAAAATTATATTTTAAAATAGATTTTATAATGATTTCTATAACTTAAGGTTGGAAGATTGATTTGAATATATTCGAAATCGTATTTAATTTAGAATTTTGTTCAATTAAATCGATTTGAAACTTATTGAATTTGAGGGTTTTAAGATATGATTTTATAACTCGATTTTGATTCAAAATGACTAAATGAATATTTTAAGTTTAAATAAATCGAAGGAAATATTTAGTTTAATGTAACTTAAGGTTATTTAAATGATGTTGGATTTATTAAGTGAATATTTCAAAACTAAATAATAATGAAGTTAAAATAAGATAAATATGAAATTATCAAATCTAGTTTTGGAATGTTTGAATATTAAAGCTTTGAAATATATTGAAATTTAAATAGTTTATTTTGTGGTTCAAATTTGTATTTGAAATCGAACAAGTTGAAATAATTTATTGAGAAACTAAATTGAATGGAAGTTAAAGAACTGAGATTGAATTTAATTGAAATTTTGGAATTTAAGTTGATTTGAATTGATTTGTGAAATTTGAGGAAACTATTTTATTATATAAAGTATTTTAATTTATATTTTACTTTATAAATAATTTTAATATAAAATATTTTAATATAAATCAATTTTAATATAAAATATTTTTATATAAACTATTTTATAGAACTATTTTATTATATATTATTATTAATATCTAAACAATTTAAGTGGTGGAAGCTATAATTTCAAAGTTATGGGTTTCCAAAGAATTATCATTTCAAAGTGTTTTGGTTTCAAAAGTGTTGTAACTTTGAAAGTCCTATAATTTGGAAGTAGATATATTTGAAATGAAAATGATATTTTGGTTTTGAAGCATGAATTATTTTGAAACGACCACGGAGTTATAATGATGTTTAGCCGTTAGTAGCGTATATTTCTACATTGTAGATAGTTCCGCGGATCCTCAGAGGATGGTTATCCCAAACATCATTTAAGTTACTTGTATTTCAGTTGATATTTCACTTGAGTTGGATTTATTGATATAAGAATGTTAATCCTGACTCGAGTGTTTTTTGTTTTGCTTTATGCTTGGGTCAAACTGAGTGATACAATATTTGAGACTCACCTTGGAGTTTGGAGCTTCGCTTGGAGATCCAACTATCGATTCAGCTTTTCCAGTTGATTTGTTTAGAGATGTCATAAGTCCATATTTGAGATATTCTGTTGTACTTTATTTCAAACTCTATTGTTTATATAGTAGCTTCATGAACTACTATTTATCTATTCCGCTGCATTATTTCATATTACTCTGCGTCTATGATTCTGTGATTTATTTATTTACTGTATATGCTGAGTTTTGCTAAATATAAATTAATAACCTAACATTTTGAGCAATTCAAGTCCGACATGCGCGGATACGAATGGTTGAAAATACCGAGTCGTTACATAAATGGTAGCGGAGCCAATCATTTCGAAGGGTCTGATATACGTCGGAAGCTTGTTATTTGATACCATCTTATCTACACTTCTCTCAAGAAGAAATAGAAATTTGTTTATGGTCTAAACAAGGCTTTGAGGAAAGACTTACTTCCATAGCTTGAGACAACATTTGAGAAGCTCGGTGATATAACTTTGAGACTAGAGGAAGCTAATAGAAAGAGTGGAGATGACGTCCAAAAGGATAAGAAAGTGTTTGGCTAGAAGAGCAGGTTTCCTTTCCAAAAGAAAAAGCCGATGTTCTAGAACAAATGGCCATTTAGAGGGAAGGGTCCAGATTTTGGCAAGCGGGTAAGAGGTCTATAGGTAGTGTGTCATAGTTACAATGAGAAGTGATATTATTCTAAAGATTGTAGCAAACCCCTCAACCATCTTTCTAGAAGCGGTGTAAAATTTGCGATGAGTTTAGTCATCTCAGCTATAATTGTTTAGCAGTAGACAAGAAGAAGAAGGTTTGGAATTTGAATGCTATTAAAGCTTCCAGTGGACCATCTCCATCTTCCCTTGTAGGTATTACCTTATCCGTATATTCTCTTATTAGAGTTCTTTTTGATATGAGTGCGTCCCATTTATTCATGTCAAAAGAACGTGTTGACAGATTTGATCTTGATGTTGTTTGCCTCACTAGGGGTTATGCAACCAATGGGATGTTATATGGAGATATTGTTTTGGACTTATATGAATTCTCCTTCTAGTGCGATTTACATGTATTTTAATTTTTGGGATTGAAGTTATTTTTTATATGGATTGGCTAGGACGATTCAAGGCTCGTCTTTTATGTCCTAAGAGATTAATCACCATTAGCCATCCTGGTCCTATAAGAGTCTTAGCCTGGCTCTTAGAAACATAAGCGAAAGCTTGAGTGGTTCATATTTTTCTCTTGAGTCTCAAGAAGAGGATGATATTGCCAGAATCCCTATATCGGAGATTATCTAGATGTCTTCAGGCATACCACTTCTTCTCCTCTAAGGCGGGCCATAGAGTTATCTCATTCTCAAAGCTCTCCAGTTAGTCTTAATCCTACGAGGATACCCGCCAAGGAGAATGAAGAATCGAATAAGCTATTAACAGAGTTGAAAGCTAAGCATTTTATACAATCTAGCAGTTCCTTGGGGTGCCACAGTAGTGATTGTGAAGAAAGTTGATGGTTCCATTTGGTTGTGCATCGATTACCAAAAGTGAACGAGCCCACTATAAAGAATAAATATCCTTGCCTAGAATTGATGATATGTTTAATCATCATAGCAGTGAAAAGTCTTTTCTCAGCTTAACCTTGCAACTGGTTTCTATCAGCTCCATATTGTAGAGGATAACATTCCATTAATAGCTTTCCGCACTAGATATGGCTCTTATGTGTGGCTTATGACGCCATTCAAATTAATGAATCTGCATGCATATTTCATCGATCTAATGAATAGGATTTTTAGATATTTTCTTAATAAGTTTGTTTTGGTTTTCATCGATGATATCCTAATCTACTCCAATTCTTCAGTGGAGCGTGAGTAACATCTCAGAATAGTTCTGGAGACACTTAGGCAGAATTAGTTGAAAGCTAAGTTCTCCAAATGTCATCTTTGGCAAGCGCAGATGAAGTTCCTAGGTTATGTTGTATCAGAGGCTGGTATTTCTATAGATACAGCTAAAATTGAGACCACTCAGATTTGGAAACAACGTAGGACAATCACTGAGATCTATATATTTTTGGGCTTAACTAGTTAAATCGACATTTTATAAAGGATTTCCCAAAGGCCCTTTTCTCTCTTACTAATTTACTCGCATAGGAGTGAAGTTTCAGTGGATAGGTTGGTATGAGGTATCTTTTTAGAAGCTGAAGTAGTTATTTAATCATGCACCCATTTTATTGCACCCAATGGTAACCAGGATCTCGAGGTTTGTACCGATGCTTGTGGTTCTATTCAGGGAGCAGTTCTTATGCAGAGAGGTCGAGTGGTTGCTTATGCATATATGCAATTAAGGCCTAATGAAGTTCGTTATGCCACTCATGATTTGGAGCTCATCTCCATTGTCTTTGCATTGAAGATATGGCGATTACTTGCTTTGAGAGAGATTTCTTCTTTGCACCGATGATAAGTCATTAAAGTATATGTTCACTTGGAAGGATCCCAACAGCAGGCAACAGCGTTGGTTTGAGTTTCTTACATCCTATGAATATGAGATTAAGTACACCCTTGAAAAGGGGAACAAAGTATCTAATATGTTAGTACAAAGCATCATGTAGTTGTCTCCATAATGATAGCATAATGGAAGGATCTAGAGTTGCTTTCTATATGTGATATTCGAGATGGAGATTTTGTTATTGGTTCAAATGCGATGTTTGCTATTCTTATTGCCTGACTATCTCCGATTGATCGAACTTCTAAGGCCCAGAGGAGAGATACAACTATTCTTTCTCTTATTCAGAGGTTGTAGTCAGTGATGTTGGTGATGACCATGTTGGTTATTCTCTTGATGCTTGTAGTTGCTTAAGGAGAAGTGGTGGACTTGTAGTTCCTGACCTTGGTGGTCACTAAAAGGAGGTGACTAACGATTGTCATCATTTTTTCTATATCATTCACCCCAAAGGAAGTAAGATGAATGTGGATATGAAGTTCCTCTATTAATGGGAAAGGATGAAGTGCAACATCGACAAGTATGTGAATGGTTGTATGACTAGTTAGCTTATTAAAGTTAAACACCAAAGGCCTAGTGGTCTTCTTAAGTAATTAGAGATTCCACTATGGAAATGAGACAAGGTATAGGTGAATTGGAATTTTTATGGTGGTTCACTTATATAAATACCAATATGAAATCTAGTAAATATTTCTTAAGTTTTATATAAATGTCCATGGATTTTGTTGATGGTCTTCCTCAATCCAGAAGTGGCCAAGATAGCATATAGGTAGCTGTTGATCGCTTGACCAAATTGGTGCACTTCATACCAGTGAAATAAAGTGAACTACTCATACTTTTCTAAGCTTTATGTAAAGGAAATGGTGAGACCTCATGATGTTCCCAGTGTCATTACGTGTGACCGTGATCCATTATTCACTGGTGGTTTCTAGAGGAGTCTTCAATCAACCTTTGGTACAAAGCTAAAATTTAGTACCGCATATCATCTACCGACTGATGTTAAAATAGAGCAATCTAATTGGGTGTTGGAGGATTTGCGTCATTCCTGTATTCTTGATTTAGGCGGTAATAGGGAGGATCATATCTTTTTTGGGGTTTGCTTATAACCACTAGTCCAGCATCGATATGGCACCGTTTATTTCTTTATCTGGTAGACTATTTCGTTCCTTATCATGTTGGCTTGGGATAGGAGATAATTTTTTTTGTCTAAATTCGAGGCTTCAGAGAAAATAGAGTTGATCAGACAGAGGATAAAGGAAGCCCAGGACCGATAAATGTCTTATGTGGACCATAGAAGGAAGGATATTGATTTTGAAGTTGGTGATCTAGTCTTTGTGAAGGTATTTCCTCTAAAGGGTGTTATAAGGTTCAGTAAAACGAGGAAGCTTGCACCTCACTTTTTTGGTTCCATTTTTAATTATTAAACACATTGGTGTTGTCGCTTATCAAGTTGCCCTTCCTAATCAGTTCTTTGGTATTCATGATTTCTTTCATATTTCTCACTTGAGTAAGTGTCTAAGGGATACCCGGATAGTTTTGGAGCTGAGACATATTGAGGAGCTCGATATTTCTCTTGAGACTTATATAAAAAATCTGATTTGTGTAGGTGACTTGGAGGTCTGACAGCTTAGGAGAAAGCGGGTCCCGTTAGTAAAGGTGCAATGGTTCGACGACCTATTGGACGTACTTAGTAGACCAAAGAACATATGACGTGGACCTATCCCAAGCTATTCCTTGATGCAAGTGAGTCTGGTATGTTTTTTTGGGTTACTTGTTTGTTTGTATTAGTCGATAATGGTGTAGTTAAGCTAGAAGTTGTTAGCTTAGTTATAGATTTTTTTCCTAACAAGAAATTACAAGGATACAATTTTCTGAAAGGGAAAGCCTGTAATAACCCATAGTAAGAGGAGATTAATTAGGATTAAAAACAAAGATTTAAATAATTAAAATGTGGATAAATGGAAGTAATTTGGAACTTATATGATAAAATATTTTGTAAAGTATAAAAATAATTTATTTGAGTAAGATATGAATTTTTAAATGAGAATGGTTATCTTAAAGGCTAAAAATAATTCTTAACATATGTTAAAAGTCGTTAAATAATTGTATAGATTTTAATATTACAAATAAATAAGATTGGAAATTTAATTCAAAAGAAAACGAATTTCATTTCACTTGTAAAAGGAGTTTATAAATTTATATTGAAATTGAGCTATAAAAGGTAAATATGGAAATAATTATTTAATTAAGCTAAATTGTGGAAAAGAATTATAAAAAAATTATGGAATTATAATTAAACACCGATGAAAGATAATTTTTATTTTTATTTAGATATTGAAGGTAAATTATATAAGAGAAAATAGATTTGTAAAGAAAAGAAGAGTGAAATAAATAAATAAAAGTGTGAAAATTAGCCCATTTGTCCTATTTCTACCCTTAGAGAAAATGTCTTCAGCCAGTACATTTCTTAAGAAGTATAGAACCATTACCTGGCTTACAAAATTCATCTTATATGTACTCATTTGCATCCTCCTGTAGCTAATTTTCGAAACAAAATTATTATAACCCTAATTTTCACTTTGGAAACAATAATAAAACAAAAATAAATTCTTAAAAATCCCAACATTAAAGTATACCCCTCTCAACACCCCAATACACCACTAGGAAATAATAAGTTGATATTTTGCTGAAGTATGGGTTCATTGAAATATAAAGTGAAGGGGAAAAGGGGAGAAAGAAGGAGCAACTGTAAAATTGAAGCTTAGCCGCTTTAAGTGGGTATTCTCTACTCATTATCTATGTATGAAATGTATGCTTTTATGATGATTGTTGAAATATTTATTTTTTTTCTTATTACATGACCCCATTTATTATACTCTTTCTTGATTGAATTTCTTTGATATAGATGCAAGATTGGAGTGTTGTGGATGTCATGGACGTTGGGTTTAGATAGGAAAGTGAACAGAGGCCAAGAAACATCGAAAATGAATGCATTGTCTGGAGGAAGTATTTTTTAGGTCACAACACTGATGCAGCGATCTACGTTAGACCGGTGCATCGGTAGGAACCTGGAAGGAATTCCAGGTCTGTATTTGAGTGGTTGTTTTACACATACACACATACATACATATATGTGCGTATGTGTCTGAAAGTAAAAATTAGAAGTTTTCTTAATTTGAAGTTTCCTTGTGGAAATGAGTTTATATTCATTACCAATAAAAATATAGGTAAATCATTATTTGATTAAGTAGGAATTGATTAATGGGTTAAAAACCCATTTACGATCCATTTTTTATTATTGTTATAGAATAATTTCTAATGGAAATTTTTTGTTTTAAAAGTATTTTCCCCCATCTTTAAATATGTAGAAGTGATTTCAAATTAAATTATTTGGATTGAAATAAATAGGAATTTATTCTTGAAGCATATAAATTCATTTAAAAATTGTATTAATTATAGAAGATTGTAAAATTTTATAAATTATTTTTGATTATGGAAGAGATTTTGAAGGTTCTAAATATGGAAGAAAGATTGGAAATGTAGTATATGGTTTCAAATCATTATTATAGATTTTAAATAAATATAAGGAAATAATATTTTAACTTTTAATAATATAAAGGTTTTAACATATTTTTATAAATAAAATCTCTTTTATAAAAGAATGGTTTGCTTTTTTTGCTTATGTTTTCAATGTAACAAGGACTTTGAATAAACGAGTTATAAAACTATCTGGTATCTGAATTTTGCTATTATTTGTTCGATTATTCCTTGGACTTGTTATATAGAATATGATATGTTGTTGAGTGGAGTTGGAATTCGCAGATATTTTGTAAATAAGTGAATAACACTGAGTGGTATGGGACACTCGAGTGTTTGTTTACTTGATTACATCTTGAACGTGTTAGACACTCATATATGGCATGTAGTAGTCATGTGTTACCATTGATGTACAAGATGGTCTGGTATGTCTATTGAAGGTGTGCTGTACCTAGATAGACTAGAGTCCATCGTAATTGGCTGATCGTGAGGTAGTGCCCTGGATTTGTGGCATCGCCATTATATGTGTTGCGTGCTAATATTTATATGTGTGATGATACGCCCAAATGCCACATTCGCCAAACGGTCTGTTACTATTGGGCAGTAGGCTCATGACCATTGTTGTAGATGGACCTTAGGTCTTGATGACTACGAGTAACTTAAGACTATGTGGTGTTTGTGTGCCGTATGTTGCATACCATCCTTTAGAGCGACGGTGCATGATGTTAGGCTCTCATATAGAATATGAAACCGATATTAATAAATATGTAGAGACGTATGAACCCATTCTTGTAATATCTCATGATTGTCGTATAGATGATAGTTTGATTCCTTATATGATTTCTGTTTGTATGATGCTTATTGTATTCTCAACTAATTCACATGACATGCTTTATTCTATTAATGTGTTGTGTGGATCGAGATATACACATATACCTATAATGATTTTATGTGACAATAAATGATATATGCTTCACTATAACAGTTATTTCATATATTGACATTTACATTTCAGATATAGTCTAACCCTTGTGTTATGTTATAATTCTCGAGTCAGCTCGAGATATTTCAGGCTGGGTATGAAGTAGTTAGCTTGACTTATGGGACTCCTTTTAGAGACTAGCATACACTTTAAGATGATAGTTTCCCTCTTATGTTTTTGCATCCTCGTTTATTAAATATTATGTATTTATTTGACTATGATGTGTGTATTTGATGACGGTGAGCATTAGACTAGCATTTTGTTGCTCACTTTGGACATGTACTATTAATGTATTATATTTTATCACTATGTTGTCACTCTGTGATCTCTACCCATACCGAGTATAAAATGGTAAGGGTTATGTGATTTGAGATAAGTTGTTAGCCTAAAAGAACATTCATGTGTGTAAGCCACATATGGCCTTATTCTTTGTATTATCAGATGGTATTACCTAGTAATTCTCTTTAGTAATACGGGTATAGAGGTCGGGTTTGTACACGCATTCTGAGTTCTATAAGAAAATTGGATTCTTCTTGGTAAAGTGTGTCAACAGTGTGGAAATTTTAGCAATATCCTTAATGAACTTCCTATAATAGCCCACAAAACCAAGAAACCTCACCTTTATGGCATTCTTCGACACATGCCAATCCTGCACTGCAGCAACTTTACTAAGGTTAACTACTAGTCCATACTCGAAGATAACATGTCCCAGAAAGCAAACCACCTTGCATCAAAAGTGATACTTGGAAAATTTCTCCTTTAGCTAATATCTCAAAGACTATTGAGCACTTCTCCTAAATTAAAATTGTGCTCCTCCTCGATTTTAGAATATACAAATATTCCATCAACGAATAATACGACGAACTTTTTAACAATCCTCAAAAGACTCAACTCATGAGATCAACAAAATATGTTAGTGCATTTGTTAGTCCAAATGGCATGACTAACTGCTTAGAAAGTCCATTGGGTGTATGGAAAATAATTTTTAAATACTACCATCGGCTACACGTAACTGATGGAATCGGATAGCCAAGTCAAGCTAAGAGAATACTTTTTCTCTAATTAATTGATCAAAGAGATTGCTTATACGTGAAAATGGATAACATTTCTTCTTTGTCATTTTATTTAGCTCGCGACAATCAATGCAAAGCCATAAAGAGCCATTTGCTTTGGTAACAATGGCAATTGGTGCGCCCCACTTTGAAAAGCTTTTATAAATAAATCCCTTCTCCAATAATTCATTTACCTGGTTAATAAGCCCGCGTCATTCTCTAGGAGCCAGTAAGGGGTAATGCAACAGATTTAGAACTCTTCTAAATAAATTCAAAATTTGATCCCTTGATAGGGAGGAAGAATAGAAACTTTGGAAAAGACATCTGGAAAGACACAAACTACTGGTACTGAAGATAACTCATCAAGTGACAGGTCTAAATAATATAGGTAACTCAACGTTAATATACTCTTGGGATCATTGTAAATCCCAAGATTGTTCCTACTACATGCACCTATTTGAGCCACTTTCCAATCACGGTCTAGCACTACTTATACAAAGTCATCCAGTCCATTCCCAAAATTAAAAAAAACCCGTAAAATCCCAATACAAAGCATCGTAATTGAAGTTGAAACCAAAAATGTATAATTTCAAACCATTATAGATTAGTGAATCAATCCTCTAATCGGGTTTGATACTACAACAGGGTCTGTCACTATACTAGTCTATAAGTGCAATTCATTTATTAATCTACTCGAAATAAATGAGTGTGATGCTTTGGTGTCAAATAAAGTATAAATAGATAAATCGAAAATGGTTAGCACACCTTCTATGAAAACCTTCTTCCCCTTATCCATAGGTTGAGCAACCTCGAGCTACTAATAGCATCAAATAAATATGCTAGAACCACCTGGGTGCAAGTCTTTAGTACATTAGGGCACTCTCTCCTCATGTACCCAGATTGGTTGCAGTTGTAATGTTTGATCTTCTAAATACTCCTCTTGCAGTCTCTTTCCAAATGTTTTTTACCCTAGCAATTCTTACACTTAATCCTTTGTTTCTTTTTCTTTCCCTAAGATCTCATTCCATTTCTATGTGGTGTTGTTGAAATAGCTTCACTTCTGCCTTCTTTAATTCCTTCTTCCCAGTTGAATTCAGCAACGCCATCTCACCAAGCTCTCAAAAGTAGCCAGTAAGTACATGAATCAAAGTAGTGTCTCTCAAAGAAGGATTCAGCCCCTTAGCAAAAAAAATCACCTTCTTCATCGGTGTATTAATAAGGACCAAGCCATACTCCACTAGCTGATTAAATAAATTTACGCACTTAACAATATGATCACCTTGCTCTAAATGAATGAACTTCTCTAGCTTTATAACCCATTTTACCTCAAAAACAAACTTAGTCTCGAACTGCCTTTTTAAATCAGCCTAAGCAATCCCAGACTCATTTGTCTCAACAATAACAATCTCCAACCAGTTTAAGGCTTCTCATTGTAGATGCCATGAAGCCGATAGTCTCTTCGTTGTATCCACCACACCCACTATAGCAAAAATCCTATCATGATCCCTCCACCATGCCCATTTATCAACAAATGACTCGGTCCTAAAATAATTCTTTCCACCTAAACTCTAGATATCCCTGCATATTTTAGGAAGATCCAAAGTAAATGGAGGGTTAGGGCTGTACCTTTTTCTTGCAATGTTGGTCCTCTATTGGGATTGAGTTCGGCCTAGTCTCTTGTTGATACTAGTAAAATACTGGGACGTTCATACTCGGAACCTTAGCTGCCTCACCCAAACAATTTCCAGTTTGATTGCTCATTCTCACCTATCTTTAAATAGGAATATTTGGTATATTTAGGATGAATAGTTAGGATTTCTGCCTATTTGCCTTAGTTTAATTTTTATATTTGAATTTTGAAAAATCCACATTGAATGTGATGACTAATATTGATCGCTTTAAGTCCTGACTAGAGAGGTAGGACCGGAGTGCAAGGTGCAAGCTCCCTTGAAAGAGAGCGAGTGAATAGGCTTGTATGAAAAGTAAGTTCCCTCACTGGAGAGTGAGTAGATGAGCTTGCTTGGTCTTTATGTCCCTTTTCTAGAGAGAAAACGGATTCAACAAGGATCCGGAGAGATTGAAACCCTAGATTGAGCAATAAACAATCTAGAGAGACCATCCCTCAAACTTAACCAATAAACAATCCCCTTAACTTAGAAATTAAATGTTCTAGAGAGATCACATATTAAATTAAATATAAAACAATTTGAAGAGATTGCGTATTAGACTAAATATAAAATGGTGCGGAGCGATCGAACGTTAGAACGGATAGATTTAATAAAAGGATTTAAACGCATTGTAATTACAATAAAACTGATAAATCCCGGATGAATACATGATGATTTGGGATATGTGATGTAATAACTTTGAATGAAATCAAATATTTGATGTAATAAAAGATATGCAATTAATAACTCCAAGTGAAATCAGAATGATTGTGATTTATAAACTATACTTAGGTAGAGAATAGAGTCTTAGGCTATAACAGGTTTGAAACGACCCGTCATTGACAAAAGAATTAAATGAACTGAATGATTCACCAAGATTGAAGTAGCCAGACAGTTCAACAATCGAAGACTGACTACTGGAACCTGTTCTTGAGGAAAGCATGCATTACATTCAAAAGGTGTACTTTGGGGGCCAAGTGTTAACACACTTTGTAGCAAACCAAATTTCAACTGAACTTAGAAGATTCAAACAAGGATGAAACAACTTGAAAATTTGGAGGCATGCTTAAAATGCCCAGGGAATTGAGCTCAAGAAATTTGGACGAAAATGCAATAAGGAGAAATGTCGGTACCGACCTCTCATGTAGGTATCAACCTCTCATGTTAACTCTATAGATATTGCGACTTCTTCGGACACCTTCATATGGAATTAGAAGAGTGTTGTAAAAAGTAAAAGTCATTTTGAGCTAAGGAAAAAATTCACCACTGACCTCTTAGGCAAAAAGGCTTATACCGGGCTGTTTTGGAGAGAAGTAGACGATGACTTGTTTTAGATGACCAACGATTGATGGAAGTAGCATAGGACACCTTGAAATGAAGTAAGATGAAGGACGCAAGAAGGTTAGAAGTGATTCGAACTATGGTGCGAAGTTAACCCTGATTTGAAAGGTCGACACCAACCTCTGTGGTCAGCTCGGAAGATCCTACGACTTTGCACACTACTTTGGGCGGATATTTGTACTCTTCCCCAGTTGGATTTCTGGCCCGACATGACTGTTTCCCCTGTAAATATAAGCCATAGAGCAACCAAAATGGGATCTAAATTCTCTGACCGCGGAGACTTTACCATTTCTTAAACTCTAATCTCTCCTCCATAAGAGTCACCTAGGAAACAACTATTTGTTGTTCTTGGACTTAGATCAGCAGATTCTTAGTACCAGTGACTCATAAACAACCTAGAAATTCTATTGTAAATTTGAGATCCACTAGATTGTGGTTAGATCCAAGAAAATTAGTTGTATTCCAGAGAGTGAACAACTGATAAAAAGATTGAAGTGGATATAGGTTGAAGTTTACGCCGAACCACTATAAAACTTTTGCGTGTTCTTATATATTTTCCGCCTTTTCTTTTACTTTAGTCTGAATTGGTGCTTTTATCTTGATTTTGGATGCTGATCCAATTTTTGGTTAACACGTATACCGCTAAGTTGGTCGTATTAGGAAATTTTGGTTTATAAAGTTGTAGGTTTTGAAATCCTTAAATTTTTATATGTATGTGTGTGTCTATACACACATACAGATATATATATATATATCTGTATATATATGTGTGTGTGTGTGTGTATCATCAAAGGTTTGGTTTTGATTTTGGCAAGAAAATAGTTTTTCGATTTGGTAATGAGTTTCAAAGGGTGAATAATTTGCCCAATGATTTTTTTGTTTATAAAAATCAAAGTTTTTGAAGTTTTCTCTCTTCTAAGAGATAGACAAAATAGGAATGCCATTTAATTTTATTGAGATATGCAGGTAGAAGTGTTGTTGTATCCGCCAGATATTGGAAGAAATATTTCTGTGCAAAGTACGTAGGAAATAATAGTTGGAATATTTTTGGGTTTTTGGAATTTTTGATGATTGAAGAAAAAAACTCTGAAGTACTGTGAAATAACAGAGGAATGGTTTGAAAACTAGATGGTAAGCTTGGGCACCGTCGTGAAGAGGGTAGGGAGTTTACGGATCGTGTCAAGTCAAGCGAGACGGCATGAAACAATTTTCGTTATTATTAATATTAATGTTATAAATTAACCCAGCCTGAAAGGTTCCAGGTTCAAGTTGCATAGAAAAATCGTCTAGCCGTCGACCATAAACCTAGAGGGGTCGACCCCTATACGGGCTTTAGCTCTTGCCGTACCTGGAATGTGACTATAAAGTCGTGTACAATTTTCTTCCCACATGCATTCATGCTCGCCTCCCTCCATTTCAGCCAAACCCAAAATCACCACTTCCCCTCCTCCAAATTAGATTCCACTTCCTCCATTCCACCTCTAGGAAATAGCGCTTCTCTTCCTCTCGAACGAGCAGCAGCCTCGCCTTCCTCTTGCACCGAGTTTTGCATGTTACATCTTGCCCCACCTGCACTCCAAATCTAAACCATATTTCTCTACTTCTTAGCCTACGGCACCTTCCTACACTGTTGGTTCCTCCTTGTCCACCCCTGTGTCACCCTTCAAGAGATCGGATGGCTAGACCAGAATGACCAAAAGATCTCCACATTTCTTAGCTCCACCAGTTTCAAATCCCTTCAATGGCGAATGATAAAGTTTGGAGACCTCATGGGTTTTGGGCTAGAAGAGTTTTTTGAGGCGGTAGGACTTGCATCAATCCTGCGCTTCGAGACTTTTTAGAGGGAATGCTACCCGCACCGCATTCACCTTTTCAATGCTCACTTGATGTCGATTTCGATGAAGACCATAGTTTCATTTAGATGGAGGTTAAAGCAATCAGGATCGAGATGTTTGACGATGACTTCGGTGATATTTTAGAGATTTCCACCGACATCGTGGATTTGAACGATATTAGAGATTTATCCTTTGGTGTGGAAGGCCACCTATGAATTTATGGGTGGTATAGCCGTTAGTTGGGTACACACTCTTATGATTCATTTTTTTATTAAGGAGTTGACACTCCACGGAGTTACTTTTGTATTGTCATCTATTCACTCTCATCTTCAGGCCATATAGGGTAAAGCTTAACAGGGAGACTTCCCGGACGAAGGTCCTATGTAACATCCTTATTTTATTTAAACATTATTCAAGATATTTAATTGAATCGATTAAATAGAATAATGTAATTGGTTAAAGGGAGTGAGATTTGATAACTTAATAAGGCCATGCCTTAATAAACTATGTAAAATTGTTTTGAAGACTAAACATATAAGGGAATAAATGAGAGGAGCAATTGGGGAATAGACAAACCTATTGCCTTAAACCATTCCCCTTATTCCATTCTCATTTCTATCATTCAAAAAACAATCAAAGAAATAGAAAAGGGAGGTCTATCATTAAACAAGCAATAGGAAGTCGAAATCTAAGGATTCAAAGGGAAGAAGCTTAAGGATTAAAAGCTACACCAAATCTCAAGTCCAACATTTGATTTAAAAGGTGAATAATAAGATTCCATCTCTTTTGTTGCTTTTGGATTCAGATATGGGTAATGCCCAAATTATTGTGTTGGTTTATACCATGTAGGACAATAAATCATAGGATTTCTATGAAATTATTTAAATGGGCTTTAGGGTAAAATCTAAGTTTTTAACCTCTAAACAATATGATTTTCGAATATGCGATTAAAAATAATATTTTGGAAATGAATTTTTAATTTCATAATTTCCTAAGTTAGAATAAAAATTTATGAATTTCCTAAGGGGAAAATTGCTTAATTTTGGGTTCTAATTAATTAAAATAATTAAATATGATTTTTGAATGTAAAATTTTATAGGTTAAAGAGAATAATATTATCTACATTCTTTGAATTTTTGGGATCTTCCCCAAGTGATTTCAATTTATTATGAATTTATTATGCTAGATAAGCATATAAAAGATTAATTAATTATGGGTATTAATTAATTATTTTAAAAATGCTTTGAGAACTTGAAAATCTCATGTAGCAGTTTTTCTCTAAAATGAAAATATATAACTTTTTTTTACCTAATGAGAATTGGACAAGAATTTAGATTTGGCAAAAAGTTATTACTTTAACTAATATGAAATCAGTTTTTAGATAAATTATAGAAATGCCATGTCGCCTGTTATCTACCCGCTTCTATGACGATGCCAAGCCTAAGGCCTCACCGTCCTCATAAGTAATGAAATTGACGGGGTAGGAAGTGTAGGGTAACTACTTAGGTAGTTACAGAATGATTCCTACAATGTCGAAGTCGACATAATCAACAACCAATCATAGGCGATATCGTGTTTTCATAACTCATCAAGGTCGAAGATGTCTCTTCGCCTATGTTTTATAAATGATGCCACATGCTATTAATTTTAATACCCTCAAAGCCTATTATTATGACTTCAACCCTCTACATAAATGTTCCTAAACTTTTACTGAGACGAAGAGGCCTTCTTCGTCAATACTCAACATGGTTAATAACCTTATATTAGTTGATGAGGAAATTGCCATTTTTAGCATCAAAGAGACCTACTTTGACTTAGATCAAAACTATTTAAAAAAAGAGCGAAGTAGTCCACATTTAAGAGGGTCGAAGATCCCATGCTTTGGTAGAGACCCATTTGTTTTCATGAAAGATGATGTTATACTTTCAAAATGATTCATACTTAAAGAAAATTTAAGTTTGTTTTACCTTAGGTAGAGGGTCGATAAGGCATAGCATGGAATAAATGCCGCTTATCTTCATTAAGGGCGAATAGACTTATGTTTTCTATTGTGCAACATCATTAGGGATACTAATGTCGTTTTAAAATATGAACTCGATGTTATTTTGTACTAAAATAATGAATGGCAAAGAGCCATATGATATATGTTTTGACTTTAAATTCTTAGGGACGCCAATATTAATTTAAATTATAACTATGACACCATCATTGGGGATACCATGAGTATAAACTTCGACATGGAACATTGCAGGATACCAATGTCTGTCACTTTCAAATGTTAAATTATAAGGGAAAATAACCTAATTGGGATAACCAATAGAAATAGGCTAAGCATGTGGGTAACATGGATTAAAGAGAAACATATGCATAACATGAGTTAAATAGATACATATGGGAAACATGAATCCAAAGGCCAGGTGAAGAGTTCATAGTTATAGACGCCAAAAACGGGCATCAACACCAATAGAATCTAGTAGAGATTAAATGAAGAATGAAATAAAAAAAAGTAAAAATCATAAAGGAACACATAGATTTTTATAATGGTTCGGCAATCTTGGCCTACATTAACTTCATATTTTATTGCTCTTCTACTTGATTATGATTACAAGAATGTTTGGATTAGTTGGGATCCATTAGTACAAAAGTAAAAAATAAAAATGGCATCGCCTCGCTAGAGAAAGTAGGATCCCTTTTCTGATACCATGCCTACTGTACTTATAGGGAAAGACGTGTACGGATCGGACTGAAATTTTGGCAGAAGATTCAAGAAACCAAGACGATGCTGCTCAAAAATTTGTAGGCCATCGAGGCCCACAACAGGGATCGATACCGATCCCTACAAATGCATCTAAATGGGCTGCGATTCCTACGAGTTATGCTTCATGGTGTTTGCTACTTTCTTCCTGAATTTCGTGAAATTCCGACGTACGGTTTGTAAGATATGGCATTTTCCATGAAGTAGTGTTACTTGAATTCTGATTTCTGATGTTCCCACTAGAGGGATAGGTACTGATCCCTCCAACTTGCTCCAAATTCCATGTGATCCCTATGGGGTGTTTCACATTTCCTAATTAGCTTGTACTCTAAGTTTTATGTTGATAGCATCTATAGATTTTGAGTTATTGACTGATCATTGTTGCAATATGTAGTGAAAGCTGAATATGGACGATCCCTTTTGATAGGTAAAGTAATTTGCCCATAACTTAAGCATACGAACTCTAAATGACTTGAAACTTGAAATGTAGCCTCATATGAATTTTCTTGTCACTATATATCAATCTTACCAAGTTTGGGAAAAAAATTGAGGATATGTACCCATCACCTAGGGAAAGGGATAAGCACTAATCCCCCACCTAAGATAAGCATTATTCCTTATTTGTAATATTCTTGAGAGTCTATCTCTTGGTCTCGGTTGATCGTCGTTTCATATCATTGCCTAGGATTGATCTCTGAGCCTAATAATCATCGCTCTGGGTTTCTTCCTGGATATTCTTCTAGTCTAACTTGTCTAGTCAGTCTGAATATAGCCAAGCCAAAAGGTCGGGTAACACTCGCTCCCTAAAGTATGTCTTATTGCGTACATGACGTGCTTTGTATCGAAGCAAGTTAGAGTGGCTGAAAAAAATCCATCAAGTTTCCTGAATAGTCGCTATCCTTCCAATGAGTTACCTTCCCAAAGTGTTATATCTCTCTTTAATCATCATAATGCTTGATCGATTTCCAATACTATAAATTATGGGTTGTATTTAGAGCTGTCGATGTGTCGGGTCAGGTCGGATCGGGTTCAGGTAGGGTCAAGTCGGGTTCGAGATGATAATAAATGTGTTGGGTCAACCCATTTATTAAACAGGTCAGAAATAGCTCAACCCGAACCCGACCCAATTATAAACGGGTTGACCCGACTTAAACCGTGTAACCCGATTATAACTGGGTTGGGTCGGATCGAGTCATAAATAGGTCGGGTCAACCTATATAAGATAAATCGGATATAAAAAGGTCGTAAATGGGTTATAAACGGGTCAAATTTGGGTTCAAGGGTCATAATCGGGCCGGGTCAACCCACATAAGTACAAACAGGTTATAAATGGGCCGAACTCGGGTTCACGGGTCATAATCGGGTCGAGTCAACCCATATAAGCATAAACGGGTTATAAATGAGTCAAATTCGGGTTTACGGGTCAACCCAAAACCCACCCGTTTATAAACGGGTCAAATTCGGATTAACCCAGAAATGGCCTGCCAACTTAATCGGGTCGGGGTAACCCACTAATTTGTTGTAATCTTCGGGTCATGTTGGAAGTCGAAAGCCCTAATTATGTTCCATCAGTTGTTATTGGTACCCGGTTTTATGCAGCTAGTAAGCTTTGGCTATCCGGTCCAATCTTTTCTTTAATAACTCCAGGTGAAAATCCAATTTCCACCAATTTCAAGAAATCGAATCATTTGAATATACACGTGCAGGTTCAGGTATACGCTCTTGTCATTGGCTCCCGTATGCGTTTGTTCGCTCAAGAGTCGTCGCCAACTCCATCTAGTTTAATTGCAATTGGATTACACATCCATGTTTATATATTATTTTATAATAAAATAGAGGTTGTAAAGGGTCACTCGATGAGAGGGGACTTCAAGTTATATAGGGATGACGGTGTTGGAGCCATAAGCAAGGGTGAATAGAGTATGGCCAGCCGTGGACTTGTGGGTGGTTCCGTATACCCATAATGCTGATGAGAGTTCATCGATCCACTTGCCTCTAGACTTTTCCAAATGTTTCTTCAGAATGGACTTTATGATTTTGTTCACAGCTTCAACCTATCCATTTTCTTGAGGGCGAGCAACTACCACAAATCTCTTTTCAATATGATGCCGACGGTAGAAGCCTTTAAATTCAGTGCTTTCGAATTGGGTTCCATTATCAGTTTTAATGGTTTATGGGAGGCCAAAATGACTGATGATGTTCCAGACAATGAAGTTGATTTTTATCTTCATCATGATCTTCATTAAAAGTTCCGCTTAAGTCTATTTGGTGAAGTAATCAACTGCTACGATGGTGTATTTCGCTCCATTTTTAAGAATCGACAAGAAGATGATGATGTCAATACCCCAAGTGGAAAATGGATATGGAGTGACCATTTGAGAAATTTTCACCGACGAGGGCCATCTGAAATTTTGCAAACATCTGGCACTCATCGTATTGAATAGCTTAATCTGCTGCATCTTGATTAACAGTTAGCCAATAATATGCGAAGCGGAGTATTTTCTTTATCAAAGTTTGCCTCTAGTGTGATCATCGCATTCTTCATCATGGACTTCTCTCAAGACTCGTTTGATATCATCATGGGTGATTCATCGAAGAAGGGGAACGGAGAAATCCCTTTCTATACATGACTCCTTCTTGGATGATGCAGCATAAAGCTTTCAGGAGGATCTATCAATTTTCATTCCTCCTTTCAGTAAGAATTCCCTTTTGTAGATAATCGTTGATAGGAGTCATCCATGACTCATTCTGCAGCTTTGTCTCAAAGATCTAGTCGATCTCCATCTGTCATTGCTTGGAATGTTAAGTACTTCAACCAGGACAAGGTATACTTGTTGCTCATCCCAAAATTGGCTAGTTTGGCCAGTAACTCGGCCTTTTCATTTTGTTCTCTGAGGATGTGTGTAATGGTGTAATACTCGAAGTCGACCAGTAGCTCTTGGACCCAACCGAGATAAGAAGCAAGACGCATCCTCCTTGCAAGATAATCACCCCTAACTTGGCATACCAGTAATGGAGAATCACAAGAGAATTGTAAAGCTTTCACTCCTAGTTTTTCTGGCAAGCTTAAGCCCAATAATCAGAGCTTCATATTCGGCTTTGTTATTCGTTGCAGGAAAGTCGAGTTTCAAGGCATATTAGATCGATCGTTCCTCAGGAATCACTAACACGACTCTAGTGCTAGATCATTGATCATTGGATGCTTCATTCATGTACATTTTCCATCTGTTGGTCGACTCTCCACTACTATATCTGAAGAGTCATCTGGCACAGTGAATTCAGCTATGAAGTCCACCAATGTCTGTCCTGGATAGCGCTCTGAAAGAGATAAACGATATCGAATTGGCTTAGTTCGATATTTCGTTTGAGTAATCTTCCAAACATCTTAGGTCATTGTATGACCTGTCGTATCAACTGGTTGGCATGGACATTAATAGGGTAAGCTTAAAAGTAAGAGTGGAGCTTTCATGATGAAATCAATAGGCATTACACGAGCTTTTGTAGATTTGGTTAGTTTTCTCTTAGTACCTAACAATCGCTTGGTTACATAATATATTGGTCTTTGGATCCGGTTCTCTTGGCATAGCATTGTCACGCTTATGGCGTGTACCAACATGCTAAATTGATGTATAAATCATTATGATCCACCAGCTTTGACAAGATGGGAGGTCTCTTTAAGTGATTCACCAAAGCTTGGAATGTGTCTTTACAATCTTGTATCCATTCAAAATTCCTTTTCCATCTCCCGATGAGTTGAAGAAGAGAGTACACTTGTTGATCGCCCTGGCGACGAATCCACTTAGGGCAATGACCTTTCCATTTAAAATCTATACCTGCTTGATTGTCTTCGGTACCTGGATGCCTTTGATTGCCTGAATCTACTTAGGGGTGCCTTCAATTCTGCGAGAGTTGAACATTAACTCGGGAAATTCCCTGACGTAATGCCGAAAGAGCATATTAAGGGACTGAGTTTCATTCCATTTCTTTGGATAAAACCGAAAATCTCCACTAAGTCATTAATGTGGTCATTTGAATGTCGTGACTTTAGAAGTGTATCATCCACATATACTTTCGTTGATTTCCCGATCCGGTCTTTGAACATCCTGTGGCCGGTCTCTGGTAAATAGCTTCAGCATTATTTAGTTCAAACAACATCACAACACAACAATATAGCCCTAGATTAGTAATGAAGCTGATGTGCTTCTGATCGAGGATGTGCATCAGGACCTGGATGTGCCTGTAGTACATATCCATAAATTATAGCAGTTCATATCCAGTGGTTGAGTCTACCATATGGTCTATCCTCGAAAGTGGAAAGCTGTCTTTCGGGCATTTCTTGTTCAGGTCTGAGTAGTCGATGCATGACCGCTACTTTCCATTAGCTTTTCTCACAAGAACTGGATTTGATACCTATTTCGAGCAGAGGGTGCCATGGGTAACCTATTTTTTTTTTAAGTTTATACACTTCCACTTTAAGTCCAACAGACCTTTTCGGATCCATGACGCATTGCTTTTGGCTCACCGGGACATACCTCAGGTCGATATTCAATACATCGCTCACAGTAGTCTATGAGATCACATGCATGTCAGAATGGGTCCAAGTGAACACATCAAGATTCATTTAGAGAAAGCTAGCTAATTCCTTCATCATCGTTGCACTGAATTGTGATCCAATCTTCAATACTCGTGATGGGTCGCCATAGCTAACTCTAATGTTGACTGTCAGCTCAACGGGTGAAGTCTTGGATTCTTTGAGTTTAAATGTAACTATTTCGCATAACAATCAACGTGAAATCTGGTTCAAATGTAACTATTTCTTTGAATCCAAAGGCCAGGCGAAGGGTACATAGTTGTTGATGCCAAAAATGGGCATCAACACCCAATAGAATCTAGTTGAGATTAAATGAAGAATGAAATAAAAATAAAAGTAAAAATCATAAAGGAGCACACAGATTTTTATAGTGGTTCGGCAATCTTGGTCTACGTGCACTTCATATTTTTATTGATCTTCCACTTAATTATGTTTACAAGAATGTTTGGATCAGCCGGGATCCACTAGTACAAAAGTGAAGAATAAAAATGGCAGCACCTCGGCAAAGAAAGCAGGATCCCTTTTCTGACGTCATGCCTGCTGTATTTATAGGGGAAAACATGTACGGATCGGACTAAAATTTTGGTAGAAGGTTCGGGAGACCAAGACGAGGCTACCCAAAAATTTGCACCCCCATTGGAGCCTACAATAGAGGTTGGTATCGATCCCTATAAATACATCCAAATGGGATGTGATCCTTATGAGGAATTCCCCATGGTGTTAGATAATTGATCTTGAAATTTCATGCAATTCCGACATACTGTTTGGGAGATATCGCTTTTTCCGTGAATTAATGTTGCTTGAATTATGATTTTTACCGATCCCTCCAACTTGCTCTAAATGCCATGCGATCCCTACGGGGTGTTCCAAATGTCCTAATTAGCTTATACTCTAAGTTTCATGTTGATAGCATATGTAGATTTTGAGTTATTGGCCGATCATTATTGTAATATGTAGTGAAAGCTGAATATGGACAATCCCATTTATACCGATCCCTTTTGATAGGTGAAGTAATTCACCCATAATTTAAGCATACGAACTCAAAATGACTTGGAACTTGAAATGTAGCCTCATGGGGCCTTCCTTGTCACTTTATATCGATCCTACCAAGTTTGCGACAAAAATTGAGGATATGTACCGATCCCCTAAGGAAAGGGATAGGCCCTAATCCCCTACCTATGGAGGCATTATTCCATATTTATAATATTCTAGAGAGTCTATCTCTTGGCCTCGGTTGATTGTCGCTTCATATCATTGCCTGTGCTTGATCTCTAAGCCTAATAATCATATCTTCGTGCTGTCTTCCTCGATGATCATCTAGTCTAACTTGTCTAGTTAGTCTGAATATAGCCGAGCCAAAAGACCGGATAACAATAGTCATCCTAGGAAAACTATAGTATCTGAGATGGATAGTCTACATCATGCTGGAGATGAATAGTCTCTGTGAATATATTGAAGGGTTCATAGTTATCCTAGGAAAACTATGGGAAGTGTGATGGATAATCTACATCATTTTAAGCTATATGGTATATGTGTGATGGATAGTCTATAAAATTTTGAATGATTAAACCATTTGTGATGGGTAGTCAATATGGAAAGGGATGGGTAGTCCAAGTAATAAATACATGTGAGATGGATAATCCACATAATTCTGAATATATTTAAATGTAAGATGGGTGGTCCATATAACTATAAGATGGGTAGTCGGATTAAAATAAGTCAGATAGTCAGTTTAACTTATGACAGGTAGTCATTTGAAATTAAGATGGATAATCTAGTGAATTGGGATAATCTAGTGTGTGGTTTTTATGTTCTGATAAGATACTAGTGAGGGAAAACCAATTCTGCTAAGTGGTGTGGTCTTACTAGATATATATTTGGTTCGAGATGGTACATTGTTATTCACACCGGATTATTGTCTGATCCTAAGTTTTTATTTTTCCCCTTAAACTCTTGGGTACTCATTTGAGTAGGTCGGGAGTAAGGGCTTTCAAGTTCTAGTTAAATGAATAAACTTTAGGAGACGTGCAGGAGGCACTCGAGCCATTAGGAGATTTATTTATTTCCACTGTTAATTTGGTTTTTTCTATTTGGATGTAATAGCAAAGTTGTATAATTGCCAAGTTTCTAACTCTAATCAACCAAGGTGCATCATCATATTTCACTCTTGGAGTATTTTATAGTGATTATATTTTCTTTGAACATGAGATTACGAATGCGATTATGTAATGAATATGAAATATCATTTGTGAATGAGACATGAAAATTTGGTATTAAGTGTTTGAAAATTTTCCGTATTCATGTGCTTCTGATTATTAATATTATTAACATAGCCACATTTTGTTTTCAAGAATTAATAACTATGGATGACTGCAACATCTATAGCAGTTAGTTTTGGACCTCAGAATGATGGACGTTACATCATGCCTGCCATTGATAGAGCCTCTCTTAGGAAGATGAGAATTCCTTTTCCATCAACCGCAGCAGGCGAGCCATCAATAGTTGTATCAGGAGACGGAGCAAGGAAAGGATGCCAAGGGATATTTGAGTCCCGAGCTGGTCGCCATTTGGAAGGTCCAAACTGGGCTCCAAGGGATCCGCACCAACCAGCAAGAGCTAAGGTCTGAGCTACAACGCCAGAGTTATAATTGGGTGCTTAGTCGCTATGCTTCGCTCTTTCCAAGATCGCGACAATGACTCGAGTTCCCATCGAGGAACGGGACCGTCCATTAGTCTATAGATAGTTTTTTAGGTTCTGTATTGTGTTGTTGTATCATTCCTTCCAGCATTTATTCTTTCCATTTTAGGTTGTTGGGTTGTAATTGTTAGTTGTCTCTTTTTAAGATGCACATGATATTATGAGGTGTATTTCTTTTTATTTGCTGTGTTATTGTTTCAAAATATGTGAACCGCTCTTATATGTATGTTGGGAAAAAACAATATAAATGTGAAAATCTCATAAGAACACTTAACTAACAGTAAAATGGAATATGAGACCTGAAGTTTTAAATAGATGAAATTTTAGCACGCAAAGGATAGGTTAAATTACTTTGGAATCATGGGTCGTTGTTCCTGTTCTTTAAAAGCTAAAATTTTTGAATAACTGATTATAATGACATTTATAAATAAAATGTCAAGTTTTATTAGTTACTGTTAGTTATAGAACGTTAGAATTGAACTGTGTATTTAGTGCATAACTGACTTTCATCCAACGTAAAAAATGTGGCTCGAATTATCAAAAAAATTTAGAAGGAAAATATTTTAAAATGTTTCCCTTGATTTAGGAAATATCACTTGAAGAAAAATTGGGTTTTAATGTAACGACCAGGTATTTTCAACCATTCGCATCCATTATAAGTGTATAGGTAGACACCCATGCCGGAATTGAATTGCTCAAAATACCGCGTTGTAATTAAAAATTTGGCAAATCTCAGAATGTACAGTAAATAAAATCAAAGATCACAGACACAGAGTAATGATAATGCAGCGGAAGTAAAAGAGGAGATAGTAGTTCATGAAGCTACTATATAAAATATGAGATACATCAGAGTTAAATAAGATACAACAGAAGAGTAACAGGATACATCAGGTACAAATCAGATACATCACTGAACCACTGGATACTGAAACAAAAAAGATGGCTGGATCTTCAAGGAAAGCTCTAATGCCGAAGGTGAATCTTGAATGCTAACTCAATCAATCTGACCCGAGCGTAAAGAAAAACACAAAACCCTCGAGTCAGGACATAAATACTTATAAACTGTAAATCAACTCAAGTGAACAGTAACAAAATGCATCAGTAACTTAAAGGATGCTTGGGACCGCCCATCCTCTAAGGACCCGTTAAACTATTTACTATGTAGTAATATATGCTATATACGGTAGTGTCTAATCAGTAAAGTATAATCATATAGAAAATAGCGTTAAGGGGATGGTGAACCTTAACGCGGTCGGATCTTTAAAACCAAAATCGTAGTGGGATCGACATAAGGATATGACACGGCACGCAAGGAAATGCCAGGGTGGATACACCGTTTGCACTCCCGGACCGGTGGTGACGGCAAGCCAGCAGCTTCCGCCCACCTCGAACAATACCCCCGAATCAAAATGGCGCCACCGAATCGAATCACAACAGTAATAGAATGGTTTCCGATGGAGCATGCTCGATGAAAGGGTGCGACCCTTTGTGTAGCCTGGTATAGCTCATGTTTTAGTCATATATGCCAACTCACGGGAGTTGGGTCCACGTAATATATACCTCGAGAACGTCGCCACCATCCTACTTCATTCTGGAATCTCCACCGCGTACATAGTTGTTAAAGTGGTTTTCGGTATTGGCCGGCTATAAGACAATATCCGATCCCGGTCTCTTTAACAACCAATCGTTATTATAACCCGTAGTTATAATTTTTTTTAAACAATATTTATACTTCAAAATAAAATATTATTTCAACCCAAATCTTTATCAAAATAAAGATTAAATCATTCCAGAATATCATATCTTTCAGATCTTATTTTCAAATCATTTTAATATCAAAATATCATATCTTTCAAAACTCCATTTTCAAACCATTTTAATATCAAAATATCATATCTTCCAAAACCACATTTCATTCATTTAATATATCAAAATATCATATCTTTCCGAAACCACATTTCTATCATTTAATATATCAAAATATCATATCTTTTCGAAACCACATTCATTTCAAATCATTATTCATTTTGTTCAATTTAAAATATCATTTCAATCCATATTTCAAAACAGTACATATTCCAAAAATCATTTTTAATCATTAAAATGAAGTTATTATGTTTAATAATTAAATTATTAAATTTCCAAAATTTTCGACTTCCAAAGTTCATTTATTCACTTAAGTTTATCAAAGCAGTGAAAATTCACTTTTCGTGGCATTTACAAAATGCTACGGAAAAATACATTCAAACAGTTCAATTTAACAAAAGACAACATTTTAAAATGTTGTAATAGGGTTTACTTAAATTTCGAATAAACTTAGTTAAATTCAACAATTTATAGCACTTACAAAAATTGCTATAATAGCTTTTAATTCAATTTAGCTTTTTTAGTTCATTATCATCAACTACAGCATTTTCAAATGCTGTAATATCATTTACATTGTAATTAATAGCATTTCAAAAATACAGTCAATTAACTTCAAATATTCAATATAATTTCTCAACCAATTATATTTTTATTAAAACATTTTTTTAATTTATAAAGTCATACATTTTCACATTTATAACATCATTTAATTTTTCCTCAAGTTCATGATTTTACAAGGTTAAATTTCCATTCAAAAATCAAGATTTAATAATAATCCACTTATTAAAATGCAATGTTCAATTTTAAATCCATTACATTAACTTTCAACTTAACACTTAAGTTCAAATTCTCAAATATAACTTAGTTTTATTTTTATTTGCTTAACTAAAAGTTCACTTTTACGTCAATTTCATAAATTTTCAATTCTAGTTATATTTCAAAGTTTCAACTTAAATATTTATTCATTTCACATTTCAATTTTATTAAAAATCATAAATATGATAAAAATCATTTTAAATTCATTTAAATTCAAATTATCATAAATTTATATTTCATACTCAATTAAATTTTCAATTATAATTAAGTCAAAATTTCCAAAATAACTTACGTTCAAAATTTCTAACTTTTCATTAATTCATTTCACTTAAAATTATTTAGAAAATCAATAATATTTTACAAAAAATTTATTTTTATTAAATTTCAAATCAAAATATTATAATAATTAAATTTCTAAAATATTTTAAAATTTTTAGAAAAGCATATTTTAACTACGGGCCTGTATAAGATTTTCTACGCTAGGTAAAGTGATACGGGTAATATATCATTTCACCCCGTAATTTACAAAGAAAATCCGGGTTTTATCATTTCAAACCCGCAATCCCAAGTTAAAATAAATTAAATAAAATAAATCAGGCCTATCATTTCAGCCCATAACATTTTTTTTCTAACAGGGAACTTGCAGTGTAATCATATACAGGAATAATATAAACAAGGTCAATATCACAATATACAGTCATATATTAGATGTCAGGTGAAAATTAACAGTTTAAACATGGTAATAACATGGCATAGCATACCATATGATCATCATTAATTTGCATAAACATTTTATATTACTAAACGCTTGTCATCAATTCACTTTCATAAGTATAAATGTCAGAGTGAGAAAGACTCACTTTTTTTTTCAAGTTGAAGACCAAAACAACTAACACAAGTGCGATTCCAAAAGCACGAAAAGCACGATGACAAGACTACGGACATGAGTGGAGAATGAATCCAATCTACAACTCTTGTGTACAACCCAAAACAAACAATTAAAACAACAAAATTCAATACGACTTTAAAATGCAATAACATTGAAATAAAAGGAGATACGACTACGCAGTCTTTTGCTTTTCTTTCTCTATTGTTTGGTATGGCTTTGCGGTCTGATGTGGTTCAGATGTGGTCAAGTTTTGGGTCAGGTTTGGGCTAACATAGCTCGGGTTCAAGGCAAGACACGGTGGAGTTTGTACATGAGGAGATGATGTGGTTTTGAAGGCAATTAGGTGGTTTTTGGTCAAAACAAGGGCTCAGCCTTGGGGATTGGGCTCGGCCTGTGATGTGCCATGACTGGACAGAGGTGAGGAGGGGTGTGTTGTGGTCAGGTCTGGGGAGTGGTGGCGGCTATGGTGGCGGTTTGGGTGGTGGTTGAAGTGGATGAGCATGTAGAGGTCACATAAGCATGGATCTAGGCATCTAGGTTGTAGTTTGAGGGGTTTGACCATCAAAAGGGGTTCGGCTATGGTCAGATCTGATTGGTAGATGGTGGTGATGGTTGGGAAGAGATGTAGGAGGTGGTGGCCGTGGCTATGGAGGAGAGGCCAAGCAATACACATGAGAAAACAAGGCAAAATATAAGAAAACAATGGAAAAGGAAGAGTAAAAAGAAGATGAAAAGAGGAGCCATTACCAAACCTTTCTAGCCATGAAAAATGAAGTGGAGAGGAATGTTTTCACGTGAAAATGAGGTAAGAAATTCACAGCTACAATAAAGAAAGGAACAGTCAAAGGAAATTAAATCTATTAATTGGAAAAGAAACGGAAGAAGAAACGTTAAAACGGTTTTACATTTTCTTTGCTTTCAAACCTTTTAAACTTCCTATATATATTCATATACATCTTAAATAACTGAAAACACTTACAAATTTCATTTAGAATTCGAAAATATAACAGATAAACAAAATATTAATAATTAATTATTCATTAGATATGATTAAAATAAGAAAAATGGCATAGAAAATGAAAACTAGACTTAGGAATTAGAAATAACTTCAATACACTTTGGAAAAAATTTCTTAAATTTAAATACATGTAAAATGAATAAAATAAAGTAAAACACAGCAAGAAAAGTGAATGTACAAAATAAATCAATAAATTTTAATTATATATAATTAAATTAAGAAAATGGCTTAAAATTGCAGACTAGGCTTTAAAAATTAGAAATAATTTCAAATGAACTTTAGAAAATCTTCATGGACTTGTAAAAATATTTGTAGCAAATATGATAAAATGCATTCACAAAATAAAATAAAAAAAATTAATTAAGTAAAATTTATATGAAGAAAATAGCAGAAAATTATAAAACAGCCTTAAAAAATAGGAAATAAATACAGTAAATTTTGGAAAAATTCTATTATCATTTAAAAATATTTAAAAGTCAAAATACACATAATAAAACATATTATTACATATTAAAATAAAATATAACAAAGAAGAAGTAATTTATTCAATTTAAAATAGTCATTGTTAAATAACCCTATATACGCACAATATTGTAAAGGGTATAACTTTCACAATTTACATCCAAATTCAACGAAACGAAAAGTGGTGTTCTTAGAATTTTATGTACTTTCATAATAAAAGAAAAAAAATTAAAATTTTAAACTTTTAAAATTTTAAGTTGAAAGTCACAGTTTGACTATTTTGACCAAAATCAGCATTTCAAGCAAATATTCAACTTACACAAGTTTGGGATTATAACTCATAAAAAATCAAGATTATATTTAAATAATAAATTTAATCATTTCAAATAAGAAAAAAATAAGTTTTTAAATCAAAATTTCACATTAAAAATAATTAAAATATACATTAAAATAATTACAAAATACAGGGTTGTTACACTCTCCCCCACTCAAAACTTTTCGTCCCCGAAAAGGAATGAGGTATGGAAGGGCACAGAAAAGATAGAGTGAAATAGGATTAAGTTAAGATGACAAGAAGATTGAAATTATACCTGATAATTGTTTTTATAGGTAAGTTTAACAAGGTGGAGATGATCTTTCCAAGATCCTCCAGAATCAAGAACACAAGCACGAAAAAGGTGGATTCAAAATAATTACCAAAGGTCTATCAAAGATTATAGAAAGATTTCTAAACAGAAAGATTATAGAAAGATGCCTATACCAGTCTACAGCAAGATAAGGATGATAAGGATAACCAAAAGATAGTTTGAAAAACAAAATAAGGAAATGAATTTGAAAGCATGGAGATTTCAAATTAAACAGAGAATAAATCTTTACACAAGTTAAATAAATCTTAACTATCTCAAATTTCATTATCCTATTATCCAATCATCTTAAATTAACAATTTTTAAAACCATGGGTTTGAAAAATAATCATTTATTACACTCACATTGTACTTAATAAATTTTATTCTTCTTTACTCCTAATCAAAATTAAATTTATTCCTCTCAATATATTTATCACTCATGTTAAATATATTTACACTTTTTTTTATAACTACTTTCTTTTATTCTTAGTTCTTTTAACATCATTTTATTGTAAGTCATTCAATTACCCTTTATTATATTTACCTCTGTTAATCATTTTATAATTAAAATTTAAGTGTATAACATTTATTATAACCACTCAAATTTCATTTATAAATCTTTTTATATTGTATATTATCCAAATTACATTGTTAACTTCTAAAATTACGGTAAGTTATATTGGAATGCAATTAAGTATTATACAAATAAAACTTTTCAATTCAATTATCTCAAGTTTGAATTATTTATCCAAAGTTTTGATTTTCCCTTTTTTTTTATAATTGAAATTATTCTTTAAAATAAATTTTAAGAACTAAATTTCTGATTACATTCAAACCATTTAGAGATAAGTAATAATATATACATAATATGTTAAATCAAATTTCAATCATATATCTATATATATATATATATATATATATATTAAAATCAAGTCATATTTTAGAAATTCAAATCAATTAAATTTCCTAAAACAAAGCTGTAGCAAGACTACAGAACAGTCTCTTAACTTCGAAACTCGAAAATGAACGTCGATGATGTCGCGATCATCACCAAAGTTATTTTCCAGCGACAAAGAGAAGAGCACAAATTTTAAACCTTTAAAATTCTTTGAAAACAAATTCTATTCAAAATACTTTACATAATATAACCTTTTAAAACTTTAAACCAAAGTTCGAAATAAACGGAATTTAAATCCTCAAATTCTTGTTTTAAATTCATTTCAGTTCCCAAATAAATTTATAAACAAATATTTACAGATCTATTTATAGAACAATAAATGATAAATCAAGTATTATCATTTCAAATTATCAATTTAAATCATTTCATTAGGTTCCATAAATTTACTTATATATCAAAATTTATTTCATTAACCAAATTTTTTTTTTAAAATATATTGTGTCCGTTTGTTCTGTCAAAGTGTTTTGGAAATCTTATCGATAGCGCTGATCAGACGTATCGATCATAAACCCAACTCAACATCAACAACTCAAACAACACAATATATAAAACATTTTAATTTTAAATACTAGTTTACAAATACACTATACATGAATAGATTTTCAAAGAAGGGTAGAGATTCAAATTTTTGATTAACACAAATCAAAGGAGATTATGATTTAAAAATAAGTTGGAAACAAGGATGACATGATTAAATAACAGAATAGGAAGATGGATAAGCTTATATAAATCACGGGCAACCTTAACCGGGTCAACCGTGACTTAAAGAATAAGATCAATGTTGATTTTTCTAGGGTAAATCTACATTCGATCTCAAGAGTTAGAGTTTGAAATAACAAAAGATATTAGCATCTAAACCAAGGATAGATAAGAATCTCTGGTGAATCGATGCTAACTGCAAAGGAGTTTTCCCCCTTTTTCAATTAAATTTGAAATTGGCGTGACCGCCGACTCACTAGAAAGATCATTCGAAGCGGAGTTATGGGTTACTCCAGAATCAAAAGAAGAAGAATAGTAAGGGATACGAATGGATTTTGGAACCATAGGGAATGTTCCAAAATTCAAAGGAATCGAGTCAGAAGGGAGAGATTCAAACTCGAATGAAAGTGATTCTGTAAATACATCTACTCCATATGCTGAGTTTTGCCTAGAGCTACCAAAGCTCTGATACCAACTGTAACGACCAGGTATTTTCAACCATTCGCATCCATTATAAGTGTATAGGTAGACACTCATGACGGAATTGAATGGCTCAAAATACCGCGTTGTAATTAAAAATTTGGCAAATCTCAGAATATACAGTAAATAAAATCACAGATCACAGACACAGAGTAATGATAATGCAGCGGAAGTAAAAGAGGAGATAGTAGTTCATGAAGCTACTATATAAAATATGAGATACATCAGAGTTAAATAAGATACAACAGAAGAGTAACAGGATACATCAGGTACAAATCAGATACATCACTGAACCACTGGATACTGAAACAAAATAGATGGTTGGATCTTCAAGGAAAGCTCTAACGCCGAAGCTGAATCTTGAATGCTAACTCAATCAATCTGACCCGAGCATAAAGCAAAACACAAAACCCTCGAGTCAGGACATAAATACTTATAAACTGTAAATCAACTCAAGTGAACAATAACAAAATGCATTAGTAACTTAAAGGATGCTTGGGACCGCCATCCTCTAAGGATCCGTTAAACTATTTACTATGTAGTAATATACGCTATATACGGTAGTGTCTAATCAGTAAAGTATAATCATATAGAAAATAGCGTTAAGGGGATGGTGAACCTTAACGCGGTCGGATCTTTAAAACCAAAATCGTAGTGGGATCGATATAAGGATATGACACGGCACGCAAGGAAATGCCAGAGTGGATACACCGTTTGCACTCCCGGACCGGTGGTGACGGCAAGCCAGCAGCTTCCGCCCACCTCGAACAATACCCCCGAATCAAAATGGCGCCACCAAATCGAATCACAACAGTAATAGAATGGTTTCCGATGGAGCATGCTCGATGAAAGGGTGCGACCCTTTGTGTAGCCCGGTATAGCTCCTGTTTTAGTCATATATGCCAACTCACGGGAGTTGGGTCCACGTAATATATACCTCGAGAACGTCGCCACCATCCTACTTCATTCTGGAATCTCCACCGTGTACACAGTTGTTAAAGTGGTTTTCGGTATTGGCCGGCTATAAGACAATATCCGATCCCGGTCTCTTTAACAACCAATCGTTATTATAACCTGTAGTTATAATTTTTTTTAAACAATATTTATACTTCAAAATAAAATATTATTTCAACTCAAATCTTTATCAAAATAAAGATTAAATCATTCCAGAATATCATATCTTTCAGATCTTCTTTTCAAATCATTTTAATATCAAAATATCATATCTTTCAAAACTCCATTTTCAAACCATTTTAATATCAAAATATCATATCTTCCAAAACCACATTTCATTCATTTAATATATCAAAATATCATATCTTTTCGAAACCACATTTCAATCATTTAATATATCAAAATATCATATCTTTTCGAAACCACATTCATTTCAAATCATTATTCATTTTGTTCAATTTAAAATATCATTTCAATCCATATTTCAAAACAGTACATATTCCAAAAATCATTTTTAATCATTAAAATGAAGTTATTATGTTTAATAATTAAATTATTAAATTTTCAAAATTTTCGACTTCCAAAGTTCATTTATTCACTTAAGTTTATCAAAGCAATGAAAATTCACTTTTCGTGGCATTTAGAAAATGCTACGGAAAAATACATTCAAACAGTTCAATTTAACAAAAGACAACATTTTAAAATGTTGTAATAGGGTTTACTTAAATTTCGAATAAACTTAGTTAAATTCAACAATTTATAGCACTTACAAAAATTGCTATAATAGCTTTTAATTCAATTTAGCTTTTTTAGTTCATTATCATCAACTACAGCATTTTCAAATGCTGTAATATCATTTACATTGTAATTAATAGCATTTCAAAAATACAGTCAATTAACTTCAAATATTCAATATAATTTCTCAACCAATTATATTTTTATTAAAACATTTTTTTAACTTATAAAGTCATACATTTTCACATTTATAACATCATTTAATTTTTCCTCAAGTTCATGATTTTACAAGGTTAAATTTCCATTCAAAAATCAAGATTTAATAATAATCCACTTATTGAAATGCAATGTTCAATTTTAAATCCATTACATTAACTTTCAACTTAACACTTAAGTTCAAATTCTCAAATATAACTTAGTTTTATTTTTTATTTGCTTAACTAAAAGTTCACTTTTACGTCAATTTCATAAATTTCCAATTCTAGTTATATTTCAAAGTTTCAACTTAAATATTTATTCATTTCACATTTCAACTTTATTAAAAATCATACATATGATAAAAATCATTTTAAATTCATTTAAATTCAAATTATCATAAATTTATCAAATTTCATACTCAATTAAATTTCCAATTATAATTAAGTCAAAATTTCCAAAATAACTTACGTTCAAAATTTCTAACTTTCCATTAATTCATTTCACTTAAAATTATTCAGAAAATCAATAATATTTTACAAAAATTTTATTTTTATTAAATTTCAAATCAAAATATTATAATAATTAAATTTCTAAAATATTTTAAAATTTTTAGAAAAGCATATTTTAACTACGGGCCTGTATAAGATTTTCTACGCTAGGTAAAGTGATACAGGTAATATATCATTTCACTCCGTAATTTACAAAGAAAATCCGGGTTTTATCATTTCAAACCCGCAATCCCAAGTTAAAATAAATTAAACAAAATAAATCAGGCCTATCATTTCAGCCCATAACATTTTTTTCTAACAGGGAACTTGCAGTGTAATCATATACAGGAATAATATAAACAAGGTCAATATCACAATATACAGTCATATATCAGATGTCAGGTGAAAATTAACAGTTTAAACATGGTAATAACATGGTAATAACATGGCATAGCATATCATATGATCATCATTAATTTGCATAAACATTTTATATTACTAAACGCTTGTCATCAATTCACTTTCATAAGTATAAATGTCAAAGTGAGAAAGACTCGCTTTTTTTTTCAAGTTGAAGACCAAAACAACTAACACAAGTGCGATTCCAAAAGCACGACAAGCACGATGACAAGACTACGGACATGAGTGGAGAACGAATCCAATCTACAACTCTTGTGTACAACCCAAAACAAACAATCAAAACAACAAAATTCAATACGACTTTATAATACAATAACATTGAAATAAAAGGAGATACGACTACGCAGTCTTTTGCTTTGCTTTCTCTATTGTTTGGTATGGCTTTGGGGTCTGATGTGGTTCAGATGTGGTCAAGTTTTGGGTCAGGTTTGGGCTAACATAGCTCGGGTTCAAGGCAAGACAAGGTGGAGTTTGTACATGAGGAGATGATGTGGTTTTGAAGGCAATTAAGTGATTTTTAGTCAAAACAAGGGCTCAGCCTTGGGGATTGGGCTAGGCCTGTGATGTGTCATGACTGGACAGAGGTGAGGAGGGGTGTGTTGTGGTCAGGTATGGGGAGTGGCGGCGGCTATGGTGGTGGTTTGGGTGGTGGTTGAAGTGGATGAGCATGTAGAGGTCAAATAAGCATGGATCTAGGCATGTAGGTTGCAGTTTGAGGGGTTTGACCATCAAAAGGGGTTCGGCCATGGTCAGATCTGATGGGGTAGATGGTGGTGATGGTTGGGAAGAGATGTAGGAGGTGGTGGCCGTGGCTATGGAGGAGAGGCCAAGCAATACACATGAGAAAACAAGGCAAAATATAAGAAAACAATGGAAAAAGAAGAGCAAAAAGAAGAGGAAAAGAGGAGCCATTACCAAACCTTTCTAGCCGTGAAAAATGAAGTGGAGAGGAATGTTTTCACGTGAAAATGAGGTAAGAAATGCACAGCTACAATAAAGAAAGGAACAGTCAAAGGAAATTAAATCTATTAATTGGAAAAGAAACGGAAGAAGAAACGTTAAAACGGTTTTACGTTTTCTTTACTTTCAAACCTTTTAAACTTCCTATATATATTCATATACATCTTAAATAACTGAAAACACTTATAAATTTCAGTTAGAATTCGAAAATATAACAGATAAACAAAATATTAATAATTAATTATTAATTAGATATGATTAAAATAAGAAAAATGGCACAGAAAATGAAAACTAGACTTAGGAATTAGAAATAACTTCAATACACTTTGGAAAAAATTTCTTAAATTTAAATACATGTAAAATGAATAAAATAAAGTAAAACACAGCAATAAAAGTGAATGTATAAAATAAATCAATAAATTTTAATTATATATAATTAAATTGAGAAAATGGCTTAAAATTGCAGACTAGGCTTTAAAAATTAGAAATTATTTCTAATGAACTTTAGAAAATCTTCATGGACTTGTAAAAATATTTATAACAAATAAGATAAAATGCATTCACAAAATAAAAAAAAATTAATTAAGTAAAATTTATATGAAGAAAATAGCAGAAAATTATAAAACAGCCTTAAAAAATAGGAAATAAATACAGTAAATTTTGGAAAAATTCTATTATCATTTAAAAATATTTGAAAGTCAAAATACACATAATAAAACATATTATTACATAATAAAATAAAATATAACAGAGAAGAAGTAATTTATTCAATTTAAAATAGTCATTGTTAAATAACCCTATATATGCACAATATTGTAAAGGGTATAACTTTCACAATTTACATCCAAATTCAACGAAACGAAAAGTGGTGTTCTTAGAATTTTATGTACTTTCATAATAAAAGAAAAAAAAAAAATTTAAACTTTTAAAATTTTAAGTTGAAAGTCACAGTTTGACTATTTTGACCAAAATCAGCATTTCAGGCAAATATTCAACTTACACAAGTTTGGAATTATAACTCATAAAAAATCAAGATTATATTTAAATAATAAATTTAATCATTTCAAATAAGACAAAAAAATAAGTTTTCAAATCAAAATTTTACATTAAAAATAATTAAAATATACAATAAAATAATTACAAAATACAGGGTTGTTACATTTAAATTATTTTTGGGGCTCAAATATTTTTTTGCCAAAATTCTATTTCAAGGGAAAATTTTGCATCCGAATATTTTGGAAATTTATATTTCAAGCGATGTACAAATTTAAAAAGAGAAAATGGTTTTTACAAATTTTTTGATTTTGAAGGCCACATGCTAAGTGTAGAGAAGGAAAATAGATTACAAATGCGAATTTAGTGACATATTAGGATCGATGATACGGTGAAACGTAGGCGATAAAAAGGATAAAGCTGTTTTAGTTTTGGAATTTCTATTTTCATAACTTATCGACAACATGAATGTGTCTAAGTCTGAATTCAATTTCATTTTAGATCTTAGAAACAAGCCTTCTTATGTGTTTTATGCATGGAAAATTTGAAGTAAATCCAAGGCAGGGAGGAAATTTCCATTGCACAATACGAAATGGGTAACTTATAGAGTGGTAAGAATGTATAATTCTCCACCTAAATCCCTTTTTTTGACATAGGAGTGACATTTGGGAAGCGAGATTTCTATGCATTAGATTTTTGGTTGGTAGGAATTGGATTCAAATTGGTTGCACCTTACTTCTAGGAGTCTGGAGATTTTTGACGAAAAGAATTTTCAAAATTTGCATGCATATAGAATTGCCAATATATATAAGTTGTTTGCATCATATATAAAAAATACTTTCAAAAAGAAGCATTCATATTGGTGGGCCCAATTTAGAATCATTTTGTATACATGTTTTCTAGGTTGTGATTCACTATGCACTTGTTCACGTTGGTTACAAAACTGGTTTCGTGGATTAGGATAATTGCGAGTTGTAACCATGACTTATTCATTGGTATAATTTCGGAGACGAAATTCTTTTGAGGGCGAGGAAAGTAACACCTCGTAAATTTTATGGTTACTTGTTTAATCAATAATAGGCTCAAAAAATGGAATTTTTGCAAACAATGGAATTTGACCATAAAACTTTCACCATTGCGTTCGTGGTGAAATTTCTATCAACTTTCAATTTGGTATTTTAAGATTGGAGTCCAAACGAAAAAGTTGCGATTGAAAAAATGAATTTGAAATGGAAATGATTAAATAATAAAAATTAACATTTATGTATTGAATACCGGGACCCATTGGTGGACCGCCTTTATTGAGCAGATCGACATGGAGTGGTCAATTCCAATAAAGTGAGCGGTCGACCAATCCTAGCAATGGCAGCCAGGGTTCGCTTTAGCCAAATGGCCCGGATTTTATATAATTAAATCTAACAGCTGTGATTGATTCGAATTCCTATAAATTCAGGTCTAACCTTCTCTTCTTATATTTTAGGAAAGCAGTAGTGAAGCTCGGCCATTTTCTCTTCTCCACTATTTTATAAATTGTAAAATATTATATTTATATTTGTATATATACAAATCGGAGAAGAATAGGACTCAAATAAGAGAAGCAGAGAAGCAAATCAAAACTACACGATAACGAGGTAACACACACACATTTCCTTTCAACCCTAAATATCTTCTCAGATCTATAATTCTAATATATGTATATACCCTTTTTATATATATTTCTTAGAACGAGAAGGAAATGGAGTTGAATCAAAGGTTTTAATTCGGATCTGGAGATTTTTTGGAATGCTTTTAGATGGTGAGTGGGAAGTTTATACCTTTTTTATGATTTTGAATCTATTCCGTTGGCATACGTTTGATTTTTATGCCTAAATGAATAAACATATGTGAGTTGTAGGCTAAAATTTGAATGTAATAAACGTTGCATACATATTCTAAGAAGATTTAACTGGAATTACTGTTACACCTGATTTGCAATCGGTTCCAAAAGTTGTAGATATGAATACTGATTAGAATGAAATTTATTCTAGATCTGAAATTTGGTTGTTGATTATTGTTATGATTTTGATTATTACCCTAAGTATGTTGAACTGGAGATTCTCCATTGTTTAATATGTGGGAAAATATCCATTTGGTTTTTATGAATTTGTTTGTGTTTCCAAATTGCATAGAAAATGCAGCATTTGGTTTAATAAGGAATATATGCAAATGAAAATAAAGAGATGTGTAAAGTACAGACTTATTCTCTATAGTTTACAATATGTATTCCAATAAAAGGAAAATAATCCTTCCCTATAATTTTAAACGAAGCAAACTTTTCCTTTATTCTTGACCTTTTGTTTTAAACTAATTTATGGAAATCACATCGGAGAACCTTCCCAAGAAATGTGATTTCAGCAAATTAAATATGAAAAAATATATTATACTTAAAGATTTGTGATTAGAACATACTTTGTAAAAGTATGTATTTATACTTATTTATATGCTTGCGTAGGATATTAGTTATACATAGTAGTAACATTGATTTAAGAATAAGAAATAGGATAAAAGTTTAAAAAGTTTAAAATTGTTGTAACTCCAATATCGGTAATAATTGAGAGTTGCAAGTAACTAATAGGGTAAATGGAATAATAAGACTGATAAATAAAGTAGTTAGGTTAATAATTATGGAATAGTTAGGAAATGTTACTAATTGCAAATTAGTAAATATACATAAATGTCTTAGGAAATGTTCGTTAGGATGATATTCTTTTACATGGACAAATTGACATTTGTGGAAGGAGTAAATAAAAGAGATTTATGGGTAATTGAATATTTAAGGTAAATTATGTAACTTTTAATAAATGAAAGAAGGTTAGCAAGCTTCATTTTCGCTGAAACAAGTTGGCTGAGGCATAATAAGGCGTTTGAGCTGATTGGTTGAGGCAAGACAGCATACTACCGGTCGTTTTCAGTAAAATCAACAGGTTACAATTGCTACCTCCATTAGGGTTGGAGCAATATATGATATTATCTTATCAATTTTTGCAAAGATATAAATATGCTGCTATTCATGATTTCTAGAGATAATGAAATTTGTAAAAAGATTTATATAAAGGGATATTTCGTTAAATTAATTCATCCAAATATAAATGCAGTCTAACTTAGACATAATATATATTATTCAACAAATCACGCACCAAACGTATAATCTATGACTTCCATTAAATCAGTATGTCGAAAGGCAAACTATAATTTATAGGAAAAACAAAGATCCCAAATTAAAATTTCCTAAAGGAGCGCTTCTGTAGTAATTTTGATAACATTGGGGCATGTGACTTATTTTTTATCGCAAGCCTCCCACTTAGTATCCTGAGCAAACCAGTATACCTTCTAAAGAAAGAACAAAAATATCATCACATATTCCTATTTTCTTTAAATTTTTGAACGTAAAAATTTAAAAATAAATTGCAACTTAAGGTGATATTCATTTTTAAAGCATAAACAAAGTGAGTAACAACCGAATTGTAGTGGTCACCTAGGTAATTATAGTCATCTCACACCTATGATTAGTATTTAACTAACATAATCCAAAAAATCAAAACAAGTAGAAATTGATACAAAATGAATAAAGAGGTCAATAAATTACATGATGAAGCACTGTCTTTATTTTGTATCACAGTGCATTCATTGTTTTCGTCGTTCCTCTACTGCAATAACAGCTAGCGTAGAGACTAAAAATCATGGGCCGTATAAATATTTATATAATACCACACATTTCAATCAATATTTTTTTAGATTTCTCTCATCCATGTCCTATAAAGTACTACAACATAGAGCAAAAAAGAAAAAAAATCAAAAGTGTATAACCAAACAATATTTATACAATTAAAAATTGGTTATGTGCCTAATGTGATAGTATTTTGATCGAGTATGGTTAGAACAATTTGGTTTTGATGTAATTCACATTTTTAGATGTATAATTCTATACATCACTCCTTTATTTTTGTCCCAATCAACAAGGTCTGTTCTAAATTTATCAAAGATGAGATGAAATATTACCAAATTTAGCGGTATTACCAATCCGGTAATAGAAAAAATTACATAAATAACAGAATGATAATAGTTCAAAAATTACTTCATTACCTCGATTAACTCGAATTGTAATAGTCCGCCAACATGCTTTGCGGGTGGAGAAGTGAAAGAAGGTGGAGAAGTAGATGATGTCACGCCTGGTGATTGGAGGGGTTTTCCTAAAGTTGGGGAAAATTGCGAGATTATACGTGATCGATTTGAGTGAGAAGCTGATATATGCCATCGATTTCTTGAGGTGTTCTTTTTCAAGGATGCGTGAAATTAGGTCGTAGGATCAACATGGAAATGTTAATTTGGTGAAATTAGGGCATCTTTTTTTTAGAAGCAGAGGTGAGGGTTATTGAGATGGAATGGGGGGTCAATTTTTTTTGTAATATTGGAACGGTCCATAGCCGTCTCAAAATTGTCATGGCCGGTGACCATGCTGATTTATTTTACCACGGTTCAAGACCATGATAAAATTGCCATGGCTCAAAACCGTGGTAATTTTTCCACGTTGGGGCGGTATGGTGTAGTGGATGATAAAACTTAGTAATAATATAGCCTAGGATAATATGCTTAAATTAGTAAATCCTAGAATACTTAAGTGGACTTAGTAGGTTGGAATGCAAGGTCACTAGAGTTACACGATGGAAATCTACCCTTCACTTTGAGGCTACTACCAGTTGTGTGCACTTCCTACTGATGTGAGACATATTTAACCATGGAACCCACAGAATAATTAATTGGGCTTACAAGATTGGGATGTGAGGTCGGTAAAGTGAAATAGGGAAATTCTTCCCTTCACTTAGAGGCTACTATCAGTTGTGTACACTTATTATTGATGTGGGACATCACCAGTTATATGATCGATGGAAAAAGATTATGGGAATAATAGGATCTTCTTAGGGATTAGGGCTATTAAGTGGTTGTTTGAGGGTCCACCCCTTTCCTAATTCAAAAGAATTAAATGATCTGAATTAACGATTAAGAGCGGTAGTGAATATCTAGGGAATGGTCCACTTCAGGTTTGAGGTATTAAGGGGTAAATATAGGGTCTGCCTCTCTCCTATAAAGAAGTAGTAAGTATCACAGTGAGATTTCAAGAGATGTCAGCTAAATAATACCAGTGCGGAGTCTGCCTTAAAGTTAGGTATTAAATGACAAAGGCCTGCCTAGAATATAGGTATTAAATGATTATGGGTCTGCCTAGTCCTTATTAATAAGATGTTAAGTTGCTTGGGTACCATCTCTGACATGGCTAAGACTTTAATGATGATAGATGCATTAGTAGTATGATCATTATATACTATAAAGCCATTAATAGTGGTCAAAGGCCTTTGTATCTAGGACGAATAGACCAACGATGGTGATGCTAGGAGCCTGCTTCATATTTTAGAATTATTAAGTAGCTGATATACTTACATCAGTATTTCGTACCTTGGGAAGGATAGGTAGGTGAATCATGTTAGGTAGAAATATTGTATGTGCAATATTAGGTTAATCTGATTAACTTTACATAACAGACATAACAATTAAATAAAATCAATCGGTATAAATTTATGTTGTGGACACTATGGATTTTTCAGCCACTAAAACGTTGCTATGATCCTTTCCTCATTATGAACCATAGAATAGATTTAGAGGAACATCTCACTGGAGATGGATGTGATTGGTTGCTAGAGAAGTCTTCCTTTCTCGCATGCTGGATGTTGATGTGGCTCTCTAATATCCAAGGAATGTCATTAATTCCAAGGTAGTTGCCATAGTTAGTATTTATACCATATTATTGTTTCCGCCGTGAGTTTAGATTTTTATCAATCTATGATAATGTTCATGCTTTTTTACATGTACCAAATTCAACGATCTATTTTTTGATGGATTTGGGTTTCGATTCTCATCGAAATTTAGGCTTATTAAAGTGCGGGTTATTACACATACATACGTACATTCATACATACCTATATATAATAATAATAATAACAACAATAACAATAACAATAACAATAACAATAATAACAATAATAATAATTTTTTGAAAATATACAAGTACGTTCTCTCAATACGTGCCTAATCCCAAAAGAATTTTGAAACTAAGCTTTGATATCAACTATGACAACCCACATTGTAACGACCCGAAATTTTCTAACCCGAAAATTCCAGATAGTTATGGAAAAGAAGAAAGAGATAGAAGAAGAAGAACAGAAACACCAAACATCTCACATTCGCAGCAGATAAAATATAATAATAAATAATAACAGTTTACAAAAGAATACTATATCTGTCAATTACATTTAATATACATGAGAGTTTCACATTAATACAGTCACTGAATGTTTATAATTATCATGTCCAAGATTTACAATAATATAAATACAGCGGATATAATCTATACGATATTGCCATCCAGCTCGACTCCTGAGCTCCAGAATGTACCTACCTGAAAATCTGTAATACTCGGTCTGACCCGAGCATTACACCAAAGTAACACCCGGGTCAGGCTGGAAACCAGCGTGAGTAAACCCAACTAACAAGAAATACCAAGCAAACAACTTATATAAAACCTGGGTAACTCATTTCAATTCACAAAACCATAATTATTGACATCACTTATTCTACTCATCCATTCCCTAAGTACCATGATTTAGATTTAATATTCCAATTCCTTTAAATCATCTCAACCCAGCCTATAGATTTCGCAAGGCAATCTATAAAAATACGAAGTGGTTTCGGGTATTCCCTAATACCCGAGCCCGGTCTCTTCGAGTCTCATGTCATTCTAACCCAACATATCCAAATGAAATACACAACATTTCATATCAGAGATATCAACTCATTCAAAGCATCCCATACCATTCAATCATCCATAAGCAATGCTTAATCGCAAACAAATTAATTCAATTGATTCTAATTGAATTTTCAAACCACGTTCCCTTAGATTATTAATTAATTCCAAATCAATTAATTAATCAACTCCTCTATATCCATTCATCTTAATTAACAACCCTGGATTAATTACCTTCCAATTTCCATTCAAGTAATTCTCTTTAATTAATTCCACGATATTAATTACTCTTACCAAATCAATGTGTAATCTTTAATTACTTCCCAAATTAATTTACTATAATCAATTACGTTAATTTTTAATTACTTATATTAATTAACTTCTCATAGGTCACTCATTATGAATTAATTAATCTCAATTAATCAAATCTTTAATTACTTCATTAATTATATAAATTAACGATTTCCAATTATATTTTACTTTAATTCGACCACAATCTTAATCATTCTCGATCACCCTTAATCTGTAATTAACTAACTTCTTATTTACTTCATTAATAAATTAATTTCCGAAATTTGTTATTACAATTAATCTCTTGATTAATTACGCAAAGTAATTCTATTTTATTAATTACATTAAGTAATTACTTATTAAACCACCAAATGATTATTCTAAATCAAATTTCACTTCATTAATTAACTTAAACCTTCATTAATTCATTCAAACCCTGAATTCCTAACTTAATCAACCCAAATCATTAATTAACTGGATTAATTAATCATCCATTTAATCACCCTTATATTTCTTCCAAAAATCCAATTATATATTTCGATAACTTAGTATATCGAAATATTCAAGCAAACCACATCATTCAACTTCCAATTTCAAATAATATCCATCACCGAATATCAGTCACCCAATATATATTATACTACCATATATAATATAGCACATCAAACAAACCAAATCATTTAAATTTAATCATTTAAATTTAAATAATAATTCAGAAGCGTGAGGTTTACTCACCTTTGCTCCTTAAACTTGCAATCCACTTCATTCTCGATTTGATTCCACGATTTTCAACCTTGTATAAATAATTATATGATTTTTGTTAATATTTGAATCAGATCAAACAATTAAATTTTTGTTTCATAATTTTAATCAATTAACAATTTAATTTTAACCGATGCTTTACCTTTATTTTTAAACCAATTTCTTTTAAATAAATTTAAGAAATAAATTGTCTTAACAACTTTCTGTTCTCTATATATATACATATATAACTGATCCAAATAAAATTGTTTAAGCCATTTGTTTATTTCACTATTCGAAATCAGCAAATTGTAAACTTACTTTTTTTTTAATAAAATCAAAGCTTTTGAAAAAAAACAAGGTTGATATACCTTATAGAAAAATGGACCAAACACAGAAAACCTTCCTCACCCTCGCGAAGGCAGACTACGCGGTACCACCATCAGGCTCCAACCATCACTGCACACCATAGATCCCTCAATAGCAATCCTAATCGTCACCAAGCTTCACGCGAATGCCATCGTCCCCAGATCGAGACACGATCACGCTGTCTCCTCCTAGAGTGTAACCCTAGCTTCGATCGCGACTTCATCGCCGCGCCGTATCTCGCGACACCGCCTTCACTCTTACGGCCTTGCGTGCCCTCCTTCAAGCGTGAGTCTCCCCTTGCCACATCGAAGACGGCCTCCCCATTTATGTGCCTCGAGACTCGGCCGAACGAGTCGCACTTCACTTATTCGAAAACGAATCGAATTCAAATGCTCATCATCACTTTTTTTTGGCCTTCTGTTTTGATTTCGAGTTTTCCCCTCTTTGTTTTTGAAGTGAAATTACATAATGCATTGTAAAAGAAGGAAGTAGGTTTTATTAAAATAACGATGGCTAGAAGCTTCCTTCAGAAGGTAAGGACGGGGTGATTTGATTTTTTTAAGGGTAAAAGAAAGATTGCGTGAATAAAGGAAGAAAGTATTCGAGAAGGAACCATAGTTGACTTGGTCACTTATATAAATAAGTATTGCGTTATTAATTTTAGCGCGTTCACGTGTCGTACGCTCCCGCAACAACCCCAAACACTACGAAACTTGAAATCCAATAATAACTAACTATTACGGATTCAATGGAACTGGTTTCAATGAATTCCGAGACTGTGCCTCAGAAGGCCATTTTTAAATTCAATTTAAATGATATATTATTTAAAACTGAACAAATTACCTTTAAATTAAAATTCAACCATTTTATTATCTTCCGTATCATCATTATAAATTTTATAAGCTTTCAAATTATTTTTAATAGGCTTAAAATTCCATATTCAACATCTTACCCAATTTCAAATTATATAATTCAATACTTTAATTATCTAATAAATATTAATATTTGAAATTCAAGCTAAAATTAATCTTTCAAATGTTAAAAATAAATTTATTATTCCACTTTAAATCGTTAAAATTTCCGGGTCGTCACACACATCCTCGGACAGACTGATCCAAAGCCTAAAATGGCTTTGGAACTCACATTATACAAAGAAGTATGGATCATCGGATTTTACGATAATATATGAATAGAAAAAATTACATATTTAATGCATTCTACGCTTTTAGATCTCACAGGGAAGCAAAATAAAATGTAAGCACTAATAATGAGAATATCAGTTAATAGTCTCAACATAATATAGTCCACACAATGATGTCTCCAAATAACAACATGAAGTCTAATTGATAGAGTGATATAATGCAAAGTACATGGAGAATAACTATAAGTAATGTAACTTTGGGCACCTATTCTCATGTTCCATGCATTATGTCCTAATCAAATCACATACCAACATTTCCTCCTGTAATAAGTATAAAAAGGAAAGAAAAGGAGTGTATCATAGAAAGTCTGGTGAATGAATTGTATTATTAGTGTGTGGTGTTTACAAGCAATTAATTTCATATATAATCAACATACGACCTAAGGTGTCCATTTGGTTTTTTTTTATTACATTTAAAGGATTTGTATGCTTTGCACACATCATTGGGTGTAGTGCTTGTTAAACCTACATCAACAACAACCCACAAAGATCTAACTACCAACAATTAATATAACTCTAGGTTTATCCCTAGTATATGATCTTAATAACTAACCTCCTAACAACATTGAATTAACATTCTCAATGGTGAACCACTTCAATCACACATAGATGCTGAGTGGACATCACAATGCCTGAGCATGCACCGAGTATACGACCTCGACGATTTATGGCTTTCTGAAGAATTTGTGATGCCTTCTCAATAGTAAACATGTCCAATGCTCTTTATTGTTCAACCTAAAACTAAAGAAATCGCTATAGTGATTCCTCTGTAGATTTAACCACTACCCGAGTCCCTGGCATATTGCCCTACTGGTGTGGTGTCTCCATCTCCCATCCCTAATGTCCAACATGTTTAACATATATCGGGCGTGGCCTACTAAAAATAAGATCTTCCAATTGTGCTGCCTTCGCATGCTTATCGATTTCCACGTTATGCATGCCATGAAGTGTGGACCTAGGTACATTATCCATGTAGAACTGATACTACCTATTGCATCGCTCTATGCAACTATGTGAACTTTTGAAAATCGAGAAAGTTGGAACAAGTCTCTCGACCAGACCTACTTGGTCTACACCACGTCCAGGTTCAACCTGGGCTTGCTGAAACTATTCAGACGTCTAACCCTTATATATAGCATTCTTTTCTAGGTATTCAGAGGTCTGGTTTCTCACTCAGACGTCTGACTTTGATTTCAGACATCTGAAAAAAATTCAAACATTTGAATCAGGTCAATTGTTAATTTTTTTTTCATTTTGGGCTGACTGAATTTCAGACGTCTAAAATTTAATTCAGATATCTGGTTAACGTTTCGGATATTAGGTTAAGGTTTCAAACGTTAGATGTTTGGTTAACATTTTAAACGTCTGGTTAACGTTTCAAGTATCTGGTCAAGGGTTTTCAAGATTTAATAATTTATTTATTTCTTCTCTTTCGTGGTTTGGAATATAGACCTAAGGGATCATTTTAATAGTATTTTAGTCGTGATTTCTATTTATGTTCACATGCAACTTGAGCCAATTAATCTTAGTGTTTGCATAAAATTATCCAATAAACCACATATATATTTTCAATCAAAATCTATGTATATTTCAATTTAAGGTAAGTCATAAGGGTATTCGATTTCTTTCATTTGTCCCAATTAAACCAAACTTTATCAAATCAATCAGACTTTATCTTGTAAAGATTTATATCTTTAGAATTTGAGGTGAATTTCACTTTCTACCTTTTTACTTATTCAATAATTATTCTTATTGAATATACACCTAGGGTTTTCCATCATTATTACCTTTTTTGATTTGTAGCTGAAATTGTAAATCGAATAGACTCTAGATTGAAATTGTTATTTCAAACCCAAAAATTATATTCTTATCAGATAGAGTATAAAGGAATCAAATTACTTATGAACCTTTGTAACGACGTAATCAATTCAGTCACTTTTACATAGCTTTATTCCTAATTTGATTTGAATCTCCTTTCTCATACCTTGTAGCTTGATTGGTTCGCCCTTTCTTCTTCCTTTATCTTCTAATTTTGATTCTTTTTTTTTTGAATTTGATAATGTTTTAATTTGATTTTGATTTATAAAATTTTGGAGAAAAGAATAAGAAGTGTTTATATTTGAGAAGTTTTTGGGATGGAAGAAAAAAATGGACGAACAGAGTTCGGGAGGGGAGGGGGGCTATTGTTTAGAATAAGATTGTGTGAGTGCTGTAGTCTTATTTATAGTTGAAAACTATGTTTATCGCGTCTAAATTCGAAATTAATTATTATAGATTGTTTTTTGTTATAGGTTTCGCTAATTTTGAACCATATTGTAAAATTTAACAAGTTACAGAATGAGCAGAGCGCTCTTTTTTTGATGTCTCAAAGGCTCGAAGTCATGACCTTTATAGTCACGGTTTAAAGTGTTAGACCCTAACCACTTGAGTTAGAGGTCATTGACAACATTTTTATCCTTATTAATATTTTAATTTAGTATTAAATTTTTCTGAGTGTTCCAATTATACAGTCGGCAGCCTGTTATTTGTTTACATGTATCAAGTGTGCACGTGCATGTGCACACTTGTGCACATGTACACACGGGTCCTTGCGTTTTAGGGTCAAAATTTAATGTCGTCGTCTTCCCCTCATTTCCCTTATCTTCTCCACTTGAACATCTGCCATGGTGTCTGAATCGGATATGGTGATCTCAAAATTCAACTGAGCAGTTTGACGTAGAAAAGTTGTTTGTTGAAATTCATGATACACTAATCGGCTTAAGATTAATTTTTTATTTTTATTATTAATAGTGATCAAAAGTTTGACCTCGAGTGAAAAAATAAAATGTTCTTGGTTCTTGGTAATTTATGCAAAGTTATACCGACAGCAATTGTTTTATACAATGCATTCGGCCATTTGTTGAAGTGGTGAAAATGTTATAATGTGGATATCCGCTTACCGTGCACCATATAAATTCGTAGGGCCACAGCTGTAGAATGAGTTTAAATCATGAAACTGGACATACTTGTAAATTAGAACTTAAAACATTTACAATTATTTGAAAACACAGAAATATAAATATTTTTAAGAATTGAAACGGCTAGGCCATTTAAGCCATGAACCTTGTGGAAATTAGAGGAGTAATCAACATTGAAAGAGAAAAGCAACAATACATCACATGAGAAATGAAGAAATTGCAATAACTCAAGGCTGCTATTACTCACTGACCTATATAATGTAGCATTGGCCCATCTGTTACTTCTACCATTCTATGTTTATAGGTTTACATTAACTCTTCACAATTTATATTTAACACTGACACCATCTCAGCTTTATTTATTCCTCCTCCTTTATTATCTTCATAAGTGGTCCTTCAACTCTATTATATACCTACAAACGTACTGCATTTGGAACTATATTTAGAGTTTACACTTTGCTCTACAGTGATTTAACATGCAAATTCCAGGCATAATTACACTTTACAAACAACAAACATTATTATAAACCAACAAATGTCTGCCAATATATTTCTATTATTGCTTTCATTTCTTTTTTTGATTCTGAGCAGATTCTGAGTACCCTTTATCTTCATATTTTAAGTGGAGCACCATCTAAAGTTGTAAAGAGATGTTGGGCACAAAAAAGCGTTAAAACCTGACTCATGTTTTGACCATACACATTTATAAGTTGCGATGACAGAAACAATAAATGGAAAAGAACACCGCACGCTATCCAATGAGCAACGGACAGAACCTACCTTACAAGTATTCCTATTTTGCCCTCTACCTCGGTAGTATTATCTCTTTCAAACATGCTGCACAAGATACATACATCAGTAAATAAAATCAACATACGTATCTTCAAACTCACAGAACTCTTAAGTTTCCTTTCATCCAACTAGTTTAAAAAGCACTAATCTTCAAACTCACAGATTCACTATATATCTGTGAAAACACAAAATCTTACATCTCTGAAAGAGTTAACAAAATAAGACATATACATTATCGTACTCCATTAATATCAGCTTTAGCCAAAAATTAAGCACAATCAAAGCAAACATTTAAGCCTTTTTAATGCTATGCTGTAAAGTAAATATCAAGATCAATACTGAAATCAAACAATTTGGAAAAAGGAACAAAGACATGCTCTCTTGCTCCCATATTCATGACTTTATACAATATTTAACTACAGTAATGATAGTAGTAATCCTTTCTTTTTAACGTTCTCCATGAGAAATCAATGACTTTACACCGTGCCATTATGCTAGTAAATATGATCAAAAACAGACTGCTCAAACACGCCTACCCCATCTAACCTCGTGATTCCAACGCCTGGAGAATAATTTTGCTCCTATATCCCAGTTTGTATCTTATTGTCAATCATTATCATTGATGAATACCTTATAGATAAATTCACGGAATCTACTTGAATATGATTTTGGGTCTACTGCTGAGATAGAACAAGGATCTGCTTGCCACGACTTGTAAACATGTTCCAATTTTTTGCTGATATCATAGCCTTGAAGGATGTCGATAATGCCAAAGTATAGAACCACATTGTAGCTTTGATGATATGTCTCTAAATTGCTATTTCTACACATATATTTGGCTCTAGCAGGCATATGCGCACCCAAACGAATCAATGGATTTCTCATGACATATGGACAGCAAATCTTGTTATTGGATCTAATTGGTGATGATGTATCCATTTTAGATATAGAGGGGTTATCACAAAAATGAAGCCCCACCAAAAGACTATAGTCCATTATCCCTTCTGCTTCCAAGAACTTGCAATCTCGATCAGTTTGCCTATTGAAATATGTAATGCTTTACCATGAATCGAATAAAGGGGAAAAAAAATTACATTCAAATTTGGGAGTTTTTACAAATTGGGCATTAGTTTTCTAACAGAAATAATGAAGTTTTTATTTTAATAAAGGAGCAAATCGGAATGCAAATTTCAATTGCATAAACTTTCAAGAGAGGTGTATAAATAAGGAATTTTTTGTCCATTTAGCTTCATTTTGAAAACATATAACAAATGCAGACCAATTTCAAAACATATTACAGGTATTGGCATGCTTTTGTGATGATGACACATATTAACATTTTGTATCACACTTTGAGAATGTGCTAGAGTATCTTTGTTAATGAATTTGCATAGACATAATTTCAAAGTGTAAAAAATTTAACGATATTTTACTGGTGTATTCTCAAAGGGTATTGTTATTGACACTCCAAATTTGAGTATGAGGGTGATTTTAGGTCGAAATTCGGCAGAGGTATGCCGAATTTAGGTCAAATTCGGCGAGCGTGCGCCGAATTTAGATCTGAAATTCAATGGAGGTACGCCGAACGTAGTGTAAACAATTGTCTTCGATGGAGGTATGCCTAATTTTATTTTTTGGGTTGGCCCCATCATATCGACTTTTAGAGTGCCAATAACAATACCATTCTGAAATTGCATTGATGCATTCTTAAATTGCATTGAAGCATTCTCAAAGTGCTCCAAGATGAATTGCTGAATCAGCATCACAAAAACATGTCTTGTAAAATATTTTTGAATGGGCTTAAATTTGATGTTGTTGTTTGGAATAGTGGTTTAGTTGTTGTTGGGTCTAAATTTGTTACATGTTTTAAACTAGGCTAAAATGACAAATATTTTAGCTATCCACATAACCTAGTTTTGGATGGTACTATGCATGTCCTGTTAGTATATAAGACAGGAAAATATTCTCTAAGAACTCAGGAAACATATAATTGCTGAAAATTGAAAAGGGACATGAAAAGAAATAGTAAGATTTCAATATTATTGTGCCAGACCAATGCAATGCTCGCATAAAGACCGAAACGTAATCATCAAGACATTATGATATGAAAGTAGGATCATTGCTTACCTAACAAGCTCTCGAAACCATGATGGCTGAACATGAAAGACAAAGTTGAGATCAAGATCTTTAAAGGTAGTGTTCTCATCAATCTCTTTTTCAGCTTTATAGGTTGTTCGACCATGAGATGAACCTTTCAAGTCGAATCGTCTATGGATTTGATGCTCTGAGCAGAATACATTGTTCATAACAATGAAGCGGACCTGGTTAAAATGGATGGCATGAAATAATTCTTAATGCTATAACATTCAACACAGTAGTAATAATATCGGCATATTCCTATCTTTATGTACTTTGCCCCAAAAATAATAATAAAAATAAAAATAAAAATAAAAAATAAAAAATAAAAAGCGTACTCAAGAACTATTGAATACCTATACTCGAGCTTATTGTAGCACCAGATTCTGAAATTAATTACAACAAAAAATAACAATAGCAAGATTAGAAGCAAACCTTCTGCCCACCAATAGGTTTGACACAATGCACACCAAAAAATTTAGTGATTAGCGAGTTCTTGTTTTGAGAAACATGTCGGTAATAACCCTGAAGCATCCTAATAAGTACCTGAAATGAATTACTAATGCATGTAAGCATATTAGCAGTTGATACTTGAAATAATTTATATACCCACTTTCACACAATTAGGCTCATCATATTCATATTCCCATTGTTCAGTGTAATAATATACTTATACAGTGATAAGTATGCAACTCGTCAGTTATGTTATATCATTTCCCTCAAAGCTTTATATCCTAGCTTTAATGGCTTTTAGTTTGTCCTTTTCCATCGTTGCTCACAGTATTTCTAAAATGGAAAAAATTATTCTTATGGTCCATACATTATCACAAACGTTTACAAGCACCAAATAATAATCTGTGATAGGCCGTAAATTTCCCTACACAAAATTACCAATTAAGTATAATTCTTAAATAAGATTTTAAATAATCGCCAAAGAGTTTTCTAGCTAACCTTGACTTCTGACTTCTTCACCGTCTTTATAATAAATCGATCATTTTGAGTCAAGTAAAAAAAACTTCCACTTTTTCCGGGTGATGAAAGCTCTCGCAAAGCTTCATTTCCACAAAGAGCCATAATATAGTCCGATGCGCTGACACCAAACAATTTTCTCAAATGCCTAACCAAACATTATGTACATTGATTAGTAAGTTGAAACACACAAACCCCCCTACATGGCTACATGCACATTACAAATGTACTACACGTAATACAAATATATAATGCATAGTAATTTATAAATAAAAAAAAGAATCAATACCTAAATACCGCTGGGCAGTAATCCTTCCATCTGAACTCCACTAATTGATGAGGCGGTGTAGTTTTTGATCCTGCACTTGGAAATTTGGTCCAATATTTCTCTCTGGGATCAAAATCATCATTTCTCAATTCTCTTAATTGAGTTGACTCCATTTTACCTATACTGTGCCTATTAATAGCCAAAAACATGTTAAATCGATTTATGGATAAAATAGGAGAAACATGTCATACATAAGCATAAAAACAAATACCTTATCCCCAACTGGAGACAGAGCATTAGTTCATAACTTTTATGCCCCTTCGAAATAATTACACCTTGTTTCTTTACTTCTTTACTCATAAAACAAAATGGACTGCTTTTGTTTATCAGAACATCATCTCTGAGTACATCAAATGCATCAATAATATCACAAGTGATATCTCCAGACTCGTAATCAGATTCCCAAATGCATATTTTAGGGAAACTTTTGTCTTCGTTAAGGCAAAATGGGTTTCCTAGTGGACTCGGTATGATCCTTCTGCCTTGTGATTTGGAGGCCTTTCTAGTAGTACCGTTTGTGTTTTGCTTTTCTACAATGAAGGGAGCATGCTGCTTCATAATTTTTGGAGAGTTTTTCAAATGAGGCTAGAAAGATAGTAATGATTTTAGGAGATCTGGATCTAAGAGCAAAGAATAAGTGGGAAATTTGAAGAAATATTTGAAGAAGACATGAAGGAGAATTGCAGAGAGTAGGGAGGTAGCTTTAGCTTTATTAGCTGTTACAGTGTTCTTTTTGGGAATTCCTCTTAAGAGGGATAAGAATGCGTTACAATTATAATTTACACCATCCGCTTAAACTTCATTTGGTTTGAATTATGCTGAGGGTGCAGTCAACCTGAGCCTACTTTCAGTATTTGGGCCGGTCCAAATCTGAAACTGGGTTCAGGCTCTTTTCCACCTTGAACACGATTTTGCTCACTATGGATTACCCTCGTGCTACTTTCCTTTACCATTCTCCCTACTTTTTCCAATCTAATGGATGACCATTCTCCCTTCTTTTTCCAATCTAATGGATGTAAGTAACAAATTTAAGTTGGATTCAGATGTTGAATCTATCTTATCGCTTTATTTTTTAAAGTAAAAAAAAAACTACATGGTAAATACATAGATCTAATTATTATAGTTCTTGGAGATTATACTCTATTTTAGAAAAGATAATCAAGTCACAAAGTCTTAAAGTTAAGACTGCCCCGAAACAAATTAAAACATTCATCCTATGTTATTTTTATCTTAAAGGTTACATTTGAGCTATGGATGATACATATGTAATGACACACTTACTTCACAATAACCTTGTTTTATATATCAAAAAGAAAAGATATATTACATAGTATATCTCAATTGTATGCTCATTTAATTTCTATTTCATATGTATTATGCTTGGTTGGAAGGTATGGCGTTTCTTCGGCAGTCATAAACAATAGAGAATTTAATTTTCATCGTTTGGTATTAGTTCAATAATATTTAATTGATCATGATGCCCAATTCAAAATTGGTATATACCTCATTATTGATCTATATGATATCACATTCTTCGTTTTTATAAACACAAAATTTGAGAACAAATTTTCTAATTTTTATGATTCTACGGATTATAGCAACATATATATTTGAAATTAGTTTCTTTTGAACCAAATTTTGAACATTTTAATAACAAAAGCGATACTTCATTTAAGCAAAACACTCATTATGATGTCTAAAATGCTCAGATCCATGACCTCTAAAACCTCTGTCTAAAGCACCACACATTTAACTACTTGAACTAGAGGTCCTCGACACATCAACATATATTATTGATACTTGGAGACAAGCACCATTGTTCCAGTGGTTAAGTGATTTTGCTTTCGTGCGAGAGGTCACAATTTCGAAACTTGTCTAGCGTGATTTTTATGGTTTACATTATTAGTATCATCGTATCATTAGTTTACATTATTGTTTGTATCATGATACTTATGGTTTGAATTATTGTTTACGTTTCATTATTAGCGAAGATATTTTTAGTTTAATTTTCATTATTTATGTAAAATGATGAAGCTTTATTTTAGTTAGTCTCTAAATATAACTGTTTTACTCACCATAATTGCACCTTACGACTCTGAGATATAACCATATGGTGTTGACGACATTGGTTATAGGTAATTATTTAGGAAAGGCGACTTTGTATAATACAGCAATGCTCCTTGTAGTTGGTGGAAGTAGTGGAGGCGTGTAGGACATTGAAGTTACTCGTAGAAAGCTTCTGATGTTGGAAATGCATTGACCAAGTAAGAATCAAAACGATTTTTAAATTTATTCAAAACAATGAATCAAAATATTTTGAGGAGTGAAAGTAATAGCATGGTAATTTTCATGTATGATGAATATAGATTAACAAAGGCCTACCAAAATCGAAATCAAATAGAATAATATTATCAAGTGTATACACACACATATACACATACAATCACACACATGCACACATATAAAGTAGATATATTTAAAATATCCTATATTATGATATTGTTGTCCAAAAATTTATATAATGATGTTTTCCTCAAAATTTTATATAATGATGTAATGCTAAAATGTTTAACATGGATTTTTGAGCAAAGTATAATATATGCGCAATGTTGATAATATTGGAGAATTAGCAAATATGATTATCTAGTAATGTATGCAAATCATTCTGATAGAAGTATTGTCTACTATAAAGCATAATGGAGACAATTCGATTCATGAAGTAATAAAAAGGTTTTTTCGTAGTTCAACATAAGAAAGTACACGATGTTGAGATAAAATTTCTAAGAGTTATATATATATATATATATATATATATATATATATATATATATATAACACTGATAACGTAAATGAATGTTTCTAGGCATACGGATTTCTGTCAATATTAGCCAAATAGTGGTATAACTATTAAAGTTTTAAGGGTATAACTATTAAAGTTGTATTAATAATGCCAAATAATGGTTTTAGAAGGATAGATAAAGTGTTGATCTAAACAATATGTTCTTGTTCATGCTAGGAATATCTCTAACACGTGGCGTGCGCACATGAGTTGGCGTACACTTTATTGATATAAAATAAATCCTCCAACGTTATGTGTCTATCAATCTATATTACACAACTTGTCTAGGTTATTTAGCGATGTGAGACTTTTTCAATTTTAAACCGTTGATCCTATTTCTACATGCACAATAATCCCTAACAAAATGTTATCATATCAAACCAATAGCGTCGAAGAATTATATCACAATTGTGTCCTTAAGGAAAGTGGCAGGTCATTAAATTATCTATTTTGAGGCCTTGGGATTAAATCCCATCATCATCATTTTACTAATGTTTAGAAAAAGAATCAAGTTTGCAGTTAATAAATGATGTTGTTTCAACGTTTGCTACTACTCGACATTTAGACATCAGAGTTACATAGTCACGTTGAAAAGACACATAAGTATATTATATCATTATTCATAATGCAATGTAAAGATCAAAGTTGGACTTTGCTACATGATTTGTAAGGTCTGAGTTTGTTACTTTTTTGTGCTACAATAGAGTTTTGCATAACTTTTAACAATTCAGCTTATGTAAACTTGTTCAAAAGTCATTGCGGAGGTATAGTAACAACTAAAGTCTCATATACACTTTTTCTACCTTAATTAAATAGAGACTAATATAAGTATACCAGTACAAGCATTATACTTTTAGTATAAGCATTATATAAGATTTGAAGTGAACATAAATACATTACCTATATTTAAACTCATATATAATGGTTATGTGAATGGATATAAATTAAGTGTAATCATTATCTGGTTATATTTTATTTTGAATATGATGTTTTTGTAACATTTTGGCAATTTAATAGAAATTTATCAAGAAAGTCAAATTTAAATAAAACAAAGGTTCAATAGAAAATTTTCACAAATGTTCGAATTTGGCTACGAAACTTGCACCATTGCTTTTGTAGCGATTTTTTGGATGATTCTCATATATAACCCTTGAAATCGGGGTTAATATGGAGAAGTTACGGACGTTGGAAGAATTGGGAATAAGAGTAAAATTTTAAAAATAAAAATACACAAATTGACAAAAGGACCGGTCAACCAAAAGAGGGTCGAAGGTCGACCTAGGTAGGGTAACGGTTGACTGTAGCTGGGTTAAATCGACCGATGGATGACGTGTTCAAACGGGGACAATTTGTTGCTTCGTTGCCAAGTATCTTATGTGCATGTACGATCACTAACAATACTCACCAACCAAAATCCATCGGCCTAAACTATTTGCTAATCCCTATAACATGGCTAACCAAACCCTAAAATCCACATAACCGTTCGTTGTAACGAAACTTTGTCCAATTCTAAACTCTCCACTACCCCAAAAAATCTTCAAATATCAAAGTAAAATCAAATTAGATGAACACGATCAATTGGATCTAGACGGAGCAAGCGAAGCTACCGTATGGAGGCACAATTTTCAAGCAAGGCAAATAAGAAGAGCTTAGGCTTGAGGTGAGTGAGAACAATTTTAATTAGGTGGTTATTTACAGTTAAAATCGATTTATTCTCTATCGTCTAGGGTAATGCTAAAAACCCTAAATTGAAACTGTTTGCGCAAAAAATGGGCAAACACCTCCAAGTCGTGTAATTTAGTTGATTTTATGTGATTCTGAATGATTTAGATGAGTTATGTAAATATGAAAAAAGCAGGGGCTGAAATGTAAAAGACACACAGATTTATAGTGGTTCGGCCAGAACGTGCCTACGTCCACTTTATATGTTATTATCTTCTTTCTTTCAGATTACAAGTACAATGCTTTGTGTACAAGTATATGAAAGTAGTTTGAAAGTTCCTTCCGTGCTTGAGCTCTCAAACTTGTCTGCCATTGTTGTACCCCCTGCCCCTCTATTTATAGAGTGAGGTAGAGGGCAGGAGTCTTGGATGTATATAGCTGCTGGTGGGCCCGGGCTGAAGCAATCTGGACTGGCAGTTGTCTGGTTCGGCGAGGCCTCATTCGGCATGGAGCTTGGACCGGTGGTAGGTGTGGACCGGTGGTAGGTGTGGACCGGTGGTAGGTGTGGACCGGTGGTAGGTGTGGTCCGGTAGTGAGTGTGGTTCGGTGTTAGATGGTGTGGGCTTTGGACCGGCAATGGCCTTGTCCGGTAGTAGTGGGGGATGTGTGGATCGATAGTATGATTGGTTCGGCCATGATGGGAATGGATTTGGTTCGGCCTTGATGGAGATGTGTTTGGTCCGGTGGCCGAATGGGAATGCCGAATGAGCTTGTATATTGCGAATGCCGGATGGACTTCTATGCTTGCATTGAGCCTTGTGTTTGTCGAACGTAGTGGGGGGTTGTGAGCCCGGGTGAAACTGTGATTCCTTGGTCTCGAGATCTTCTGGGTGAGAATTCGCCCAACATTTGCCCCCCAAAGTGGGGCACGCGCTTGCATGTGTCGCGCTTTGTTTCCCTGCGGTAGGAAGGCTTGTTTTGTAATGCCATGGGCTGGATGTTCGTATTCTGTTGATGTCCTGCAAAGGAATTTACAGTTTTAGTGTGATTTCAAATAACGATCGCTCGGGATCGAAATTTTTGAGATAGAGCGAATCGTGCCGTTCGGGGCGAGAGGGTGTGCCCCGAGGGGGTTTAGCATTATCGATGCCAGGTTCACGTTAGAGTGGGTCCCTGGATCGTTTGTCAAGGTGGTTTATCGCCAACTCAGAGCATGCCTAGGGATCGTTCGCGACCCCGTACATGTGTAAGTAGCTTAGCCATTTCATAATTATCAGAATCAAATATCCATTTAACCGATGAGCTTAAAAAGGATGTCAAAGTGCAAATTCTCACGACGATAGGGTTAATAGCCATTCAGAGCGTGCCTATGGACCGTTCGTGGTTGCGTGCACGTGTAAATGATTAACCCACGTTGGTGAGAGATTTACGACTCATTCATTGTTATCATACTCTCTACTCTATTAGTAGGTCCTAGAGTTCGGTACTTATCTGAGTGAGGTGCTTTACATGCCCCCTGTTTCTGGTTTTCGCTGGTGGAGACAGCTTCATTCGGTTTTTGGTTGGTCCGGTATGGATAATTTCATTCGGTATTTTGTTGGTCCGGTATATGTTGGTCCGGTGGGCCGGACCAGTTGGTTCGGTAGATCTGAGCGCGCCTATATATAGAGCTACGCCCCATTAGTTTTTTCCTTACCGAACCAGAGAGCCGAATCAACTGACCACCGAACCAAATCTTCTGCCGAACCAAGCTTCTTCCGAATCAGGTACATCCTTTTTTGCCGAATGGGTTTGATTGCCGAATACATATGAAAGATTTCAAATGCCGAATGAACTTGAGACATCAGTGCCGAATGAACTTTAGACATCATCGCCGAATGAACTTTCGTCATAAGTGCCGAATGAACTTTAGACATCATCGCCGAATGAACTTTCGTCATAAGTGCCGAATGAACTTTAGACATCATCGCCGAATGAACATAGGACGCTAGTACCGAATGGCCTTGAATCCCAGTGCCGAATGACTTTTGTATTCGGACTTTGAGTGGAACTCCAGACTTATGCATGCTTGCTTGCTTATACTTTTGTTCTAACATCGTGTTTTTTCACTTCTGCGTATGCAGATAAATGTCTCGCAAGGCGGAAACACGATCAGACAGATGGAAATCCAAGGATGGAAGAGAGTCTTCTTCCGTGCCCCCAGCCCAATCAGGATCCGGGCAGCATCGACCTGTTCCGAGGTCGTTAGTGGACGGATATGGTCCACAGGAACTTCTGGTCTCCCATCCCGATTGCTTTCCTAGCTCCCTCAAGGAGGAGCAACTTGATGTTATATCCCGTTCCTTCGGGATAGACATGGCTCGCATGCTGCTGCCGGGAGATGGAGTGTTGCCGTATAATCCCCCCGAAGGCTACTTTGCTTACAGCAGATATCATTGCATGTGTGGTGCTATCCCTCCTATCAATGCCTGGATAGTTAGCTTTACCACATACTTGAAGGTGGCTCCATTCCAGCTTCAGCCGAACTCTTATGCCATTCTGGTGAGCCTCTTCGTTATCTTCCAGAGGAGGTACGGGCGCCCTCCTTCTAACCGGGAAATTCGATATTTGTACAACCTGAGAGGTTACAAGAAGGGGTCTCCGTATATTAGTCTAGAAGCGGCCGTGCCCTTCAAACCGGTCTTGGACTTATATTCAAAGTTTACCATGTTCAAGAAAGAATGGTTTTTTATCAAGGACGATTCTGTTTCTTTCCGCCTTTTCACTTCCGGCTGTAAGATAAATTTCATTTATGTTTTCCACGTTCTGACTGTAGTGCTTCTTCTGACACGCTTCTATTTCTTGCTAGCGACAGGTGGCATTGCAGTCGTGGAAGATGATTCTTTGACGTGGATGACTATTGAAATAAAGGCCATTCCCGCACGGGACAGGTCGGCTTCGTTCCTGATCAGGAACGCTACCCTCCTGGAGTACAACTTGATCCAGCCGCACCAGTCCGTGGTTAAGCAGAGGGACACTGTTGAGGAGAAGGCCGCTAAAGCTAAGGAGGGGGCCACGATGAAGAGTGGCAAGAGGAAGCCCTTTGCACAACACCCAGTCGTGGGAGGTAAGAAGCTTAAGGAGTCTGATGGCCCCTCTCCTAGTACTCGCCCGATTATCCCGGAGGAGGAAGGCGTGGAAGAGGGCGAGGGAGGCGGTATGGGAGGAGAGTCAGAAGGAGGAGGAGATGGCGATGGAGATGGTGATGGTGATGCTGGTGCCTTAACCTCTGGGCAAAACCCTGAACTGGATGAGGCTCTCCGTCAGGCCTTCGGGGAATCGGAGGAAGAATCGGAAGCGGAAAAGGCAAAGGAGGGGGGCAAGGCTGTGGCTGGTGCCGATCCATCCCCTAAAGGCTCTTCAGCTAGGGTAACTTCGGCGGTGCAAGGTGAACTTTTGACTTCCGCCGATTCCATTTTCGATAAGGACTTAGGAATATTTTACGGTTCACTTCCGTCCTGGAATGAGATTCAGGACTTATTGCAGTACCCCACTCCTCCGCAGGGTTTGTATAATAGACGTGCCTTCTCACTTTTCTTTCTTTTTAACTTAACGTGTTTCTTGAATTGTGGACCATTGTATGTTCGTAACACTTATCTTTTATTCCAGGGGCAGGCCAGGTGGTTAAAACGTCAGACGTTCGACACCGCCTTGAACAATTCAAGTTGATGAGAGCTTCTGATAAGCCGAAGCCTCTTACTGGTCGTCCTGGGGACGTGGTCAAATACCGTCCTCTTCTTGGGGTCATTGAAGAGAGCCTTCAGAAAAAGAAGAGGAGTCGTTCCTTATTTGAGCCTTCCCCTGGTCCGCAGCTTCCTGTTCAGCCTCCTCGTGATACCACGGAGGAGAGCACGGAGTTTATCCCCCCTCCACCTCCTTCTAAGAATCCCACTGTTATCTGCATAAGGCGCCCTGACGTGCCTCGTGACCCCTTTGCCGGTCATCCTGATTTAGATCCAAGCACTCGGGATATTTCATTTGATGAGGCCACGGGTGAGCACCTCCTTCCCCGCAACCCCATGGTACGAGTGTTAGACGAGGCTAAGTCCCTAGATCTTGATCTGCTTACCACTCGGGTAGTTACCATGGGAGACAAAGTCAAAGCTAATATCGATCGGGTGGCTGAAGAGACCAAGAAGTTAATGAAGTATCATGCTCAATTGGTCAAGGCCGGGGAGGAGATTGGGAGTGCTAATATTCGGTTGAGGCTGAAGGTTGCCGATCAGGCTGAACAGCTTGCCGGTCAAGCCGTTCAGATTTCTCAACACGAGGAAGCCTCCAGGCGGCTGAAAGAGACCATGGAAAAGGCTAGTAGGGCAGAATTACGGAAGATGGAGGCTGCCTGTAAGGAGCGGATCGACATGGCCATTGCGACAGTGGATGAGGTTCGGAATGCGGATCTCGAGCAGGTAGAGGAGTTGTCTGGAAGGCTTGAGGCCGCGGAGATGGCTCAAGTCAAGCTAAAGGAGGAGATGGAGGAGATGAGGAGGTCTCTCCAGGCTGACTGCTTGAGATACCGATCAGAGAGGGATGTCGCTGTCGCCAAGTTGCAGGCTTCCGAGGCCCGGGTGAGGGAGTTCGAGGAGAATGAGGGGATGATGGACGAGATGCTGCAGGACATGTACTTCCGCACTTGGAAGGAGGGCAGCTTGTCTTGGATGGATGACTATCCCCGGGTCATGGCCAAGATATATCTTCGGGCTTTAGAGGAGGCCAGGGTCAATGCGGGTAAGGAAGGTGGAGTGGCTTTTAGCCTGGATGTGGTCACTGCTCAGTTCTCGAAAGAGGAGCAAGCGGCGGTGAAGGAGGGGATGCGGTTGCTTGCTGCGGAGGAAGCGGGTGTGCAACTGGAGGATGAGGATCAAGCGGCGGACGCTGGTGAGTTATTCTTCTCTTTACCTTTTCTTTCTGGGTTTCCATAACTTGATCGTTTATCGTTTGTTTAATGGATTCCTCTTCTGAATTGGACAGGTGGAACTTCCGATCAACATGCTGGGGGTTCCGGCCCTGCGGCCAAGTAGGCTTGGGAGTGTGGACGCAGCTGGTTACCTGTCCGGATTCGGCCGCTTTTTATTTCTTTTTACTGTTGTTTACGTTAGTCCAAAACATTGATGTGACTGTAATAATATTATTTGCAGAGAATAACTTGGTGTGATTTTATAATATAAGCTGATTTTGTTATGTTTAAACGTTGTTGTCATTTTGATGTGCTGCGTGAGAAGTATAACTATGTATATGCCTGTGATTTTAGTTGTGTTTGACGTTAAGCCTCTGCTTGAAATATAATTTCATGTTTTGCAATGTTAGTGTGACATATGAATAAGCTATAGTTAGGTATTTATGTATAAGAGAAGAGAGTACCGCCCTTCATGTTTTATTTGCAGGCGGTAGCTTCGAGCTTCTTGTGTAACTGATCATGGATATATCTGAGTACCTTGCCACCCAGTACGCAGGCTTAGATTCTCATGAGTGAAGGCTCCCTATTTGATTTCCTGTACTTTAGAGGTTGTTATACAGGATAGGAGAAAAGTATTTAAATGAAATGGAAATATAGAAAAAGTAAAACTTCCAGTCACGGAAGGCCGTCGATGTGCTTAAGTTCGTGGCAAACGGGTTTTGTAGTCACTTTCCCTAGCTGTGGGTCTTGGAGACATTTGTCACCCATCTTACGCCTCCGCGGGGAGTTTTCTTTTTTACCACAGCCGCACTTAAGACACATCGGAGCCGAGATCGCGCACGGTAACTACCCGAACCATTATGGTCCGTAACCGTGGGTATTATTCGATTTACCGTGGCCGGCTAGGGTGGGTGCCGTTGGCCATGAACTACCCTTGGCTGGCCACACCTTATGTTGGGGCTTAAAGTAGGTTCACAGTTGCCGGCGAGCCGAACGCCGTAATGAGCTGCCATCGGCTATAGTCAGCCTTTATGATGACTTATAATCGGCTCATTACAGTTGGCTTTGAGGGCAGGCGCGAGCAATGAGTTAACCCGCAGCAGAGGGATGCTGGAGCAAAAGAGTCTCATTGGCGAGTGCATAGAATCGTAGCGTACCTGTTAGGCCTTGTCCAGATGAGGCCGTGGTGCATCTTGAGTGGAGATGCCATAAGATTTTGTTCAACAGAAAAGGATAAAGCTTAACAATCAACCAAGATATAAAGGAACAAGTTAAAAAGAGACAAGATTTTTAAAGTGGTTCGGCATGAAAACGCCTACGTCCACTGATTCTCTTTGTTAATTCACTTCATATGGGCAGTACAAGTTAAGAAAAGTATCGACGGAGATGTCGGATGTTCCATGCCCTCTGTAACACCTCTCCGTCCACTGTTGACAAAATATAAGCTCCGTTGTGGAGATCTTTATGAATTACATATGGTCCGTCCCAGATGGGGTCCAGTGCCCCGGGGCGCGGAAAGATTCGCCTGAGGACAAGATCTCCTTCTTGTAAGATGCGATGTTTGACTTTGGAGTTGTATAGTGCTGCCACTTTTTGTTTGTGAGCTGCTGCTTTGAGTGCTGCATCGTTTCTCCTTTCCTCAATCAGATCCAAAGACATGAGGAGGAGTTCTTCGTTTTCTTCTGGATTGTAGTGGATCCTACGGTGGGAAGGAACAATAGTCTCAACAGGGAGCATTGCCTCCGATCCGTATGCCAAAGAGAAAGGAGTATGTCCCGTTGATGTTCTGAAAGATGTGCGGTAGGCCCAAAGTGCCGTAGGAAGTTCGTCCACCCAAGCGCCTTTTGACTTTTCAAGTTTCTTCTTGATTAAGGTTTTGAGAATTTTGTTGACAGCTTCGACTTGTCCGTTTTCCTGAGGATAAGCTACTGATGAGAAGCTTTTATGAATTCCATGCTCTTGGCACCAGTCGGCGAATTCTTCGCTGTCAAATTGGAGTCCGTTGTCTGATATGATCTTGAGTGGTACTCCGTACCTGCACAGAATATTTTTGATCAAGAAGTTGATAACTTTTGCTGAAGATATTTTATTTAGGGGTTCCGCTTCCACCCATTTGGTGAAATAATCGACTGCCACTATAGCATATTTGGCTCTGCCTCGGCCCGTTGGTAGTTCGCCAATTAAATCAATTCCCCATACAGCAAAGGGCCAAGGGCTGGTCATTTGAGTAATCTCGTTTGTGGGTAGTCGAGGAATCTTGGCAAATTTCTGACATCGGTCGCATCTCTTGACGAAGTCTAAGGCGTCCTTGTTTAGCGTGGGCCAGTAATATCCATATCGGAGTATCTTTTTCGCCAGAGTCTGCCCTCCAGTGTGATCTCCGCAACTTCCTTGATGGATGTTGAATAAGATTTCCTTGGTTTCCCTTCCAGCGACGCATCTGAATAAGGGGCTAGAGAAGCCACGCCGATAGAGGATGCCCTCTTGTATAGTGTAGTGGGGAGCTTTCCTCAAAATTCTCCTTACTTCATCACGTTTGTCTGGTAGTGTGCCGTCCTGCAAATATTTCCGGATTGGGGTCATCCAAGTTCCTTCTTCGATTGCAGTTATCAGATTCACTTGTTCGAAACTTGGGGCTAGCTGCCTTGAGATGGCTAGTGCTCCGGAAATGGTGCTATTCTTCATACTAGCTTGCTTTGCTAGTTCATCAGCCTCTTGGTTATCTTCTCGAGGAATGTGTTTGATTAGATAATGGTCCAATTGATCGAGCAGCAGTTTGGTTTTCTTTAGATATGCTGTGAGTCGTTCTCCTCGTGTCTGGAATTCTCCTAGTACTTGGTCTACGATAAGTTGAGAATCACTATGAAGACATAAAGAATTGACTCCAATTTCTAAGGCAAGCTCCAATCCCGCTATTACTGCCTCATACTCCGCATCGTTGTTAGTGGCCGCGAATTCTAACCTTAATGCATAGTACATCTTTCTTCCCCTGGGGGTGATTATCACAATACCTGCCCCTGAGCCTTGTTCGTTCGATGCTCCATCTAAAAAGAGGTTCCACTTGATGTCTTTTGCTATTTCAAACTGATCCTTGCCTTCGTTGGTAGTGAATTCGGCAATGAAATCGGCCATGGCTTGTCCCTTGATAGCGGTGCGAGGATGGTAGGTGACGTCATACTGACTTAGTTCAATGCACCATTTGAGGAGTCGTCCAGAAGTGTCGGGACGATGGAGCACCTGTCTTAGTGGTTGATCGGTTAGAACTCTGATGTAGTGAGATTGGAAGTAGTGTCGCAGTTTTCGTGACGCGATCAATAAACAATATGCCAATTTCTCAAGTTTAGGATATCTGGCTTCTGCCCCTGTAAATCTGCGGTCTTCTTCTCTTACCAGGGCAGCGCTTAGAGCATGAGATGATACAGCGAGGTATAGGTATAGCTCTTCGCCTTCGTTTGGAGTTGAGAGTACTGGTGGTTTCTGAAGGTGTTCGATCAGGTTAAGGAAGGCTTTTAAGCATTCATCGGTCCATTCGAACTTTCCTTTGTCTTTCTTGAGAGCTTCGAAGAAAGGGACGCACTTGTCAGTTGCTTTGGAAATGAATCTGCTTAGGGCGGCCACCTTTCCGTTTAGGCTCTGCATTTCTTTTCGAGTGGAAGGTATCCTTATTTCTTTTAGAGCCCGGATTTGTTCAGGGTTTGCTTCAATTCCTCTGGCATGGACAATGAATCCTAAGAATTTTCTCGATGACACTCCGAAGGAGCACTTTAGAGGATTCAGCTTCATTCCATATCGGCGAAGTACCTGAAACATCTCGCTCAGGTGGCTTACATGATCGTCGGCTCTCCCGGACTTTACCAACATGTCATCCACATATACTTCCATAGTTCGTCCTATTAATTCCGCGAACATCTTGTTGACGATGCCCTGATAGGTAGCTCCGGCATTTTTGAGTCCAAAAGGCATGACTTTGTAACAATATAATCCCCGGTCAGTGATGAAGCTAGTGTTGTCTTGATCGGGAGCGTGCATGGGAATCTGGTTGTATCCGGAGTATGCATCCATAAAAGATAAAAGTTCGTGCCCGACAGTGCTGTCCACAAGCTGATCGATTCGGGGGAGCGGGAAGCAGTCTTTCGGGCAAGCATCATTTAAGTTGGAGAAATCAATGCATGTTCGCCACTTCCCATTAGCTTTCTTTACTAGTACTGGGTTAGCGATCCATTCTGGGTAGATGGCTTCTCGTATGAAGTCATTAGCAAGTAGGTTCTTTACTTCCTCATCGAGGGCTGCTGATCGTTCTGCTCCCATGCTTCTCTTTTTCTGCTTTATCGGTACCTTGGTGGGATCGACGTTCAGCATGTGGCATGCTATGTCTGGGGAGATTCCTGTCATATCGGCATGTGTCCACGCAAATATATCTAAGTTGTGGCGGAGAAAGTCAATGAGTTGATCCTTCAATTCTGTTTTTAGCTGAGATCCTATTTTTAATAGTCTACTTGAATCATGTTTGTCTACAGATACGAATTTCATGGCCTCTGCAGGCTCAGCGGTAGCCTCCTCCTCCTTATCCCTGGGGTCTAGTTCATTGAAAGGATCGCTGGTGTATCGAAGAGGAGGGGCTTTCTTTAGTTGCTATGCTTCCAAGCTTTTCATGCAGAGAGTAGTCTCTGCATCCTTCCCTTTATTCTTTCTACGGTTATTGCGAAGTTCAGTTACATAGCAATCTCGAGCGGCGTCTTGATCTCCTTCAACTTCTCCTATTCCGTTATCCGTTGGGAATTTCATTTTTAGGCACCACGGGGCTAGGACAATTTGGAAGTCAGACAAGGCTGGTCTTCCCAAGAAGGCGTTGTAGGCCGAGTGGTTTTCTATTAGTACGAACGTTTGTTTTCGCACAACGGAGCGGGGATGACTTCCTATTTCGACGAAGAGGTCAAGTTGCCCGAGTGGCATTTTCGCATCTCCAGTGAAACCGTGCAGGGGTTTGTTGCAGGGAGACACATCCTTCATTGACAGCTTCATTTTGTCGAAAACATGTTTGAATAGGATATTTACGGAGCTTCCTGTGTTTATTAGAATTCGGAAAACTTTAGCTGGACCGAACCAGGCAGAGATGACCATGGGATCCATATGTGGATACTGTCTTCCTTCTAAATCACGCCTACTGAATACGATGTCGTCACTCTCTTTCCGTTTCGGGTGGCGTTCTTCCATAATGGAGTTAACATAGCCTTCAGCATTTCTAAGTGACTTGCCGTATCTTTCCATCTCTGCCCAGCTTCTGTCGGCGATGTGTGGTCCTCCCGAGATGGTATGGACCACTATCTTCTCTTGACTAGAGCCACTGGTGTTGCGATTCCCTCCGCCTACTTTTGGGAGGGGTCGCTTTGAGTTCTCATTGGCAGGAGTTGGAGGCCTGTTCTGACCTTTCACATAGCGTTCCAGCCTTCTTCTTCTGATGTGTTCTTCGATCAAGTCCCGGAGATGGTGGCATTCATTGGTGTCATGTCCGTGGGATTCGTGGAAGCGGCAGAACTTTCCAGACTTGAGTGCGTTATCAGATTCTTTCTTGTGCGGGGGGCGCTTGTATCCGAGTTCGCCCTGAGTGGATAGAAAGATATTTTCGACTGTTTCATTCAAAGGAGTGTAGGAGTCAAATCTTGGTCCTGGTCGATATTGGCGTTTTTCAACCTTCCTGCCCCCAGCATTGTCTCTAGATTCATTTCTTCGAGTGTCCTTAGCTGCAGCGGGAACCTTGTCCGAAGTTGTCTTACCTTGTTGCCCCGACTGCCTCTCAGTGGCGGCGTCTTCAAGTCTCATATACTTTCCAGCTTCATGGAAGAAATCGGGTAAAGTAGCTGGTTTTTCCTTAGTTAGTCTTCTAGCGAACTTGGTATCTGGGTGTACACCACTACAGAGGGCCATTAGGGTGAGCTTCTCATCGGCATCTTGGACTGCGGCCGCTGCGGCGTTGAACCGGGTTAGATATTGTTGCAGTGTCTCTCCGGATTTCTGTTTGACATTGGATAGAGAATAAGCATCCTTGGGTTGTTCTACATGGATGCGGAACTGGCTAATGAACCTTTCTTTCAACATCTCCTATGAGCTGATAGATCCTTGGGGTAGATGGCAGAACCAGGAGGTAGCTAGATCTGCTAGGAATAGCGGAAAGCATTTACACAACACCCCTTCTGTTGCTCCGCTCATGAGCATATGCTGGGTGTATCTTTGTAAGTGTACGATGGGGTCAGAAGTTCCCTTGTAAGGTTCCATGGTTGGCATTTTCCATTCCCGGGGGGTGATGGCAGTTTCGATATTGCGGCTGAAGGGGCTGGTGACCCTAGTGCCTATTCCTCGGTCCCTTTGCTCCCGTTGGACGCATTCTCTAAATAATCGTGCCATTCTTTCGTCAGAATTTGGAGCGGATAGAAATGAACTTGGCTCTTCCCTGCGTGATCGATCTCGTCCAGATGACCTGTAGGGATGGTATAGTCTATCACTTCTGACGTTATCCAGTGGTTGCCTCTGGCTGCTCGGATGCATGCTAGGACCAGCTACAGTTGCCCCATGCCTTGATCTTCCCCTGTTGGGTTCTGTTTCGAGCATTTCCATGGGGTCAACTTCGGGCTGGGTTGTAGCTCGGCTCCGTTCAGCGGGGTTTCTATGATTAGGTGGCATGACTGGCTCAGCTACATCCGACCCTCGCCTGGCGCCTCCCCCACTGGGTTCGGTTCCAAGCGCTTCCTCGAGTCGGAGTTCGGGCTGAGTCCGGGCGCGGCCCCTATCATTGTTGTTCCTGTTGATGGCTTCCTCGAAGAGGGAAGACCTTTGCTGTCTCCGAGATCCTCCAGATTGAGATTCATCCCATGATTCAGTGTTGCGGTTGGATTCTTCGACATCCCTCAAGCGTGACATGAGTTGGTTCACCAAAGCTTCTTGTTGGGATGCGAAGCGGTTAGTCACTTCCACCACAACTCTGTCTAGGTCTGCTCTAGTGATTACTACCGGTTGTTCCGCGGCAGGGGCTGTTGGAATTGCCTGATCTACATGCGGCACTGCTGCTGTAGTGGGATGGTTCTCTTGATCTGGATCCACTGGATTTGGAGCGCTGCTGGTTGCAACGTTCTTTCCCTTGTTGGTGTCTTTTCTTGGCCTGGAAGTCATGTTTTCTAGGCAATGAAGGGTGCTATTGGGAAAGAAGGTTGAATGAGGGAAGCTGAAGCTTCGAGTTCGAAGTTCTCAGTGAAAGCACCAAAAATGTTTGCGCAAAAAATGGGCAAACACCTCCAAGTCGTGTAATTTAGTTGATTTTATGTGATTCTGAATGATTTAGATGAGTTATGTAAATATGAAAAAAGCAGGGGCTGAAATGTAAAAGACACACAGATTTATAGTGGTTCGGCCAGAACGTGCCTACGTCCACTTTATATGTTATTATCTTCTTTCTTTCAGATTACAAGTACAATGCTTTGTGTACAAGTATATGAAAGTAGTTTGAAAGTTCCTTCCGTGCTTGAGCTCTCAAACTTGTCTGCCATTGTTGTACCCCTGCCCCTCTATTTATAGAGTGAGGTAGAGGGCAGGGGTCTTGGATGTATATAGCTGCTGGTGGGCCCGGGCTGAAGCAATCTGGACTGGCAGTTGTCTGGTTCGGCGAGGCCTCATTCGGCATGGAGCTTGGACCGGTGGTAGGTGTGGACCGGTGGTAGGTGTGGACCGGTGGTAGGTGTGGTCCGGTAGTGAGTGTGGTTCGGTGTTAGATGGTGTGGGCTTTGGACCGGCAATGGCCTTGTCCGGTAGTAGTGGGGGATGTGTGGATCGGTAGTATGATTGGTTCGGCCATGATGGGAATGGATTTGGTTCGGCCTTGATGGAGATGTGTTTGGTCCGGTGGCCGAATGGGAATGCCGAATGAGCTTGTATATTGCGAATGCCGGATGGACTTCTATGCTTGCATTGAGCCTTGTGTTTGTCGAACGTAGTGGGGGGTTGTGAGCCCGGGTGAAACTGTGATTCCTTGGTCTCGAGATCTTCTTGGTGAGAATTCGCCCAACAGAAACCTTTAATCTAAAAAAGGAATTAAAACCACTTTAAATTATTAAACCTATTCTTTCTATTTAAACTGTGAACCTTAAAGTCAGAAACCCCTAAATCTATAAACCTTAGATTTAATAATTGAAATTTAAAAATATGGACTAGTCGAATCTGTAATTATGGTTCATTGAAAAAAGATAACGACACGAATTAAACAAAAAGTTGCAGTCAACACTTAAAATCAAACGAACCTTAAAATTTAGCCCACGAAAGTTCAACCCTTAATCCCTAGTGGTCGACGGGTAGTGTTTGATTGGTTAGGATTAGCGGTCGTCCGGTAAGACTGTAAATTGCATAATCTGAACTTCCGCCTAAGGCCCAAATTTAATAATAAAAATCAACATAAATAATGTTTGTTAATAGGCATATTTAAAGGCATGATGTATGTTAGAAGCAGTAGGGAAGCTAGCTCCCTATGAAAGGATGTTAGGTCATTGCGGTGTTGGTTTAATGTTATTTACCCAATTTGGGATTGAGCAATCGATTAGGGTAATGTATTTTTGCAAATGGCACTCATAGGAGGTTCCACGATGGACGCACAGCACTAATGGAGATGCTTGATGAAGCAGGCTTAACGGGAATCCTAGTATGCATGATTTGCTGACACGACGTGATACAGTTCGGGATGGAGAGTTCCAGCGCGTGCAATAAGAGGCTAACACTACGATTGATAGGTGGAAGTGGATGCAGACAATGAGACACACCGACGAGTCGGGTTCTTCCTCTCCAGGCATAGTGAGAAATAGGTAGTCAGAATTAAAGGAATATTGGTTCTCCAGTAGCCTAGTGGTAGTGACAGTAGTGGGAATGTATCCCCACAATAGCCTAGGTGCGGTATTTCCATAGTTAGTAGCCAAGAGGGCAGTGTTTTTCATATTGAGTAGCTCTAAGAGCGGTGGTTGACCGTTAGTTGTGAGGTTTGATTCTTGTAGTAGCCTATACAAACTATAGTATAGGTATGTGTTAAATAAGAACCCTTAGACAATGGAACTTAGGAATTCATGGACAATTGCATCACACCCTATATCATCTAGAGTAGCATTAAAGTAACTACACATGATCATCACATACAAAACTTGTACTTATTCACCAGAATCTTGTCTGATCCATCCCTTCTTTTCATTTCTCCTCCAACACAGGATGATAGGTTAGGAATTGGTTGGACATAGTATGTGGAGAAATGAGCTTCATGTTTGAGTTATTATATTCTGTATTATTCATCATGTAGTTACCTATTGTATGAAAAGTCTGTAAAACTTATATTATACTTTTAAAGCGGTATATGTGGCAATTATGTATTTTAGGGACTGTTTTTCTAAAATGTCTATTTTTCAGTACTTATATTTTAATTCCTTCGGCTGTGAGATTTGAAAATGTAGAAAGTATTAAAATTTACACTTATAATCGTGCTATATAATGTTTAAAAACTCAACAGCTCGTATTTCTTGGCATAGCAAGAGTAAAAATGTCACACAAGGCTTTGGATCGGTGTATTGAGAAGTGCATGTTGTTACATTTGGTAGTAGAGCTTAGGTTTAAGATTCACTAGGATTTAGGTGCCTATTGAGCATACTTGAAAAGTTTTGAAAACAAAGTTTTCCAAAAAGGTTTTCAAAAGGATTTTCAAAATGGACTTTTAAAAGGTGTGTGTTTGTGTGTGCATATGTATGTATGTATGTATAGATAAAAGGTTTTAAAGTTTTTACATATATATAAGTATAACGTGAAAGAATGATATCCAGTATTCTTGCGAAATACTATCTTTGGGAAAGTTGAAAATAATTCACAATCACAGATAATAAGAATAAGTGCAAGTTTTAGAGTAATGGATCTAGAAAGGCAGTAAAGATTTCAAATGTGAACATCTCTACATGGTTCCGTCAATATCTAAAGAGAAGAGAGAAGTTGTGCCTCACCCGACCGTGGGAGTGTAGTTATAATTTTCTGATAAGTGTATTAAAACAAAGCAATCTATATATTTTGACTCATAAGATAATTGTTGGCTTATCTCTTATTGAAGTAGACAAATGTGGGTCAGAATAATTGTCAAGGTTATAACAGTTGAGGTAAAAAAAAGCTTTTCGCATTTATTAGAGTTTAACCCATAATGAAAGCTAACAGAGGTTTTATATACCAATTGGTAGTAGTAAGTAAACTATGGACTTAAGAGTGAGTAAAGAGGATTAGTACCAATAGACCCATATAATAGGAATATTATGTTGACAACATAAGGAGGATTCTACAAATTTAAGGAAAATTTTCCAATTAAAGAAGAAACCCTATTCTCATACTGGTAGTTGTCACAAGGACGCTTATTTATTTAAAGGTATGGCTAGAGTATTTCCATATTGAAATTGGACACTGTATTGGAAAGTAAACTTGAGTTAACCATCTTTGAAGAGAAGGACAAAACCCGTGTGCACTTAAGCATTGTTAGGTATAAGTAGGCTTAGGAAATTAGGTTGCTATTGTCAACTCCAATTTAAGTAGTAAACTAATGCAAATGTTTTTGAAAGTTAGAACTGTAGATGTTTGATATTTTAAATAAAAAGAGAAAGTTGGTTTATGGTATTATATAAACTAATCAGACAAATTTATGGAAATTATTTAAAATGCAATAGTAGAGAATTAGATGAAAAGTGATTTTTTTAATAGCTGTGATAAATCTTTTGTTTTGTCTTTTAGACACATTGTTATGCTTGCCTTCAATGTGCACTTTGCTTTTAACAGTAGGATTTTTGAAAAAAAAACCGAGAAGTATGTATGATCCAACCTTTGAACTCTTTTTTTAAAATAAGAAATGGTTGGTACTTAAAAGTGTCTTTTATCGATGTTTTTGCCAAATTCGAAAATAAAAATAGTAACAGGTTAAAAATACCACATTTATCTTTAGAAATACGTTTTTGTGAAAATTTCTTATTTATGAAAGGAAAGTTTAAAATGGTGTGTTTTCTGTACATTTTTCTTAGTTAAGCTCAACCTTTTTTTGATAATTTAATTAAAGAAGAATAATATGTTCTTGGTGAGAAGGAAATGCTTGTTAAAATGAAAGAGAGTTTTATTAATTACAAGTTTTATCGAAATAAAGTTAAAATCAAAGGTTTGATTTGAAAGGGTAAAGTGAAAATATTATGACTATCACTTAAATTTAAAAAGGAAAAAATAGGATGGAGATAGACAAATAGAATTAAACACCCCAATAGGAAAGAATTTGACTATGAAATTTGGAAGCCTTAAAATGGTTAGGACATAGATTAAAAGGAAATTTGAGAATCTAGTCACCATTTTAGCCAACAGTTGAATTGGAAGGACAAATTACTAGGTCAAACTTCCTATAGTAGCGAAGGGTGAACATCTTGTATCTTTTTACCTAAGTATGGTTTGAATCGTAGAATCTTTGTATGAGAAAGTTTGAAAAGTATGATTTGGATAAGACATATTTCCAAACAAGTAAAAAGTAAGCCGAGATGTTTTATTTTATCAAAGGATGCTGCTAATGCAAGAAGTTATTTAGTTTAAAGCGTAAAAAGAGCTAAGTAGGGCCTACTTCAATTTTTATATAGTGAGTTAAGTGGCAAAAGGGGCAATTCCTTGATTTCATTAGGCAATCTAAATTGGAATGGTAAGTCCGATGCTATTGCAATAAGGTCGATACCTCACAGATAAGAATAGGATACCCATGGGCTGTAGACAGATCGGTTGGACATGAGTGGGAAATCGTGTTGGTGGGAAAGCAGCTCCCACAGTAGCATTATATGGTGATATTAGTGGAATATGGTTTCCATAGTAGTCTACGGGCGGTGTCACCTTATCTGATTCTATCATTGTAGATGTGCTCCAAGTATGCCTATGTAAATCTTAGAATTATAAGGTTAGAAATTTGCACATATTTGAATCTAGAAAAATATTTGGTATTAGTAGTCCCTAAATTTAGTATAGGGTAGCAGTAATCCCTGAAACTTATGGATCATGTGATAGTTCCAGATTTGTAGATTTGAATGACGTGTGCAAGTAAAATACAAAGTGAGTTGTCAAAGTAAATTGTTCGGATTTAAGTAATCCCAGTTTTTATTGGGTAATTGATATGGGTTAGTAGGCCTAATTGAAAGTAGTTATAAATTGGAATGGATTTAAGTATTATTTTAATTCATTAGAATGTAGAGGGTTGCAATGTAAATTCATATAGATTATCAAGTACAAATTTATAAATAAAAGTGCATTGTTTGAAACAAAAGGAATATGCCGTAAAAAGGAAAAAAGGAAAGAGATAGATAAAATATGGATATTTACCAGCCATATTTTTTACTGTCTATTTCAAGAAAAATGTAATTCCTCATAATTCCAAACATAACATAAATTCTCATTTTAGGATAAGACATAGAAATTTACACCGTCAACCTTTTCTTTGGGTAAGATGTAATTCCAATGCATTAAAATATAGAAATCCCTAAGTATAGACCAAAGTATTGGTCGTCATGGTTACTGGATTAAAATGGCAAGGCATCATTCCATATTAAGTTGTCTCAACCATGAAATAATTGGAATAAAGTGATAAGAAGCTATGTTTGGTAAAGAGGTCTCACTTATAGAACATTAAGAAATAGTAAAAATTCTGGAAGTTTAAACCACAAAGGTATCCTAGATAAATTATAGTCGGTATTGAGCAAGAAATGGTTAATTCAAGGATTTAGGTCTCAGTCAAGGAAAAATATTGTTATTTGCACGCACTAGGAAAGAAAAGGCCATTTTCACAGAAAACTAAATCGAGAAATTTTTGGTAAGGTTTGGGGGAAGGGATAAAAATGATTCTTTCGATCATCCTTCGGATTGGAGGAAGACTATTTACTTAAGGAAATTCATGCAGGACTAACTTAGAATACATAGTTATATGATCGCACGCAAATGAAGTACCACTTAGGTAATTACTACCAATGCTAGAGTGATTCTAAGTTATGAATTTAATTATTTTTTGACTTTATTGTTAAGGTTGAATGGGAAGATAGACCAAACATTCACTTTTAGAACTTAGGATGGATCCCTATAAGCCCTAAATGTGACACCCAGGTACCATGATTTTCTTAAGGATTGAAGTAACCATTCAGAAGTAAAATGAGATGATTTAAGTTGAATCGAATTGGAAAAGAGGTTTTGTTATTTTCAACAATTTAAGAAATCACTAAGTTTAGACACCAATGGGTAAAGTGGAGAATTAGCAAAGAGCTAAGTAGGAAGTACCATGGAAGGAGACACCATCCACATTCGAGTTACCTCACTTGGTATCTAGAAATTGAGGTGATTAGGTATACCACTGAATGAGTTAAGGCAGTATGTTGTGCATTGAGGATTTCATAGAGCTACAGTTTCACAGGGGCACACTTATGCTCAAGTTTTTTAGCATGGTTTATGTCGTCACCATTTGAGTTAGTAACAAGGATTGCAAAGAATTATCATGCACATACATTTAAGTTATAGGTTTATGCCAGTGGTAAAGAATGAGAAGTGCAATTGAGAAAATGGATGGATTCAATTCATAGATGGACAAGGACGGCATAAGATAGGTAGAAAGCTTGTACCAATGGGAGATATGTGGTAATCTAAGGACTTGACTTGAGTCCTCTATAGTCCATGGAGCTGGGTCCACAATTAGGAAGCGGATAAGTAGAAACCTTTAAGGCAAGATAGAATGTGGCTAAATTATTGAGGAGCTATCATTAGGGGCTTGTAGAAGAGTCTATGTCGTACATTTAACAAGGTCAAGTTGTGTTAGTTAGGGAATTTTAAAATGATAGATGATTTCCTTGTTCACCATGCACCTACCCGTATTCCTGGGCATGGGACAAATAGACTTTGTAATGAATTAATTAAACTGGTTAGAGTCCACTAGGGCGACAAACCAGTTGAGAGTACATGGGAGCTTGAGAAGAAAGTTTGAGCTACCCATCTTGAACTCTTATTTGGTACCTATCATTTTAGTCAGGAAAGTACAAGTTACTTCTGTATCTAGGTTCTAGCCTATGCAATTAAAGCGGTTATTCCACCGTGGTGGAGGCGTAAAAAGCTATAGCAGGGATAAAGGGAGTGTAACGAACCGAAAATTTCGATCTCGAAATTTTCAGATAGTTAGTGAAAAGAAGAAAGAGAAAGAAGAAAGAGATAGAAGAATAATAGAAAAGAACCACACAATCTCACATTCGCAGCGTATAAAATATAATATCACATAAATAATAGTTTTACAAGAAGAATTATATCATTACACTTATATCTTTATACATCAGAGTTACATCATTACACAAATACCGGACAGTTAAAAACTAACTTGTCCCAGATAAATACAGCGAAACACCTCATACGTTCTTGCCATCCAGCTCGTCTCCTGAGCCCCAGAACGTCCTTACCTGAAAATCTGTAATACTCGGTCTGACCCGAGCATTACATCAAAGTAACACCCGGGTCAGGCTGGAAACCAGCGTGAGTAAACCCATCTAACATGTAATAATACAAAAGTATACAACTCATATAAACCCGGGATAACTTATATCAATTTACAACTTCACAAGTTGTTACAGACATCACTTATTTTACACTTCAAATTCTAAGTACCAAAACTTAGATTAAATGGTTCGATTTACTTAAATCATTTCATTTATCATATTGATTTCTCGTATATCAATTTATAAAGGATCGAAGTGGCTTCAGATATTAACTAATACCCGACTCCGGTCTCTTCGAATCCAATGTCATCTAAACCCGAGTTATCCAATTTAATACAATTCAGCTATAATTGTCGGATAACACCTTTACACAACAATCCATAATAGATTGATAATCACACTTTCATTGTCCATTAAACATATCATATCACAATACAATTCATATCTGAGATATCTCCAAATTCAAGACACCAGTCATCATTCAATCATCAATAAGTAAGATTGATCACTCCAATTAATTAAGGATTTCCTAATTACATTCATTAGTTAATTATTCTTAAATCTCAAATAATAATTAACCTTAACTTAATTACATTCATTATTTAATCTGGATTAATCACAATCAGAAATGAACTTTCCTTCATTTCTCATCGATTTAAACCAACTACTTGATTAATTATTTGATTAATCCTTTAATTGCACTGAGCAATAATCACCTAATTCCTTCCACTATAAAATTATCCCTTAACTATTCCCAACATGAAATTTCCTTTTTGTTAATTACTTCCAATAATTATCCACCAATTACTTTACTAAGTAATTACACCTCATTAATTACCTTAAGTAATTGTACTTAACCCAACATTAATTGATTAAACTTAAATTAATTAACTAAAATTATCAACATAATTAACTATGCTGAGTAATAAATTACTTAATTAATTACCCTGATTAATTATTCCATAACTATTAATTAATTACATTAATTAACTAACCCTTAATTACACTTAACTAATTAACTCCTAACAAATTTATCTTTTAATTACATACACTAAATTACTTATTTAAATAACTTTTCTTCAATTACTTTCGTTAATAAATCTTAAATCAACAAATAATTTATTACTAATTTTCAATTCATTAACCTCTAATTAATTAATCAATTATCCATCCCAATTCATTTGAATAATTTGAACTATTATTTTACTGCAACTATTGTTCACCTAAAACAACAATTTAAATTACATCTTTAAACTTTGGGAATTTGTTTAAATTTGCAAATACAGTGCTTAAGATATGCAAAGGCACTTGGGCCTAAAGGTTCGGCAACCTAAAAATTTTAAACGGGTCCCCATCTCATCTCTGCACAATAACACAATAATGGACCGAAGTCCAACAAATTCCTCTGCTAACCTCTCCCTTTCTTCTCTTTAATTTTCACCTGAAGAATTTTGAGTAACAGTATAACGATAAACTCACGCGAGCAATCCTGAAAAATACCCGATCCCACCCATCATCTTCTCGAGCATCAACCCGCGCAAAACTTATATTCTCGATCTTCCCTCCTGCTTCGAGACCATCTCGAGAAAGACTCGAGTACAATTCGAGATACACGAAGACATCAACATATCAGAAATCTGATGTACACGTGTGCACCTACACATCGCCGATGACCATCGCCCATGGTCGCCGATCATCCTCACACATCACCCACGTCTTCCTTTCTCCGTCCATTAGTTTGAAACCGCATTCTATACTCTAGTTCGAAATCGAACTAATCACCCCTCCCTGATTCAAAAAAATGTCAGTAACAAAACCTCCTCGTCACCCCACCATGGTCCACTGTCCACCACCAGACCTCATCCTTGCCCTTGCCCTAGCCTTCTTACTCGATTCCCCCACATGTGCACTCTTCTTCCCTCTTCTTCTCGACTCAGCACGCCCGCGAAAGGAACCATACAAAACCATGGCATAAACCCTAATTTCCAATCGTCATGTCCTCACGATCATCTAGAGACTCCCTTGATATTTTTCTCACGTCCCTCGAGTTTCAAGACTCCTCCTGACCAAAACCCAAAGAAAAACTCGTCGCCGATCAACGGTACTCGACAATGATTCCAAATTCAAGCAATTCAGCATATCTCGGTTTATTGCAAACTAAATTTTTTGATTATAGTGCCTAAATTCATCACATGCCATGACAATTCACAGTGTATAACCTAAACTTACAATTAAAACATTTGAATTTTCAGATTTAGTAGGTTTTCACTGTGAAAACTAATTTCGAAATATTAACAAATAATTTTTTTCCAACAATTATTTTTAAAAATGAATTCACCTTATTATAATCATATTTTATTCTATGATCATAGCTTAATTTTACTTGGGTATGGAGATATGGATTTCTATTCGTGACAACAATAGTCAACAAAGCCACTGGTACATGCATATAGACATATATATCATACGTACAAGGAAGTTTTAGAACTATATTTAAAAATTAGAAACATCCATACACCCATATATTCATCAGCACTACACATATCTAACACATGAAATAATTGATAAAAGATTTTTAATTTTCAAAAGTTCTTGTTTTACTCTCTGGTTTTTTTTTAAACAAAAACAGAGATTATGCTTCCCCCTTTAATCTGCTTCTTAAAACTAAATTGTTAAGTTGTTTTTAAACTATACTTGTAATAATATTTTTTTATATAAAACACATGCGCAGTAAAGATTACATTCTATTTCACAGACCATCACATGCAACTTGAGATATTTCAGAAGTTTAGAGTCACTCACCTATTTCCCCGGACAGAGCAGCCTTGCTTCCAAATAAACTGCCGTAAACTTGATTTTTAATTTGCTTGATAAAAGAGGTTACAACTCTGAAAATAATACTGGATTGCTTAAAACTGGAACAAGATGATGATCAAGACTTTTGAAGGTGAATCGTTTCTAGGTTGCATTGTACTTGAAACTTGATTCTCAGTCATGCATTTTGTCACAGGCTACAGGCTTGATAAAAGAGTTGCAGATTTTTGTTTCTTTTCGAAAATGATTTACAGTATTGCTTTTGAAAGTGAAATACAGGATTTTTTTCTTTTGGAAAGTGGATTGCATTGTTTATTTTGATTTTAGAAAATGATTTACAGGTCTTGTATATGATATGAAGAATGAAGCACAGTTTTGTTTTGATCTTTTTTTTTTCTTTCTTTCTGATCTGAAGCAATTTGGTTTTTTTAGATTTTCATATTTTTTTTTTCTCTTTTCATTTCAAAAAGAAGCACATGACCTGCCACTTGTATTTTCAAATAAGGACATGCTTACACTTGTTACTACATGAACTTATTTGATTTACATTCGTTAAAGATGCAAGAATAAAGTGTTTACATATATTTAATTTATAAGTTATGCCTTCATATGTTTAATACTTAATATATCTTATACATATATTTAAAGAAAATATGAATCTATTTAAATTTCTTATTTATTTAACATGCTCTCATTTTTTTTTCAAATAGCCTTCAATGTTTCCAAATACAAATTATTCTTATTAATTATAACTATGCTTAATTCATTGATATGTTTTTAAAATAAGCTATTGTAAAGTTTCTATATTAAATCTAATCAAGTTTTCCAATTTACAATATACATACATATATAAAAATAAAAATTTGAAAACATTTCTTATTAGTTTAAATTAAAATCAAACTCCTTATTTACAATGTATACACACATATATACATTATTAAAGAAAATTCTTTCAATTAGCTTAGAAAGATAAATTTTATATTTAAATATTTTAGCTTTGGAAAGAATAAAATTCCCAAATTAAATTATATCATTATAGATTTAAAAAGGTAACATTTATCAAATTAAACAATTAGAGATAAATCTTGTTAAATTAGATTATTAAATCGATATTACACATTTTAAAATAAGTATTAATGGAAATTATTAAATAAGCATTGCCTAAATTTCTGGGATATTACATTCCTCCCCCCTAAGAATCTTTTCGTCCTCGAAAAGGAACGAATCTAGAATTTATGAAATATTTAGAACCAGTTAAAATATTCTTTGATTATTTTAAAACACTTTAATACCTATACAGTAATAGTTTTATAAAAATACTTTTATAACTCGATGTCTCAACAAGTCCATCCTCGTTCTCCAAGAAATTCGGTCATACGTTGATCAAGCGTAAGACTGAAAATATATAAGTACTTAGCAGACCCGTTTTCAACATCTAGTGAAAATATTTTGAAAATAAATTTTATTGAAAATATAGAAAATAGTTTTTGAAAATAGAGGAAATATTTTTGGTGAGAATGCTCTGGAAATCATCACCCCCATCCATGGTCGCAGTTAACCCGATGGTTACGTTGCCGTGCCGACAAAATCCATAGATAACTGTAGGCCTCCGCGCTCCTTAATTACACCATGGAACCCGCTACAGATCGCAGCTACAACTGGGGTTACGTAGCTATCACAGCAAAAACTCATATAACTGTAGGCATCAGCGTCCTCGAATTTCGCTGCCAAAAGAATGAAACTTCTCCACTCCACTCGACCATAGTTCGCAGTCTACCGATGTTGCATTGCCTTCCCGGCAAAATCAAGTGTAGACCGTTGGCACTCATCTCCACATGATTTTCGCTATGGTCCCCACAGTAGATCGCAGTGACATCAAGTTACACTGTCGTCACAGCATAACCCAAATGCCCCTGTAGGCATCAGCGCCCTCGACTTTTCGCTACCCAATAATCCTCAGGAACTAGTTTCGTCCGGACTCCTCACATGATCAACTTTAGAACCCCCTCTTGAGGCTCAAGGCAGCACCACCGGGTGGTACTCCTGAGAAGTCCATTCCAAGGGAGCGCCTTTTTCCCCAGAGCATCATCTAAACATTTTATACTATACATATATAGTATCTTTAAATCATACACCTAGTATGATCTCATACAAAGCTCCTTTACACAAAATCGATTATTCCAAAATCGATAATTCTCAAACTAGGCTTTCCAAATTCTCATATTGATTTTACCCAAAAATCAAAAGCCTTCCAAATCCATAGGTTCTCAAAACCTTTTCCAAAATCCTCATAAGATCCTTTATATATAGAGATGTATATAAAATCCTTGATAAAAATCTTTGGATCACTATAAACTTGTAAAAAAATCCTTTCATACTTTATACACTTTCAAAATCCTTTCCTTCTGGCAATAGATTCATCAAGGGAAGTTTTATTTTATAAAGCAAAGATATTTAACTTTGTTTACTCAAAATCAATTATTCAAATTTGATTACTCCTTTCAATATCATTTTCATTCAAATCCGTACGATGTACACATATTATTCGCATGCTATACCAATCTGATCGCTCACTCGATCACACAATTTCACTTCCGAACTAGTATCGTCCACCCGACTTTTTAGTGCGGACACAGATCTGGTTTTCTTGATCAGAAACCGTCACTCTCCTTGCATAGTCACAACTATGATAGAGAATATCCAGAACCAATCAACAATCCATATCCAGGTTTGCCGTCGAAAATCGAGTGAAAAAAAATCCAACTCGGATCGACATACTATTTCAAAATTCTATGCTCGAATCTGGATCAAATCACTATGCGAATAGAATAATATACGTACACCCTACGTATTTATCTTTATTGGTTATTAGTCAAATCAATTCCATTTCTATTCACATTCACTTTGATTTTCATTCACTTACTTACAATTGCTTTAATCCATTTGGATTATCACCTCTATTCTTATCTCGATTGGGTATTTAACCAATAACAGTTTGAACTCCGACCAGTTTATTTAGAAAATAGCTTGAAAAATTTAAAAAGAGATAAGTAGTTTGAAAATAATTACTAGTTTGTAAAATGGCTGTAAAATAGTTAAGTAATTGTAAAATGGTTGGAAATAATTAAATAGCTATAGAAATTTTAAATAATTACAAAATAGCTATAAAATAGTAATTAATAGTTGAAAATAGTAATTAGTTTATAAAATAGTTAGAAAATTGTTAAACAGTTTCAAAAATAATTGTAAAACAAGCATAAGATAGTTTAGCTTTATAATAGAATGGTTGTATATACAATTAATAGCTTAGAAAATAGGTTTATATTAAAACAATTTATATTAAAAATAGTCCAGAGTCAAAACTGTTCACTTCCCAATCTCCATTCTCATTAATTCAATTTTCATTTACATTTAAATTGACCCAACTCCAATTTAAATAACTTCAATTTCCATTGAAATTGATTCAACCCTAAATCAAATTGAATTTACTTCAGTTTCTTTTCAAATTTAACTTTATTCAACTTTAATTACAATTCCAAATTATTCAAATCAATTCGGACTAATTTCAAATTGAACCCACTTCAGTTTCAAATCGTTTCCAATTAATCCAATTCAATTTTCCCTTTGAATCTTATACTCATACATCTTCAATTACCATTTCAATTAATTCAAATCAAATTCAATTTGAACTAATTCAAATTTCAAATTCAAATCATCTCGAATTATATAAATTCAAGTTAATATTTCCAATGTTGATTTAATTCCTTTAAATCAATTTTCCTTTAAATTTTTTAAACAATTCAATTCTGAGTTCAAATTTCAAAATTCCATTTTAAATTATCTTTACTTAACCATTACAAGGTTCAAGTATGAGTTCCAAACAATCTTTCAGATCTTAAGTCCAAAGGAATTCCATATCTTAGTAATGGATATATTACCACATCCATTTCTTTAAACAAATCCAATTCACAACTTAAAGATTATTAATAACAATAGGATGATATCATCCAATTATTTCAAAACATCCATCCATTCTCAATTTTCGGATCTCAAACCCAATTTAAAACTCAATATTTAGAGTTTATCTCAAACCATTTTTGATATTATGTATATCCACATGTATACATATTAATTTCTTTTACATACCAAGTTATATTTTAAAATTTTAAACCACCTTTGGTTTTAATTAAACACAAATTTCCTTTAAATTTTCAAATAACTCTTGTTTGAAATGGGACCATTTCATTCAAATGCATTAGATAATATTATTTGTTATTTCTTTAAATTAATTACATCATTAATTAATCACATTCGGTAATTAACTTATATCTTAATTATCTTCATTAAGTAATTGTCCCTTAAATTACTTACCTCTAGTTACTACATTAAGTAACTCCCTCTTTATTCATCATTTCCAATTATTATCCATTAATTAATCTCATTAAATAAAGTTTAATTAATTACATAATTTAATTATTATCCTTATCCCGAGACCTTTCCAAATTCAAGATTTAGTTTTAGTTTGGTTGTATTTCTATTACTTCTCAATTTAATTCAATAATTTAACAACCAATCCCTTTACTATTTGTTAGAAAGATATATTTCTTTATATATATCAAAATATAATCTTATATAAATCCATTTAAAACCTTTATATAAGAAAATAACAAGTACGCTCTCTCATATATATATATATATTCACTCAACTCATTCTAGGGTACCACTTACCCTATTCTTAATGAGTATACCCACCAGAGCCAAGGTTCTCGCTTAACCTTCTACTCTGATACCAAAATGTAACGACCCGGAAATTTCGATCCCGAAATTTTCAGATAGTTAGTGAAAAGAAGAAAGAGAAAGAAGAAAGAGATAGAAGAATAACAGAAAAGAACCACACAATCTCACATTCGCAGCGTATAAAATATAATATCACATAAATAATAGTTTTACAAGAAGAATTATATCATTACACTTATATCTTTATACATCAGAGTTACATCATTACACAAATACCGGACAGTTAAAAACTAACTTGTCCCAGATAAATACAGCGAAACACCTCATACGTTCTTGCCATCCAGCTCGCCTCCTGAGCCCCAGAACGTCCTTACCTGAAAATCTGTAATACTCGGTCTGACCCGAGCATTACATCAAAGTAACACCCGGGTCAGGCTGGAAACTAGCGTGAGTAAACCCATCTAACATGTAATACAAAAGTATACAACTCAAATAAACCCGGGATAACTTATATCAATTTACAACTTCACAAGTTGTTACAGACATCACTTATTTTACACTTCAAATTCTAAGTACCAAAACTTAGATTAAATGGTTCGGTTTACTTAAATCATTTCATTTATCATATTGATTTCTTGTATATCAATTTATAAAGGATCGAAGTGGCTTCGGATATTGACTAATACCCGACTCCGGTCTCTTCGAATCCAATGTCATCTAAACCCGAGTTATCCAATTTAATACAATTAAGCTATAATTGTCGGATAACACCTTTACACAGCAATTCATAATAGATTGATAATCACACTTTCATTGTCCATTAAACATATCATATCACAATACAATTCATATCTGAGATATCTCCAAATTCAAGACACCCGTCATCATTCAATCATCAATAAGTAAGATTGATCACTCCAATTAATTAAATTAATTAAGGATTTCCTAATTACCTTCATTAGTTAATTATTCTTAAATATCAAATAATAATTAACCTTAACTTAATTACATTCATTATTTAATCTGGATTAATCATAATCAGAAATGAACTTTCCTTCATTTCTCATCGATTTAAACCAACTACTTGATTAATTATTTGATTAATCCTTTAATTGCACTGAGAAATTATCACCTAATTCCTTCCACTATAAAATTATCCCTTAACTATTCCCAACATGAAATTTCCTTTTTGTTAATTACTTCCAATAATTATCCACCAATTACTTTACTAAGTAATTACACCTCATTAATTACCTTAAGTAATTGTACTTAACCCAACATTAATTGATTAAACTTAAATTAATTAACTAAAATTATCAACATAATTAACTATGCTGAGTAATAAATTACTTAATTAATTACCCTGATTAATTATTCCATAACTATTAATTAATTACATTAATTAACTAACCCTTAATTACACTTAACTAATTAACTCCTAACAAATTTATCTTTTAATTACATACACTAAATTACTTATTTAAATAACTTTTCTTCAATTACTTGCGTTAATAAATCTTAAATCAACAAATAATTAATTACTAATTTTCAATTCATTAATCTCTAATTAATTAATCAATTATCCATCCTAATTCATTGAATAATTTGAACTATTATTTTACTGCAACTATTGTTCACTTAAAACAATAATTTAAATTACATCTTTAAACTTTGGAAATTTGTTTAAATTTGCAAACACATTGCTTAAGATATGCAAAGGCACTTGGGCCCAAAGGTTCGGCAACCTAAAAATTTTAAACGGGTCCCCATCTCATCTCTGCACAATAACACAATAATGGACCGAAGTCCAACAAATTCCTCTGCTAACCTCTCCCTTTCTTCTCTTTAATTTTCACCTGAAGAATTTTGAGTAACAGTATAACGATAAACTCACGCGAGCAATCCTGAAAAATACCCGAGCCCACCCATCATCTTCTCGAGCATCAACCCGCGCAAACCTTATATTCTCGATCTTCCCTCCTGCTTCGAGACCATCTCGAGAAAGACTCGAGTACAACTCGAGATACACGAAGACATCAACATATCACAAATCTGATGTACACGTGTGCACCTACACATCGCCGATAACCATCGCCTATGGTCGCCGATCATCCTCACACATCACCCACGTCTTCCTTTCTCCGTCCATCAGTTTGAAACCGCATTCTATACTCTAGTTCAAAATCGAACTAATCACCCCTCCCTGATTCAAAAAAATGTCAGTAACAAAACCTCCTCGTCACCCCACCATGGTCCACTATCCACCACCAGACCCCATCCTTGCCCTTGCCCTCGCCTTCTTACTCGATTCCCCCACATGCGCACTCTTCTTCCCTCTTCTTCTCGAATCAACACGCCCGCGAAAGGAACCATACAAAACCATGGCATAAACCCTAATTTCCAATCGTCATGTGCTCACGATCATCTAGAGACTCCCTTGATATTTTTCTCACGTCCCTCGAGTTTCAAGACTCCTCCTGACCAAAACCCAAAGAAAAACTCGTCGCCGATCATCGGTACTCGACAATGATTCCAAATTCAAGCAATTCAGCATATCTCGGTTTATTGCAAACTAAATTTTTTGATTATAGTGCCTAAATTCATCACATGCCATGACAATTCACAGTGTATAACCTAAACTTACAATTAAAACATTTGAATTTTCAGATTTAATAGGTTTTCACTGTGAAAACTAATTTCGAAATATTAACAAATAATTTTTTTCCAACAATTATTTTTAAAAATGAATTCACCTTATTATAATCATATTTTATTCTACGATCATAGCTTAATTTTACTTGGGTATGGAGATATGGATTTTTATTCATGACAACAACAGTCAACAAAGCCACTGGTACATGCATATAGACATATATATCATATGTACAGGGAAGTTTTAGAACTATATTTAAAAATTAGAAACATCCATACACCCATATATTCATCAACACTACACATATCTAACACATGAAATAATTGATAAAAGATTTTTAATTTTCAAAAGTTCTTGTTTTACTCTCTGGTTTTTTTTTTTAAAAAAAAAACAGAGACCATGCTTCCCCCTTTAATCTGCTTCTTAAAACTAAATTGTTAAGTTGTTTTTAAACTATACTTGTAATAATATATTTTTTATATAAAACACATGCGCAGTAAAGATTACATTCTATTTCACAGATCATCACATGCAACTTGAGATATTTCAGAAGTTTAGAGTCACTCACCTATTTCCCCGAACAGAGCAGCCTTGCTTCCAAATAAACTGCCGTAAACTTGATTTTTAATTTGCTTGATAAAAGAGGTTACAACTCTGAAAATAATACTGGATTGCTTAAAACTGGAACAAGATGATGATCAAGACTTTTGAAGGTGAATCATTTCTAGGTTGCATTGTACTTGAAACTTGATTCTCAGGCATGCATTTTGTCACAGGCTACAGGCTTGATAAAAGTGTTGCAATTTTTGTTTCTTTTCGAAAAAGATTTACAGTATTGCTTTTGAAAGTGAAATACAGGATTTTTTTTCTTTTGGAAAGTGGATTGCATTGTTTATTTTGATTTTAGAAAATGATTTACAGGTCTTGTATATGATATGAGGAATGAAGCACAGTTTTGTTTTGATCTTTTTTTTTTCTTTCTTTCTGATCTGAAGCAATTTGGTTTTTTTAGATTTTCATATTTTTATTTTCTCTTTTCATTTCAAAAAGAAGCACATGACCTGCCACTTGTATTTTCAAATAAGGACATGCTTACACTTGTTACTACATGAACTAATTTGATTTACATTTGTTAAAGATGCAAGAATAAAGTGTTTACATATATTTAATTTATAAGTTATGCCTTCATATGTTTAATACTTAATATATCTTATACATATATTTAAAGAAGATATGAATCTATTTAAATTTCTTATTTATTTAACATGCTCTCATTTTTTTTTTCAAATAGCCTTCAATGTTTCCAAATACAAATTATTCTTATTAATTATAACTATGCTTAATTCACTGATATGTTTTTAAAATAAGCTATTGTAAAGTTTCTATATTAAATCTAATCAAGTTTTCCAATTTACAATATACATACATATATAAAAATAAAAATTTGAAAACATTTCTTATTAGTTTAAATTAAAATCAAACTCCTTATTTACAATGTATACACACATATATACATTATTAAAGAAAATTCTTTCAATTAGCTTAGAAAGATAAATTTTATTATTTAAATATTTTAGCTTTGGAAAGAATAAAATTCCCAAATTAAATTATATCATTATGGATTTAAAAAGGTAACATTTATCAAATTAAACAATTAGAGATAAATCTTGTTAAATTAGATTATTAAATCGATATTACACATTTTAAAATAAGTATTAATGGAAATTATTAAATAAACATTGCCTAAATTTCCGGGATATTACAGAGAGGATATAATGGAAAATAGTGAAAGTGAAGCTTCATTAGATATCAAAATAAAATATTTAAAGTTAATTTATTCTCATTCTCACACTTTTATGTTGGAAAGAGAAGCATTATTTAAACTTATATAAGAAAATCAAAGAATATCATGATTTATGCAATCTAGATTTGGTAAATACAATAAATTTCTAACTTATATTGAGCACTTATGCCTTAAAATTAGATCTTTACCTAATTCGTTCATTTGGTACAAAATATAACTTGTCAAATCAACCTTTTTATATTAATTTTGCTAAAGCAAGTGCTGAAAAGCCTTGATTTAGTGGGTATAGCGGAATATAGCGGGGCTTAAAGTGGATCTACTATTTAATAACACTATATTGAAAAAGTGTAGTGGTTGAAGCGTTTTATGTGCTATAGCATGGATTTTGCATGCCTTTAGCAGGGCTTTAACTGTACAGGTTCTAGCTTAGGTAGAAACCATTGGATGGTAGGAATGATTTTAAACGTGTCAATAGGACATGTTATGTATGATGGATGTTAGTGGATGTATTGTTTGGATTGTATCTTTTAACACTTAGGACAGTATATCCTCTAGTCAGTACACACATTTACATTACCTCTTATTTGTTGTTTAGGTTGCTAGATATTATGCATAATGGATGTTTGGTTGCTATTTATTCGATTTGAGCATTGTGCATATGGATGTTGCATATGGATGGAATTGTTGTGCATACATGTAGAATCACAAGTATATTTATGTAGGATGTTGCATATATTTTAGATGCATTGCATGAGAACATTTATGATAGGAGGTCGACTGGATTAGGAGATCGCCTGCTTTTGCATTAGTATAGACTCACCTACATTTCACGTTTTATACATATGTACATATCGCATTAGGAAATTCCTTAGGACTATGATTGCTCGTGGATAATGGATGAGTAGATAGTTGTAGCTATTGACTACCATGTACATAAGTTACATTTTCCATCCTTTGAGATTTTGGGATTGAAATCCTTTTAAGGGGGAGATGTAACACTCTAGAAATCTAATAGAAAATTTAATAAGAAATTTAAATTTAGGTAAAACAAAGATGAAAAATAAAATATTCTAAGGCCTTTGAATTTGGCTATGAAACATGCACTATTGCATTCGCAGCGATTGTCTGGATGATTTTCATATATAACACCTCAAAATCGGAGCTAGTACGGAGAAGTTACAGATATTGGAAGAATTAGAATATAATAAAAATATAAAAATAACATTTCAAAAATTCCAAAATTAACAAAGGGATGGTTAACCGGCAGTGGTCGATCCAGATGGAGTAGCGGTCGACAATAGTTGTATTAAATCAAGCGGTGGATAATGTGTTCGAATGGAGATGATTTGTTGCCTTGTTGCCAAGTATCTGATGAACGTATGTGATCACGACCTGATTCATCAATCTAAATCCAGTGGCCTAAATGATTTTCCAAACCGATAAGCCTAACATAAACCTAAAATCCACATAACCGTTCACTGTAACGAAGCTCCGTCTAATTCTAAACTATTCATTGCTTCAAAAATTCTTTAAAAATCAAAATAAAATCAAATTAGAAGAACATCATCAATTGTATCTAGGTGGAGAAAACGGAGGTAGCGTACGAACGATAAAAGTTATAAACAAAAATTTGCAATTAATGCTTAAAATTAAAAAAACCCTAAAATTCAGCCTATGAACAGTCGACTCCTGATCCCTAGTGATCGATCAGTTAGGATCGGCGATCAACCGATAAGATTGTAAATTGCAAAATCTAACCTCGGCCTAAGGCCCAAATTCAATAATAAAAATTATCATAAATGATGATTGTTTGTGGGCCTATTTAAAGACATTGTATGTATGTTAGAAGTAGTAGGGAAGCTAGTTCCCTATGAGAGGACATTAGGTTATTGTGGCATTGGGTAATCGTTATTTACCTAATTTGGGATTGAGTAATCGATTGAAGGCTATGTATTTTCACAAAAGGCACTTACAGGAGATTCCATTGTGGACACGTAGCATTGGAAAGGATGCTTAATGGAGTGGACCTAACATAACGGGAATCCTAGTATGCCCGATTTTCGATGCAATATGACACAGTAAAGATGGAGGATCCTAGTGCATGCAATAAAAGGCTAACATTACGATCGAGAGGTGGAAGAGGGTGTTGACGATCAGACACACTGGCGACTTAGCATTTCGGGTTCTTCCTCTCCAGGTATAATGAGAAATGGATAGTCGTAGTTAAGGGAAAATCGATTCCCCAGTAACCCAGTGGCAGTGACAGTAGTTGGAACATATCCCCTAGGGGATTGATGTATATCCTCAAATTTTTGTCCCAAACATGGTAAGATCATTATTAAGTGACAAGGAAGTCCCCATAAGGCTACATTTCAAATTTCAATCCATTTGGAGTTTGTATGCTCAAGTTATGAGAAAATTACTTCACCTATTAAAAGAGATCGGTATAAATGGAAATGACATAAAAGTGATCATCCGTATTTAGCTTTCACTACACATTGTAACAATGATCGATCAATAACTAAAAATCCACAGATGTTATCAACATGAAATTTGGAGTATAAGCTAGCTAGAAAATGTGGAACACCCCATAGGGGTCACATGGCATTTGGAGCAAGTTGGACGAAATGGTGCCTATCCGTACATAGGGATCGGTTATAAACAGTCTTCAAAACATATTGCAATAAAGATTGATCAATAACTCGAGATCTACTAATCCAATTGGCATGAAACTTGGAGGCTAAACATAATACAACATAGAGAAGATCCTCTAGGGATAACATGACATTTGGAAGAGATCGGAGGGATCGGTACCTATCCCTCTAGATGGATCAGCAGAAATTAGAATTCAAGCAACAGTACTTCATAGAAAATTCGATATCTTACAACCATACATCGAAACTGCATAAAATTTAGGGAGAAAATAGCAAACATCATGGGCATCCCTTATAGGGATCGCAGCCCATTTGAGTGCATTAATAGGGATCGGTAATGATCTCTACCGTGGGCCCCGATGGGCCTATAAATTTTTGGTAGCCTCGTCTTTGTCTCTCGAACCTTCTACTAAAATTTAAGTCCGATCCATGCATGTCTTCCTCTATAAATATAGCAGGCATGGAGTCAGTAAAGGAATCCTGCTTTCTCGACCGAGGCTCTGTTATTTTTATTCTTCACTTTTGTACTAATGTATCCTAGTTGATCCAAACACTCTTGTAACCATAATCTAGTGGAATATCAATAAAAATATAAAGTGGACGTAGGCCAAGATTTGCAAACCACTATAAAAATCCATGTGTTCAATTATGATTTCTATTCTATTTTAATTTCATTTTTCATTTAACCTCTACTAGATTCTATTGGTGTTGATGCCCACTTTTGGCATCAACATATGTTGGAGTTCCCATATTCTGTAATGTTCGTCATGTAGTTACATATTATATTAAAAGTCTATAAAACTTATATTATACTTTGGAAACAACATATGTGGTAATTATGTATTTTAGAGATTTTTTTGCTGAAATGTCTATTTATCAGTATTTATATTTTCATTCTGTCCGCTACGAGATATGAACGTGTAGAATGTCTTATAATTTACCCTTATAATCATGCTCTGTAATGTTTAAAAACCCAGTAGCTCACATTTCTTGGCATAACGTGAGTACGAAAGTCACATTAGGCTTGGTATCAATGTATTGTGAAGTGCGGGTTATTACTATTTTAAAATAGTATAAAATGCAAATGATTAACCAAATGTTCATTTCACGTTTAAATGAATTAGTTAGTTAATTCATATATAATCAAAACAGTTATTTGCTTAATATGTGTTAGCTTATTTCTTCACTACACTAACATCGATTAGCAGTTAAGCATGAAGTACTCGAAACTCTCATATGTCTACTATGATAAACACTATTTCAGCTAGTTTGGAATGAAAATTACAATTTATACTTTCCTTCTTTCCACTATTAATGAACCTTCTGAACATAAATAATGACTAAAATTTTGGTTTAGGTATGTACATAGTGGAATAAAAGGAGTGATTTCAAAAATATTAATAAATCAATTACTAGTATTGCACTAGATCATGTTGTGTTATTATACTCGAAATTAATGAATTGTAAATCTTATTTATTATTACTAATTTTAGCATACAACACTTTATCACTTCGACGGCATAGTACTTCGATGATATGTCTCATCGCCCTTCATATAGAAATGAACCCTAAGGCCATGCCAGCTATATCGCATATCAAAAAAACTAGAAAGGACTTCGATCCTAATCACATTGCTCATTGCCGAGGCCATAATCAAGTAACTTCGAAGGCGGTCCTTAAATGGCTTTGAGGATATTAACTATTATTAGCGGATTGATATCGTGGAGGCATGTCATCAGTAGTCATGGAGAATATTAATACCATAGTAGCATCTCTTTTCTTAAGCACTTCGAAAGTGTTTAAATAAAAACAAGGTTACACTGCTCTTCATCGATAACCACATCGCACATCACTTTTATACAACACATCTGTTCGTGCATAAAATGGTTACAAACACTCAATTGTCGAAGAAAAACCCATTTACAATCATAGAAAACACAAATAACAAATATATAGAGAGAATAAATGTAAAGAACACCCAAAATTTAAAAAGAATCACACAGAAACACACAGATTTAGAGTGGTTTGGTGTTTGGCCTACGTCCACTATGAAATGGCTGACTTTTATTGATCTTTGTTCGTTGGTTACAATGAGTTACAATAGTAGAATGAAAGTACAAGAGTAATCTCGGTAGAGTCTGGACGTAGAAGAGCCCAAAAGTCCCCTTTCTGTAGGTTCTAGGCTACTATTTATAGGTGTAGGGTGCAAATATCTCGCTCAAATCTTGGGAGACCTCTTTGGCACGTGGGTGGCCCCATGCGATTGATCCTATGTGGTTTGCAGTTGGCCCGTAATTGTACGGCCGAATTTCGTATCGATCAAGATTTGGCCCAATCGAGTCAAAATTGAGCATCAACATTCTTTAGGTTGTATGTAAGCTCCTTTGAAAATTTCATATCATTTGGACTTGTGGGTTGTGAGATATGATCAATATGAATTGGGCTCTCCAACATGGATGCAAGTTCGTATCGATACCTTCGCCTCTATCTCCTTCATGTCGATCAAAGGCACGTTCTTATTTATTGACATGGAGCGATAAACTGGGGTGGATCCACATTTCTTGCCGCATTTACCGAGCCTTTATCCTTTTTGAACTCCATTTGTATCCATCCATATTCTTTCATTCACATCCATCCACTTTTATCTTTGTTTGCATCGTTAGTTCGTATCCATCGAAGTGACTTCATTTGTGTCCATCTTCATATCGATGCTAGTGGTGTACTTCGTATCGATCCTATACGTGTTGATCGATACGAAGTAACCTTAAATGATAGGAGTTGAGTGCATACACGATCGATACAAAGAAGACACAAGATGATGGATATGAAATAGGGTTTTTCATGGATATGAACAAGGCCGACAAATGGATATGAACTACATTCTCAGAAGGGATGGATACGAACAAAGCCTTACCTTTGGTAGATATGAACTAAAACAAACCCTGATCGATACGAATTGGCATGGATATGAGGTAGACTTACTTGCTGATGGATACGAACATGCTGGGCTTGATCGATATGAAGCCGATCGACATGAAATAAGGGATACCACCTGATCGATGTGAAGTGACGAACATGATCGAGTTGATTTCCTTGGCTTGCATCGATTATATCTTGAGCATACGAACTCAGATTGACTCAAAATTTGAAACATTGGCTTTCACAGCTTTGCTTGTCATGTTTTGTCAATTGTAGTTCGATCCAGGCTCGGTCAAAATTCACCGATATCCATAGCTGACCTGTTCATAACTGGAAATCGTAGAGAACTGCCTTTGGTTTCTGCTAATCTTTTGGTGTCACGACCATGCCAAAAGGCGGGATAACACTTGCCCCCTAAAACATGCCTTGTGGTAAGAAGGCATGCTTTTAATAGCTCCAAATCCGATATCCAAAATCCATATTCCATCCATTTCCAAGCCATCCTATGCAAGTGCCATAGCCATGGCCAAGTCTACGACTGCTCCGAGTCGATGTCCAGTTCGAAGTCATTTCTGGGTCGCTATCCAAATTCGGGACCACACCGGGCCCTTTTCCGAATCCAGGACCTCGTCGGGCCCATTTATCCCAAGCCGAAATCCAAATCCATGACCTCTCCGGGTTAACTTCAAATCCATAGACCTCGCTGGGTCGCGTTATTCTGTTGACCTTGACTCTCCGGTCAAGGGTTTTTATGTATTCTCTGGCCTTGGCTCTCCGACCAAGGACTTTTATCTATTCTCTAGCCTCGGCTATCAGGCCAAGGACTTTTATGTATTCTCCAGCCTCGGCTCTCCTGCCAAGGACTTTTATTTATTCTCTGGCCTCGGCTCTCCGTTCAAGGACTTTTATATATTCTCCGACCTCGGCTCTCCGACCAAGGACTTTTTATGTATTGTGTTCGAGTCCATTCCATCGCTCTCCGGCAAAGAGACTCGTAACTCACGATTACTGCCCCGTCTCTCCGGTCAGGATCGTAATCGCAAGACCTGTATTATTTATTACATTGATACAAATTCAATTATTTAAAATAAGAGTTTTTACAGCCAGGGAAAAGCAAATAAATGTCTTTACAACCAAAGAAAGAACCAAAATTCGTACGAAAATATAAAGAAAACAGGATTTCGTAGACTCAAGCATTACGGTTTGTCATTGTCTCAGAGCATGCCTAGGGTCATCCTCGATCCCATACATGTGTAAGAAACTTAGACACATTACTTCGAGCATTATTACTTATTCAATGCCGCAAATTTATTTAGTTGATAACAAGCTGACGTTGCTTAGATCTAGTGCCATCTTCATTTGAGGCAGGCGGTGGCCGCTCTTGTCCCACTGCCACAGCTCGATACCTTACATATTGTTGTAGACGACCATTCCTTACATGTTCCTCAACAATATCCTTTAAATGCTTGTAGTCATTCGTGTTGTGCCCGTCCATCTCATGGAATAGGCAATGTCTCCCCGATGCCCGCTCATAATCAGAAGGTTCTCTTCTTGCCGGCCTTCGATACTGCAGGCGTCCTCTAGTATCCAAGTAAATCCTTTCCAAAGTTTTAGTTTGATCCATGCAAGAAGAAAATTTTGACTCCCTCCGCGGCTTTTTGTAAGTTCTACCGTTGTCATTTATTTTCCTTTTTCCTTTATCATCTTTGACTGGGTCCTTCCTGGATGGACCTCCACCCCTTACTGCATAAGCTTCAGCCTCTCTCCCTTCTCTCTCAGCCCGTGCATCTTCTTGCCTCAAAAACCTTTCCGCCTCATGGTAGAAGTCCCTGAAATCCCTCGGCGTGTCCCGCTCCAACGATATCTTGAAATCTGAATTGTCTACAATTCCCGAAACTGCTGCCATCAAAACCATTGATGGATCAGATCGATCCACCGAAGCCACTGCCGCATTGAATCTGGTCAAGAAATCTCTAAGCGATTCTCCCTTCCATTGTTTCATCGATGACAGGGTCATCACATTCTTGGGTCAGACTATGTGGACCCGTAACTGCCTCATAAACCTTTCATTCAGCTCCGTCCATGTGCTAATAGAGCCAATTTCCATATGTCTGAACCATAATGCTGTAATATCTATCAAATACAAAGGGAAGCATCGTGCCATGACCTCCTCTGATGCCCCCCAGCACCTCCATGTGCCTCATGTACCTTGTCAAGTGAACAATGGGATCTGTTCTCCCGTCATACATCTCCAATGTTGGTAGTTTGAAATCTGACGGGTTCCTAGCTTGCCTGATTGTAAGAGCAAAGGGACTCCTATTCAATCCCCCAAGTCTCTATTCACCAATCCGCCTCCCATGGCTTGCCTATCTGCCAATCTGTCATTTCGCTAAGGTGTAGTCCTTGTCTGTTGCCTCTGATCTGCCCCTCGAGTTCATGAGTGAGTTATGGAATCTGCTCCCTTGAACGAGCATCCATTCCCCTATCAACTCCATGTTGCATAGCTCCACCTGGTACTCTACCCGGGGTTGGATCAGCATGCTCCGGGTGAGTGCCCCTAGATCTAGCGCTACTCCTGATTGTCCTACTCTATTTTGAATTCTGGTTGCTCCATGCTCCTGACTCCTATCTCTAGCATCTCCTGTAGTTGCGTTCCCTTAACTCTGCATTCCAGTTTGTCCACCTTGTCGAAGCAGATTCTGCATCATCTCCTCTTTTCTTTTTAGAAGCTGTTCATGCATAGCCTCCATCATCCTTTCCATCTCATCCCGAGTGATGAAAACTGAGGTTTGATTTGCTCTTGAGGCATCCTCCTGACTTCCTTCATGCTGGCTTCTTTCTTCTCTTGGTCTCCTTGCGGATTGCCTTGTCACAGCTTTCCAAATCCAAGTCTTTAAGTCCAAAGTCCAAGCTGTAGAATCCGTGAATGATAGCTCTCTCAGTGAATGCACCAAAATGTTTGCGCCAAAAATGGTCATAAACACCCAATTGTCGATGAAAGCACCCGTTTACAATCACAGAACATAGATAACAAATATGTAAAAAGAATAAATGTGAAGAACACTCAAAATTTAAAAAGAGTCACACAGAAACACATAGATTTAGAGTGGTTCGGCGTTTTCCTGCATCCACTATGAAATGGATGACTTTTATTGATCTTTGTTCGCTAGTTACAATGAGTTACAACTAAAGAATGAAAGTATAAGAGTAATCTCGCCAAGGTCTGGACGTAGCAGGGCCCAAAATTTCCCTCTCCGTAGGTTCTAAGCTGCTATTTATAGGTGTAGGGTGCAAATATCTCGTTCGGATCTCGGGAGACCTCTTCTGGCTTGTGGGTGGCCCCAACGATCGATCCCATGTGGTTTGCACTTGGTTCATGATCGATACAGCTGAATTTCGTGTCGATTAAAATTTGGCCAATCGAAGTCAAAATTGAGCATAAACATTCTTTAGGTTGTATGTAAGCTCCTCTGAAAATTTCATAGCATTTGGACTTGTGGATTGTGAAATAGGATTGATACGAATTGGGCTCTTCAACATGGATGCGAGTTCGTATCTATACCTTAGCCTCCATCTCCTTCGTGTCAATCAGAGGCACGTGCTTACTTGTTGACGTGGAGCAATAAACTGGGGTGGATCCACATTTCTTGCCACGTTGACCAAGCCTTTATCCTTTTTGAACTCCATTCGTATCCATCCACATTCTTTCATTCGCATCCATCCACTTCAATCTTTGTTCACATCGTTAGTTCGTATCCATCGAAGTAACTTCATTCATGTCCATCTTCATATCGATGCCAGTGGTGTACTTCGTATCAATCCTATATGTGTTGATCGATACGAAGCAACCTTAGATGATGGGAGCTGAGTGCATACTCGATCGATACAAAGAAGACACAAGATGATGGATACAAAATAGGGTTTTTCATGAATATGAACAAGGTCGACAGATGGATACGAACTACATTCTCAGGATGGGTGGATACGAACAAAGCCTTACCTTTGGTAGATATGAACTAAAACAAACCCTGATTGATACAAATTGGCATGGATATGAGGTAGACTTACTTGCTGATGGATACGAACATGCTGGGCTTGATCGATACGAATTGGCATGGATATGAGGTAGACTTACTTGCTGATGGATACGAACATATTGGGGCTTGATGGATACGAAGCCGATCGACACAAAATGAGGGATACGACCTGATCGATGCGAAGTGACGAACGTGAGTGAGTTAATTTCCTTGGCTTGCATCAATCATATCTTGAGCATACGAACTGAGATTGACTCGAAATTTAGAACGTTGGCTTTAACAGCTTTGCTTGTCATGTCTTATCAATTATAGCTCGATCCAGGCTCGGTCAAAATTTAATGACATCCATATCTGACCTATTCATAACTGGCAATCGAGGAGAACTGCCTTTGGTTTCTATTAATCTTTTGGTGTCATGGCCTTGCCAAAAGGTGGGATAACAACATCAAAGACATACTACTATTGATGTATCAAGAGTGCAATTTTTCACTCACCATAACCAAAGCAGGCTCATCCATATGTTTCTCTTTGACCATTGACGCTATTCGCCATTCATAGGGAAATCACATATTCAAGCAAAGTGGTGTCGATTATACGTATCATCGATGCCTATAGAGACCTTAGCACTACTTGATGGACGTCGTTGGTAACATCATCAACTGTCATGAAGACTTTCACATAGCAGCACAGTTCCACCGTATTTTTGATTCTGAACTCAACTTAAAGATGATGCATTATATCCACTTCCCTTATGTCCTATGACTGACTGGGGCGTAGAGGATCAAGAGGCAGCTACTGAATTGCAGCCAAGGAATAGACAAGGAATTGCTACTCATATGGTACTCCCAGAGGCATGAGAACTAATATGATGTGACATAAACAAGGACCGGTTATCGAGTCAAGCTCCCAGGGTAGATTGGAGCTGTCCTCAGCTTACTGCTTCCAAACACCTGACTTGGCAGTTATGGTACGACGACTTGTTACGGAGAGCCAAGACTAGACTGACGATGATCAGAGCATCTCTCCCCATTGAAACCCTTCCATTAAAGCCATTCTATAAGCAGAATATCCAAGGATGCAATGTCACTATCCAAATTATTCTAACTACCATGCAAGCTGCTCAAAGACTTCTTTCATGAATGCAACGTCACCGTCATTAAAGTGAGCACTACCTTTAAGGATATCAAACTAACGACATTGATAAGTGGAATCAATCCCAAGTCGGATTTAGTGATTGGTTAGCAGGAAAGCTTCCTACGACTTTGGGTCACTTCTAATACAAAGAGAATCAGTGTTTATGCAAGGAGGATGTGATCTAACATTGATAGGAAACAATGTAGGCCTAATGGCTGGAGGGGTTCAAAATAAGAGAAACAATGATGCCCTAAATGAGGAATCAGATCCCAAGAGATGACCTAGAATCCCAATATTCGACTCACATACTCCTTTGAACGATTCAATCAAAAAATATCTACTTGGAGACTCACGACTCGAAGTAGTACTAGAAAACAGCCTCAAGAGAGTCCATTGAAACCCAAAAGAAATTCGAGAAATGCTGTATATTTCAGGATGCACATGGTTATAAATTGCGATTGCAGACACCTCTGATATGTGATCTGAAAGCAGATCCAGAAAGGAAAGCTTCGACAATATATGCAAGCCCTGCTGAATGTCGGGCAAGGAACATCTGATGCCTATCAATAAAGAACTTTGATTATCAATTGGACCGCTGACGGTCGACTTCCAATTGAGAAGGGATTGGACAAAGTAGAATAGCGAGCATAAGACATTGCTTTACTTTTCAATGAGATTTATTCCGATCTTCCCTGAATTATTTATATTTCAATTTCAATTGTGTTGTGAACTACTACCAACTTGAACTAAACTACTTCCAAATGATGCAGGTGACCAAGTACTTAGAGTTGGGCATCAACCAATCTCCGCGGACCATGATCGTACCTTTGGAGTTTCATCAAGATAAGTGTGATTAACCACTCATCAGCTACCATATGCCCCTGACTTAGGGCCAAGGGTTCAAAATGGGAAAACCAGACAAGTTCAAGATCCAACAAAAAGTGGACACTACAGATCGTCCAGTCATCTACTTCTGTGCTTGACTTGGAGTGGATGCAACCCAACCATTCACTCCCCATCTCATACTTGGAGATTGCCAAAATACTTATGCCTCTCCTGAAGCTAAGCATGATCGAGGTCAAATTAAAATGGACGTGGTTAACTATCCAATACCCAACTCATGCCCGTAATTCGATGGAACATCGAAGTATTCGCCATGGGAGGAAAGACAAAAATACAATCCAGGATAGGCGAGACTCCACCTTCCATCAACTAATCTGATCCCGCAATTTAATATAAAAGAGTATAAAGCCAAAATGGACATGGCTTGCCTTCCTACTTATCGATGTATGCCCCAGACTTAGGGTCACGAGCAAGAAACAAGATGAATCTGAACCGACCATTCATCGATTAAATATATGTCTTTGAAGCTTAGGTGGGAGTATAAACATAGCTAGGATGAGACTCGACTGTCCATGTAGTACATTTATCAACCCAAGACCGGGAGTAAAAGTGGTATCATCCGAAGACTGGCTGCGATAGCATAATATTGTGACTTATATATAGTGTTTACAAAGACTCGAGGCTATGACTAAAAGGATGCCTAGAGATAAAATCATCGAATCGATGCCCAAGCTCATGTGCAACTGACTATCATTCCAACCAGAATGACGAGCAATAGATTGTCAGTATACTAAATGGAAAACACGTTATTCGAATACACAAGCAGATTCAAATTCAAAGCAAAAGCCAGCTATGCAGCTGCATGTAACTCGAGGCTGACACCTACTCAAAATTTTCTTTAATGTGCTTCTAAGCCCGATCTTTGGCCATTTGCAGATAATCACTCAAAGCATTGAGAGCTCTTCACTATCAGAATTAATAACTCATTACAAGACTGTGGGATTCGACCTAAGTAACCATCATCATTGACCGTCCCAACCAGATTTCACATTGATTGTTAGGTGAAATAGTTACATTTGAACTCAAATCCAAGACTGCACCTACTAAGCTAACACTCGATATTACAGTCAGCCATGGCAACCCATCATGGGTACTAAAGATCAGATCACAGCTCAGTGCAATGATGATGAAGGAATTAGATGGCTTTCTCTAAATGAGTCTTTATGTGTTAACTTGGACTCATTCTGACTTGCATGCGATCTCACCGATTATCATGAGCTATGCATTGAATATTGACTCGATACATGTCCAGGTGAGACAAAAGCAGTGCATCATGGATCTGGAGAGATCTGCTGCACTTAAAATGGAAGTGGATAAACTCAAAAATAACAGGTTTACCCGTGACGCCCTTTGTAACGACTCGCCTTTCTATTCCACAGAAAGATGCGTCATTAATAAGAAAGAAAGGGATAGAAAAGAGAAAAGATAGGAAAGAAAGAACTAAATACTAGAATCTCATAGCGGAACGAATATCACATAGTATACAACTCTATCAGAGTTACATAGCTTATACATCACAACACATTAGATAGTTATAAAAACCTATCTATCATACAACTCAAGATACAACACATAGGTTAACACAGCGGAACCACAATATCTATACATACTGAAGCCTTATGCTCCATATCTCCTCTAGAATGCGTCAAAGCTAACCTGAATCCCTTAGCTACTCGTAAAAATTTGAGTACCCAAGAGTTTAAGAAAACAGAAAATAAACTTTGGGTTAGACATGGGTCTGGTGTGAGTAAACGGGTTAAAGTTGTTTAACTTTGAAAAACATTTGAAAACAAAAGGTATCTCATAAGACTTCTCGCACTTAAACACGAAAATTTTTTACCTTACGATAACCAAAACATTTGATAGGAAATCCAGCGATATTATAATAATGTCTAGGGTTTTCAAGTAAAATAAAGAAATAGCTGGAATGCTTACATCTCACGTTCCAACATAGTTGGGCACAATCAAAACGTACGACACTTATTGGAGATTGGATTCCATACAATGGCAGGGCTACTAGGGTATCGTCCGTCACAGTACGTGGCATAGATCAACGTACTGAGGATCCACCCTGATCCCCTGCAATACAAGACCGGAACCATCCCTTATTGGATAATCCGAAATAAGACAACCTCGCAGTTGTTCATGACCAACTGCTCACACAGCCGAATAAAAAGGGACCTCTAAACAGGGGAAATCTTATCCTACTTGGGTGCTACCCACTTAGCCTTGCTGCACCTCCCTTCTTTTAGCCATTTCCAGTTGATGAGGCTTGAGGCTACAATTACCTTTTAGAACATATATTTTTGAATGCTTATCGTCCTCCAATGACGATGTTCTGAAAGCATTCATCCATACAAGTCCGTTCGGGGTTTGAACGAAACCGAGGGCACTATTTCGTTACTCATTTTGGAATCACCCTCAGAGTTAACGACAATAACCCTTGCACTCTGAATCTTCATCTCGAATCTAAAAGCACTATCTCCATTATACTCGTTTTGGAATCACCCTCAGAGTTTTAACGACAAATAGCCCTTACACTTTGAGTCTTCATCTTCACTTGAGATTTCACGACCTATCATTTAATTTGGATCGATGTGGTTTTCGGATGTCCAAATTTGGAAATCTGATCCCGATCTCACCGAAATCCAAAACGTCGTCTTAATGTCCAAGTTGTTTAAGTTTAAACAATTCAATTTATTATCTATATTCACACAGATAGATAATTCACATTATCAAAGATAGATAATCTATATTATCACAATTCAACCAAATCATCTCATATCACAGAGCAACACTATCACATATCAGAGATTCAAATAATCCAAGGCCTTCAATATCATTCAACCATTCATAAGCAAGATTAATTAGTCATACCATTTCTAATTAATTTAAATAAATTAAATTAATTACTTCCATCACTAAAAATCCTGCTTACTTGACCATTAATTAATTACAAACCAAGTAATTAATTATCCCTGAATTATCATCTTAATTAATTAACCTTAATTAACTTATCTTTAATTACATTAAGTAATTAGCCTTATTTAATTACACAAATTAATTATCCTTTAACCATTCACATTAATTAACCTTCAATTACTCTCATTAATTAATTAACTATAATTAATTACGTTGATCCTTAATTAATTACATTATTTAATTATTCTATAATCACTTACATTGATTATTTATCTTTAATCAATCACATTCATTAAATAATCTTAATTAATCACATTCAGTAATTAATTATCCTTTAATTACTTACATTACTTAAATTAACTCCTTAATTAATCAATCTTTAAATTAATTACACCAAGTAATTCATTCCTAGTTACTTCCATTTAAGTAATTTTCCACTCAATACACCCATTAAGTAATTCCCTTTTTAATTAATTACTTCCGGTAATTATCCATTAATTACTTACACCAAGTGATTACACTTTAATAATCACATTAAGTAATTATACTAAATTAATTTCTTAAGTGGTTATCCTTAATTAATTATCTAATTATCTTAAATTAATCCTTTTAATAAATTCAATTAATTACATTGAACAATTAATCCCTTTAATTAATTGACCTTTTACTTATATTAATTAACCCTTAATTAATTAAGAAATTAACTATCCTTAATTAATTAAACCAATTAATTATCTTAATTACATTAATTAATCATCTTAGTTCATTAAGTAATTACGCTTTAATTACTTCTATTGGTAAGACCCTAATTAAATAAAATAAACCATCTACCTTAATTAAACTCTTGCCTATCATTTAAATTAAATTAATTTATATGCTTGAAATTAATTTATACAAACATCACTTAGAGAATTATTTAATTAATTAAAGTTAAACAACTTTCTATAATCACATCTTAAATTTAAAACATCATCTTATAGCATTTTTAAAAAATACTTAGGAATTTAATTAAAAAATTAATATAATTACTATAAAAAAAACAATCTCAAACAATTTAAATCTTTAAAGTCTTGTTTAACTTGTTTAATTACTTTGGAATTTGGTCTATATTGCTTTGGAAACCTATTCATTTTAAATATTCCTTTAAAACTAGGCTAAACATCCAGAAGTTTTCGCAACTCAATCATGTATTCTTTTGAAAACTAAATTTATTTTAATAACTTAAAATTAAACTTTAAAACTTGTTTAAACAATTTACTTTGGACATGATAAATACTTAAACTTAGAAAACTTATTTTTGTTTGCTTTTAAACTTGTATTCCTTAGGCTTTTATAAAACTGTTTCATATTTTACTTTACTTTTTTAAAAAATAGGCTAGCTATCATAACAAACCCAAGCCTATCAGATAAAACTTCGAGCAAAACCCACAGAACCCCAAGCAAACTTCGAGGTGAACCCGTGCCCATCTCTTCTTCCCCAAAACCAACCAATCCCAGTTGTACAAGAGTGCACACGTGCAAGTGCATGGTTACTCCGAACACCTTCGGTCACCCACGCCTCCTCCCTCAAGTCGACAACGACCTAGACGAGCCTCTCAAACACCCATCCGACGATCTCACCACGAAATCGAAACGAGCTAAATGAGCAACATCAGGAACCCAAATCGCGTCGACAAAAATTGCTCATCACGATGATCTTGTCCATCCGATCCCTTGCCACCACGTCCAGAGCAGCATCAAGTCACCCCACTACGATCCCATCGCTCACCAACAAGTCTGATCCATTCTCGTCCCCGCACGATCTCGAGAATCAAGCTAACCTAGAACCAGACGTCGAATCCTAGTTCGACGCCGTCTGGTCATCATGGCCATCGATAAATCCTTCCTCTATTTTTCCAATGACCACCATCCATCCAACTACTCTCGGCTCCAATCTCGATGACTAACACTTTGCCTAACGTCGGGAATCGATGATATTGCATTTCCCGTTCATCTCAAGATATCTTACCAAATACCGGTTTAAAAATCTTGATTTCTTCACTTAAATTCATAATTTTGAAATACACATCACATTATAAAATCCAAGCTCAAAATTTTAAACATCGATTTTTGGATAATTTTTGAGCTTTACTGTAATTTACCCCTTTTAGTATTAATCACTTAATATAAATTCTTAAAATTATTTTAAAAACAAAATAACACTCTTACAACCATTTTCTATTAAGAGATCAAGACCTAAAACTAATGTAAAAAGAGCATTTGAATTTATTCTGGTGGATATAGGACCAATGATGCAACAGAGGCATAAATATACTTCACATATACAAACACATCATATATACATACATGCACTCACATTCATAATCATATGCAAACCATAATCCTACAAATATCCATCACAAGCATCTAAGTATAATTTCATATTTAAAACTATTAAAAAAAAAGGTTTACTCACTGCTATTAAAAACAGAGAAGTAGGCTCTAGATCTTTTATCTGGAATTTTGTTATGATCTGATGCTTTCAGCTGAAATGCTTGATTTACTTATTGAGTTGCTCTTCGGAATGAAGCTGTTTGATTCTTGTTTAGGTTGAAGTTGTTGAGTTGAAATCTTGAAACAAGTTGTTATTGTTTTGATTTTTGGTTTTCAGTTTTTAATTTTAGAAGAAGAGAAAAAGATGTTTTTGAACTAGAAATGAAAAACCAGGTTTCTCTTAAAACTACTTAGTTATATAATTAAAATTTTAGAAGGAAGCATATGTTGCCATTTGTATAATTGCATGTAAATAAAATCGCACGAGTGTCCATACATGTACTAATTATTTACACATGTTAAATGCATGTTTTAATTACTTACAGATGTTAAAACCCATTACCGAATCAATTCTTCATGTTTTATATTAATATTTTTATGTCTTAATTCCTTATTAAATATTTTCTTATGTTTATATAATTTTACCTATTATGTTTATATTTTTATATGTTTTTATTAATTAGCTTTTAAATGTTTATATATATATACAAGCTACCTTTATATATTTATAAACTATACTTAATTCATGAGATATTTAAAAAGAAAGAGTACCTTAAACCTTTATATATATATAAACCATTTAAGTTTAAGTAATTTTAAATCGAAATCAATTTAAAAGCAAAAGAATTAAATATTTTCCTTATGTCTTATATGTTTTATGAATTTTTCTTTAACTTTTATATACATTTACAAATCATATTTAAATCAAGAAAATTTAAAAAGAAAATAAAACAATCCTTTTATTAATCTTGTATAAATTTTAAACTTAAGCTAATATATTTTTAAATAAATAAATATTTACCTTAAGTGTTTTGAAAATATATGATTATCTTTTATATAGCTTTTGAAAGGTATTATATTAAATTCAAACATAACTTCCAAATTACAATATATATACATATATACAAATATACACATATATATTATAATTAGACAATACATTTTTATTAGCTTTGAAAGATAAATTTTACCAATTAAATATTATTAACTTTGAAAAGAATAAAATTTGCCAAATTAAATAATAATAATAATTATTTCTACAAAAGTTAAATTCTGTTAAATTAAACAATTAGATTATTAAATCAATATTGCACATTTATAATAATTATTAATGCTGATTATCAAATAAATATTGCCCAAAATTCTGAGACATCACATTCCTCCCCCTTAAAAGAATTTCGTCCCCGAAATTTAAAAGCAAAGATAATTTAATAATCCAACAAATGTTTTATTTACAAACATCAAACACATATCAACCATATACTAACAATCATAGCAACCAACTCATCCAAACAAATAAATCCAACTATCCAGAAAAAATTATGGATAGGACTTTCTAATACTATCTAGAGTTTCCCAGGTACAAATCACTGGGATACTCGCTCTACCGAGCCCTAACTATCAACACCCCTCTGATTCTGAGCTCCTTCTCAGTACAATTCATAAACTGAACAGGATATCTGACCACAGACAAGACTAACTCAGCTTCCAAATCGTCCTGAACTGCTAGTTCTACCACCAAAGATGCACACACTTCCTAAGATGAGGTACGTGAAATACTTTAAATCCCAGCCATCCAAACTGGCAATTCAATCCTGTAGGTCAAAGAACTTATCCTTTCGAGAACATAGAAAGATCCAATACACTTTTGAGCTAGCTTTCCAATCTTACCCAATCCTGTTACTCCTTTGATTGGAGAAACCTTATCAAATACCAAATTTCCAACTTCGTATTTTGACATCCTTTGTCTCCTATCCACATAACTCTTCTGACGGTCCTGAGCTGCCTACATCCTTTCCTGATCTGCTCAACCTACGCTGATGCCTCTCAAAACAAATCTGGACCAAGAGCAAAACGATCTCCGGATTCTAGCCAACCAAATAGTGCTCTTGAGATCCACCGAAATCCAAAACACAAGCTCTACCCCGCAAGCACTAGAAGGCTTTAAACTTACTTCTCTTATCCGGAATAACCAAAACAGGTGCACTAGACAACCTAGCCTTCATATCCTAAAAAACTTCCTGAAGGAGTCTGTAGTTGCTTCCACTCTTGCATAGCTGCTACCTTGCTTCCGCTGCACAACTCTAATTTGGAGTAGATGAGAATGTCGTCGATGAACACGAGCACGAAGTTGTTCAACACATTCCGAAAGACACGGTTCAACAAATTCACAAAGAGACAGCACAGAAGATCCATGGAATCCTAAGATGCTTCACCAAATCCTTACTCTAGGAGCCATCCTTCTACTTAGTTGAACCACCGGTATTACTCCAAGAACCAAGTTGATACGAAAACTAAATCTCCAGATGCGGGCAAACTTTTGACTTCCTCGAAGACACCCGAAAAATCTCTAACCACTTCTATAGCTCCAACTTCTTGGGATGCCTCGATCCCATGCAAAAGATTACCCAAGAGAATGCTCAACTATCGCAAGTCACTTTTGTGATCCTACCCAAATAAATTTCCAAAGACACCGTTCTCTCTTCCCCAATCAGAACAACTTATGCTTGTCTAACCGATCCATCGAAGAAATGGGTCCACTCTGCTGCTTCTGAATTCCACCTCTATGACACTGCTTAGTCAGATGACCTTCCTGCTTGCACACAAAACACTTCCGAGCCACAATGCTGCCTCTGGGTTTCCCTTCACCGTGCTTCTTCCAATTCAGATGACTTGGAGCCGCCACTGATGCCAAAGACTTCCTATTCATAAGCTCTTTGATCCTTAAAACCATATCAACCATTCCACAAAGAGCCTTTGAGATGGAAGACATTTTCTCAAAAACTCGAGCCTCAAACCAAGCACAAGCATCTCGTCGAACTAAGTCTCATACTCCGACACAGACAAAAGCTCCTTTGCTTGAGATCCAAAAAATCCCTATACAATCGAGTCTTCCCTGCGGTAGGTAAAATTGTTCCTCAAAAGCTTGCTCCAAAAGAAAACACCTTAGAAAACATCCATGGTCACCGCGTTTCATCATGCAGCTATTCCTTCCTGAAGTTGCCAAGATGCCATCACTCACTTCTTCTTAATCGACAGATCCCAACTCTTGAAAATCCGCTCATACGAGCGCAATCCAACTTACACTTCAATGATGGACTCTAAACCCTATAAAAGACTATCCTCCCAAAATAGGTGAAATCCTTACACTATGCTGCAAAGCTTACTCGAGGCAGTATTGGGTCTACAGCCTCGGTGGACACTCTTCCAACCTTAATACTCAGACCTCTTCCATTTGTGGTAGTCGGACAACTCACACCACTACCTCTCCTACCTCTAGAACTCAAGCTGGCAAACCCAAACAGGTAACCCAACGAATTAGGTAGGAATATATATATATATATATATATATATATATATATATATATATATATATATAAATAAAAGTATGCTCTCTCAAAATAGATATCACTTCAAAGCCTAGGTATTCTCTCAACCTAGCGTTCCGATACCACTGTAATGACCTCCCTTTCCATTCCACAGAAAGACACATCATTAATAAGAAAGAAAGAGATAGAAAAGAGAAAAGATATGAAAGAAAGACCTAAACAATATCAGAATCTCACAGTAGAATGAAAAAAAAATATTGATCACATAGTATACAACCTCTATCAGAGTTACACAGCTTATACATCACAACACGTTAGACGGTTATAAAAACATGTCTATCATTCAACTCAAGATACAACATAGAGGTTAGCACAGCTGAACCACAATATCTATATACGCTGAAGCCTCCTGCTCCATACCTCCTCTAGAATGCGTCAAAGCTAACCCGAATCCCTTGGCTACTCGTAAAAATTTGAGTACCCAAGAGTTTAAGAAAACAGAAAATAAACTCTACGTCAGACATGGGTCTGGTGTGAGTAAACGGGTTAAAGTTGTTTAACTTTGAAAAACATTTGAAAACAAAAGGTATCTCGTAAGACTTCTTGCACATAAACACGAAAAAGTTTTTACCTTAGGATAACCAAAACATTTGATAGGAAATCCAGTGATATTATAATAGTGTCTAGGGTTTTCAAGTAAAATATAGAAATAGCTAGAATGCTTAAATCTCACGTTTCAACATAGTTGGGCACAATCAAAAAGTACGACACTTATTGGAGATTGGATTCCATACAATGGCAGGGCTACTGGGGTATCGCCCATCAAAGTATATGGCCTAGATTACCGTCCTAGGGATCCACCCTGATCCCCTGCAACACAAGACTAGAACCATCCCTAACTGGATAATCCCAGATAAGACAACCCCGTAGTTTTTCATGACCAACTGCCCACACAGCCGAATAAAAAGGGATCTCTAGACGGTGAAACCTTATCCTACTTGGGAGTACCCACTTATCTTTGTTGCACCACCCTTGTTTTAGCCATTCCCAGGTTGATGAGGCTTGAGGCTACGATTACCTTTTAGAACACATATCTTAGAATACTTATCGTCCTCCATACAAGTCCATTCCGTGTTCGAATGAAACCGAAGGCACTATCTCGTTACACTCATTTTGGAATCACCCTCAGAGTTAACGATAATAACCCTTTCACTCTGAGTCTTCATCTCGAATTTGAAAGCACTATCTCCGTTATACTCGTTTTGGAATCACCCTCAAAGTTTTAACGACAAATAGCCCTTACGCTTAGAGTCTTCATCTTCACTTGAGATTTCATGACCTATCGTTTAATTTGGATAGATGTGGTTTTCAGATATCCAAATTTGGAAATCCGATCCTACTCTCACCAAAATCCAAAACGTCGTCTTTAGGTCCAAGTTGTTTAAGTTTAAACAATTCAATTTATTATCTATATTCACACAGATAGATAATTCACATTATCAAAGATAGATAATCCATATAATCACAATTGAACCAAAGCATCTCATATCACAGAGCAACACATATCATATATTAGAGAGATCAAGTAATCCAAGGCCTTCAATATCATTCAACCATCCATAAGAAAGATTAATTAGTCACACCATTTCTAATTAATTTAAATAAATTAAATTAATTACGTCCATCACTAAAAATCTTGCTTACTTAACCGTTAATTAATTACAAACCAATTAATTAATCATCCCTTAATTATCATCTTAATTAACTAACCTTAATTAATTTATCTTTCATTACGTTAAGTAATTAGCCTTAATTAATTACACAAATTAATTATCCTTTAACCATTCACATTTATTAACCTTCAATTACTCTCATTAATTAATTAATTATAATTAATTACATTGATCCTTAATTAATTACATTAATTAATTATTCTATATTCACTTACATTGATTAAATATCTTTAATCTATCACATTCATTAATTAACCTTAATTAATCATATTCAGTAATTAATTATCCTTTAATTACTTACATTAATTAAATTAACTTCTTAATTAATTAATATTAATTAATTAATCTTTAAATTAATTACACTAAGTAATTAATTCCTAATTACTTCCATTTAAGTAATTTTCCACTCATTACACCTATTAAGTAATTCCCCTTTTAATTAATTACTTACGGTAATTATCCATTAATTACTTATACCAAGTGATTACACTCTAATAATCACATTAAGTAATTATACTAAATCAATTTCATAATTGATTATCCTTAATTAATTAATTATCTTAAATTAATCCCTTAATAAATTTAATTAATAACATTGAGTAATTAATCCCTTTAATTAATTGAACTTTTACTTAAATTAATTAACCCTTAATTAATTACGAAATTAACTATCCTTAATTAATTAAACTAATTAATTATCTTAATTACATTAATTAATCATCTTGGTTAATTAAGTAATTATTGTTTAATTACTTCTGTTAATAAGACCCAAATTGATTAAAATAAACCATCTACTTCTGTTAATAACACGTATTAACATCCAAATTTCATGAATTCTTCTGCCATGGCCTCTCCTTCCCGTCCTATCCCTTCTTTGACGCTACCTGTCCCTTCTTCCATCCCCATGTACACATCGACCACTCCTCCTACTATCACTTCCATCCCTCCTCTGCTAGATCTGCCGCCCATTCCCATCACTGCTCCATCCTCTCTCCTCGGCCCTCCGCCTATTCCTAGTCCTTCTATTCAACCCTCTACTTCTTCTTCTCCCCTACGGAACTCTCTTTTCAAAGCCAAGCCTCGCAATGCCAACAGTTTTGAACCTGTCACTTTCCCATTAGTCTTTGATGATGGTGCTATTGTTCCGCCAGTGGAAGTTGTCAACGCAGGTAATGCTGTCTGGGGGCAATGCCTTATAGGCTTCTTTCTTGATTTTCCTCTCCCCTACATGGTTGTCTTGCATCATCTAAAACGTGTTTGGCATCTTAATTGATTGATAGAGGTTAAATCATATGGTAACTTGTTCCTCTTCAATCTATCTTCTGATGAAGATAGAAGGAAGATCATCCAATCTGATCCTATTGTGATGAGGAACAAGCTGTTTATAGTTGAGGAATGGGATCCCACTAAATAGTGTTAGCACCATCAAGTCTGCACCAGTGTGGTTGAAACTATCTAACATTCCATTATATTGCTGGTCTCACTTAGGAATCAATTTATTAGCAACGAGGATAGGGAAATTCCTATGTATAGATGATAAAACAGAAAAGTTGGAAAGGATTGGGTATGCCAAATGTTTGGTCGATGTGTCTGCTCAGGCTGAGTTGCCTGATGTTTTCATGGTTAAACTTTCGGATGGCTTTGAGCAACAAGTCGGAGTTGATTATTTGTGGAAACCACCTGTATGTAGGGACTGCAAGGTTTTAGGGCATCAGTCTTTTTGTTGCCAAGTGCTGAAATACAAAAATGATAGTACTATGGTCGAGAAACCAGCTGAGATGGGTGTTTCTATCAATTCTGGTGATGGTAAAGAAAGTAATTTTAATGGAAATGGTGAGCACAGAAATGATGTATCCAAGGGAGGATGGAGGAAGGTACCTCTTAGGAAAGACAAAGTTCACAAGAATATGAATAAGATTAGCAACAATGCAGTTAAACAATCTGTTAATGGATTGGATAAAACTAAAGCTGGGAATTTTGTTTTGAATCTGTTTCCTGAATCTAGTACCGAAGAAAGGCCAATTGAGCATGAAGTAATATCCTTCACACTATTTCAGAAGGAGGAAACAATTTAGCAGCTAACAATCCCGAAGCAAACATGCTAGAAGAACCATTGTTACCCGAAGTTATGTTGAATGCTAATCCCTTTTCTGTGCTTATGCATGAAGTAACAGAACACAACGAGAATGAACTAATATCAAATGCTTCCGAGGAAGGAGAGTTAATTTCTTCAGTAGTGATGGCCTCTGATCGATCCTATGATCCTGAAATACTCTCAGATAAAGCAATGCAAATTAAAGAAGTTCCATCAACTCAATTAGTTGAAAAATAACATTGGAAAGCTCAGAAGTCAACTATAGCAGGCATATTATGCACCCCTCCCTCTAGCCAATCAAATCAAAGCATATTAAACTCCTATGCAAAGTTGCCGACTTCAAAACCGAATCAATACTCCATTGAACAAGCTTTCCTAAACCAGATTGAGAATCACATTTTTGATCTTTTTAAGCCAGCTGTTCCTATTTCTACTCCCACAACCTCCTCTCCTCAGTCTAATGCTCCCCTTCCAATCCCCTACCCCTATTCCTATCCAGGCTCCATTCCTGGATGGGCCTCACCACCTTCTCGACCAATTTCTCATAGCCCAAGCGCTCTGAAGTCCTCTGCATTAGCTGCAAAGCTAAATTCAGTGCGACCTGATCCTCCTACAACTAGGAGTAGGGCAAGTGTGGTTTGCCTCTCTTCTTAGTTTTTGATGAGTAAAATTGCTTCATGGAATATCCAGGGAGCCCATAATCCTGTCAAACTCGATCATGTCAAAACTTTGATTGATGATCATAATATTAAAATTTTTGCAATCTTGGAAACCAAACTTTATCTTCCTTTGACCTTGAAAGCTGCTACATATATCAACCCTGCTTGGCTTCTTCATCATAACTTGGATCAAGCTGCCTATGGTAGGATTCTCACTGTCCATGACCCTCAAATTTTCTCTCTCTCCCCCCCATTCTAACTTATTCTCAGCCGATCCATTTTCATGCCATTTTCCTTCCTCTTAATCTCTCTTTGTACTTAACTTTCGTTTATGCTCATAATGCAGATGTTTCTAGGAAATCTTTACTTAATCTTCTCCCTTCTCTAAGACAGAATACCCATCCTTGGCTTGCTCTGGATTACTTCAATTGTTGCTTCAATCTGACTGACAAAATTGGAGGGCAACCCCTATTACCTAGGGACATTGCCCCTCTTAATATCTCTATATCTAACTCCGATCTCCTCCCCATTGCTCCCTCTGGTGTCCCCTTCTCCTGGAACAACAGGAGCCGGTCAGGGATAAGAACGTTTACCAATATTGATCTGTCATTTTGCATTGCTCCTGCCTCATCCTTGTGGCCATCCATCTCTGCTTTCCTACCTCACCCTATCTTATCTGACCATTCCCCAATAATTCTCTCTCCCACCCATTTGCCATGCATAGGAAAAATAGATTTTAAATTTTGCAATACATGGGTCAGAGACCCATAGTATATTAGTATTTTATCAATTTTTTGGTCAACCAGATTTTATGGCAATCCTATGTTTATCTTGTGCAGGAAATTGAAGGCAACTAAGCAAGCTTTAAGACAACGGGCTTCTTTCAAATTTGGAAATGGCTCCCTCACATTCAATATACTTAAGGATCTGATTAAGAAGGCGCAAATGCTTTTAGACGTGGATCCTTTCAATCCTACTCTAGCCCGGAATGAGTCCATCCTTTTTCATCAACTATATGATGCCTTAAATTCCAAAGCTAGTATGATGAAGCAAAAGCTGCATCAAAGGTGAGTTATCAAGGGAGACAGGAATACTGCTTTCTTCCATGCTTCTATCAAGGATAAACAAGCTAGAGATCATATACATTCTCTTCGGGACGATGATGGTGTTCTCCTTACTACTGATGAAGAGATTGACAAACACTTGATACAACACTTCTCCAAGCTTTTAGGAAACTCTGATAATTTTGTACCCAATCTTGATAGACTGAATATCCTTCCCCTTCCTTTGTTAAACTCTACAATGAAGAACATGCTAGTTCAAAAGGTTTCGGATCAAGAAATAAAATATGCTCTTTTTTCTATGAATGCCTCTTCGAGTGGTGGGCCTGATGGATTTAATGTCGTCTTCTTCAAGGCTAGTTGGCATATTGTTAGTCATGAATTCATTGCGGCAATTCACAATTTTTTTAATAACTTTAAATTGCTTGGCGAAATTAATGCGACCAATCTCGTCCTAATTCCTAAAGTCAGGCCTATCCAAAATGCTTCCATATTTCGATCTATTTCATGCTGTAATGTAGTATATAAGTGTGTCTCCAAAATTCTAGCCTCAAGGTATGTATCTGTGCTGCCATCAATTATCTCCCCAAATCAGTCTGCATTTCTCCCTAATGGGAATATTCTTGATAACATAATGATGGCTCATGAATTAATAAATGGGTATGGTAGATGTTTGATCTCCCCTAGAACAATGCTGAAGCTTGATATTTGCAAGGCTTATGATAGCTTGTACTGGACCTCTATTGTTCGAGTGATGTAATTAATGGGTTTTCCCAAGGTCTTTGTAGCATGGCTGTATGTTTGTATATCGACCCCCTCTTACTCTCTTTGCTATAATGGGAAGTCTTTGGGTTTCTTTAAAGGGAAGCATGGGGTTCGCCAGAGGGACCCCATTTCCTCCTATATTTTCACTATTGTTATGGAAGCGCTCTCTTGCATGTTGACAACGAAATTTGAAGATAATACTATTTCTTACCATCCTAAATGTAAACGGCTTCGAATTTCCTCTCTTTTCTTTGCGGATGACAGTATGATCTTCTCTAAGCCTATTGATCACTCCATTGAAGGCATTCTTGAGACTCATTCTTGAGACTCTGCACTCCTTTTATCTTGCTGCTGGTTTAAATATTAATCACTCTAAATCCCATATTCACATCTCTGGAATTGGCACGTCTTCCAAAGGTAGGTTGGTTTCTCTATCTGGCTTTCAGATGATGGAAAATAAGATGTCATATCTAGGCCTTCCTCTTTTTACGTCCAGAGTTACCAGGGCTGATTGCATTTCCCTTTATGATAAAATTGCTTCTAAGCTTAACTCTTGGACTTCCAAATTTCTTTCCATGGCCGGAAGACTGGTGCTTGTTAAATCTGTATGCTTCTCCATGACTGTGTATTGGACTAGGACCTTCATTCTGCCTACTCAATTGCTGTCCATGATCAGAGCAGCTATGTTAAGATTCCTTTGGACAGGATCAATCCACAATAGGAAGATGATTCTTTTGTCTTTCTCCTCTTTGGAAAAACCTCTCATAAAGGGTGGTTTTGGCATCATCAATATCTCCTTATGGAATAAAGCAGCTTTTAGTACCCATGTGGATGCATTATCGCTTAAAAGGAACAGCCTTTGGGTGCAATGGGTGTGGTTTTACCGAATTAGGAATGGGAACTTTTGGTCTATGACTGTCTCTTAAGGCTCGAGTTGGATATGGCGGAAAATTCTAAGCATGAGAAGTACATTCCTTCCATTTGTCAAATACAACTTGTCCCCTGAAAGCCCGATGAGTTTTTGGAAGGACCCCTGGGTGGGGGATGGCATGGTGTTAGATACTATGCTGGGTACCCAAGAAAGAATGCAATCCCTGATAGGTGATAATGCTTGTGTAGTTGAGTATATTGTAAATGGGAAGCTCCGCACTCCTTCTACTAGTAATCAGGTTGTCAACTCGTTATGGAGGAGTTTGCATGATCATGCTGTGATTATCAAACACGAAATAGAAATATGCTAGAAGGGTAAGCCACATAGTATTGGTAGGATGTATGATCCGCTCCTACATTCTGATGTGTTACCATTTTTTCCTTGGGCAAAGGTGGGTTGGTCATCTCATTCTCCAGCTAATGAAAACTTGATGTTCTGGCGAATTGTAAACAAAGCAATACTAAGTAGGGATAAATTGGTGTCTTCTGGTATGGATATTGATCATCTATGCTTATTCTGTAACGTGTCCCCATAATCAACTGACCATCTTTTCTTTGACTGTGAATACTTATCCAATATGATCTGCACCCTGATGAATAAGGTAGGTATTATGAGCTTTGATGGAAATTCAACTACTAAATGGAATGAGCTGAAGATGGCTATGAGGTGGAGACAGAATAGAAGGGATATTGTCTTATTTATGCTAAAGATTTACTTCAGATCGGTCTGGATTGAACGGAATACTCGGTGCTTCAGAAACGAGGTCACAACAGCGCATCAATTTTGGGTCAAGGTTATGTCGAATATTGCTTCTGGGATTAGATTTTCTCGACATGGTTTCTCTCCTCATAACCATGATTTCTGGAATTGACTTGGCCTATGATTTAGGTCAAGCCGTGTGCATATGTCTGTCTGCGCATACATTTGTGCATGTCGTGCTTTCTTTGTTTTTCTCCCTTGCCTGCTTTTGTGTTTTTCTTATTTTTCTCTTCTTAGTTGGGCCTTAGTGTGTGTCGTCTTTGTTTGTTTACTTTGTTTACCTGTAGTGTTCACGTCTTTAGTGTGTTTTTGTTGTGTTGTTCTTCTTTTCTCAATAAACACTGGTAGGGGACCAACCTACCCCGCTTGCCTTTCAAAAAAAAAACTCTTACTTATCATTTAAATTGAATTAATTTAAATGCTTGAAATTAATTTATACAAACATCACTTAGAGAATTCTTTAATTAATTAAAGTTAAACAAATTTCTATAATCACATCTTAATTTTAAAACTTCATCTTATTACTTTTTAAAAATACTTAGGAATTTAGTAACAAAATTAATATAATTACTATAAACAAAACATTCTCAAACAATTTAAATCTTTAAAGTCTTGTTTAACTTGTTTAATTACTTTAGAATTTAGTTTATATTATTTTGGAAACCTATTCATTTAAAATATTCCTTTAAAACTAGGCTAAACATTCTTTTGAAAACTAAATTTATTTTAATAACTTAAAAATAAACTTTAGAACCTGTTTAGACAATTTACTTAGGAACTTGATAAATACTTAAACTTAGATAACTTATTTTTGTTTACTTTTAAACTTGTATTTCTTATGCTTTTATAAAATTGTTTCATATTTTACTTTACTTTAAAAAAAACAGGCTAGCTATCATAACAAACCCGAGCCTATCAGATAAAACTTCGAGCAAAACCCACAAGACCCTGATCAAACTTTAAGGCAAACCCATGCCTATCCCTTCTTCCCCAAAACCAACCATTCCCAGCTGTACGAGAGTGCACACGTGCATGTACATGGTGACTCCGACCACCTTCGGTCACCCATGCCTCCTCCCTCAAGTCGACAATGACCTAGACAAGCCTCTTAAACACCCAGATTCGACGATCTCACCACGAAATCAAAATGAGCAAAACGAACAACATTAGGAACCCAAATCACGTCGACAAAATTGGCTTGCCACGACGATCTCGTCCACCTGATCCCTTGACGCCACGTCCATAGCAGCATCAAGTCACCCCACTACGATCCTATCCCTCGCGAACAAGTCCGATCCATTCTTGTCCCCGCACGATCTCGAGAATCAAGCTGACCCAGAACCAAATGTCAAACCCTAGTTTGACGCCGCCTAGTCATCATGGCCATCGATAAATCCTTCCTCTATTTTTCCAATGACCACCATCCATCCAACTACTCTCAGCCCCAATCTCGATGACTAACACTTCACCTAAAATCGAGAATCGATGATATTGCACTTCCCGTTCGATATCTCACCAAATATTTGTTTAAACATCATGATTTCTTTACCTAAATCCATAATTTTTAAATACGCATCACATTATAAAATCCAAACGCAATTTTAAACATCAATTTTTGGATTATTTTTGAGCTTTACTATAGTTTACCCTTTTTAGAAATAATCAGTTAATATAAATTCTTGAAATTATTTTTAGAAACAAAATAACACTCTTACAACCATTTTCTATTAAGAGATCAAGACCTAAAACTGAATGTATAAAGAGCATTTGAATTTATTCTGGTGGATATTGGACCTGTGACGCAATAGAGACATAAATATACTTCATAAATACAGACACGTCATATATACATACATGCACTCACATTCATAATCATATGCAAACCATAATCCTATAAAAATCCATCACAAGCATCCAGGTATAATTTCAGATTTAACTGTTTTTAAAAAGAAAGGTTTACTCACTAATATTAAAAACATAAAGCAGGCTCTAGATCTTTTATCTGGAATTTTGTTACGATCTGAAGCTTGTAACTTAAATGCTTGATTTACTTGTTGAGTTGCTCTTCGAGTTGAAGCTATTTGATTCTTGTTCAGGTTGAAGTTGTTGAGTTGAAATCTTGAAACAAGTTGTAATTGTTTTGATTTTTGTTTTTCAGTTTTTAATTTTAGAAGAAGAGAAAAAGATGTTTTTGAACTGGAAATGAAAAACCAGGTTTCTCTTAAAAGTACTTAGTTATATAATTAAAATTTTAGAAGGAAATATATGTTGCCATTTGTATAATTGCATGTAAATAAAATCACACAAGTGTCCATACATGCACTAATTATTTTACACATGTTAAATGCATGTTTTAATTACTTACAAATGTTAAAACCAATTATTGAATCAATTATTCATGTTTTATATTAATATGTTTATGTCTTAATTCCTTATTAAATATTTTCTTATGTTTATATAATTTTGCCTATTATGTTTATATCTTTATATGTTTTTATTAATTAGCTTTTAAATGTTTATATATATAATACCTTTATATATTTATAAACTATACTTAGTTCAGGAGATATTTAAAAAGAAAGAGTATCTTAAACCTTCATATATATATATATATATATAAACCATTTAAGTTTAAGTAATTTTAAAAGAAAGCATTTTAAAAGAAAAAGAATTAAATATTTTCCTTATGTCTTATATGTTTTATATGTTTTGTGAATTATGCTTTAACTTTTATATACATTTACAAATAATATTTAAATCAAGCAAATTTAAAAAGAAAGTAAAACAGTCCTTTTATTAACCTTGTATAAATTTTAAACTTATGCTAATATATTTTTAAATAAATAAATATTTACCTTAAGTTTTTTGAAAATATATGATTATCTTTTAAATAGCTTTTGAAAGGTATTAGATTAAATTAAAACATAACTTCCAAATTACAATATATATACATATGTATATATTGTAATTAGACAATACATTTTTATTAGCTTTGGAAGATAAATTTTACCAATTAAATATTATTAACTTTGAGAAGAATAAAATTTGCCAAATTAAATTATTATTATTAGTTTTGAAAAGATAAATTTTGTTAAATTAAACAATTAGATTATTAAATCAATATTGCACATTTAAAATAATTATTAATGGAGATTATCAAATAAATATTGTTCAAAATTCCGGGACCTCACATCCACTGCCCGAAATGGGTATCCAATCCAGTTCCTATGAGAAAAGCTGATGGAAAGTGGTGAACATACATCGACTACACGTATCCGAACAAGGCATGTCCAAAAGACAACTTTCTACTTTCAAGGATCGACCAATTGGTAGACTCAAACGTTGGTTATGAACTATTTTCATTTATAGATGTGTACTCCAAATACAACCAGATCCTGATGCACATCCTCGACCAGAAGCACACCAGCTTCATTACCGATCTAGGGCTATATTGTTATGTTGTGATGCCGTTTAAACTAAATAATGCTGAAGCTACTTACCAAAGACCGGTGAAACATCCCATATTTTTGATAACATTATTCAGGAGATTTAATTAGATAAATTAAATAGAATAATGTGAATGTAACTGATAAGGGGATTGAGACCTGAATTAATAAGTTAAGGTCGAGCATAATATGATAACTAATGCGATACAGAAGGGATTTAGGTTATACAAATTACATAAGGGTATATTAGAAATTTTCCACCCAAAGACCCTTACCCTTATATATTTTCGTTCCTACCCATTTTCTTACCATTCATGTCATTTTGAAAATTAAACACAAGGGAGAGCCTGACCATTAACAAGAAGAAACCAAAGTAAAAGCTAGAGAATCAAGCTTAAGGGAAATCAATCTCAATCCATCTCCTTATCTAGATCAAGATGAACAATAATTCCATCTTTATTTTTGGTTTAAATCTTTTATTTCAGATTTAAGGGATAAATTTGTTTTTAAGATGAATTACATGATGATATGCTTAATTTATAATTTATATGATTCAAACAAGATTGTTTAAAATGGTTTTTGCACGGTTTTAAGGAAAAACCAAGACCTAATGATATTTAAATGCCATGGGTAAATTTTATGTTATGAGAAACATGATTTTGGAGTTGAGTTTCAAATTTGAGAATTTTCCAAGCTATGGAAAGATTTTTATGAATTTTTAAAGGAAAATATGGTTATTTGATTTTATAAATTTATTTTGGAAAATATATTGAGAATTTGGGTCTAGAATTTTGATTTGTTAGATAATATTATTAAAGTGAATTTCTAGAATTTTGGGGATTCTTCTAATGTAATTTGCTGTGCAAAATAAATTGTTCTAGAAGAGGGACTATTTTGCAAATTGGTTTTGACTAAGGGAAGGGCTTAATTGATTTACTTAACCATGGTTTAGATATGATTAGTGGCAGTTATTTTTGAAAAAGAATTTGTAAAAGTTAAGGCAACCAATCTAGTGTTGACACGTGGAAGGTTAGTTTGATAAAAGTTTACGTTATAAAGAACTAAACCAGGTTTGCTCAAAATATAGGTTCCGCCTACTTAGGAAAGCACCTTTCGACACAGAAGCTTCTGCCTTTATCTTAGTCGAACCTACCCTACTGAAACCAATACACAAGGTATCACTATAATGGTATGTAGTGGATTGGAGATAGGCGAAAGGTTAAGTGCCGAAAGCTTAGCTTTCGAAGGAGTCAAAACCTTTGTTTGTTTTATTAAAGAAAAGTGCCTGCCATTGTTTTGTTTTAGCCTTCAACAAAGATGAAGCAGATGGTTTCAAAAGAGATTTTAAAGGGTTTCAAAAGGGTTTCCATTAACTTATAATTGCTTTCGACTGGGTTCCTTTACTTATGGAATAATGTTTTAAAAGAAGGGGTTCTGACATATTCAATACCCTACTACCGTTCTATAACTATTCGATGGTGTTGAAGATATCAATGTTGTCGGAAGGATACTTTGTTTTAACAACTAGACCCACTTCCTATAACTTTCGAAAGGGGTTGGGGTTTCGTAGGTCATGGTTTCGAAAGGGGTTTCGACACTAACCTTCTATTGTTTTTACCTAGATGTTAAATGCTTTCGAAAGACATGGTGCCGAAGCCATTGAGTTTTCACCAATATTTTATATGATAAAGAATGGTTTTGAAACGGATATTTTTGCCTATATTAACGTTGACCCGAATTATATTTTAAGTATAAACCCAAAGCTTTCAAAAAGGGTACTTTCAATGTTTTCGGAAGGGTTACATCCATTGGTGTCGAGAGGGATACTTTCAACAGGTTTCGAGGCTAAGCCTTTAAAGTTAAATGCTAACACTTTAATGTATTCGAAAGGTTTCAAAAGGTAGATTTTAAAGTATTATAAGGTAGGAGCCTAATGTTTTTAAGAGCTTTCGATGGAGGTCATCCTATGAATTCGAAGCTAGGTTTTAAAGGTATCGAAATGTTTTATAACCCAAACTTTACTTTTAAAAGGAAAAACCCATGGCTATATTAAAGGAGTTTTATAATGGTTTTAAGAAGAAGCTATCTTTGATAAATTTAAACCCACAGGAGTGGTATTGCTATGTTCTTATGTTGCTTCTTCAAATATGAATATACTCACTTTTAAATAGACCCATAACTTCATTTTGGGGATAAAGGGTAGAAGAACTAGTTAGGTAAACCCAGTAGTGAATATAAAGTGATAAAACCTTTGAATGAATACAATAGCATCCAGGAGGTCAGGAGACCAGAATATAGGATGCTAAAATATAAATGAAGATATTGGTATGGGCCAATAGGTTGTTAGTAAACCAATGAAAAATGTGTAAAGGGAAAGATATTGGTAGAGGCTAATATGTCCATAGTTAGCCCATGAAAACTATGCATAAAGGAAGACTTCAGATAGATAGGTTCATAGTTAGCCCATGAAAACTATTCATAAAGGAAGATGTCAGATAGACAGGTTCATAGTTAGCCTATGAAAACTATGTATAAAGGAAGACATCAGATAGACAGGTTCATAGTTAGCCCATGAAAACTATGAATAAAGGAAGATGTCAGATAGACAGGTTCATAGTCAGTCCATGAAAACTATGGTTTGACAGTGGTCGAGCCAGTAGGTTTGTACTTAGTCCATGAAAACTATATTCAGATGAAAGTCAATCCATGAAAACTAGGTTAAGAGAAAGGATATTGGAGTTACCAATAGTTTCATAGTCGACCTATGATAACTAGGATAAGAGTGAGATATTGGAGTTACCAATAGGTTAGTAGTGATCCCACGAAAACCATGTTAATGGACAGGGACTCTTAAACGTTTAACCGGTTATTAGTCAGCCCATGAAAACTAAAAGGTTAATAGTAACTCTAGAAACTATAATTGAGACAGGTAGTCTAAAATGAATGGGGATGGGTAATCCATAGTTGATTCATTTTTTTTTTTGCATATCATCATATTATACTATTTTGAATTGTTTTAACGACTGTGGATCCAGAAGCAATATATGGTTTTATAAAAAGGTTTTGAGATAGTAGTGAGGGAAACCCGATCCGCTAAGTGGCGTGGTCTCACTAGATATCTAAATGATTTGAGTTGATAGATTATTATTCATACCAGGCTTTATTTCTAACTCGAATTTTATGTTTTCCCCTCAAACTCTCGGGCACTCAATTGATTTTGAGTAGTTTGAGAGTTGAAGGTTTTAGGTGCCTTTTAAGATGAATAAGCTTCCGGAGACGTGCAGGGAGCATGATAGCTATTTGGAATTCTCTTTCCTTTTTATTCCGTCGTGCTGTTGGTATTGGCAAAGTTGTTATATTTCTAGTATATACTCTGATCATCCTAGGGGGCACTTCATATGTCGCCCTTGACGTATGTTGTAATAAATATATTTTCTTTGAACATGATTTGCGAATTTGGGATTATGTAACGAACTGGAAACATTTTGGAATGATATGTGATTTTGGTTGAAGTTTAATTTTTTTCCATATTTAAGTAATTCTGTGTATCAATGAATCAAATACCATCGTATTTGGTTGCCGTGGATTAATAACTATGGACGAATACAAAATCCATGGCCGTTAGTTTTAGGCCTCCGAGTAGGGAATGTTACAAGTTGGTATCTGAGCTATAGGTTTTTGAAAGTTTAAAAGAAAGTTAAAGCTAATTTTTTTTGAAACATAACCCAATGAATCAGAAATATGATTGGGGTTTGGGTTAAGGCTATAGTCACGTACTTGTATTTGACATATATGTATATATATACACACATATATATAAATACATTTTCCCTCTCTTTTAGATCGTTCTTCTGTCTCTTACTAAGGTTTGTATGCAGATTTACAAGAAAAAATATATGGAAGCAGGAAACGGAAGATGAAATCTAGGTGGATGAAGCACCACAACCAACAGAAATGATCGACCTAACACTAGAAGGAATTAGGGTCGATAGGCTAATGCTAATCCAAATGCTAAAGCCAATATAGGTGTTGGAAATCCGCTAGTAGATGCGGGGATGGTGTATCATTTGTTGGCCAATCTTTTGCGAGTTGGAGTTGCTGGTATTGTTGGAGGAGCTAATCATGTGGCTCCAATTGGGAATAACTATGCTTAGCTAAGTAGAGACTACCGTTTGTTGGAATGGAGGATGTTGTTGAAGTTGAGAATTGAATACTGAGTTGTGAAAGGATCTGTACTGAGCTAGGCTTGGATAATGGGCAAAAGAGAAGGCTAGCTTCTAGGAAGTTGAAGGGGCAGCGCTTCATTGGTGGAATAGTGTGACCGCCGGAGTTTTGGAGGAAGAGTTGACCTTGGCTGATTTAGGAGAAGGTTTGAGCAGAGGTTTTTGTCTAAGGTTTCTAAGTCTGCATTGATGAGGAAGTTCATAGATCAAGTTAAAGGAGAGATGTCAGTGGTCGAGTATGCTGCGATGTTTGATGAGCTATCTTGATATGGATATGCATTGGTTGACACTGATGTCCGAAGGAATGAAAGGTTTATTCGAGGATTGAGATCTGAGCTTGCTAGGATGGCAATGACCCATATCCGAGAACCTAGTAATGTGGTGGTAGAGATAGCCATCCGCTATAAAGAGATGATTGCTATATCTTCTAGAGAGAAGCCAGTTGAATCCCAAGATCCTCAGGGAAAGAAGAGAATGTTCTTTAAGAAGAAGGGAGCCCATAAAAGGGATGTTGCCAAGAAGGCAAAGGCTGATTTAGTTTGCTATAAATGTGACAAGAAGTGTCACTATGCAAATTAGTGCCAATCAGTCAAGGGAAAGAAGGTTGCAAATAAGAAGAATGTGAAATTCTTTAACTATGATCAAGTGGGGCATTATAAGAACTAGTGTCCAGAGCAAGCCAGGGCGGACAAGCGTAAAGTTTTTGCTGTTGGATCATCAGCTAAGCCCACTACAGCTGATAAGGGAAAGATTGTGATGGAAGATACATTTTTGATTCAGAGTATACCAATTAGGATACTTTTTGATACCGGTGCATCACATTCATTTATATCGTAGTATTTGGTTAATAAATTATGCTTTGAATCCACATACTTTGTTACTTCTTTAAGGTTGGCGAGCCTAATAGGAGGGTAAAAAACTCTGGGGATGAGATGTGACTAGTTAGAACTTGATTTGTTAGGTTATAAGTTTGCATGCAGTTTGTATGTTTACGATTTCGTATATTCCGAAATCATTTTGGTTATGGATTGGTTGAGAAGGTATGAAGTCAGGATATTCTGCCTGGATGGAGAGATATTTTAAGACACCCTGATAGTCATTACCAAACTATATTCTCAGTGGAGAATTCTGACCGGAGTTGTTGTGCTTTGTTAAGTGCAATGGAAGTGGAAGAAGAGCTAAGTCAGGTTTGACTAGCAAGAGAGTTTGTAGATGTGTTTGAGACAGTTACAGTACTACCACCAAAATGAGCTGTTGAGTTTCAAATAGATCTTGTGCCAGGTGCTGAACCTATGAGTGGACCACCTAGCAGGATGACACCGACTGAGATGAAGGAACTGAATGTGCAGCTAGTGGATCTAGAAGGAAGAAATTTTATTAGACCAAGCAGTTCATTTTGCGGAGCGACCGCGATATTCATGAAGAAACCAGATGGGTCGTTAAGGATGTGTATAAACTATCGTAAGCAAGCGAAAGGAAGATAAAGAATAAGTATCCTTTGCCCATAATAGATTATCTGTTTGATCAGTTGAGTGGTGCCATAGTGTTTTTCTAGTTGGAATTGGCAACAGGGTTCCTTCAGTTAAGAGTGGTAGAGGACAGTATTCCTTTGATTGCATTTCGAACTAGATATGGTTCGCATGAGTGGTTAGTGGTGCCATTCAGATTAACTAATGCACCTGCTTTCTTTGTGGATTTGATGAATCGAGTGTTCTAACAGTATTTGGATAGATACGTGTTGGTGTTTATAGATGATATTTTGGTATACTCTAAGGATGAGAGAGGATGAAGATCATCTTAGAGTTGCGCTAGATACGCTGAGGCAGAATCAGCTAAATGCGAAGTTGTCCAAATGTCATTTCTGGAAGAAAGAGGTTATGTTTCTTAGTCATGTGATTTCAAAGAAAGGATTGTCAGTCGATGTAGATAAGATCGCAGCTGTGAACAATTGAAAGAAACCAGAGACGGTGATCGAGATTAGAAGTTTTCTTAGACTTGTTGGCTACTACCAGAGATTCAATAAGCATTTCTCGTGGATAGCAGCATCTTTGACTAAGCTTACTAGGTAGGAAGTGAAGTTTTTTTAGTCCGATAAATGTGAGGAAGCGTTCCTTTAGCTAAAGCATTCGTTGACCCATTCTCCAATGTTAGTATTTCTTGATGGAATCCAAGGGTTGGTAGTGTACATAAATGGGTGTAGGATTGGATTGGGGGAAGTGTTAATGCAAAAGGCAAAGTTATTTCTTACGCTTCTAGCCATCTTAGACCGCATGAAGTGACATATCCTACTCATGACTTGGAGTTGGATATGGTGATTTTTGCCTTAAAGATTTAGAGGTATTATCTCTTGGGGGAGAGAGATTTGAGATGTATATCGATCGTAAGTCAATAAGATACTTATTCACCTAGAAAGAGTTGAATATGAGACAACAGAGGTGGCTGGAGTTTTTGGCAGCTTATGTTTTTGGTATAGATATACCCCAGGGAAAGTAATAAGGATGCAGATGCTTTCAGCAGAAGACATCATAATGTGGTATTGGCTATGTTGGTAGAATGGAAGGATCTAAAAGCTTTGGCCAATTGTGGTGTGTAGTTAAGATCGACTGCTAGTTCTAGACAGAATACTTCATATTGTCCTATTTAGAAGTTCGACCAGTGTTGATCGAGAGAATTGCTTCTAAGCAGATGTTAGCACCAAAATTGGTCACTAACACCCTTGAGTAGAGTTATGTAGAGAGATTAATGAAGAGATTAAGTTAAAACAGAAGAATAGTGTAATTCAATGTCAAAAGAACAATAAAAACGAGAACACTAGATTTATAGTGGTTCGGCGTAATTGCCTACATCCACTTTGAGTTTGATCTTTATTGCTTTCTCAATTACTTAAATACAGATACAATCCGAAAATCAATCACTTGAATACAGATACAATCCGTAAATCAATCACTTGAATACAAGTTTGAAATGAAAAGCGGAGAGCATAAAAAATGGCAGAGTCTCCCCAGTGTTCCTGGAAAAAGGTCCTTTTTCAGTGTGCCCCTGCCCTTCTATTTATAGACGAAGATGGGTTGGACTTCCTTGGTGGGCCTGGTGGCTGATAATCTCGGTCCAAATGGAATAAGCCCTGTGTGCTGAGTGGAACATGCCGAATGGTCGGCATGCCGAGCCCTCCTTTCCAAGTCGATGGATCTCTCTGTTGAATGGAGGAAGCGGGCCGAACGATACTGGAATGCCGAGTGAGGCGTGGATGCCGAGTGAAAGGATACGCCGAGTAGAGGGAATGCCGAACACAGGACATGCCGAGCAAAGGATATGCCGAGCACAGGATGTGCCGAACAAACTGTTATGCCGAGCGTACAAAAATGCCAAGCCTAACTCCATGCCGAGCAAACCAACATACCGAACGTACCTTGTGGCGCCAAACGTCCATGGATGCCGAACGTGCCTTGTACGCCGAACGTTCATGGATGCCGAACATTCTTTAGGTGCCGTTCGACATTCAATACCGAACGTCCCTTTATGCCGAACGTTCATGGATGTCGAACGTTCCCTGTATGCCGAACGTTCATGGATGCCGAACATTCTTTAGGTGCCGTTCAATATTCAATACCGAACGTCCCTTTATGCCGAACGTCCTTCTAATGGGCCTGACAACTTGCTAACACCTCCAGGCTCTTCGAGGTCAGAATCTTGTCTAGTGCTGATAGTAGTGTCTTCAACTGTCATTTTGTAACCGGGCCAAGATGCCGGTTAACATTTGCCCCCAAAAGCTTGTCGTGTGAAGCAACACAACACGCTTTGAATCAGTGAGTATTCCTTGTCTTCAGAAAGAAATCCATCATGTTTCTTTAATAATCATTATCCTTCGACTTTATCCTCCCAAGCTGTCATATCTTTCTTTGGCCGTCTTGACGCTTGGTTGATTCCCAATATTATAAATCCAGGGTTGTAGTTCATCAGTGACCACTCGTGTCTGAATCTACAGAGCTAACAAGCTTCGGCTATCTGATCTAGTATTTTCTCAATAACCCTTAGTGAGAATTTAATTTCTGTTGATTTCAAGAAGTCGGACTTGTTCGGATATGCACATGCACGTTTGGGTACATGTTCTTTCCATTGGCTCTCGAATGCGTTTTATATGCTCATAAGTCGTCGCCAACTCCGTCCAGTTTAATTGCAATTCAATTGCGATTCCTTGTTTGTATTTTCTTTAGGATTGGTAAGAACAGGACGTCAATGCCCCCAAGTGGGAAACGGCCGTGGACTAGCCATTTGAGTAATTTCCATTGGTGGGGTTCCTGGATTTTTGCAAACATCTTGCACTTTTCGCATTGTCTAGCATGATCGACCGTATCTAGATTGATAGTTGGCCAGTAATACCTGTAGCAAAGTATCTTCTTTATCATGGTTTTCCCCCTGATGCTATTACCGCATTCTTCTTCATAGAATTTGCTCAAGATATCATCATGGGCAATGTGCCGAAGCATGGGGATGGGTAAACTCCTTTTGACAAACGACTTATTCTTAGATGATTTGGTATGAAGATTTGAGGAGGATTTGTCGTTTTCCATTCCTCCGTTCAGTAAGAATTCCTCATTGTAGATAGTCTTTGATGGGAGTCAACCATGACACCTTTTCATTTTGTTCGCTGAGGTGTGTAATGATGTAATACGTGAAGTCGGTTAGTGGCCCTTGGACTTGGTCGAGATAAGGAGCAAGACAATGCCCCCTAGCAAGATCAACTTCCTTAAATTTGTATACTACCAATCAAGAATCACAAAAGATATGTAAAGTTTTCACTTCAAATCCTCTAGCAAGTTTGAGGCTGGCAGCCAAGGCTTCATACTAAGCATCGTTGTTTATTATAGGTAAATCGAGTTTCAGGACGTAGCAGATTGATCGTTTCTCAGGAGTTATTATCATGACTCCTATGCCATAACACTGATCATTGGATGCTCCATCCGCGTACATTTTCCATCTTATGGTTGGTTCTCAGCTACTCTTCGAGTAGTGTTCTGAGGTAGTGAATTTGGGTGTGAGGTCTGCTGATTTCCGTCCTTAGATAGCCCTTCGAGGGAAATAAGTGATATCGAATTAGCTTAGTTTGATATTTTATTTAAGTAGTCTTTCAGACGTCTCAGGTCATTGTATGCCCTGTCGCAACGGCTGGTAGGCGTAGACGTTAATGGATTGAGCCTAAAAGTAAGAGTGGAGCTTTCATGGTGAAATCAATAGATATTATGCTAGCTTTGGTAGCTTCGGGTTGATATCCAATGCATGGCTCGCGATAGTTAATGAAATCACATATGCTTGTCAGAATGGGTCCAAGGGAGCATATCATCATTTATTCAGAAAATCCAACTAATTCTTTTATCATCACTACACTGAGTTGTGATCCGATATTCAGCACCCGGAAAGGGTCGCCATGGCTGAGTGTAATGTCGACCGTCACCTTAGCAGGTGCCATCTCAGATTCTTTGAGTATAGATGTAATTATTTTGCCTAACATTCAATGTGAAATATGGTTGGGACGACCAATAATGATGGTTGCTCTAGTCGAACCCTAGAGTCTTGTCATGAGTTTTTAAGTCTAATAGCGAAGGACTCTGAATGCTCTAATAGATTATCAACAAAAGGCCAAAGATCAGGCTTAAAAGCCCATTGAAGGAATGTGTATTCGAGTAACGCACTTTATATTCAATGCATTCATGATCCTTTACCCGTCCTTCGGGTTGGAGTGAAAGTCAATTGCTCATGAGCTAAGGTGTCAATTCAATGATTCAATCTCTAGGCATCCTTTCGGTCGTCTCCTTGAGCAACTGTAAGCACTATATATAAGTTTTAATACTGAGCTATCGTAGCCAGTTTTAGGATGACCATGCGTCTTCTCCCAGTCTCAGGTTGATAAATGTACTGCATGGACGGTTAAGTCTCGTCCTAGCTATGTTTATGTTTTCACCTAAGTTCCAAAGACATAGAGGTGATCGGTGAATAGTCGGTTCACATTCATCTTGCTCCTCGCTCATGCCCCCAGGTCTGGGGCATATACCGATAAGTAGGAAGGCCAGCCACGCCCACTTTAGCTTTACTCTCTTTCCCGTTGAATCGTGGGTTCATGTCAATCGATGGGAGACTAGGTCTCACCTATCTTGGATTTTATCGTGGTTTTTCATTCCAAGAGGAATACTTCGATGCCACGTCAGTTTCAGGGCGTAATTTGGACAGTGGATGGTCATCTACGTCCACCTTGGTTCATGCTCTGTAATCAGTTCTCGGGGTAAAGTTGGCTACAAATGCAGTCGGGTTATGCTTATCCAGTTTCATACTCCTCCTGACGAATCGAATGAGGGTGCCGGAGAATTTTTGACCAAGTATCCATGGTTTACCCTCCTTTCCGCACTCTGGAGGTCATAGTTTTTCAAGAAACATCCGAGTCAAATTCGTATGTGCTTGGTGCGGATCGGTATTGACCCTCGATCTGAGGTATGATATAGTCGATTGCTCGTAGCTTTGGATGCCATTTCGATTGGTTTTGTATTGAGGCTTCCCTGCAGTCGTTGCTTCAAGTTATAAAGAACGCCACGCTAGACCTATAGTAAGCTGTCGTATTCAGCTTTTTAGTGATTTGTACCCATGCTCCCAGCATTGATTTGGCCAGGCCACTAGTTGGATGGTCGAACTCCATCCTTAGTGGGTTAATAATCCTTCGGTCTATTCCATGCCGAAGTTTGCGTAATAGAGAATGGTCGGAATCCACTCGTCTATTTATCGATGTTTATACACCACTCTGCATTCTGGTGACTTAGTGTTATTCTCCCCCCGGTTGATTCGCGCCCAATTTGTACTCATGCTTCGGTCCATGCTCCGGGGACTTAGAGATTTGTCGAACGGTTTATGCTTTAGTCCACAGTTTGAGACGCAGGGATTTTTGTCAACTCGTTTATACTCCAGTCCGCATTCTAGGATTTTAGAGTAATCTAGTCCGCTTCTGGGATTTGGAGATTCTTCTCAAGTCTTCTATAATCTAGTCCGTGCTCTGGGGACTGAGAGTACCTTAGTCCGCACTCTGGGGATGTAGAGGTTTTTTAAGCTGTTTATACTCTAGTCCGCACTCAGGGGACTAGGAGCACTCTAGTCCGCACTCTGGGGACATAGAGGTTTCTGAGTCGTTTATACTCGAGTCCGCACTCTGGGGACTTAGAGTACTCCAGTCCGCACTCTGGGGACTTGGAGGTTTAAGTCGTTCATATTCTAGTCTGCACTCTGGGGACTTAGAGTACTCCCGTCCGTGCTCCGGGGATGTAGAGGTTCTTAGGTCGTTTATACTCTAGTCCGCACTCAGGGGACTTAGAGTACCCCCGTCCGCGCTCAGGTGATTGGAGCGCTTGATGAAGACAAGTCCGGAACCTCCTCCTATACCGACGGGGGTTATGAAGTAGAAATTACAGACGCCTCTAATCACACATCCGAATTGAGCATGAAGGAGCGGCTCGAGAAAGAGAAGGTCAGGGTCAAGGTCGAGCCCCGAGTTGTGGACTTGGACGATCCTTTGAACAAGCCGTTGAAGGTCATCCTTCCTGGCGGGTCCAAGCCTATGGAAGTTCTCCGTACTTCTTCAGTTGCTACCCCTCTATCAAAGAAGAGTACCAAGGGTAAATGCTATGGAGAGGAGCCGTCCGGAAAGGAGTTGAAGAAGTACAAGAAGTGATTACTATCCTCGTTCAACGAGAGTTAGTTTAAGTCATGTAATTATTTTCATCTATTTCCTTGGTCCTTGTAAATAGAATGTCGACTCCGAACTTTGGAGGGGTTGTAATAGGAACTCATTTCTCATTAAAGTTTAGTTCCTTTTTCCGTCTTACAAAAGACTCTTATTGTTCAGTTTTCTTTGTGATTGTGATGTTGATCCGAGCAGTTGTGAGTAACATAGACTTCTCGGTCCATCTTCATATAACTCGGAAACACTTCGGGAGTTGTTGAACTTCCATTCTGTGCTTCGAGCACTTAGAATACATTCTTGCCCGTATGTCAGGGATTTGACAAATTCAAGTCATCTGTGTCATAGTTCATATTCAGGGAACTAGGAGATCCGAATTGCTTATATTCGAGTCCGCACTCTGGGGACTTAGAGTACTCCAGTACGCACTCTGGGGACTTGGAGGTTCAAGTCATTCATACTCTAGTCCGCGCTCTGGGGACTTAGAGTACTCCAGTCTGCGCTCTGGGGACTTGGAGGTTTAAGTCATTTATACTCTAGTCCGCACTCTGGGGACTTAGAGTATTCCAGTCCGCGCTCGGAGGACTTGGAGTACTTCAGTCCACGCTCTGCGGACTTGGAGGTTTAAGTCGTTTATACTCGAGTCCGCGCTCTGGGACTTAGAGTACTCCAGTCCACACTCTGGGGACTTGGAGGTTTAAGTCGTTTATACTCTAGTCCGCGCTCTGGGGACTTAGAGTACTCCAGTCCACACTCTGGGGACTTGGAGGTTTAAGTCGTTTTGTACTCTAGTCCGCGCTCTGGGGACTTAGAGTACTCTAGTCCACACTCGGGGACTTGGAGGTTTAAGTCATTTATACTCTAGTCCGCGCTCTAGGGACTTAGAGTACTCCAGTCCACGCTCTGGGGACTTAGAGGTTTAAGTCGTTTATACTCTAGTCCGCACTCTGGGGACTTAGAGTACTCCAGTCCACACTCTGGGGACTTGGAGGTTTAAGTCATGTATACTCTAGTCCGCGCTCTGGGGACTTAGAGTACTCCAGTCCACACTCTAGGGACTTGGAGGTTTAAGTCATTTATACTCTAGTCCGCGCTCTGGGGACTTAGAGTACTCCAGTCCATACTCTGAGGACTTGGAGGTTTAAGTCGTCTATACTCTTGTCCGCGCTCTGGGGACTTAGAGTACTCTAGTCCACACTCTGGGGACTTGGAGGTTTAAGTCGTTTATACTCTTGTCCGTGCTCTGGGGACTTAGAGTACTGCAGTCCACGCTCTGGGGACTTGGAGGTTTAAGTTGATAGTAGTCGTATTTCCACTCTTTAATTTGTATTCATCTACCGTATCGAGGCTAATGTTGTCGAATGATCAGTCGAACCACGTTTGCTCGTGGAATGGGATCTTGCCCCCAGCTCAAGGGACGAAATTTGAAAAATGGACGATCGATTCTCGTCCGCTTGGTAATTATGGCTCTTCCAATCGAGTCAAGGAAGGAGGTATATGACAGATGGTTGGATCACATCCGTGTTGGGTTAGATAGCAGAATCTCTTACAATTTGCTCCGTATCTCCTTCTTTTGTGTTGAAGGCAGGATTTGGTGTGTAGATGATCAAATCACGTCCACTCTAGACAGATCTTGGCGTCACTGAGCTTCAGAAGAGGCCTCTGTATTTTGTCAAACTTTGTTCTATGACTTGATTTGAGTGGGCGATCAGGCCATACTAATTCCAAGCCTTATTCAGGTCTCCGAGTCAAACGTGGAGGTCAATGAATAGATGGTCAGTCATGTCGACTTTATATTTGGGCTCTAATCGTAATGAGCTTTTCAATCTCTAGTTCTTGGCCCTAAATTAAAGGCGCATGATTGATGATGAGCGATTGAATTATTCTCATCTAGATGTACTCCACACATCCGATCATGGTCTGCGTGGATTGGTTGGTGACCAAATCTGAGTATCCAATCTCCTGCATCGTTTTGAAAGTAGTTTAGTTAAAGTTAGTCGTAGTTCATAGAACAATTGAAATAGAAATGGAACTGATTCAAAGAAGATTATGATAAATCTCATTGATAGACGAAGTAGCATCGTGTGCTTGCTATTCGACTTTTGCCCTTGGCTCCTTTCAAAGGGATGTCGGCCGTCAGCAGTCCAATTGATAATCATAGCCCTTTATTAATAGGCATCGGATATTCGCTGCCCGCCATTCTGCAGGACATGTACATACTATTGAAGCTTTACTTTCTAGATCAGCTTTTTGATCACACCTCGGAGGTGTTTGTAATAGCCCGTGTTGGGATCAGTGAGCATTTGGGAATATACAACATTCCCCTTATTTTCTTTAGACTTTTGGTGTACTCTCTCGAGGTTGGTTTCCAGTACCACTCCGAGCCGTGAGTCTTCAAGTAGAGGTTGTCAATTGAATCTTTCAAAGATCATATGATCTGAATTTTGAGGTCTTGTTTCGGCTACTAGGATCTACATCCTTAGTCAACGGGCCTTCATTGTTATTTTCCTTAGTCTGTTTCGCTCCTCCACACTTTGATTTAGATTCATTATTGTCATAGAGACGATCCATGGTCGTAGGAGGCTCTCCAGCTAACCGGCTGTTAAAATATATATGGAGGTCGATTATCCTCAAGTGATCAATATGATATCGCTTTGAGAGTATCGTTCGAGTAGTAGTTGTTTGTCCGCTCCCTTGTTGTCGTTCAGAAGCTGTCGCTAAATCCTCTATGCCCCGATCGATCAGGGGATGTAAGGGAAGTAGATAGAATGCTCCTTTATTAAGTTGAGTTTTGAATTCACTATAGGGGTCGTATAAGAGATCGGTGTAACTTAAGTTTGGAACGGTCTGGATGCCGCTCGGCATATACAATACCGTTCGGCATTATAGAGGTGGTCGGCATAGAGGTATGTTCGGCCTGGAAGAGCGTTCGGCCTAGAGGTATGGATCGACCTGGATGGATCGGCCAGGATGGATTGGCCAGGAGTGTTCGACCAAGATGGGTCGGCACGAGTGTTCGGCCAAGATGGATCGGCCAGGAGTGTTCGGCCAAGAGCAACTCGGCATACACCTTTTCTGCAACGATCGGCATAAACTTTTTCTGGGGCGATCGATTGATTTGCCTTTAGAGGAGGGCCGGCCTTCATTCAACTTGAGTGCAAACTTTAACATCCAATCGCCAAATCTTGCGTACATCAGTTAATCCAATCTACGGCTATCAGCTCCCTTTAGATTTCTTTCAAATCTGAGTAGAATAGGAAGTTTTCTATTAGACAACTGGATCTATCTTGCGAATATGGAAATCCAATAGTAGATGATGAGATCCAATCAAGCGGAGAATTCAATTCTCAGTGAAAGCACCAAAATGTTAGCACCAAAATTGGTCACTAACGCCCTTGAGTAGAGTTATGTAGAGAGATTAATGAAGAGATTAAGTTAAAACAGAAGAATAGTGTAATTCAATGTCAAAAGAAAAATAAAAACGAGAACGCCAGATTTATAGTGGTTCGGCGTAATTGCCTACATCCACTTTGAGTTTGATCTTTATTGCTTTCTCAATTACTTGAATACAGATACAATCCTTAAATCAATCACTTGAATACAGATACAATCCGTAAATCAATCACTTGAATACAAGTTTGAAATGAAAAGCGGAGAGCATAAAAAATGGCAGAGTCTCCCCAGTGTTCCTGGAAAAAGGTCCCTTTTCAGTGTGCCCCTGCCCTTCTATTTATAGACGAAGATGGGTTGGACTTCCTTGGTGGGCCTGGTGGCTGAATATCTCGGTCCAAATGGAATAAGCCCTGTGTGCTGAGTGGAACATGCCGAACGGTCGGCATGCCGAGCCCTCCTTTCCAAGTCGATGGATCTCTCTGTTAAATGGAGGAAGCGGGCCGAACGATGCTGGGATGCCGAGTGAGGCGTCGATGCCGAGTGAAAGGATACGCCGAGTAGAGGAAATGCCGAACATAGGACATGCCGAGCAAAGGATATGCCGAGCACAGGATGTACCGAACAAACTGTTATGCCGAGCGTACATAAATGCCGAGCCTAACTCCATGCCGAGCAAACCAACATACCGAACGTACCTTGTGGCGCCGAACGTCCATGGATGCCGAACGTGCCTTGTACGCCGAACGTTCATGGATGCCGAACATTCTTTAGGTGCCGTTCGACATTCAATACCGAACGTCCCTTTATGCCGAACGTTCATGGATGCCGAACGTTCCCTATATGCCGAACGTTCATGGATGCCAAACATTCTTTAGGTGCCGTTCAATATTCAATACCGAACGTCCCTTTATGCCGAACGTCCTTCTAATGGGCCTGACAACTTGCTAACACCTCCAGGCTCTTCGAGGTCAGAATCTTGTCTAGTGCTGATAGTAGTGTCTTCAACTGTCGTTTTGTAACCGGGCCAAGATGCCGGTTAATAGCAGATGGTAGATCCATTGTTAGCTGAAAGGATCAGAAGGCTTGAAGTTGGAACTGAGGTCCATGATTTAAAAGATTTTTATCTCTACCAGAGAGGATAGTTGAGAAAGAAGGGACGGTTATGTGTTCCAGATGTTGAGAATTTGAGAAGAGAAGTTCTTAAGGAATGGCATCGATCCAAGTTTGTGATTCATCCTGGATGGACCAAGATGTATCAGAATACGAAGAGGAGCTTTTATTGGGAAGGCATAAAGAGGGATGTTGGCTTGTGGGTTAGGCGGTGTGTAAACTATCAACAAGTGAAAGCCGAACATCGGAAGCCGAGTGAGTTACTTCAGCTTTCAGATATTCCAGTTATATGGGTTATTGTGGATAGATTGACCAAGAGTGCCCATTTCATTCAAGTAAAGTCAATCTGGTTGGCATTAGTTTTGGCGAAGTTGTTTATGAAGAACGTAGTTAGACTTCATAGAGTTCTTAGTAGCATAGTCAACGACAGAGATGTTTTATTCACAAGCAAATTCTAGAAGATCTACAGGATGTGTTAGGCACTAAGCTCAAGATGAGTACCACATATCACCCACGGACGGATGGATAGACAAAGAGAGTTAATAAGATGATCAAGGATTTGTCGAGAGCTTGTGTGCTAGATTTTGGTGGATCTTGGGAGGATCACCTATATTTGGTTGAGTTTTCCTATAATAATAGTTACCAGACTAGTATATGAATGACGCCTTTTGAAGCTTTGTATGGAAGGCCATGCAAATCCCCTGCATGTTGGTTGGAGACAGATTGGTCTTAGGTCCAGATTTGGATAGAGAGGCGACAGAGAAGGTTGAGTTGATCCGAGAACGGATGAAGGAAGCTCAATCCAGACAGAACAGTTATACAAATAAAAGGCGTAAGGACCTAGAGTTCTCAGTTGGAGACAGGGTTTTCATCAAGGTATCACCGATGAAGGATGTGGTACAGTTCAAGAAGTTAGGGAAACTGGCACTGAGATATGTTGATCCATTCCAGATTATAGAGAGGATTGGAAACATTGCATATAGAGTTGAGTTGTCGAGCAGTACGACATGCGTCTATAATGTATTTCATGTGTCCCATCTTCGCAGGTATGTGCATGATCCAGTGGCTACTATTCCTCAAACAGAGTTAGAGGACTTGGTAGTAGAGCCTGATTTGACTTTTATTAGACAACTAGTTCAGGATGTAGTGAGAGATGAGAAAAGATTGAGGAATAAGATAGTTAAGTTGGTGAAAGTTTAATGGAGCAACAACGAGAAAGACTGTACTTGGAAGACAGAGGGCAGGATTCGAGATACTTAACCTAATCTGCCTTGAGGGTATGTCTATATTAGATTTATATAGATAATTCCCAGTAAGGTAGGCTAGTATGGTTGTTAGGATTCGCTACAGATGATTGCTATGTTTAGTATTTAGTCCTTACTGAATTTCAAGGGCCAAGTTCTTTAAGGAGGAGAGCCTGTTACACCCCTAATTTTCGATAACATTATTCAGGAGATTTAGTTGGATAAATTAATTAGAATAATGTAAATTCAAGTGATAAGGGGATTGAGACTTGAATTAATAAATTAAGACCGAGCCTAATATGATAATTAATGGGTTAAAGAAGGGTTTTAGGTTAAACAAATTACATAAGGGTATATTAGGAATTTGCCACCCAAAGACCCTTACCCTTATATATTTTCGTTCCTAACCTTTTTCTTATAATTCATGTCATTTAAAAAATTAAACGCAAGGGAAAGGCCTACCATTAACAAGAAGAGATCAAAGTAAAAGCTAGAGAATTAAACTTAGGGGAAATCAATCTCAATCCAATCTCCTTATCTAGATCAAGATCAATAATAATTCCATCTCTATTTTTGGTTTAAATCATAAGTTTTGTATTTAAGGATAAATTCGTTTTTAAGATGAATTGAATGATGATATGCTGGATTTTGGATTTATATGATTTAAACAAGATTGTTTAAAAGAGTTTTTGCACGATTTTAAGGAAAAAAGGGGACCTAATGATGTTTAAATGTCATGGAATAATTTTATGTTATGAGAAATGTGATTTTGGAGTTGGGTTTCAGTTTTTAGAAATTTCCAAGCTATGGAAAGATTATTATGAATTTTCATACTATAAATATGCTTATTTAGGTTTATAAATTTATTTTGGAAAATATATTGAGAATTTAGGTCTGGAATTTTGATATGTTAGATAATATGACTAAAGTGAATTTCTTGAATTTTTAGGAATTCTTCCAATGTGACTATGATAAAGGATTGTTTCAAAACAGATTCTTTCGCCTATATTCACTTTGACCTAGATTATGTTTTAAGTATAAATCCAAAGCTTTCAAAAGGGGTACTTTTGATGTTTTTGGAAAGTTTACTTCCATTGGTGTCGAAAGGGCTACTTTCAGTAGGTTTCGAAGCTAAGCTTCTAAAGTTAAGTGCTAAGACTTTAACGCATTCGAAAGGTTTCGAAAGGTATATTTTAAAGTATTAAAAGGCAGGATCCTAATGTTTTTAAGAGCTTTCGAGAGGTCATCCGATGAAGTTGAAAGCTAGGTTTCGAAGATATCGAAAGGTTTTATAATCCAAACTCTATTTTTAAAAGGAAAAATCCATGGCTATGTTAAAGGAGTTTTTATAATGGTTCTAAGAAGAAGCCATCTTTGATAAATTTAAACCCACAGGAGTAGTATTGCTATGTTGTTATGTTGCTTCTTCAAATATGAATATATTCACTTTTAAATGGACCCATAACCGCATTTTAGGGATAAAGGGTAGAAGAACCGGTTAGGTTAATCTAGTAGTGAATATAAATTGATAAAACTCCTGAATGAGTATAATTGAAACCAGGAGGATAGAAAGACCAGAATATAGGATGCTAAAATATAAAAGAAAGATATTGGCAGGTGCCAATGGCTTCTCAGTAAGCCTATGAATATCGTGCAAAAGGAAAGATATTGGTAGGGGCCAATAGATTCATTGTTAGCCTATGAAAACTACGTATAAAGGAAGATGTCAGATGGACAGGTTCATAATTAGCCTATGAAAACTATTTATAAAGGAAGATGTTAGATAGACAGGTTCATAGTCAGCCCATGAAAACTATGATTTGATACTGACAGGGTCAATTGGTATGTAGTTAGCCCACAAAATTTTTGTCCGGATTAAATATTGACAAATGTCAATAAGTTCCTAGTCAACCCATGAAAACTAGGATAAAAGAAAGGATATTGAGTACCAATAGATTCCTACTCAACCCGTGAAATTTAGGATAAGATTATGATATTGGAGTTACCAATAGGTTCATAGTGATCTCATGAAAACTATGTAAATGGACAGGGAGTCCTTAAATGTTTAACTGGTCACTAGTCAGCCCATGAAAATTAGAGGTTAATAATAACCCTAGAAACTATAATTAAGACAGATAGTCTAAAATTAATGGGGATGTAATCCAGAATTGATTCATTTGCTTATGCATATCATCATATTATACTTTTTTGAATTGTTTTAACCATTGTGGATGCAGGAGCACAGTAAATGGTTTTATAAAAAGCTTTTTAGATACTAGTGAGAGGAAACTCGATCCGCTCAGCAACGTGGTTTCACTAGATATCTAAATGATTTGAGATGGTAGGTTATTATTCATACCAAGCTTTATGTCTGATTCGAAGTTTATGCTCTCGGGTACTCAATTGATTTTGAGTAGTTTGAGAGTTGAGGTTTTTAGGTACCTCTTAAGACGAATAAGCTTCCAGAGATGTGCAGGAGGCATGATAGTTTTTTTAGAGCTCTCTTTCCTTTTGACTCCGCTGTGTTGTTTGTAATGACAAAGTTGTTATATTGCATGTATACACTCTGATCAACCCAGGAGGCATCTTCGTATGTCGCTCTTGGCGTATGTTGTAATAAATATGTTTTCTCTGAAGGTGATTTGCGAAATTGGGATTATGTAATGAATTGTAAATAGTTTTGAATGAAATATGATTTTGGTTGAGGTTTAATTTTTTTTCCTTATTCAAGTGTTTATGTGTATCAATGGATCTAACATCGCCGGATTTGGTCTTCGAGGATTAAACTATGAATGACTGCAGCATCCATACCATTAGTTTTGGGTCTCCAAGTAGGGGGATGTTACCACTGGTCAACAGGATGTTCAAAGACCAGATCGGGCAACCAATGGAAGTATATGTGGATTATACGCTTGTGAAGTCACGACAATCAAACGACCACATCGATGACTTAGCAGAGATATTCAGTTTCATCCGCTGATATGGAATGAAACTCATGTAGGATCGATTTCACCCTAGAGGGGGGGTGAATAGGGTGATAATATCAATTATAAAAATTATTGCGGAAGTTTATATAAAATAATTTCAACACAGATCACAGCAGAATAATAGCAGCATATATATAGAAGAATATACATAACAGAAAATAGAACACACAGATTTACCAGCTTCGGCAAAACCCTGCCTACGTGCTGCCCCCAAGGTTTCTACTAGAAATTAAGTAGTCACACGCTTACACACGTAAACTCGCGACACCCGCTACTGACTAACCTAACTCTACGCTCAAAACCCTGCCACTGAGTTGCGAATTCTCAAACTACGCCACGTAATTTGTCCCCTAGTCACACGACTAGAAATTACAACGACTTAAGAAAGAAATTAAAAAAACTTTAAAACAATAAAATAAATAAACCCTAATTTTTAAGATATTAAGTCCCAACTCTATTTTAATAACCGGCCCTAAATAATCTTATCACAAACAAAATATTGCCGGCCCTTTTTCTTTTTCTTTGCTCTTCAGTCAAACAATGGCCTCGTTCCTTCTTTCGTTCGTTCCTCTTAGCTCTGAAATTAGGGCTTTGTGAAGTCGCCGCTTAAATTGGTGGTTGGTGCTTCGATTGCTTACTTCAATTGATTCGTTCGTGGCTCCGCTTCCTCGATCGAGTTCGACTTTGATTTTGTATGTAAATTTTTCTTTTACTTCTTCTGATTTGCTTGCTTGAACTCGATGATTAAATTGCCGATGATGTTACTGTTTATATAGGATTTGAACTCCTATATATTCGTTCGTATATGATCATTTGACTTCATCAATTTATTTATCTCGGCCGTATGATTTTAATTGAATGTTTGAGATGATTGCTGTCTTTTTCAATTTACTTGAATAACACAGTTTTGATTTCTGACTTGGTTCGATTCCTTGATTGCCAAGGCTCTGACTTTACTGTGATGATGATTTCTTTCTTTGTTTGTTGACTTGATATTCTGCTGTCACAATTACTGTTAGTTTGAAAACTAATTTGATGACCCACGGCTTTGACTAAAACTATAACATTTTCAATGCTCGGCCACTTTGGAATTTTTGATAATCTGGTGGTTGCTGACACTTTGTGCTCGACTCTGGCCATTTGTGTTTACTGCCTCTTTGATCATTTTTGGGATTCAACTATTGATTCATGATTTCGAACTTGTTGTATATCATTAGTTTGAAACTGCTGTGTGATTCAATGGTATGCTTGAACTGATCTTTGTTGCCTTCACTTTTACTGTTGCATGTGATGTTCGTTTGAACTGTGTTTGCATTGTTGCCATATTGGCTTGTTCCTTCGAGTCAGTGAAACTTGTATATGATTGTTTTGTTGTCTGCTCTTCATGTACATGCCGAGTCTTATTTCAGATGCACTTGTTCTGTCCACTGTTTCTATTTGAGCTTGCACTATCCAGTTTCATTTAGTTGTTCACTGGTGCATTATGTTGTATCTTTTGGAGCTCCAGTTGCCTTACCTGGTTCATTGTAGTTTGCATTGGGTTGTTGTGCACTGACTTGAGTTCGAGCCTTGTTCATGTCTTCACTGGTCTGATCATGGTACTTTGTTGCTTGATCATATGCATTGTTCACTGTATTGAAATTTGCCTATTTATTTGTTGTTGCCACTTACTGTTGCACTGCTTCATTGATACATATATATGTGTGCATGTCTTAATGTATTAAGTTATTTTGTGCCTCTGGTCATATATATGTGTGTGTTTACGCTTTGTCCTTGTTAGCTTTAGGTCTGTACTCCTTTGATTTATTTGATTATTATAGAATATATATGTCTTTGATTCGGGGCAGTTTGGTTTCATTGATGATGCTATGCACCTGCATATACATATGCCATTTCTTTGCTTACATCTATTGGTCTACACATCCCTGTCTACTACTTGACTCGAAGTCTGGTGGCTTCACTTTGGCATCTGTTGTCACTGTGTATATATGTGCATTATCTTCATGTAGTTTGTACCACTGCCTTTGTGCACTGTTTGGTTCATATTGCATTTGTACATTTGGATTTTGGCCGAGGCTTGTTTTAGTTGTCTTGACCATTTTCATGAACTTGCACCTGTGTTGAATCCAGCTTGGAGCTCGGGTTTGACCTTGTGCTGATATTGTGACATTACTTTTATTGCACTTGAGTTGAACCTTGCGTTTTGGGTTTGACCTGTGCTCACCTGTTCTTGTAGATTTATCAAGTGTATATATCAGTGTGCATGGCCTAGTGGCATGTACAGTGATACACTGTGCATGTCACAAGCTGTTCGTATATGATTAATTCAAATTTAAATGATGAAGAACAACCCAAATAACCGAGGCAAATAAAATTTCCAATAATCATATTTTATGTTATACTGCAAAAATATTTTATTTTCAATTTTACTGCGTCAATATTTATTTTTGCAAATTGCTCAGGTGCTGGACTCACATTGGAATAAAGTTGAAGATAAATACGAGTGTGAGTGAATGAGTGATATGTACCGAGGTCAAATGTGAATTGTGATGTAATCAAAATTGTACTGCAATTGAAATTGTGTGCGTGTGTATATATATAGTGAGAGCTTGAAATTTGTACTATTCAAAAATTGTAATAAATATTAGTTTGAATAAAATATCCGTTTGAATTCAAATTCTGTGTTAATTATTTTATTCATCAAAAATTTATTTAATCTATGAAAATGAAATAGTATATTAACAAATACATTTAAATGAATATATATATGTTTATTATCATCAAACAAAAATCATATACTCGCATATTCAACAATCTCCCCCTTTTGATGATAACAAACATATATTTAAGATTTTGAATTTGTTAAATGTATTTGATCATTCAATTTGCTCCCCTATTTGAATGCTTCCTCTCTACACAAACTCCCCTTTCATATATGCATACAATCAAAAATATGCAAATGAGCCTAGATGCAAATAGAAAATATTTGGCCTTTATTTTTCAAAATCTTAACTTTTCTCTCCCCCTTTTGTTATCAGCAAAAGGGTAATAGTGACAGAAAAATAGAGATAAAGTGATAGATATTAATACAACATTAAAACTCAATCGAATATAAATACTAAATTTCAATAAAAAATCAAACAATAATCATAAATACCCTGTTAGGTGCATATTCCACTTTTAGAATGATGAGAATGATGTCATCATATAAAACCATACAGTTTTGTCAATTTGTGGTATATTTATATTAGGAATTTGAATATCTACAACCATGCATAACGGTTAGGACTTTTAAATGAGATTAGTAATATTCCAATTTTATTTTTTAAATGAATTCAAGTACCTTCTAATCATGCATAACCGTGAGGACTTTTAAATGAGCATGGAAGCACATAACAAATTCCAAGTAATTCACTCATACATAACCGTGAGGACTTTTAAATGAGAGTTAATACTTTGGATTTTATTATTATTATTATTATTATTATTATTATTATTATTATTATTATTATTATTATTACTATTTTAAAAAAATATAAAATGAAAAACGAATGATTCCTGTTTAAAGTACTACATATCGACAAACTATATTGAATTTTGATGAGTGATGGTCGTTAGGAATATGATGGAAACAGAGATGGTCATGGAATTTTTACCAACAAAAAGTTTTATAACTCTTGTTTAAATTTCTAAACAAATTTACTAATTATACCATCTCGAGTCATATTATATGATTAATATCAACACTCATCACTTTTTCAATCACTATTTATCTTTTTGATAATTAGCAGGGAGTCAGATTAGTCAATGTTATAATTTAAAAATTAAATTCGAAAATAATTATAAAATCAATTTTTCTAAAAATGACCAACCTGAAACAAGGTCAAAGATGATTTTCTAGGAGGGGTTTTATGAGAAAAAATTTCTGCTATTTAAAAATTATTTGAAATGAAAAATATGCAGATATTTTCTTTGAAAAACAATGCAGTTACTAAATGTCTCAACAAAAATCACGTTCCACTAGTAACTTTTCTATCAACTAGATTACAGTGTAATCTGCATCTGAATTTCTCTTTCACTCAAAATTATCATTTGTTGAATGTTACAAACCAGATCATGAGTTGTGCAACAAAATATCTCAAAGTCATTTTAACAACTTTTTAAATGAAATTCTCTTGAATTTGAATTGAAGCCGTGTCAATAATCAAAAACCGTGAATATAGAGTTAGCTGTAAAATAACCAAATGTAATATCATCCAATAAAACAATATTATTAATCCAAACTAATATATATGAAGTAATTCAAAGACTCTACAGATTTTTATAGTGTTCTTAGCATAAGAATATAATTGGCCAATAATTTTGAATAAGTCAGAATCAAAATCATCATTATTTCACCATCACATTATTGTCTGATTTAACTCAGAATACGGTGCAGATTATCACATTTAATATATCGTTCAAATAAATATACCATTACCTGTTTTACTTTTACGATAATTTTTCGTTGTTGTCCATTGTGATTCTGTCACCTTTATACTAGGCTAAGGAACTTTGCTTTGTTGCTCGTTGTGTTTCTGGAACAGCCAGAATCCAGATAACACTGTTGTTGTTCCTTAGCATGCCACCACTCCTACACGATAAAAGATTTTCGTGACCTATTTTTTTTATAGGTCCATGATTGTTAGTGGCAGAATATTTTGAGTAATTTTGTGGGGACCGAACACTATTTATATATGCAGTAAATTATTGTCAAGGACAAAATTTCACAGCCTTTTAGCCTCAAGGACACACCTTCAATATTTTATCCTGAAGGACAACTTTCTATAGGTATCAGTTTTTAGTTATTGATAGCAGTTTTTAGGTATCAGTTTGTAGTTATCGGTAGCAGGTTTTAGGTATCAGTTTTAGCTCGGTAGCAGTTTTGTTGTCCTTATGAATAATTTTGAAAAATGTTTGTCCTTATGAATAATTTTTAGAAGAATGTTTGTTCTTGTGGTAAAAATATTGAGGTCATGTCCTTGAGGCAAAAAATATACAAATCTTTGTCCTTTAAATTAATTCCCCCTTATATATGTTCCTTTCGGCACCCGGATTTGTTTAACTTTGAGTGATTTTATATTTGTGCCTTTTGGAGCCCAAATTGGAATGGTTTTTATGTGTTTGGGTTTATACCAACAATTATTTGGATTGTGTCCAAATTTTCTACAAGTTGTGCACATTGAATTGACTTGATTAATTTTTCTTTTAACAGGTTCAGATTGATTATATCCAAGTCCTTGTCTGACTGTATTAACAGTTTGTTTCCCTAAGAGCATATTCAACGATTTTTCACTTTTGAAAAATTTATCTAAAGTCGTTGACAGTTGTTGGTCTTGTGTTTTGAGAAATTCATTTTCTTTCAATAATTGTGTGCACTTTTTAATAGAGTTCTCTCTCCTAGTATTTTCACTCTCTTTCAAATCAGAATTTCATTTTCAAGTGATTTTATATTAATTTCTGATTTTTTAATTTCTTCTTCAAATGTTGGATACTTATCACACTTAGGGATCCTACTTTGATAGGTTTTAACTAATTGATCAAGTTGTTTATTTAAATCTATCAAAATATCTTTTTGTGATTCAAATTTGGCATACTTCTCCCTAAGTCGTTCAAAACCGCCATTTACTTCGTGGAAATATATAAGTAATTCTGTGTGAGTGAGTTTTGATACCTCCCTTGGCTCGTCATCGTCGCTATCAGTTATATTACCTTGAAGGCACATATCTGCTTTCTCACACTCACTGCTAGTACTTTGATTATCTTCATCACTTGTATTCCACATGGCTGCAAAATTTCTCCTTTTTGATTCTTTTCAAAGTCGTGTCAGTTTTTAGGACAATTGGGCTTGATGTGTCTGGGTTGGTGGCACTTATGACAAATGATCTCCCGTTCTTCTGGATTGTCTAATACTTTGTCTATTCTGCTTTTCTATTTCTGATTTAGAGATGAATTTCTATATTTGTGGTCCACCTTTTGAATTTCTTCATTATTAACGCCAGCTCAGCTGCTCCATCATCATCATCATCACTTTCAGTTTTTCCTTTGAGAGCTATTGATTTATTTCGAGTACTCCTCCTTCACACTCTTCCTTAAATTTCATTTCTAGCTCATAAGTGGTGAGATTTCTGATGAGTTCTTCAACTTTGATTTGTTTTAAATCTTTCGATTCTTGAATGGCAGTCACTTTTTCTTCAAATTTTAATGGAAGGACTCTGAGGATTTTTCGGACTATTTCCAATTCCGTGTATGATTTTCCGAGAGCTTTTGATTTGTATACGATATTGGAAAGCCATCCGTACATCTCTTTAACATTTTCTTCCTTGGCCATTGAAAAATTCTCGTATTTGCTACTCAGCATGGCAAGGTGAGATTCCTTGACTTGAGATGTTCCTTCGTGAGTCACTTCTAGTGTGTGCCATATTTTCTGTGCAGTGAGACAATGTGGGAAACAATTAAATTCAAACTGATCTAATGAACAAATAATTGAATTCATAGCTTTGACATTAGTAATCCGTAACTTATTTTCTAGATCTGTTCATTGATCCTTCGGTTTATTTATTTTCTGATTATTTACAATTATAGTTGGTGCTCTATATCCTGTCTCACAATATCCCAAGCGTGAATGGTTTTCAGAAAAATTTCCATCCTATTTTTCCAGTAAGCATATTCACCATTGAACATTGGTGGTCTAACTATGGACTGATCCTCCACAAAAGCATTATTAAAAGAATCCATTTTAAAAATTCAAATTCTTAATAACAAAATATGGTTTTCGAAGAATCAATTTTTTTAAAAACAAAAATAGCTTTTGAACCTTGTTCTGATACAACTTGTAGGATCGATTTCACCCTAGAGGGGGGGGGGGTGAATAGGGTGATACTGTCAATTATGAAAATTATTGTGGAAGTTTATATAAAATAATTTCAACACAGATTACAGAAGAATATAGCGGCACAGATGTAGCAGAATATAAATAACAGAAAATAGAATACACAGATTTATCCAGCTTTGGCAAAACCCTGCCTACGTGCTGCCCCCAAGGTTTCTACTAGAAATTAAATAGTCACACGCTTGCACACGTAAACTTGCGACACCCGCTACTGACTAACCTAACTCTACGCTCAAAACCCTACCACAACTCAGCCACTGAGTTGCGAATTCTCAAACTACACCCCGTAGTTTGTCCCCTAGTCACACGACTAGAAATTACAACGATTTAAGAAAGAAATTGAAAACACTTTAAAACAATAAAATAAATAAACCATAATTTTTAAGATACTAAGGCCTAACTCTATTTTAATAACCGGCCCTAAATAATCTTATCACAAATAAAATATTGCCGGCCCTTTTTCTTTTCTTTGCTCTTCAATCAAACAATGGCCTCGTTCCTTCTTTCGTTCGTTCCTCTTAGATCTGAAATTAGGGCTTTGTGAAGTCGCTGCTTAAATTGATGGTTGGTGCTTCGATTGCTTACTTCAATTGATTCGTTCACGACTCCTCCTCCTTGATCGAGTTCGACTTTGATTTGGTATGTAAAATTTTCTTTTGATTCTTCTGATTTGCTTGCTTGAACTCAATGATTAAATTGCCGATGATGTTACTGTTTATATAGGATTTGAACTCTTATATATTCGTTCGTATATGATCATTTGACTTCAGCAATTTATTTATCTCGGCCGTATGATTTTGATTGAATGTTTGAGATGGTTCCTGACCTTTTCAATTTACTTGAATAACACGGTTTTGATTTCTGGCTTGGTCCGATTCCTTGATTGCCAAGGCTCTGACTTTATTGTGACGATGATTTCTTTCTTTGTGTCTGTTGACTTGATATTCTTCTGTCACCATTACTGTTAGTTTGAAAATTACTTTGATGACCCTTGGCTTTGACTAAAACTATTGCATTTTCAATGCTCGACCATTTTGGAATTTTTTTATCTGGTGGTTGCAGACGCTTTGTGCTCGACTCTGGCCATTTGTGTTTACTGCCTCTTTTATCATTTTTGGGATTCAACTATTAATCCATGATTTCGAACTTGCTATATATCATTAGTTTGGAACTGCTGTGTGATTCAATGATATGCTTGAACTGATCTTTGTTGCCTTCACTATCGTTGTTGCATGTGATGTTCATTTGAACTGTGTTTGCACTGTTTACATATTGGCTTGTTCCTTCGAGTAAATGAAACTTGTATATGATTTTTTTGTTGTTTTCTCTTCATGCACATGCTGAGTCTTATTTCAGATGAAGTTGTTCTGTCCATTGTTTCTATTTGAGCTTGCACCGTCCAGTTTCATTTAGTTGTTTACTGGTGCATTATGTTGTATCTTTTGGAGCTCAAGTTGCCTCACCTGGTTCACTGTAGTTTGAATTGGGTTGTTGTGCATTTATTTGAGTTCGAGCCTTTCTCATGTCTTAACTGGTCTGATCATGCTACTTTGTTGCTTGATCATATGCATTGTTCACTGTATTGAAATTTGCCTATTTATTTGTTGTTGCCACTTACTGTTGCACTGCTTCATTGATACATATATATGTGTGCATGTCTTAATGTATTAAGTTATTTTGTGCCTCTGGTTTCACTGCACATATATATGTGTGTGTTTACATTTTGTCCTTGTTAGCTTTAGGTCTGGTTCTCCTTTGATTTATTTGATTGTTATAGCATATATATATGTCTTTGACCCTGGGCAGTTTGGTTTCATTGATGATGCTATGCACCTGCATATACATGTGCCATTTCTTTGCTTACTTCTATTGGTCTGCACATCCCTGTCTACGACTCAAAGTCTGGTGGCTCCATTTTGGCATCTGTTATCACTGTGTATATATGTGCATTGTCTTCATGTAGTTTGTACCACTGCCTTTGTGCACTGTTTGGTTCATATTGCATTTGTACATTTGGATTTTGGTCGAGGCTTGTTTTAGTTGTCTTGACCATTTTCATGAACCTACACCTGTGTTGAATACAGCTTGGAGCTCGGGTTTGACCTTGTGCTAATATTGCGACATTATTTTTATTGCACTTGAGTTGAACCCGGCATTTAGGGTTTGACCTGTGCTCACCTGTCCCTGTAGATTTATCAAGTGTATATATCGATGTGCACGGCCTTATGGCATGTACAATGATACACTGTGCATGTCACAAGCTGTTAGTGTATGATGAATTCAAATTTAAATGATGACGAACAACCCAAATAACCGAGGAAAATAAAATTTCCAATAATCATATTTTATTTTATACTGCAAAAATATTTTATTTTCAATTTTACTGTGTCAATATTTATTTTTGCAGATTGCTCAGATGCTGAATTCACATTGGAATGAAGTTGAAGATAAATACAAGTGTGAGTGAATGAGTGATATGTAGTGAGGTCAAATGTGAATTGTGATGTAATCAAAATTGTACTGTAATTGAAATTGTGTGTGTGTATATATATAGTGAGAGCTTGAAATTTGTACTATTCAAAAATTGTAATAAATATTTGTTTGAATAAAATATCAATTCGAATTCAAATTCTGTGTTATTTATTTTATTCATCAAATATTTATTTAATCTATGAAATTAAAATAGTATATTAACAAATACATTTAAATGAATATATATGTTTATTATCATCAAACAAAAATCATATACTCGCATATTCAACAACTCAGTTCCTTGAAATGCACTTTCGACGTTGCGTCAGGGAAGTTTCTGGATTTAATGCTCAACTCTAGCAGAATTGAAGCCAACCCTAAGAGGATTCAGGCGATCAAAGACATCTAGGTGTGGAAGACAATCAAGCAGGTAAAGAGCCTAAATGGGAGGTCATCACCCTAAGTCGATTCATCACCAGGGCCACTAACAAGTGTACTCTCTTCTTCAACCTAATCGGGAGATTGAACAGGAATTTTTAATGGACACAAGATTATAAAGATGCATTCCAAAATTTGGTGAACCACTTAAAGAGACCTTGCATCTTGTCAAAGTCGGTGGATCGTAAAGATTTATACATCTATTTAGCCATGTTGGTACACACCACAAGCACCGCAATGCTATGCGAAGAGAACCGTATCCAAAGACCGGTATATTATGTAACCAAGCGGTTGATAGGTACTAAGAGAAAACTACCTGATGCTATAAAAGCTCATGTAATGCCTGTTGGTTTCATCATGAAAACTCCACTCTTACTTTCAGGCTTATCTGGTTAACATCTATGCCGACCAGCCGTTATGACAGTTCTACAAAATCCTTAGACGTTTGGATGTTTGCTCAAATGAAATATCAAGCTAAGCCAATTCAATGTTACTTTTCTTTCTCGGAGAACTATCCTGGGACAGAAATTAACGTACTACATCTCTGAGTTCGCTGCATCAGATAAGGATCCAAAGAGCAGTGGAAAATCGACCAATCGATGGAAAATGTACATGGATGGTGTATCCAAAGATCGGTGTTCTGGCACTGGAGTTGTGTTAATGAGTCCTAAGGAATGATCGAGATGCTATGCCCTGGAACTCGACTTCCTTACAACGAATGATGTAGCTAAGTATGAAGTCTTGATCGCCAGCCTCAAACTTGCTAGAGAACTGAGAGTGGAAACTTTGCGTATCTTATGTGATTCCTGGTTAGTAATATGCCAAGTCATGGAAGATTATCTTGCTAGGGAGCATCGTCTTTCTCCTTATCTCAGCTAGGTTCAAAAGCTATTGGATGACGTCGAGTATTGCACCATTACGTACATTCTTAGAGAATAAAATGAAAAAGCCAAGTCACTGGCCATGTTGGCCAGTTCTGAGAATGTGGAACAATAGACTTTGTCCCGGTTGAAGTACTTAACATTCTAAGCATTGATGTATGGAGGTCGACTAGATCTTGATGATGTAGCCAGAAAAGGATTCATGGATGACTCATATCAAAGACTATCTACAACGGGAAATTCTTCCTTAATGGAGAAATGAGAAAGGACAGATCCTCCTAAAAGGTTCATGCTATGCCATCCAAGAAGAAGTCATATATAGGGAGGGTTTCTTCGTTCCCCTGCTTCGGTGTATTGCCTATGATGAAACGAGTCTTGAGAAAAGTCCATGGAGAAGAATGCAGCGATTACACCAGTGGGCAGACCCTTACAAAGGAAATAATCAACTATGGGTATTACTGGCCAACTATTAATCGAGACGCAGCTGATCATGCTAGACAATGCAACGAGTGCTAGATGTTTGCAAAAATTCCATGAGCTCCGTCGATGGAAATTTCTCAAATGGCTAGTCCATAGACGTTTGCCACCTAGGGTATTGACATCATTGGCTTCTTGTTGATTCTAAATATAGGGCGAAATATGCCATTGTAGTGATGATTACTTCACTAAATGTGCTATACCATGACCATGATAAAGAAAAAAATCAAATTCATTGTTCGAAACATCATCTATTGTTTTGGACTTCACCAACAATTATAACTGATAATGGAACCTAATTTGACAACATTAAATTTAAAGACTTATACCGTCAGCATCATATTGAAAAGAGATTTGCGGCAGTTGCATGCCCTCAAGCAAATGGAAAGGTTGAAGTTGTGAACAAAATCATAAAGTCCATTCTAAAGAAAAGTTTGAAAAAGGCTAGAGGTAAATGGGTGGATGAACTTCCAACAAAATTATGGACTTATAGAACCGCACACAAGTCCATGGCTGGCCATACTCCATTCACCCTTGCTTACAGCTTCGAGACCATCATCCCTGTAGAGCTTGAATTCCTCTCTCATTGAGTGGCTAATTACAACCCCTATTTCACTAAAAATATAAATAAGGAATTGCATTCGAATTGCAATTATACTAGATGGAATTGGTAATGACTCGTGAGCGTATAAAACACATTCGGGAGCCAATTACAAGAATGTGTACCTGAACACGCATGTGTATATTCAAAAAATTCAATTTCTTGAAATCGATAGAAACTGAATTTTCACCTGGAGTTATTAACGTAAATAATGGATTAGATAGCCAAAGCTTACTAATCCTATAGAGCCGGACATAGATAGCAACTAATGGAATACAATCTCGAATTTATACTATTGGAAATCGATCAAGCGTCATGACGATCAAAGAGGGATATAATAGTTAGGAAAGATAAATCAATGGAAGGATAGCGACCATTCAAGAAACTTATTGGGTTTCTTTCCAACGACTCTAACTTTCTTCAATTCAGAGCATGTCCTGTACATAACAAGACATACTTTAGAGGGTAAGTATTATCCGGCCTTTTGGTCCAGCTATATTCAGACCGACTAGACAAGTTAGACAAGACGATCATCAAGGAAGACAGCTCGGAGAGATGATTATTAAGCTCAGAGATCAAGCGCATGCAATGATCTGAAGCGATGATCAACCGAAGCTAAGAGATAGACTCTTCAGAATATTCTATATATGAACTAATACTTCCTATAGGTGGGGAATAAGTGCCTATCTCTTTCCTTAGGGAATCAGTACATGTCCTCAATTTTTGTCCAAAACTCGGTAAGATCGTTGTGTGACAAGGAAGGACCCATAGGACTACGTTTCAAGTTTCAAGTCATTTGGAGTTCGTATGCCCAAGTTTTGGGAAAATTGCTTCACCTATATAAAAGGGAATGGTATAAAGTGGATCGCCCATATTCATCTTTCACCACATATTGCAACAATTATTTGTCATAACTTTACAGATGCTATCAACATGAAACTTGGAGTATAAACTAATTAGAACATGTTGAACACCCCATAGGGATCACATGGCATTTGAAGCAAGTTGGAGGGAACGGTACCTATCCTTCCATAGGGATCAGCTATAAACAATCTTCACAACATATTGCAACAAAGATTGATCAATAACTCGAGTTATACAAATCCAGTTGGCATGAAACATGGAGCTAAGCATGTCATAATATGGAGAAGCTCCTCTAGCGATTGCATGGCATTTGGAAGATATTGGAGGGATTGGTACCTATCCCTCTAGAGGGATATGAAGAAATCAGAATTCAAGCAACAGTACTTCAAGGAAAATGCGATATCTCATAAACTATACGTCGATTGCACAAAATTCATGGAATAAGTAGCTAAAATCATGGGGCATCCCTTATAGGGATCATAGACCATTGGATGCATTAATAGGGATCGGTACCGATCTCTTTTGTGGGCTTTGATGGGCTTGTAAATTTTTCGATAGCCTTGTCTTAGTCTCCGAAACCTTCTGCCAAAATTTCAGTCCGATACATGCACGTCTTCCGTTATAAATACAGCAGGCATGGTTTCAAAAAAGTGATCCTGCGTTGGTTGAGTCTTTGCCATTTTTGTTCTTCACTTTTGTATGAATGGATCCTAGCTAATCCAAACACTCTTATATTCATAATCAAGTGGAAGATAAATAAAAATATAAAGTGAATGTAGGCTAAGATTGCCGAACCACTATAAAAATCTGTGTGTTCATTTATGCTTTCTATTCTATTTTAACTTCAATCTTCATTTAATCTCCACTAGATTTTATTGGTTGTTGGTGCCCATTTTTGGCGTCAACACAAGTTAGATTCTCATATTTTGTCATCATATTGTTACCTATTATATTAAAAGTCTATAAAACTTATATTGTACTTTGGAAATAGCGTATGTGGCAATTATGTATTTTTTTGGGAGACTGTCTTTCTAAAATGTTTTTTCTCAGCACTTATATTGTCATTCCGTCTGCTATGTGAGATGAAAGTGTAGAATGTCTTACAATTTACTCTTACAATCATGCTCTGTAATGTTTAAAACCCCAGTAGTTCATATTTCTTGGCATGATGCGAGTTCGAAAGTCACATTAGGCTTGGTATCAGTGTGCCACGAAGTGCGGGTTTTTACAGTTTTAAAATAGTATAAAATGCAAATGATTAACCAAATATTAATTTCATATATAAATGAATTAGTTAGTTACTTCATATATAATCAAAATAGTTAATTGCTTAATATGTGTTAGCGTATTTCTTCACTACACTAACATCGATTAGGAGTTATGCATGAAGTACTTGAAAGTCTCCTACATTTACTATGATAAACACTGTCTTGGTGGGTTTGGAATGAAAATTACAACTAGTACTTCCCTTATTTCCACTATTAATGAACCGTCTAAACTAACTAATTACTAAAATATTGGTTTAGGTATGTACATTGTAGAATAAAAAGGTGATTTCAAAAATACTAATAAACCATTTACTAGTATTGCACTAGATCATGTTATTTTATTATACTCGAATTTAATTCATAGTAAATCATATTTAATATTATTATTTTTATCATGCAGCACTTTATCACATTGACGACATACTACTTCGATGATATGTCTCTTCACCCTTCACATGGAAATGAACCCCAAGGCCATGCCAGCTATATCGCATATCTACAAAACTAGAAAGGACTTCGATCCTAATCACATTTCTCGTTACCGAGGCCATACTTATGTAACTTGGAAGGTATCCCTTTAATGGCTTTGAAGATATTGACTATTACTAGTAGATTGATATCGAATAGGCATGTCGTCGGCAGTTACGGAGGCTATTAATACCATAGTAGCATCTCTTTTTGCAAGCACTTCGGAAGTGTTTAAATAAAAACAAGGTTACACTCCTCTTCATCGATAACCACTTTGCACATCACTTTTATACAACACATCGAAGGTGTGCTACTATTGATGTATCAAAAGTGAAACTATTCACTCACCATAACCAATGAAGGCTAATCCATACTTTACTCTTCGACCATTGATGCACTGCACTATTCTTAGGAAAATCACATATTAAAGAAAAGTTGTGTCGATTGTAATCACCATCGATGCCTATAAAGACCTTAATACTGCTTGATGGACATCGTTGATAACATCATCAACTATCATAAAGACCTATATGGCATAAAAGTGGGGACACAGACTACCACACTTCGATGATACCAACTTGCATTAGTAGTGATAGTCAACAATGCTGAAGATGTGGAAATAGGGCAATGCCACCGAAGTCGAATGCCATTGAATTCCATCCCATCGAAGACATGAGATGTGGAGTGGGGGCCGCCTTCCTCCATAAATACAATCCTAGGGGTACCATTTGGTGGGCTGAGTTTTCATTTCTCTTTCTTTCTTCTTAAATCAAAGCCTAGTAACCTTAAATCGAATTAGGAATAAAGATGTTAGACTAAAATCATATTTGAATTGAATGAACATGGACTTGACATTGCATATTGACTTCGATTATGACCTTATTGAATATCAGTGATTTGAACTTGCATAATACGAACTTGTCATGACAGATTTAACATAAATCTAGTCAAAGTGCCTTGGACTATGACGAACTCCTATCTACGTATTTATATGGACCATGGACCGACATAAGAGGAGAACGCATAACTTGTTGTTATACATAACGCACTTTAACATGACTCTATGACATATCATTAGCCATATGGACAACATTGTTCAATGACTAATGTTGGTCCATATGTATGACAATACTAATGGCATAAGGGGACTTCAGACATAACGAATCAAGGAGATAGAATGAACATTTATATGCCCTTCCTAAAGGGCCAATTTTCATCTAACAAACAACGATACTATGTTGAGATCAATCGTAAGTGATGAGTTAGACCTTGAATTATTGTCTAAAGCCTTGATCATTTCATCGCACCTATCAAGACTAAGTCGATGTGAACCCATGCTTGATTACGTCTTTTCATGTACTTGAATCAAGAACTAACTTATCACAAGAAGCATCTGAAGTGTTATACCATTTTTTGGTCCAACATTTTTGGCACTCGAAGGAGGGCTCAAACCTCCGACTTGTTTAATTCCCTCATCATCTAGACTAATTAAGTGAATTTTGTTTCAGGAAAAATGAGATTATGAAGACTTAATGCTTAGACCGAGTAGGTCATACAACCAGTGACACTAGAAGAGAACAGTACTTCCATTTTCAATATGGGAAACATAAAACACGGGCAACCACGTCACAGCCAACATGGCCAACCAGCAGTGAAGCAAAAATCCAAAACTTAGAGCAACAACTGTTGATAATGAAAGAACTCTTGGAGGGGGTGCTTGCCCAAAAATCTTCAAAGACTACCAAAGAAACTTGATTGCTACCCACTTAGTAATAAGGACAAAAGCAAGGTTGTCTCAAATCTATAGAAAAATAAAGTAACTAGTAGATTAAGACATATTATCATGGAAGGATCAAGGAAAAATCTAACGAACAGTCTAGAAGATCTAATTCAGAGGGATATAAACCTAAAAGAAACAATTATCTTACCGATAAGGACTATTTGAGGGATATAGTAGCAAAAATGGAAAAGGATATGCTCAATGCCAAAGGAAAGAGGACCTAAGTTGGGAGAGTCAATGATAATCAGCGAGAAGCTCCGTTCGTTGATGAGACTATGTATGCAAGAACTCCATCTCACATTGAAATCCCCTCGATTAGAGATAATGGAATAACTGATCCAGACGACCATTTATTGGCCTTTGAGAATCGTATAGACTTGTATAATGCATCTGGGAGAGTACGGTGTAGACTTTTCCCAACCACTTTCCAAGGTGCAGTAGCCAAATAGTATCGACAATATCACAAAAGAATTATATGCTTTTGGAATTAGTTCTCTTATGAGTTTCCAGCTCAATTCTACATCTGCAAAGATCATGCCATTGATTAAACTATAGTAGGAAATGTAAAACAAAGAACATGAGAGCTATTAAAAGATTATCTTAAAAGGTTTAATGCGGAAGCTTTGAAGGCTAAACCCATGGCTGATAGAGGTAAGATAGTAGTAGTACACTCAGGGCTATTCGAGTAAACTCCATTTTGGCATGAACTAGACATTCATGGGTGCAAGGATTTACAAGACTTTCACTTTCAGGAAGACAAGTTCATTCGAATGGATGAAATATACCATACCACAAAGAAAGCTCAACTCAAACGAGAAACAGGAAAGATTAATGTCAGCCATAATCATAGAAAGCAGAGGTGGGGAAAAGACACAAATGAAAGCCACGTTGTTTTAAACAAACTGACGTCTTACATATGTGCTACAGTGAAGGATAATGGTGATTTCCCAATCTCTTACTAGGAAAAGACTAACCCAGAACCAAAGAATGAGGAAGAATATTGCTCTTATCCCAAATCCAATGGAAACAAGATGGATGAATGCCGGGTTTTATCACGTATAATCCAACAGATAATTCGTAATAGACGGCTAAAGGAGTTTTTATAGGATTACCAAAACGGTCCCTATCTAGAGAAGAGTAATCTGAAACTCTCGAATTAACATCGCAAATGTAGTAAAATAAGATGTCTAGCTCGATTTTATCTCATCTCTTAATAGAATTGACATGATTCATGAGGGTCCATATATAGCTTAAAACAGCCAGAAATCGTTAATTAGGGAAGTAAAGGAAGGGATTTTCTTAATCCACAAAGAAACACCACATGAAATACTCGGTATCATATTTAGATGCATAACCTAAAAATTACTCCACAAGAGCTGAAAGGAGTCTGTCATCCCCATATTGACACACCTCTGAGAAAAATGACCTCTATATCTAGCGCATGGCCTTTCGTTGTATGGGGAATTGACTTGAAAAGACTACTGCTAGTGTCCAAAGGAGGAGCTAAATACGCCGTGGTAGCCATTGATTATTTTAATAAGTGGATAGAGGCTGAACCACGCCCACATATCATATCAGGAAAGTCCTTAAATTCGTAATCAAGAGTATCGTAACCCGATTTGGAATCCCATACAAGATAATCTCCAAAAATTGAACTCAATTCGAATGTGAGGAGTTTACTCGATTTTGCGATAAAAATGGGATTATTAAAAGCGTTTCGTTTGTAGCTTATCCTAAGAAAACGAAGTTGTTGAAGCGGCTAACAAAATTATAAAGACCATTTTAAAGAAATGACTGAGCAAAGAAAAAGGGAATTGGATAGAGGAACTACCCTTATCGCGTGGGCACATAAAACTTCTACTAAGACCGCAATAGGGCATACCCAATATTCACTTACATATGGATGTGAAGCCATGCTTCTAATCAAAGTTAAGGTTCCTTCTCATTGGAGGATTGCATTTGCGTTTGACCCAAATCTAGAACTAAAGAAAGAATTCTTATACTTAATTAATGAACTAAGAGATGAGGCGGCCTCCAAAATGCAGAGTACCAACAAAGAATAACCAAGTACTACAATTCTAAAGTATGAGAAAGATCGTTCCAAAAAGGAGACCTAGTACTCCGAAGAGTCATGGAAAATGCTAAAAATCCAAAGGATGGGCCTCTAGGACCAAATTAGGAAGGTCCCATTGTCTCGCACGAAGTAATCTCATTGGGGCATATTAACTCTGCTGACCAGATGGCAATGCCGTATCAAGAACATGGAATGCTGAACATTTACGACAGCACTCCCAAAAATGGATGAATAAAGAAGGAATTTATCAATCTAAGTGCAGAACGAAATGAGATTCTCTTAGGGAAAAGAAAGGCCCCGGCCATTAAAGGCTTAACCGTAAGAAGTCCTAACCATCAAAGGCCTTGACCATCAAAGGCTTGATCGTATGATGTCTTGGCCATTAAAGGATTGACCACAAGAGGTTTCGGCAATTAATGGCCATAGCCGTCAAAGGCTTGACCACAAGAGGTCACGACCATCAAACGTCCCAGTCACTAAAGGCCATCAACTTTCAGTGTCATCACCAAAGGCCTTACTAAAGCTCCTTCTAAAGGGAGGTAGAGTAATCCTTTGGTCAGTCCAAATTTTCTACTGGTCTTCAACCCTTTCATATGTGGCCTGGTTGGAGCGCCTCCTAGAGGGAGGATGGAGTAAGCCTTTAGTGCTATCATCAAAGGCCTCACTAAAGCACTGGCCAAGCCTTCAATGCCATCATCAAAGACCTCACTGAAGCTCCTCCTAGATTGAGGATGGCCATCAAAGGCCTCAGTAAAGCACTGAAATCTTCACAAGGAAGATCAATCAAAATCAAGAGCCAAATAGTGCTCCAAAGTCAACCAAAATCAAAGCCAAGTAGTGCTCCTAAGTCAATCAAAATCAGAGACAAGTATAGTTCTCAATCCATTTAAAATCCATGCCAAGCAGAGCTTCGAATCAAATGATGGTTTCTAAAGGAAAGTCCATCAAGTATGAATTATCTATGTCTCCCTACAAATGCAATTCTTGGCCACCAGATAAGAGGTTTTAGTCTTCTATCATTATCCCCAGATAAGGATTTTTGGTCTTCTTCCATTATTACCAAATACAGATTTCTAGAATTCTTTTGTTATTACTTGATACAGATTTCTGATCTTCTTATTATCAATCAAATATGAATTATTGATCTCCTATTTTAATCAGATGGATTTCTAGCCTTCTATTATTATTAACACATAAAGATTTCCGATCTTCTTATATTATTATTATTTGAATAGATCTTTGGGCTTCTACCATCATCACCAGACTTGGACTTATGGACTTCTATTATAATTTCCAAGAATTGGATTTAGATCCTCTTTTATCATCTCTAAGATATTGATTTTCGATTTGGATATTCTGATATTGATTTCCATGTTTTTGGCCTCTTATTGTTGGAAAGAGTTTCTTATGTTTATACTCATAACTTGATCAAATAATTTCGCAAGCCTATGCTTGAGTGTTTATTTTTATTGACTCTTATGATAAAGTTATAAGCTTGAATTTGCATCAATAATTTGGATAGTAAATGCTGAATTAGAAGTTCAACCGAACCTAGAAGGACAATTACTGATGAAAAATGTCATTCGCTTCATGTTTATAGGAAAATGAAGTTAGCCAGGGGTTCTTGTTGGAGACTGAAGAATACGAAGAAATATTTGGTGTTACCCTAAAGAGTAAGAAGCGTCTCTTATACTAGAGGGGCAAAATGTTATCCATATAATTTCAATACCAGAAGAAATACTATAAAAGTAGCCACATTTCGTTGCTTTGATGCCAATATATCTCTTTGAAGGTATATTTCACTATACTTCGTCACTTGGGTGACAGCATATGTCCTCGATGGTGTACCATGCTGCACTTTGTCACCTTGATGACTTACTATTTTTATGATATGTCTCATCGCCCTTCACATAGAAATGAACCCCAAGGCCATGCCAGCTATATCACGTATCAAAAAAAATTAGGAACGACTTCGATTCTAATCACATTCCTCATTAACGAGGCCATACTCAAATGACTTCGAAGGCATCCATTTGATGGCTTTAATGATGTTGACTATCATTAGCAGATCGAAATCAGAGAGGCATGTTGTCATTAGTCGCGGAGGCTATTAATACTACAACAACATCCCTTTCCGCAAGCACTTTAGAATTGTTTAAATAAAAAAAGTTACACCGCTCTTTGTTGATAACCACATCGCATATCACTTTTATGCAACACATTGAAGACATACTATAGATGTATCAAGTGCGTCGTTATTTACTCACCATAACCAAAGAAGGCTCATCTACGCATTGCTTTTCGACCATTGACGCACTTCGCCATTAATAGGGAAATCACATATTCAAGCGAAGTGGTGTCGATGGTAAGCACCATCAATGCCTGCAAAGACCTTATTGCTTGGTGGACGACGTTGGTAACATCATTAACTATCATAAAGACCTTCACATAGCATAAAGTCGAGGACACAAACTACAATGCTTTGATGATACCATCTTGCATTAGCGGTGATAGTCAACAATGTCGAAGATGTGGAAATAGGGTAATGCCACCGAAGTCGAATGCCGCGAAGTCCATCCTATCAAAGATATGAGATGCAGATTGGGCGGCTGCCTACCTCTATAAATATGACCCTAGGACTACTATTTGGTGGACCGACTTTTCATTTTTCTCAAATCAAAGCCTTGTAACCCTAAGTCAGATTAGGATTAAATTTATTTGACTTTAATCATATTCAAATTGAATGAACATGGACTTGAGATTGTATATTAAGTTCAATTATGACCTTATTGAACATTATTGATTTGGACTTGCATAATATGAACTTGTCATGACCAATTTTACATAAATTTAGTCGAAGTGCCTTGGACTACGATGAACTCCTATATGCGCATTTATATGGACTATAGACTATGGATCTTGAACATAAGAGCAAAATGCATAAGTCGTTGTTATACATAATGCACTTCAATATGACTCCGTGACTTATCATCCATGTTTATTGGAAATATGACATATCATTAACCATATAGACAACATCATTCAATGACTAATATAAGTCCACATGTATGACAATACTAATGGCCCAATGGGACTTCGAACACAATGACTCAAGGAGATAGAATGAACTTTTATATGCCCTTCCTCAATGGCCAATTGTCATCTAACAATCAATGATTCTATCTTGAGATCAATCCTAAATGATGAGTTAGACCTTGAATCATTATTGAAAGCCTTGGCCATGACATTTCCAATATCAAGATTTAGTCAACATGATCAACCCATGCTTGATTACGCCTTCGCATGTACTTGAATCAAGAACTAACTTATCACTAGAAGCATCTAAAGTGTAATAGAATTTTTTGGTCTAACATATAATGTCATAATAAGTAATAATATACACATTTTGTTAAATAAAAACAAACAAACATAAGTTTGTGTGTGTGTGTGTATATATTGAAAATGCATACAACTTTATCATTCGTAATTATAAACCAACATAAAATAGGCAATCTTTTGGCCTATTATTAAACAAAAGTACTATGAGACAAAATACACTCAAAATAATTAAAAGAAGTTAAATTAACAGCCCTCCTTCCACTCATGGCCCGACCATCCTAATAATATAAAAATTAAGTAAAATTATTTTCTCGATGGCCTGAGTCATCCATCCCATATTCTCTCCTTAGCCCTCCATAATTTCGATAATTCTATATACACCCTCCTACTGACTCCATCTTTCGATGAGCAACTTCAATTTGAAGGTTAATTTTGTAAATATTTTGGACGTTAAAGTCTTCTTTCCTTGCTCGATGGTGAAATAAGACCAAGCTCGAAAGCTTATTATCTTAGGTTGGAACAAGTTGGTAGGATCCCATGTTTTATGTCCCTATTCCACCACATAGGAGAGACATATGTGGCAATAGGGAAAGAGAGGGATGGAGTTTTTCTTGCTTTTGGAATATCATGCCTCACACTAGGAAGGCTACACAAAGGGCTATTAGCTCAATGGTAGAGCGCACCTCTGAAAATTGCATCATTGTGCCTAATTGTGAGGGTTCTCGACCACATGAGTAATCTTTTGTTTATTAGTGCTTGATTTAAAAATGTGGACATTCAAGGCATATTAGCATGGAGTACTTCTCCTATTTTAATCGAAACCCGAAACCAAGCTTCTCCCAAGGAGGACAGATGGGGCGATTTAGTTATAATCAATGTAGGCTTAACTATTTATTTACCGATGGGACTTAAGTGGTTCGAGGAGACCAGTGTGGTTCCTTTATTCTCAAGATTCCATACATCCCTTATCGGTGTATGGACAACTATCTTTCGAGCATACGTTATGATTTAACCTTAAGGAGAAAATGGAGCACCAAACAACACATCTTCATAGACCAATAACTAAGTGATCACTTTCATTCAGGAGTGACTATAACAACCCATATTTTACATATTGTAAGATCATTAAAAAAATCCATAGGGTTGTACGACTCTGTGTTTTTGGGAACTGTTAACTAGTGATAATTTCCTTCTATAAATGTTTCATTAGATAATTTGACCTTAATTTTTTTTATAGAGCCTATAACTTTTGATAGCGCCAAACTAGTGTCTAAAACTACTTCCATTAGATTGGAATAATGGTTTCTCTTTTCATAGAGTAGTCATATTAAGAATTTAGACTTACCATTTAGGAGTTATAGCTGTTTGAAGTTCTGATTAGTTTTGAGAAAATTAGTGGATAATGAGGATTAGTACCATTTACTAACCATAATTGCTATTTTATAAAATATCATATTTAGGACAATATATGCTTGTAAATTCAATTTGGATGGATTATATGTGTTATTTGGATGTTGTATGTTGATGTTTTATAATTGTATGGATTTTTTGATATGTCTTCTAGTTATTTTGCATAGTTAGCAAAGTGGTACATTATTTGGTGTAAAGGACAATACAGTTGTCAAAACACAATAAAATATAAATTTGTTATGCCAAGAGATATGAAGAGCTTACTTAAATAATTTCAAATGATTTGGAGTCGATTTGATAGTCCAAATTCATGTTGTCAAATCAGGTCAGCATTGGTGAAAAAGAGGTCAGGGTGACCACTTGGAGTTTAAATAGGCAAGGCTTTGGGTTTATGGGCCATGTGCTTTGGGTCAAGGAGGAAGATTGCCAAAAGATGGAAATAGGAGGAAAACTGGTTAAGTAATCAACTCAGTACTAAGTGATTCACTCGGTACTAACAATAAGGTGCTTCGAGAAAGTCCAATGGGTGCTTCGAATTTGGGTCGAGATGACTTCGGGTTAGCTTCAAGGCAAGTGGGAAGATGCAGGAAGTGGAAGGCTTGATGAAGTTTTGAGGAAGGTCAAATGACTCGATACTGACACCCTTTGATGTCGATAATGACCAATTTGGAACATGGCCAGATGAGGCGAGGTTTGAGGCATGTGAACACGTCGTTCGAGTTTTCATGTACATGTGCTTATTTGACCGTTCGACTTTGATTTTTAATGGTTACAATGTGATGAAGATCGACAATAAATGATGAGGGAATGGCGTTATGCTTTGACATGATGAATTTTTAACTATGACGAGATGAATCTATAACATGAGATGAGGGAGTAGGGATATTTTCGAACTTCAACGATGGCATTTAATCAAGTACCTCAGTGGGAAGTGAAGAATGGAACTAAAGTAGTTTGAGAAGGCTTAGTCAGTAAGGCAACGAGATGTGATAGGGCATGGGATCACATGTAAAAGGGATCATTGATAACTCTGGATATGGATGATTCTGTGGGAAAGGGAATGTAAGGAAACTTACGCGTATACCTTGGACTATAGGATGGTCTAGCTTGCCTTGGAAATGAAATTCCTATGAGATATGTATCTGAATGGGCACCAAATCAAATTGTGACATGTGATGTCACCAGTCTAGGAGGTCACTGAAAGAAATCACTTATCCGAAGATCTTGGGAAGTTCGAGATGAAGCAGACTTTGTGGAAGTCATGGTGACGAAGACCTTAGGAATGTCTAGATGAAACAAACTTTAGGTAAGTCATGACAGCAAAAGTCATAATGAAGCCGAGCTTCTGTAATGATCATAGTGAAGTGAGACTTTGGGAATGATTGTGGTGAAGTAGGACTTCGGTGATAATCATTGTGATGGTGCATAACAAGGTGAGACCTCGGTGTTAAACATGTGATATGAGACCTTGAGGATGGTTGTCATTGCATATTTACTTTGTTTTTCCAATGATTAATGTAATTATTGGATCTCTTTTGGTGTTGGTATTCTTGAGATAGGCACCCTGACATCCATACTATACTTACTATAGTATAATCATATGATAATGATAGTAGATAGCATAAATTATGTTATGTGCTAACACTTTGGATGTAGGGACATGTCCAGTATGATTATCTATAACCCATGCTCTTTACTATACCATTTTTTATAGTATTTTGAGATTGTTTATTACTCACACCAGACGGTCGTCTGACTTGAGGTTTTATGCTTTGCTTCTTATCATCTAAGGTACTCTTAATGAGTAAATTAGATAACAAGTTTGTGATTAGCACATGGAACAGTTTAGATGATGGGAAGGAGGCTGGGCTACTATATTTATTACTAGATTTTGTTGCTTATTTCGCTGTGTAGCACTGTGGAACTTTATCAATGCTTTACCTTATTTAGAGACAGATTTCCTTTGAGTTTATTTTAATTATGTGCAAACTTTACTCCAATTAATTTGTATGACTATTGTGAACCTTGCACTCTGATATTTGTTTTGGTTCATTTAGTTATACTTATCTGTCTTGCTTATTTTATATCTATGTTGATATTATATTTTATTCGATGCGTTGTGAGATATGTGACAAGTTATTATTAGAGTTAGTTATTTCTCCCTTGATAATCATCCGACATCGACCACATACCATTGCAGTTCACTCTTCTGCATATCGAGTGCCAGAGATATGGGGCGGTCATCACATGTAGGATCGAAGCTTAGGTTCAGCAATTCCTCACTTTGTTCGATCGCTAAAGTCTAAGTTTGTACTTAGATCCATTAGAAATTAGGTAAGTGGAGCGCCTTAGGATGGATCAAGTGATATATGAGAGAGCATACTTGTTATGTATTTTTGGTTTTTAAAGTTATATATTAGTATTATATAGTATATAAGTCGCATTGCACACTAGAGCATCATAGATGCAGTTTTGCTTTGTGAAGAACTGCCCAATCTTATTATAGAGTTTAAGAATGAGCCGACATACAAAGAACACTGGTAGGAATTCTATATTGGGAGTAGGAGAAGAAAGAGTGAGTACGAGAGAATCTAACTCGATATGCATGCCATGTTTATAGAGATTATGAGCAACATGCTGAAAAATGTCCAAAGCCTTACTCTAGTTGGTATTGGTGGTGGTGCTCCGCCACGTGCGCCCGGAGCCGAATTTTCTAAGTTGTATAATACTATTTCTAGCCTTGGTGGTAAACCATTCCTTGGAAAGGAATCAGTTATGGAGGTTCAGGATTGGTTGGATACCCGCGAGCGTATTTTTGAAGATTTAGGGCTGGAAGACGCAATGAAGTGGAAGTTAGCCTCAATGCAACTTCAAGGTCACGCCATGGTATAGTGGAATGTTGTTAATGTTGCTAATCTAGAAGATCAGTCCACTTAGGATATGTTTGAGGTTAGATTTGGAGAGAAGTCCATATTGGCCGCCAAGAAGTTGGTATTATTTAGGAAGTTTGTTGAGTTGAAGCAATGAGAGAAGACTGTCTCGGAGTGTGTGGCTGAATTCTACATGCTGTCGAACTATTGTTTCTCTTTTATTGATACCCCTTTGAAAAAGAATGAGAAGTTCATCATGGTTTTGGATAATTATCCAAAGGAGAAGCTGGTTGGATATATTGACGAGTTCTTTAAGAAGTTGGTTAAGAAAGCTTTGAGGCAATAGGGACAGTACCTAAAACCGAAGGCTAAAATCATTGTATTAAAGGAAATGCCAAACCCGAAAGTGGGCAGTGGGGACAAGAGAAAATGGAACAACAAGGAGGAGAAGTAGTCTCAGGAAGAAGATAGCTAAAGGAAAAGTAGGTGAGAACTGTAGTGTGCTAATTTCTATAAGATAGGTCGTCTTAGCAAAGACCAGAATGCCTTAGTGGGAAAAGGAGGTGCTTCATTTGTGATAGAGTCGGGTAAAGGGGTTGTCCAGTGCTATAGTAGAATAAGCAGAGAGCTATTGCTTATGCATCAGGTGCTGCTCCTAATTTGTTGGTTGCTCCATCAACGAAGGAGAAAGGGAAGGGAATTCTTATCCAAGGTATGCTTTTTTGTTTGTACTATACATATGCATGTTTTTATTTGATATTGATACGTTAGACCCTTTATATATCCAGTGATTAATAAGTAGGTTAAAATGATGACTTGATCTAATAGGCAGACCTTTAGTCTTGTTGAACATGGTGATGGTTCGACTGAGTTAGGGATGATTTGTCGAGGCTTAGTGCTTCATGTCATGGATGTTTGTTTGCTTGTGATTGCTTTTTTTGGGGTATTATAAGGTTCAGTACAATTAGGTGTGGGATATATAAAGGGATATAGAGATATAGTGGAATGGTGAGGTATAGTAGACGATGATCAAGGCAAGAGGAGAGCAAAGGATAAAGTGAGACTTTACACTTTGGGGGGGGGGGGTAAAGTTATAGTTATCTTGGTGTATTCGTTTAGGATCCTGCAAGAGGAGTTGTCATCGTTTTTCAAGGGAGGACATTTAGAGGTAGTCGGACGATCTCCACTCAAAGAGATAGATTTGTAACGATCTAGCGACATGTGTCATACCTTCAAGCAAGATGGTACTCAAAGAGATAGCAAGACTAGAATTTTAAGACAAAGACTCATGGTAGAGGTGGTTTATTCATGAGGGTATATCCAGGAGAGGAGTACAAGTAGTATTTGCATGGAAATCGAACGATTCTTTAAGATGGTGTGGAGCATTGGGAGTCAAGAAGCATATACTGGAATACATATGTGATATTCTTGTCTTCTAGCAGAAGAGATGTACAAGATATGCTTGAGGACCGCACCTAAGATATTAAGGAAACATGCCAGTTGAGGAGTGGAGTTACTAGTGCATATACGATTGGGTTATATTACTGGTTATGATGTTCGTCGGAAGTAGGGACAAGAGCTTAGGATGCTGGTGAGCGAGATGATATACCCACTCCAATAGAGATGTAGTATATGTGGAGATGAGGTAGTATAGACTCAACCGATTTAGTTGGCTTTGCATAAAGAATAGACCATTGATATGTGACATTGATGGACTTAGTGACGAGGTACTATAAGAGTGCCACCATTCGAGATTAGTAGTATATTCCGGTGAAAATAAGGTATATTGGATAAACATCTAATTGGAAGGGAATAATGGAAGATGTCCAGATTTTGGTGTAGTTTATAAGAGGCAGGGAGAATGACATTGGATCGAATGGATAGTATTAAAGTTGAACCGAGAGTGGCATATAAGGAAGGTGTTGAAGTCGATAGAATTTCAGCAATGTTAAAGCGGAGGCAATAGTATGCAAGAGACCAAGGAGAGTGTGAGGACCGATAATGCATAATGCTTTTGTTTGTTAGGGTTTTCTATGTATTGCATTCTCTTCCACTTACAATGTTATATATGATTGCTTTGTATCTCACATGCTAGGATATACATATATACTATTTGGTTGCTTATGATTGTATAGATGCATGTTGAATGTTTGAAATGACTGGTATGATTGATAGACATGTAGGGTAACTATGGTTGACTTTTCCTTGTTTGACTAGAATTTTAGGAGTGAAATTCCTAATGGAGTGGAGGGCACGACGACCTATATTTTATGTATCAGAGGATCATAAAATATTATTTTTAAATTCATAAGATGTCTAATGACTCTATAATTTTGGGAAATGTTAACTAGTTACATTTTCCATTTAGAGAGTTTTTATCGAACAGTTTTGAATCTAAATATCTTGCAAAGTCTATAACTTTTGAAAGGCACCATATTAGGTTCTGAAACCACTTTTGTTAGGTCGATATGATAGTATCTTTACGTAGAGTGGTCATATTAAGATTTTGGACTTACTATTTAGGAGTTATGATGGTTTAAAGTTTTAACTTATTTAAGAAGATTAATAGGTAACTAGGAAGATATTAGTGCAGGTCATTAGCCCAATCCAAAAACTAGGGTTGGTACCCCTCCTCTCCAGTCATCATCAGTCATTTCTCTTCTTTTCTAATCACGTCCTAACTCCTACTAATCCAAACTAGAGCTAAAAACCACGATTTCAAGAATCTAATTAGTGTAAATAGTGGATGTAAAAGAGATTAACATAAGAAGATAATAGATCCTCTATTTACAAGTTGTGGAATTTGTGTAGCAACCGTTCCATTTCAGATTTGTGCGCTTTAATGCAAGGTGAGTGATTTTACCTCTCTTACTATACTATTCTTACCTATACAGTTAACAATGTGATTTTTGATGTGACTATTAAAGTTAAAATGTCTAAAAACATAGATTTGATATTAACAATACCCTAGAACTGGATTTGAAAGATTGATTTGGATTTTGATGTGTTTTATGCCATTACTAACCCAAAATTGTTATTTTATAGAAAATCAGATCTAGGACAGTATATGCTTGTAAACTATGTTTGGATGGGTTATATGTGTTACTTGGATGTTATAAGATGATGTATGATAATTGTATAGATGCTTTGATATATTTGCAAGTTGTTTAGTGTGGTTAGAAGAGTAGTATGTCGCTGTGCAGTTAAAGTGCTCGGCCGATCCAATGCAGCGGAGGTTTAAAAAGTCATAGCGGGGATACAGTAGGGATATAGCGGGATATAGCGGACGACTCTCGTGACGACCCGACTTTCCACTCCCGGAAAATCGCATCATCTTTAAGAAAGAAAGGGATAGAAAAGAGAAAAGAAAGAAGAGAAAGAAGAAACAACACAAGAATCTCAACAACGGAACGAATAAATTACATTAATAACATAAGTATTACATTGTATACATCAAATATCAGAGTTACACAGACAATACAACACATACTAGACAGTTATAAACACCTGTCTAGTTATTACAACACAATACATACAAAAGACACTCAGAGATACCAACACAGCGGAAAACTATTTAACTATACGCAGAAGCCTCCTGCTCCATTTGCTCCTTTACAATACGTCAAGCTACCCTAAATCCTAACCTGAATTCCCTTGGCTACTCGTAAAAATTTGAGTACCCAAGAGTTAAAGAAAAACAAAAATAACTCCGGGTCAGACATGGGTCTGGTGTGAGTAACAGGTTAAAGTTGCTTAACTTTGAAAAACCTTTGAAAAGAAAAGGTATCACTTAAGACTTCCCACACATAAACATGGAAAAGTTTTTACCTTACGCTAACCAAAACAATTGATAGGAAATCTGATGATATTATAATAGTGCCTAGGGTTTTCTAGTAAATAAGAAATAGCCGAAATTGTTACATTTATTAAATTCCAGCTACATAGGTATACAATCAAAACCGTTGGCACTTATTGGATTTTGGATTCCATCAATGGCTGGGCTACTGGGGTACCGCCCGTCACAGTACGTGGCCTAGATCACCGTACCGAGGATTACTCCCAATCCCCTGCAACACAAAGCGGGACCCATAATTAATTATTCATAATTAATTATCTTCATTAATCACTTGATTAATTTTAAAGTAATTTAAATCAAATTACTTCTATAATAAATATCTTTAATTACATCCGGTAATTATTAATTTATTACTTCCTTAAGTATTTACAAATTCATTAATTACATAAGTAATTATCAATAATCCACAAATGTTTAAATTAATTAAACTTAATTAATCTAAACTATTCACATTAATTAAATTAATTACACCAAGTAATTAATTCATTAATTACTTTCATTAAGTAATTAAAACTTAAACAATTGATTATTATTAATTAATTAATATAATTAATTATCAAAAATTAATCACATTAATTAATTGTTAAAATAATCTTAAGTTAATGACCTTCATTAACATTTCTTAATTACTAAATTAAGAGTTAACTTGTATTAATCATTATTAATTATCAATTAAATAATATTTAATTACAATTTAATTAATCTCTAATTATTAATTAATTAAGTGTTAATTAAAATCTTAATTAATCATTAATCACTTGATTAAATAAATCTTAATCGTTAATTAAAATTTAATTAACCATCCTAAATCATAGATTAATTAACCTTAATTAATTAATCTCAAATCTTAATTAATCAATTCTAAAAGCTATTAATTACCTAATTAATCATCCACATTAATAATTAAATAATAATTAATATTCCATTTAAATTAATTTAATAATTTAAATGAAACCAATTTTCTTAAGTTCAAAATTAAGGAACATTCTTCCTTATACAAAGTATTTTAAACACTTTGTTTCAAACAAAATTTAATTTAAAAATTTCTTTTTAAATTTCAAACTGAAACACAATTCAAATTTTCATTCTAGATTCATACTTAAAAATTTAAAACTTTACTTACTCTTTCATCTTAATTTTTAAATTCAAATTATATAACCTTTCCTAAAATAGCTAAAACAAGTTTAAATTTTAAAACTTATTATTTTTAAAACTGACATTAAAAATCAAATTTCAGGTTTAAAACTGAATTTAAACTTATTTTCAACTTTATTTCATAAATTTAAAACTTATAGTTTTAAATTCAAATCAATGTTCTTTTATACTTTAAAAAGTTTAAAATCTAAATTTAAACTTTTCAGATTTATATTCAAACTCAGGTTCCATATTTCTTTCTTTTTTTCAGATTTTATAACTTCTTTTAAATTTTCAATTGCATTTTAAAAATTTGCTTTTAAATTTAAAACAGAAAAACAGTTTTCTGTTTTGGTTTTACATCTTACATTTTTGAATTCAAAAATGATTCAAAACTCAGATTTGAATTCAAAATTTAGTTACAGTTTTAAAAATTTCAGTTGAACTTCATCTTACAAATTTTAAACTTTACTTTTTAAATAAAAAGAAAAACGGAAACAGTTTCTGATTTTAGTTTAAACCCAACTTGGATTTAAAAGCATTTCAAATTGTTTCAAAGATTTAAAATTTAAACTTATTGAATTTAAATTCAATTTCAGGTTCAACTTAGTTTTCATATTTTTGTTTGAAATTCACTTTCACTTCAAATTTTAGAACCCTGGAAACAAGTTCTGTCCAAATACTAAAAACCTGAAACCATTAACACTAACCCGAGCTATCCTATAATCTACTCCGAGTCTCTTCCACCTTTACTTCGAGTCATTTAGCAAAATACCCGAGACCATCCTGAAGTAAAAACTCTGCAACCAAAACAAATACCCACCTGCACAACAACCACACTGTGCACCCACTCCCCATCTCCGGCCATCTCCGGCCATTATCAACGACCATCCCCATCCACCAGTGACCTCTCATCACACTCCCATCCTCAAATGCCCATAATTCAACTTGAATTTAATTTCAAATTTTAAAACTGAAACCTAGAAAACACTTTTCCCTTTCAGTGATCAACCTGTCAACGGCAACAACTCCCAACTCCGACCACCATCACCTTCCAAACTCCGGCGACAACTTCATAAACACATACTCTATCCATACCTAAAAAGAGCTTTGAACTCGATCCATTGATGAGACCGCGGCACTAAATTTTCTTATACTCAGTAAAAACTAGGGCTTCTTACTGTAATTCCCAAATAAAAATCTAAGATTTTAATTTCAACTCAATCCAAGATTTTTCCTATAATCAATGATGGCTATACAATCTCCAGAATCAAATTTACTCAAAACCATTGCAAGCTTCAACTGTTCTTGACCAAATTGTAAAATATAGTAAATTTTAAAAACTGTACTTTGCTTCTTCCATTATAAATGGTAATATATTTTTTTTTTAAAAAAATCTTAATTTTGTAATATGTTTTGAGTTGAATTTCTGAAACATTGTTTTGCAGTGTCTCATATTTTTACCGATTCAATTTCCATTGCTCTGTTACTTACTTCCAGTAAGTTTTCATTTAAAATTTACTTAAATAAAATTTTAAAATCTAATCTCTGAAGCTACCCTACACATCTTATTTGAATCTTAAAATTTATCAAAGACGAATTAAAGATGTAAGAACTAAACTGAAAATTTGAACCAGGAATCAAACAGAACATTGCAAATTTACAGCATGCATGAATATACAGTTCTCACATCAGACAGTAAGCTTAACCCAGGAAATATTTATTTATTTATCATGCAACAAGTTTAAACTTTAAATTTATAAAAGAAAGTTACTCACTTGTGATAGATGTAGAGCACAGATTGAACATGCAGAAAGAACTTGATTTTTGAATCATGTAGAGCACAGTTTCATGAATGCAGGCTTCTTGCTTGCAAATGAAATGCAGGCCTTCAGTTTTGGAGATGCAGACATGCATTTTGAGGAGTTCGAATGAAATGCATTTACAGGTTTGAAATTTGTTGCATGCATGTTTTCATTCTTGCAGATTGAATAAGATTTTGGGATATGCAGGCTTGTATTTTGAGAAATGCATATTTAACTAATTTTCAGATTTCTTTTTAGAATGAAAAAAATGAGAAAGAATGAAGGAATGAGTATTGTAATGTTTTATATAACAATATTTTGATTTAGATTAAAATTAAAGAAAAACAAAATTAAACAATGACAAATGGCTTAAGCTATTACATTTGTCACCTTAAAATGATGATAAGTTTACACATGTATTTGTGAATGTTTTGTTATTTTAATTAAGGTTAAAGAAAATTAAACTTAGTTAATTAGTTCTTATACCCTTTAAAGAATTAAAATAAATTTATGAAAGATGTTATAACTTATATAAATACATGTTTCATATTTAAATTGTATTTTAAATTTCAAATTAAATTAACAAATCTCATTTATAAATTAATATTTTAAAAAGAAAAACACAAACATTTTATAACTTATTTTAAATATAAAACTTAAATGAAAATGAATTTTAAACCAATTAAAACATTTTTCTCATATTTAAAAAACATATAGTATTTTATTAAATATTTTTGAAAAGCTTAAATTAAAAATAAATCACAATTTCTATTTTCAAAACATTAAAATTATGCTATACTAATTTATTAACTTATCTATTTAAAATATATATAAATACATATACATTATTAAATAGAAAATTGATTTATTAGTTTATTAAAAATAAATTCACAAATTAAATATTTAACTAAAGAATATTATTAAATCAAATCAAATTTATTAACAAAAAACATCAATTCAATTTAAATTTAAACACAGATTATTAAATTTATATTGTCCAAAATTCCGGGATATTTCAACTCTAATGTAATAAATAAAATTCATACTTAATGTTTTTATAAATATATAAAAGGTAATTAAATGAAAAATTAACATTCAATTAAATTATAATTTATACATAAATAATTTTAAATAAAAATATGTGGGAATATACTGTAAATGAACGTAAAACTGTTATATAACATAATTGAATTTAGTAGAATATTAGAATATTTTAAATTTCTAAAGATATATTAAAAATTCAATCAAATAAATTAATTTTGTAATTTTTATAATGTATAAATGTTATTTTTCAATTCATTTCTTTTAAAGAAGATATAGAGGAAACACGGAATATAGTGGAAATAACGGGATATAGCAGAAATAGCGGGGCATAAAGCGGAAAGGCTTTATTTGAGGCTATATGGAAAAATCATAGCGGCAGGAATCCGCTACGAGATATAGCAGGATTATAGTAGGGTAATAGCCGGGCATTAACTGCATAGGTATGTCGTTTGGTGCAAAGGACAACAAAGTGTCGAAACAAGATGAAATATGGATATATTATGCTAGAAGATGTAGAGAGACTACTTAGAAAATTTCAAGTGATTTGAAGTCAATTTGATTGTCCAAATTCATGTCATCAAATCTGGTCAGTATTAGTGAAAAGGAGGTGGTGGTGACCATATGGAGTTGTAAATGAGAAAAGCTTCGGGTTTTTGGGCTATATGCTTCGAGCTAATGAGGAAGATTGCCAACAGATGGAAATAAGAGGAAAATTAGCTAAGTAATCAACTCAGTACAGAGTGGTTCATCTCTGTACTGACATGAAGGTTCTTCGAGATGGTCCGAGGGTTGCTTCAGGTTTGGGTTGGAATGACTTCAGGACAGCTTCACGACAAGTGGGGAGATGTTTGTTATGGAAGGACTTCACCTTGGTAAAGTATTGAGGAAGGTCAAAGGACTTGGTACCAACCTCTTTTGATGTCTGTATTGACCACTTTGTACCATGGCACATGAGATGAGGTTTTGAGGGATATGCACGTGTTGTTCTCGTGTTCATGTACGTGTGTTTGTTCAGCTTTCATTTTCAATTGTTACAATGCGATGATGATCGACAATAAATGATGAGGCAAAGGCATGACGCTTTGACGTGGTGACTTTGGAATTGTGATTAGATGAATCTACTATATAAGATGAGTGAGTATACCATGGGAAATGGTGTAGTGACTTGTGAACTGATCTTAGTACTATTTTAACACTAGAGGGGGTGAATAGTGTTTATAACTTTTATGACTTTTTTACTTATTTTAATATATGAATCAATACACATATAATCAATACGAAATATATCTACTAGAAGGAAATCACGAAGATATATATAAGTGGTAAAGTAAAGTAATGAATTAGAGAGATGACACCTGTAATTTGGGACAAAATTTTAAAACCTATGCAAAATGAAAATACCATTGAGTGTTGACTCCTTTTGATTTCTGGCTCATTTAACCAAATTCAACGAATTATACATGTTTTCTGAGTGCAAACAAAATTCTAAACGAATTGTAATAGGTCCCAAGACCTATTTTTGACTCTTGTAAAAAATTATTATTTACCGTTTATGTAAAATTATGATTTTGCACTATAAAAATTATTATTTAACTACAAAAATATATGGGGCATTGCATTCTTTCCTCTTAAAAGAATTTTATCTTCGGAATTCCAAAGGATGGAAAGTAAACTCAAAACATCCAAACATACGCATAGAATTTCCCAGCCATATCATACATCCATACTAGCCACAAATACATATATCATGTTGGGAAATACTCATAGTCACAATGAGTATAAAGCAATTAAAAATGTAAAAATTGCAAACATCACTCGAAATCATGGTATACATGATGGGTATGATATGATGGTAATAATGAGTGCAATGCAAGACTCACCTAAATCAGATCATCCTAAATGAATACAATCATCATGAAAATAGTGCAAATCCTAACGTGTCCATAGATATCTACATGAATGTACTCAAAACAACAAGCAATCAGAAGTATGTATTATAAAAACCATAACACACAAGGTAATATCCATATACATGTACTAAACTAGCAGAGGTCAAACCAAACAAACGAATAAAACATTTTAACCATTATATCAACCATCTCTAAAATATTTAAATTTAAACAATAAACTAGAAAGGAAACATACCAAAAAAGAGTTTAGGATGAGAAGCTTGGATTTTCTCCTCGGGCTCCTAAGTACTCTCGGCAAGGTCATTTCCCCATTGAACTTGGACCAACTTCACTATCTTATTCCCAAGTCATTTTACACTATGCTCCAAAATACGAATAGGTCCATGGAGTGCCATCAGTTTCGACTCTACCTCCACTTCCTTTAGATAACTAGGCTCCTCTACCACTGCTATATCATGAATGAATTTCCGTAACAATGGAACACATTATGGACGTTCGCCAACCATTTGGGAAGTTCTACCTTATAGGTTAACTTTCCTACTCTCTCCATAATTGGAAAAGGCCCAATGAACTATGACACCAGCTTCTCCATACTACCAAAGCACATGACTCATCTCAATGATGATACTTTCGCAAACATCATGTCTTTTACTTTGAACTTCAAATCGTCTGTCTTCTATCTGCATATGACTTCTGCCTATCCTGTGCAGCCTTCATTCTTCTGCGAATCAGCTCTACTTTCTCCAACTATCTCTATTCATTTCCAGTCCAAGTATTACCCTATCTATTGCCTCCCACCAACATGAAGGAAACTTTCATGGCCTTTCGTACAAAGCCTCAAAAGGTGTTATGTCTATGCTAGCTTGATAGCCATTATTATGGGTGAACTGCACTAATGGTAAATGGTCCAAGTTCCACAAAAAAATAGTATGCAAGCTCTCAATAGATCCTCCAAAGCCCTATTCACCCTTTCTGTCTGCGCATCTGTCTATGGATGGTAAGCAGTTTTGGGATTCAATTCCATATCCAGTGTGTGTTGAAGGCTTCTCCAAAAATCACTCATAGAAATTAGATCTAGTTTGCTAATAGTAACGACCCATATTCCATGTATCGGAGGATTGTAGAATATTAATATTATTTTCATATAAGATCATATGATTCTATAGTTTGGAGAAATGACCACTAGGGTCATTTCTTTTTCTTAGAATTTTTTTGAAATATTCTGTTACTATTTTATCCTTGGAAAATCTTGTTCAGCCCATAACTTTTGGTAGGAGTGGAACTAGGATTCGAAACCACTTCCATTAGATCGAGATAATGATTTTCCTTTCCATGAAATGATCACATTAAGAAAATAGGCTACAATTTGAGAGATATGGCTGTTTGAAGTTTTTATTAGTTTTAGACAACTTAAATGGAAGGGTCATTATTTGATGGGTCCATGACCAATTTTGGGTTTGGGATAAGTGAGGGATGTAGGAGCTATTTAGGCCTCTCCTTCTTCATTTGCACAACTCCCAAAATAGCTCCTTACACCCATTAATCATCTTTTCACCAAAAAAACCAACCAAAACCTTACTTTAATTAGCCAAATCTTATTCTTAGCAAGTGATTAGTGAAATCCATCCTAAAGCTTGAAGATTTGCTGCTACAAACACATTGGATCCGTGCATCTATTGTTCGTAAAAAGATATGGAGCTTGGCTTCGGTTAAAGTGAGGGATTTATAGTCTATTTTATTAAGTAGCATGTATTAGGAAATAAAAACCTTCTAAATTACCTTAAAAATCATCTTAAATCATATTATGACACATATGTGAATTTCGATTAATCTGGGTTAAGTTTATGGATTTGTGATTTTAGGATCCATGGTTGTAACCTATGAATATATGGCCATTTCTTTAGATCTGTGCTTTAATTTACTATGTTTCGACCATGTGCTTCTTGTTTTGTGTTGTACATGTTATTTGCTTGTTGTAAACATGCTTGAATGGACACGAATGCTGATTGATTGGCTAAAATAGTTGTAGAAAGTTAGAAAGTAGCAATCAGGTAGGGTCACCCTATAGGATCAGCTATGATCCCTAGGAATAACTCGTATGGGCATGTAATTGACAGGGACAACAAGGGAAGTCCCAGGAAGTAGCATATCAAATTTCAAGTCATTTCAAATTCGTATGCTCAACTTATGATCGAATGAAATGGACCATTGTAGGGATTGGCTCGTTTGGAAGGGTTGACTTATAAGGTTTGGCTGTGACCCCAGAGATGGAATGTAAAGGAGCGCGATCGATAGTGGGAGGTAATTAGATGTGTTGGAGTTAGCATGTGAAGTTTGGGATTGGATGGAGCTAGTGTGTGGTGCGGAATACGGGGAGAAGGAGTTAAGGGATAGGGGTCGACAGGGGAGGGCTCGGTCCCATATAAGGGCCGAATCAAACTCCTAGGGTTTTACCCTATAAGGGTGCGACCCTTGGTGTAGGTTTCTCGTTTGATGTTTGGTTCAATGGCGATCCTACTTCTCGAGAAATGACTTCAGCAACAGCTAATTTTACTCCATAAGGCAGAGAATGCTATGATGAGTCAAATTTAGGGAACTATTGGAGGCGAGTTATGGGATGCACGATGACACTTTATGACTTACGACGACTACATAGAGTAGTTCTCAATCGTGATGATTTTAGATGAGAGTTGGGTGGATAGTTCCGAGACAAACTGTGCTATGGATGGCATGTGCGAGGGATCAATGATACTCGTGAGGTTAAGATGGATTGATATGATAACGTATCTAGTCTCAAGTATTGAGATGGATTGAAGCATCGATGTGTCAAGTCTCCAGGATGGATTAATGTGGGGATGCACCTAGCCTCGTGGTGATTGGGATTGATTGGTGCGGTGATATGCCTAGTCCTCGAGTTCGCGAGTTGTCGTATACCCAGTACACCAAGTGAGTGAATGTGAGGATAGATGATGGATGTTTTGTTTGTTTCTATCACTGTTGGGATATCATATGATATAGATATTGCTGGTATAGATATCTAGACACCAATGGTACTTTGGCACCCACATTACACCCATGATGATGATCATACAATAGCTTACCTTGTTTATGTGCTAACTCTGTGGATGTAGGGATAGGTCAGGTATGATTCCGTGTACCGATTATCCTATTCTATCTTTTTATAGTATTTGAGATTTCTATCACTCACACCCAGCTGTTGTCTGACTTGGGGTTTTATGCATTGCTTCTTATTAATCTGGGTACTCTTAAATGAGTTGATTAAAGATAGGTTTGTTAAGCACAGCTGTTCAGGTGGCGAGTAGAACGCTACTTTTCATCTTATTATAGTATTTTCCGCTTTTGAGTACTGTGGAGGTTATTAGTACTCTAATTTTGTGAGACGGTTATTTGGGAGTTATTTGAGATGTATGAATCTATTTCTACAAATGTACTGTATGGATCTATTACTTCCATCTTCTGATCTATTCAGTCATTTACTGTCTCACCCATTTTATATCTATGATGTTGCTATTATATTTTGTTCGACGCGCTTTGAGATATACAACAGGTTATGTATTATGTTGTTTATTTTATCTTTAGATAACCTCTTGTATCAGTCGAGCACTATTGTTGCGCACCATCTAGATCTTTTGGGTATTTTTGGTATAGGGCGGTCTTCTCATTTGGTATCAGAGCTTAGGCTGCGTTGTATAACCTAAGGGATACCGAGGTCTAGTAGAGATAGTGTAGGAGTTCTCACCTTAGACTAGATCTAGAGTATATACATATAGGAGAGCACGTACTTGTGAGTGCACTACGCAAAAGAGTACTACTTTAGAGGAATTCCTTATGGAGGGACTAGTCATTCTTATTAAAGATTAAAGAGTGAATTGTCAAATAGGGAATGCCACTAGGAACTCCATCATAGGAGTGGAGCAATGCGCTGGTTCGAGGGCTGCTAACCTTCATTTGCAGGCTATGTTTAATGATATGATGAGGAACATGCTGCAAAATGCTAAGTAGATGCTGCAAATGTTGGTGCAGAAGGTGGTGCTCCAGTGCAGGTCACTAAGCCGAGCAAGGACTTCACTGGTCTTGGTGGAAAACCATTCTAGGGAAGGAGTCGGCAATAGAAGTTCAGGATTGAGTCGACACTTGTGAGTGCATATTTCAGGATCGTGAACTTAATGATGCTACGATGATGAGGTTGGCTTCCCCTCAACAACTAGAGCGAGCCATGAATTTGTGGGATGTTGTAAGAGTAGCTACTCTCGAGGATCAGTTCACTTGGGATCAGTTCAGGGAAAGACTTGAAGAGAAGTTTTTTCTGGATACCCAGAAGTCAGAACCGTTCCTTCGATTTACAGAATTGAAGCAAGGGACATGACTGTCATCGAGTATGTAGCTGAATTCGATGCTCTATCAAAGTATGGGATGTCCTTCATCGAAACCCTGGCAAAGAAGAATGAGAAGTTCATCACTGGCTTGGATGATCATATGGGTGAAAAGCTTGTGAATCACCTTGATAAAACTTTTAAGGCGATCGTCGTGAAGGTCTCGAGACATGAAAGCCTGTATTTGAAGAGGAAGGAGGTTGTTTGTAAGAAGAGATAAAGTAGCAATTAGGCCTGGGAGCCAAGAAGAAGGGGAACAACAAGAAGAAGCGGTTTCAAATAAAAATGGCTAGAAAAAGAAAGTCAAACCCGAAGTAATTTTCTACACTTGCAGAGAGAAGGGTCATTATAGTAGAGACTGCAAAGCTGAGGGGAAGAAGTGCTACAACAGTGGCAAGCCGGACATATCAAGAAGTAATGTCATGAGTTGCCTTAGTAGAAGCAAGTGGTGAAAGCATATGCTATCAGTGTCGTTCTGACTTCATCGAATGCTCCATCGGTGAAAGAGATAGGGAAGGGCATCGTTATTCAAGGTATGCATTCTCTTTATGATGTTCCTATTCAAGTTTTATTTGATGTGGGGACTTCACATTCCTTAATATATAGTGACCTGGTAGATAAAATGGGATTGAGAACCGAAATTATCAACCAACCTTTGATTGCAACAAACCCTATTGGAAGCTCTACTACCCTATATATGGTTTGTCATGGTTTAGTCTTATCGAGTCATGGATTCTCTTTTGATTATGATTGTTTTTTGGGTTTCATTGGGTTTGGTATCATACTAGGGATGGACTAGCTTAGTAGATATGGAGTAGTAGTTGATTGCCAAAAGTCATCAGTAATGATTAGGATGGATGATGAGAAGAGGGTAGTGTTAAGCTGCCTACAGAATGAGGTTATGGTTGGTTTTCTACATTCGCTCGGTATCCCATGCGATGAGTTGTCTGTAGTACCTATTGTTACGGTGTCAGACATATTTGAGGAGGTTATCGGACTTCCACCACACAGAGAGATCGAGTTCCATATTGATTTAGTTAAAGAAGCACGACCAATAGTGATGCCTTAAGAAGGATAGCACCTAGAGAGTAGAGAGAGCTTGAGGTGCAAGTGAATGCCCTTTTTCTAAAAAGGGTTCATTCGCAGAGTATATCTAAGAGGGGAGATCCTAGAGTGTTCGCCACAAAGGCGGATAGCTCCCTTAGATTATTTGTTGATTACCATAAGTTGAACAAAGTAACAAAGACGTACAAGGATCCCCTCCCATGTATTGATGAATTGTTCGATCAACTTCATGGCGCTAGAGTGTTTTCTCAGTTGGATCTTGTAAAGGGTTTCCACAACCGAGAGTAGCGAAGGAGAGTTTGTCGATTATAGCGTTTCGTATGTCTTCTGGTTTCTATAAGTGGTTGGTTATGCAGTGTGAGCAAATCAATGCACCATTATACTTTGTGGATCTCATGAACCATGTTTTCAGGGATCAGCTAAATAAATTTGTGCTTATGTTCGTCGATGATATTCTTGTCTACTTACGTACAGAGGAGGAACATGAGACATGCTTGAGGATTGTATTATAGGTATTGAAAGAGCACTGATTGAAGGTAAAGTTTTCAAAATGTCACTTTTGGAAGAAAGAAGAGTGATTTTTGTGTCACATCGCTTTTGAGCAAGGCGTTGTTGTTGATCCTGCAAAAGTTGCAGTCACCAAAGTTTGGATTTGACCCAAAAATGCCACAGATGCAAGAAGTTCTTGGGTTTAGCCGGATATTACAGATAATTCATTTAGGACTTGTCTAACATTACAGCATTGTTGGCTCATTTGATGAAAAAGAATCAGGCTTTTACTTGGGATGCGATATGTGAATAGGCATTTATGAGTATGAAGGAAAAGTTAACGAGTGCACCAGTATTGATTATTCCGAGCGGAAGCAAGGAGATGACGGTATACACAGATGCATGCGGTATAGGATGGGGAGCAGTATCGATGTAGAAGGGAAAGTTGTTGCATATGCTAGTCGACAGCTGAAGCAACAGGAGAAGAAATACCCAACCCATGATTTAGAGTTGGCAGCAATTGTGCTTGCGTTGACGATGCGAAGGCACTATCTTTTATGAAAGAGTTTCAAATTGTACATCGATCATAAATCGTCGACGTACCTTTTTTCGCAGAAGGATCTTAACCTTCGCCAACAAGATGATTAGAGTTCCTGGCCTCTGTTATTGTTTTGGTATTGCGTATACATCGGGTAAAGGTAATGCATGCAGATGCTTTGAGTAGGAGACATGCCATCTTGAGAGCTATGCTCCTACAGTGGAAACAGTTAGAATATATAGCCGGATATGATTTTCGACCAAGATACGAGCTAGAGCCAGAAATGCTTTCGAGCTTGATTTTCAGATCTACTCCTATAGAGTAGATTGGTACTAGTCAGAGGTATGATGCTATATTAGCTGAGATCATTACCGAGATTGAAGCAGGAGTAGAGTTTGAGGAGCCGAGATAATACAGACTCGGCCAAGATGGTTAGCTCCGTAAGGACGGGGGATTACTTGTCCCCGATGTCGATGGTTGAGGGATGAAGTGCTTCGCAAGTGCCATCATTACAGATTGACTATTCATTCCGGTGGTAATAAGGTGTACAATCATATTGGGAAAATCTACTATTTGGAGGGGACGAAGAAAGGCTTAGGACATTTATCCCTAAATGCATGAACTGTTAGATGTTTAAGATAGAGCAGAAGTAGCCTAGTGGCCTCATACAACCGCTAGAAATTCCTGAGTGGAAATGGAAGCAAGTATCGATGGATTTCATCGATAGACTACTAAAGACTCGAGCAGGGATGATCGCATTTGGGTCATAATTGATTGGCTGACTAAGAGCACCAGATTTATACCTATCAAGTCAAGCAGAACAACAACCAAAATAGCTGATTTGTATGCAAGATGGATCGTACGACGATTCCACGGTGTGAAAAAGAGCTTTATGAGTAACCGAAGCCCGTTGTTTACTAGTGTGCTTTGGAAGAAGTTACATGAGGCATTAGGGACCGAGATGCACCTTAGCACAGCTTATCACCCTCAAACTGATGGCCAAACTAAGAGAGTGAATCAGATTAGAAGATCTCCTAGATGCTTGCATATTAGACTTTGGAGATTCGTAGAATGATCATTTGCATCTTGTTGAATTCGCATACAACAGCTATCAGTCTAGCATCGGTATGGCACCACTTGAAGCTTTGTACGGCCGACCGTGCAACACTCTTTCCTGCTAGTGGGAAGCACGCGAGAAGCTGATACTTGGACCAGAGATGGTTACGAAGACTTCAAGAAAGATTGAGATCATTCAGCAACGAATGAAAGCTTCTTAAGATAGACAGAAGAGTTACACTGAAAAGAGATGTCAAGACAAGGAATTCTCTATTAGCGACGTGGTATTTCTCAAGGTTTCTCCTTTGAAGAATGTTATTCGGTTTGATAGTAGAGGAAAGTTTGGCACTGAGATTTGTTGGTCCTTTTCAAAATTAAACCGGTTTAGGAACCTTGCATATAGAGTCGATTTACCTCAAAGAATGGCGGGAGTGCATAATGTTTTCCATATTTCTCATCTGCAGAAATTTATGCATGACTCTAGTATGACTATCACAATGAATAAGCTTGTGGATATCGAGATTGAATCGGAGGCTTCGAGACCTCGTAGGCATATTCGTATCATTGGAAGGGATACGAATCAGCTTAGCAGGAAGATGATGGAGTGGTAAAGGTCCAGTTAAGCGATAGTGAGAGCGATTGCACTTAGAAGACCGAAGAGATCATGAGGACGTCGTATCCAGATCTCTTTGTTTGGTAAGATTTCTTGTTTATCTATTTTACTTTCACTTATAATATTATTAAGCCTGTGCCTTAGTATAGTATCATGCATGCTAGGATGCGCTTAAATGATTCCTTTTTCTTTATTGCTATGTGTGTATGATTGATGCATGATGGTTGCCTATGCTTATGTATGATTGTTAGGCATGCGAGATGACCTTATTGACTTGATCATGGGATTTCAGGGGTGAAATTTTCCAAAGCGGGGAGAATGTAACGATCTGTATTCAATATATCAAAGGATAATAGAATATTAATGTTATTTTCCATATTAGATTGTATGTTCTATAATTTTGCGAAATGACTACTAGGGTCATTTCTTTTTCCTTAGAATTTTTGTTGAATTTTTCTATGACCGTTTTACCCTTGGAAAATCTAATTTGTCCCATAGCTTTTGGTAGGAGTAGAATTATGTCTTTAAAGCACTTCCATTGGATCGGGATAATGATTTACCTTTCCGTAGAGTGGTCACATTAAGAAAGTAGGCTTACAATTTGAGAGATATGAACGTTTGAAGTTTTTATTGGTTTTAGACAGCTTAAATGGGTAATTAGGGTTATTAGTTGATGTGACCATGACCCATTTTGGGTTTGGGGTAAGTGGGGGTTGTAAAACTGATGGGACCTTTCCATCCTCATTTGCATAACTCTCAAAATAGCTCCTTACCTCCACTAATCATCTTTTCACCCAGAAACCCACCAACGCCTTACTTTAGTTAACCAAATCTCATCGTCAGCAAGTGATTAGTGAAATCCATCTTAAAGCTTGAAGATTTGCTGCTGCAAACACATTGCAATCTATGCGTCTGTTTTTTTATAAGAAGATCTAGAGCTTAGATTGGGATAAGGTGAGTGATTTATAGTCTCTCTTACTAGGTAGCATGTATTAGGAAATAAACACCTTCTAAATTCCCTAAAAAATATTTATATATCAACTTAAATCATATTATGACCATATGTGAATTTCCATTAATCTGGGTTAAGTTTGTGGAATTGTGATTTTAGGGATATATGGTCGCACCCTATGAATATAGGGCTATTTCTTTACATCTATGCTTTGATTTACTATATTTCGACCATTTACTTGTTATATGTTTTACATGTTATACGCTGTTATATGCTTGCTGTAAACATGCTTAAATGGATGTAAACACTAATCAAATGGTGAAAATAGCCATAGAAAGCTAGAAAAGAGCTGTTCGAGAACGGTCACCATATATGGGTCAGCTATGTTCCCTAGGAACGGATCATTTAGCGGTGCGATCTATAATGGACAACAGTGGAAGTCCCAGGAAGTAGCATGTCAAATTTCAAGTCATTTGGAGTCGTATGCTCAAGTTACAATCGATCTAAGATGGACCATTATAGGGATCAGCCTATAGAGATCAACTACGACCCCTAGAAATGGATTGTAGAGGGGGTGCGACCGATAATGGGAGCTGACGAGATGTGTTAGAGTTAGCGTGTGAAGTTTAGGATTGGATGGAGTTAGTGTGTAGCTATGAATGGCATGTGCGAGGGGAGGGAATCGATGATACTTATGAGGTTGAGATGGATTGATATGGTGACATATCTAGTCTCAAGTGTTGAGATAGACTGAAGTGATGCTATGTCTAGTCTCCGGGATGGATTAATGTGGAGATGCATCTAGTCTCGTGATGGTTGGTATGGATTGGTATGGTGGTATGCCTAGTCCTCAAGCTTGCGGGTTGTCGTATAGCTAATGCACGTAGTGAGTGAATTTAAGGATAGATGATGGATGTTTTGTTTGTGCGTTTCGATCACCTTAAGGATATCATATGACATAGATACAGCCGATATAGATATCAAAACACTCTTGGTACCTTGGCAACTACATTACACCCATGATGATGATCATTAAGTAGCTTATATTGTTTATGTGCTAACTCAGTTTATGCAGGGACACATCAGGTATGATTCTGTGCATCAATTGTCCTATTTTATCTTTTTATAGTATTTAGATTTCTATCGCTCACACCAGACTGTTGTCTTACATGGGGTTTTACGCATTGCTTCTTATTACTCTGAGCACTCTTAAATGAGTAGATTAGAGCATGAGTAGCTATTCAAGTGGCAAGCAAGAGGCTTTTTCTCATATTATAATTATATTTACTCTAGTACTTTCCGCTGTTCAGTACTATGGAGATTTTAATACTCTTATTTTATGAGATGGTTATTTAGAGTTATTTGGGATGCATGTCTCTATTTCTACCAATGGACTGTATGGATCTATTGCTCTGATGCTGTGATCTATTCAGTCATTTATCAACTCACCAATTTTATATCGGTGATGTTGCTATTATATTTTGTTCGATGTGCTGTGAGATATATGACATGTTCTGTGTTATATTGTTTATTTTACCTTTATATGACCACTTGAATCGGTCGAACACCTTTGTAGTGCACCATCTAGGTCTTTTGGGTGTAGATGGTGTAGGGTGGTTGTCTCATTAATGATACTAGAAGGTATCCTGTACAAGCGAATAACCTTTTTAACGTATAGCGTAGCCAACAATGTCGCTATCCTTTTACTCTTCATTGGAATGAATTGGACACATTTATTCAAGCAGTCAACCACAACCTAAATGCGTTCATTTCCTTGCCTACTCCAAAGTAGTCCATCAATAAAGTCTATAGAAATATGCTTCCACTTCCACTATGGAATGTCCAACGGAAACATAGTCCACTAGGCTTCTTTTGCTCCACCTTCACCCTTTGAAAATTAGGCAACATCAACTTATTTGACCACCTGCCTCTTTATCGTCGACAAATAGAAAAACCTCTTCATATTGTGGTACAATTTATTACAGCCTGGATGAATAGTCATCTTAGAATGGTGATATTCACTAAGTACCACTTCACCAACTGCTGGTACACATAACCTCCCATCTTGCCTTAGCCTATCTTTGTCAACAATAGAATAATAGTCTAACTGAGTAGATCGCTCGCCTCTCTCCAACCGTTGAAAGATAGTAACAAACTCCACATTTTCCTAAGCCCCAATAGGTCCATAAACGATGGCCGATACTCCAATGCTGCCAATGAATTTGGTAACCACTTGGTCGAAGGTTGAAAATCAAAATTTGCAGTGTGCTCTAACTGCTTCCATTCCATAAACATTAAGCCTAACATAACATGCCTCCTACTTAAGGCACCTACGACCATATTACATTTCCCTGGTGTATATGAAATATTAGAATCATATAAGGCTAAAAAACTTCATCTAGCTTTGCTATTTAGATTCAAATCTTTCTGCGAGAACAAGTATTTGAGTGATTTGTGATACACAAATAGTTCAAACATTTCACACAACAAATCATGTCTCCATTGTTTCAATGCAAAATAATAGCCGCTAACTCAAGATCGTGGGTTGGACATGTAACACCCATAATTTCAGTGACATTATTCAGAAGTTTTAATTAGAATAATGTAAATAGAATAATGTAGATAAGGAGAAGGAGGTTGATTAATAAAAATACAGTGGCCATGCTTATTAACCTTAATGAACTTAAAAATGGTTAAGTACTTAAATATAAGGGCATAAGAGTAAATTCCACATATATTTCCAATCTTATACTATTCCCTTAACCAAACAAGTTCATTATTATTCTCAAACAAAAACTATAAACGTAAGAAGCAACAAGGCCGACCATAAGAAGATAGAATAAAAGAAGAAAATCTCAGAAAAGCTTAGGATTCAAGCTAGAGGAAAATCAATCTCAAACAATCTCCAATCTTCTTATCCCAAGCAAGGTGAATAATAGTTTCTACATATCTATTTTGATTTTTACATCAAATGGTTTCAGATTTATGGATAAATCTGTTTTATGATTTGTGAATGATGATATGCTTGATTTTGATTTATAAAAGTTTAAACAAGGTTGTTTAAAAAAGGATATATACACGATTTTAGGGTAAAACCGAGATGAAATGATGTTCAAATGCCATGAGAAAATTATGTTTGTAGAAAACATGATTTTGGAGTTTATTTTTCATTTTTATAATTTTCAATTCATGAAGAATTTATTATGAATTTTCAAAGGAAAATATGATTATTTGGTTTTATAAATTATTTTGGAAAATATATTAAGAATTTGGGTCTAAAATTTTATTGTGTTAGATAACATGATTAAAGCGAATTTTTGGGGATTTTCTAAGTGATTTAGTATGGATATTAAATTATTCTGAAAGTAGAACCTAAATGATTTAATTGTTTTATGATAGGAAGGGCTTATGTGTTAAATGATTAATTGGTTAAGATCTGAGAAAATTGCGGAAAATATTATCCTAAATGCTTAAAAAGTTATGAAAGCCAATCTAACGTTTATAAGGGGGCAAGTTAGTTGCAAAAAGTTTACTTATTTTGGAAAAATCAGCATTTACCCAGAAAAAGTTAGTTCCTCCTTCTTTGGTAAATCTTTCGCCTCAGAGCTTTCAAACAAGACCTTTAGACTTCAAAGACCAACAAGGCTGAAAGCAATGCACATGATATTATTCAGGTTGTATGTAGTGAATTGATCTAAGTCGAAAGGTATGGTGTCGAAGGGTTGCATTCGAAGGGTTGCTTCCGATGGAGATGGATCCTTAGTTTATTTTTATTTGTGAAACCACTTTCCTGTTTTCTAAAGACCTTCTGACATAGTCGAAAGGTTTGGTTTTCAAAATGTTTTTTCACAAGACATTTCGACAAGGTCAAAAGGTATGGCTTTTATAAGTTTTTTTATATGAGCTTTCGACATAGTCGTAAGGTTAGGTTTTGAAAGGATTTAAGATACCTTTTGACAACGCCGAAAGGTTTAGCTTTGAAAGGTTTTTCCAAAAGGATTTTTGAAAAGAACTGCCGCCTTTATTTTATTCAACCTTCCGAAGGGATCGAAAGCAGGAGCTTTCGACCTAGTCGAAAGGTTTAGTTGTTTTATAAATACAAGCCGCTTCCCAACATTCCAAAGGGGTTGAAAGCAGGAGCTCTTAACACAGTCAAAAGGTTTAAATGTTTTCACCAATGTTTTACAAAGTAGAGGGTGGTTTTGAAAACTTTCACCTATGACCCAAAGTAATATCTTTAAATGTAAACCCAATGTTTTCAAAAGGTTTGATTTTCAATGGTTTTGAAAGGTTTTTGTTTTCAAGGGATTTGAAGGGGTAACCTTTAATGCTTTCGAAAGGGATAATTTCAAGCAATTTTGAAGCTATGCTTCTACCCTATATAATAATACTTTAAAGTGGTTTAAAGGTTTCAAAATAGAGGTTTCAAAGTATTATAAAGGCTAGAGCCTATTGTTTTAAAATTTATGGTTTATGCTTTCGAAAGAGTCGAAAGCAAAGCGTTCTAAGGGGATAATTTTGAAATGGTTGGAAAATTATTTCTTGTAAACTTATAAAACGTTGTTTAACCTTAAGGATACCAGGGTTAGCTTAATGAGTGCAATACAATAGTTGGGGATAAATAGGATATAACCTAAATTGAGGATACTAATGGAAATTGGTTAATCATGTGGATAACATGAGATAATTATATTCATGGGGATATCATGAATTAAGTGGCCAAGTGAATGGTTTATAGTTATCCTAGGAAAACTATAGGATGATTAATGGATAGTCAACATTATATTGGAGATGGATAGCCTCTATATATGCAGCGTTTGTAGTCATCCTAGGAAAACTATGGGATGATTGATGGATAGTCAACATCGTGTTGGGGATGGATTGTCTCTATATGTTTAATGAAGGTTTATAGTAATCATAGGAAAACTATGGGATGATTGATGGATAGTTAACAGCATGTTGGGGATGGATAGTCTCCATATATTTAATGAAGGTTTATAATCATCCTTGGAAAACTATGAGATGTGAGATGGACTATCCACATCTGCTTATGTAAAATGAATATGGGACGGATAGTTCCTTTTTGAGGCAAATTAAAATCTAATATGGGATGGGGAAATCCTAAATGTTTGCAAGCCTGCCATCATAATATTTTGAAAATGTATGTTTTAACCAATGTGGATGCAGAAGCATAGAATATGGTTTTATAAAGGTTTTAAGATACTAGTGAGGGGGAAACCCGTTCTACTAAGCAGCTTGGTCTCATTAGATATCTAAAAGTGTTGAAATATTATATTATTATTCATACCAGGCTTTATGTCTGACTTGAAGTTTTTGTTTTCCCCTTAAACTCTCGGGTGCTCAATTAATTTTGAGTAGTTTGAGATTAAATGTTCTTAGGTTTCTTCTCCGATGAAAGCTTTCGGAGACATGCAGGAGGAAGATATTTAGAGTTTTTCTTTCCGCTATGTGTTTGTTGGTAAAGGCAGACTTATTAGCCTTACTATATTCTCTGATCAACCGATGGGGCATCTTCATATGCCGCTCTTGGCGTAATTGTAATAATTATATTTTGTAGAACGTGGTTAACATAATTTGGGGATTATGTAATAAAAAAGAAATTTTATGGTTTTAATGTGGAATTATGTTTTTGAATTGTTAATTTTTTTCCATATTTATGTAATCTGTGTATCAATGTATCTAACACCGTCGTATTTGATCTTCGGAGATTAATATCTATGGATGACTACAGCATCCGTAGCCATTAGTTTTGGACCTTTAGGTAGGGGGATGTTACAAGTTGGTATTAGAGCATATGGTTATGAAACTTTAAAAGAAAAGTAAAACCTAAAAGCTTTTTCAAACTTAATCCATTGAATTTGAAAATATTATCGAGGTTTTGAGTTAACGCTGTATTAACGTATTTGTATTTGACATATAGGCATATATCTAAGTACGTATTTCCCTCTCTCTTAGACCGTTCTTCTTTATCTTACTAAGGTTCGTATGCAGATATACGAGAAAGAAGATATAGAAGTAGGAAACTGAAGAGGAAATCATGGTGCAGGAAGCACCACTACCAATGGTAAATGTTTGACCTAATACTCGAAGGAACCAAGGTCGACAGGCTAATGCTCATTAAAATGCTGAGGCCAACGTAGGTGTTGGAAATCTGCCAATAGATGTGGGGATGGTGTATCAGTTGTTGTCTAATCTTTTGCAAGCAAGAGCTGCTGGGAATGTTGGTGGAGCAAATCCTGTAGTTCTAGCTGGTTAAAACTATGCGAAGCTGAGTAAAGACTATGTCAGTCTGGGAGGAAGGCCATTTGTTGGAACGAAAGATGATATGGAGGTAGAGAATTTGCTATTAAACTGTGAAAGGATCTTTACAGATTTAGGCTTGAATGATGGAGAGAAGAGAAGGTTAGCATCTAGACAGTTGCAAGGGTTAGCGCTTCATTAGTGGAACAGTGTGATAGAAGAAGAATTGACATGGGCTGACTTTAGGAGGAGGTTTGAGCAGAGGTTCTTGTCTAAGGTTGCCAAATCGGCATTGATGAGGAGTTTATGGATCTTGTCCAAGGAGATATGTCTGTGATTGAGTATCCAGCTAAGTTTGATGAACAATCTTGGTATGATTATGCTTTGGTTGAAACTAATGTTAAAAGGAATGGGAGATTCATTAGAGGGCATAGACCTGATGTAGGCAGAATGACTATGGCCCATATTTGAGATCCTTCAAATATGGTGGTGGAGTTGGCCATCCGCCATGAGGAGATGCTTGTTATTTCAGCTAGAGAGAAGTTAGTTGAATCCTATGGTCCTAAGGGGTAGAAGAGGAAGTTCTTCAAGTATAAGGGCGCTTAGAAAGGAGGACGTAACATCCCTCCTTTTTGGATGCTTTAAGTAGACACACGTGGCAACTCAAACCATATAGAAGAATGGATTGTTTTTCGGGTAAATTAGAACAAGCAGAGAGAAAACAGAATCTTGGAGCGGAGTGGCAAAATATAATAATCAAAAAACAGTTCAAGAATCTGTTTACAAACATTTGATTATACTAATACAATTCAAAGTCAAGTTACACATATCAGAGATAAATAAATAACAATGCAGCGGAACAATGTGATGCAGTTGGATAATATAGTAATAATAATAATACAATCTTCGTCTTCGCCCTCTAGAAATAAGGCCTTCAAATCCTGAAATGCTCAAGCTGACCCGAGCTAATTGAAAAAACAAAACACTCGAGTCATAACTAAAAGATCTTACATAAGTTAAATCAACGGTTAATAAAGATGAGTGGAACGGCGTCAAAGTTGTTTACGAGGTTTGACATCTCATATTCAGTGTCTAACGTGAGTGTAGTAACTTAAGAGATGTTTAGGGTTACCATCTCCTAAGGATCCGTTAAACTATCCACTATATAGTACAACAAGCTATTATAATATGTCTACAGTAAAGTAAAAATATTAAAATAGCGTTAAGGAGTTACCCATATCCACCTTATCACATTTTATATATTCATAGAGTCTATACAGTACCGTAATCTCCCTCGTACTAGGCATCATCAAAGGGCACTCCATAGGTATGGTACAGAACAAACTCTAGTGGTTTCGCCGAGGTATATGACATGGCACAACTAGGCAATGCCAGGGTAGATATACCAAATACGCATCCGGGATGGTGGTAATGCATAACAGCTACTACCTCCCACCTCGGAACACACTCCCGAGTAAAAATCGAAGGGCGACCACCAAATAAATCAGAAGTCAGAATGTAGTATCGATGGAGTGGCCCGATCGGAGGAATGACCTCACTTGGCTCGAGAATCTCTCCTATTTTAGCCACCTTATGCCAACTCACAGTAGCCGGGTCCATGTATATACCTCATATAGGATCGTCTCCACCATCCTACTTCATTTTGGAAAATCCACCGCGTACACAATTGTCAAAGTAGTTTTCGGTATAGACAGAGAGTGCCATATCCGATCCCGGTCTTTTTGAGAACCAGTCGCTTATTACACACCGGATTGTTTTTTTAAATTTCCAAAATCATTTCATAATTGATATCAAAATATCATATTCAATTCAAACCATATCACTTTCCAAATTATTTCTTACTTTCAAAATCATATCGCCTTTGAAATCACAGTTCGATAACTATATTTCCTTTCAATGTTAAATTCATAATTTATACCAAAATATCGTGTTCCCAAAAAAAAAACTATACCACATTCAAATCATATTTCTTCCAATAATCATATTTCCAAAACAGGTTAAGTTCTTGCTTCAACATCATCATTTCAATTAGTTAACATTTAAATCCCAACTTAGGTTATAACATCATTAACCATATTCACTTTAAAATCGAGAATTTGAATACAACCCATCCATTTTACTTAGTTTGGAATTCAAAAGAAAATAGTCTTAAATAGCTATAAATAGTTAAATAGATTTAAATTAGATTAAATAAAATTAAAATAGATTAAATAGCTTTAAAATAGATTAATTAGATTTAAAATAAATTAAAATAGTTTAATTAGTTTAAAATAAATTAAATTGGTTTAAAATAGATTAAAATGATTCATATGGTTAATATTAGCTAAATATTTTAATAAATTTGAAAATCTTAATAATTAGAAATTTTTAAAATAACATATTTTAAAAACAGTTTACATTAAAATAGGAGTTTGAAATTAATACCAAATTAAACTATTCATTTCATTTCAACACATGTGGACCAATTTAAATTTCCAAATCGACAAACCCAATTTCCAAACCTTTCAATTTTTTTTTAAATTTCAATAACTATCAAATTTCAAATCGGTTTCAATCCGTGTTCAAATATCAATTCGAATCACTCCAATTTCAAAAAAATTTCAAAGTTATTTTCAAACAAATTTAATAACTTAATTTCGATAGAATTTCAATTATACTTAAAAGTTTAACTTAAAACTTCCAATTTAATTTCTTAAAGAAATTCCTTTTTAAATCAATTCACATTTCAACGCAAAACTTGATTTTTCGATAATACTTCAATTTATATAAATCAAATTTCCATCTCAAAATATCATTTTATTAAATTCAAAAATTTAAGGATTTTAAAACATTTAATTTAACCAATCCGGTGTCCATATATAATTTTATACCCCAGGGTCAACTGATACATATATTTATCATTTCGTTCTGCAATTTAAACATTTTACGATTATATATCATTTCAAACCGCAATCTTGAAATAAATAACATCCATAAAATCGCTTGACTGTATCATTTACCCATAACAATTTTTCCTTAATCTATAGATCATTCGGGTATGTATCATTTTAACCCATAGTGAACTTGCAATTTATTCCTTACAAAATTCAATTTTCATTTATTCGTTAATTAATTTCAGTTATTTACATTCATTTATTTTAAGTATTCATGTTCAATTCAACTACTTAGCATATCAATACATTAACCTAAGTCTACAATCACATATTTATAGCATTTATCCTTTCTAGTTATTTTATTTATAAATAGCTTCAACCATTTACTTGAGTTTACAATCGCTTCTTACAATACCTACTTTCTATCACATTTTTTTTATAGTAACATTTCAATTATAACTTAGTTTTATATCAACTATAACATCAAATTCTTATTTATTAAAGAATTTCATTGAATACTTTCATTACTTTAAGTTTTACTCGTATAATATCCTATTACATTTTCTTATTAAACATTACAACTTCTAATATTTGGTAAGTTATATATATATATATATATATATTCTTTAAGGATGCAATTGAAAGTTACGCTAGTTTTTCTCATTTCTTTTAATTAATTTAACGTTCAATAATCATATCCCTTGTTTTATAGGTTACAAATTTCAACTTTCTTGTAATTTCATTTCTAACATAGTATTTAATCTCTTATTTCATTTAGAGGTTTCAATTATTAATTAGTTACATTCCATTTCATTACAGTAATTGAAGCTATTAATTAACAGAAACTTAAGAACTAAATAATAGGTTCCATTTCAAATTATTTTAAAAATAATAGATAAATGTATGTACTTACAACTTATATATCCAGTTATATCTAAAAAAATTTAACTTTATATTTGTTCATCAAAATAAATCTGCAGTAAAACTACAACAGTGGCCTTCCCACTTAGAAACTCGAAAATGAATGTCGATGATGCGTGAACTCATCACCAAAATTATTTTCCAGCGATAGAGAGGGGAGTATAGAACTTATTTCATTTTAAAGTTTCCTTTAAAACAATTGTTTTCAAATTATATTAAAATATTTATATCAGAAAATACTTCTAAATAATATTATTACTATATTCCAAAATCATTTGAATGAAATTTTGAAAACCCAGGAACTTAAGTTCTAGATTTCCAATTTTCATTTATTTTATTTTTAAATCATATTTCCAACCAATATTTATAAAATTTTACTACCTGACAAAAAATATATTACAACTAAATATATATCATTTATAAAATTTATTATCTTATATACCGAAAATATAATAGGCAAAATTATTTCATATACCTATATTTCAAAACAAATATTGGGTCGGTCTGTCCTATTAAGTGTTTAGAAATTCCTATCAATGTCATAGCGTCCTATGCCCCAACAAGAATTTGTAAATACAAAATGAAGAAAATTAACAGAATATCAAAACCTTTTTATTATAATAACAAATATGCTCTCTCATATATAGACACTCAGTGACTCATCATAGGGTAGTACTACCCTATTAATAAAGAATCTGACCCCACAAAGCTAAGGTTTTCGCTAAACCTCGCTCTAATATCAATTGTAACATCCCTCCTTTTTGCACGCTTTAAGCAGACACACGTGCCAACTCAAACCATACAGAAGGGTGGATTGTTATTGGGGTAATTAAGAAAAAGCAGAGAGGAAAAAATCAAAACAAAATCTTGCAGCGGAATGACAAAGTATAATAATCAAATAATAGTTCTTGAAGCTATTTACAAAATATTTAATTATACTAATACAATACAGAGTCAGAGTTACACATATCAGAGATAAATAAATAACAATGCAGTGGAATAGTGTGATGCAGTGAAATAATATAGTAATAATAGTAATACAATCTTCGTCTTTGTCCTCTAGAAATAAGGCCTTCAAATACTGAAATGCTCAGGCTGACCCGAGCGAATTGAAAAGACAAAACACTCGAGTCAGAACTAAAAGATCTTATGTGAATCAAATCAACGGTAAATAATTATGAGTGGAACAACGTCAGAGATGTTTATGGGGTTTGACATCTCCTATCCAGTGTCTAACGTGAGTGTAGTAACTTAAGAGATGTTCGGGATTACCATCTCCTAAGGATCCGTTAAACTATCTACTATGTAGTAACATACGCTATTATAATATGTCTACAGTAAAATAAAAGTATTAAAATAGCGTTAAGACGTTACCCATATCCCCCTTAACACATTTTATATATTCCCATAGTCTATATAGTATCGTAATCTCCCCCGTACTGGGCATCTTCAGATGGAACTCCATAGGTATGGTACAAAACAAACTCATAGTGGTCTCGCTATGGTAGGTGAAACGGCACAATTAGGCAATGCCAGGGTAGATATACCAATTACGCATCAAGGCTGGTGGTAACGCATAACAGCTACTACCTCCCACCTCGGAACACACTCCCAAGTAAAAATCGAAGGGTGGCCACCAAATAAATCAAATGTCAGAATATACAATCGATGGAGTGTGCCAGATCGGAGGAATGACCTCACTTGGCCCGAAAATCGCTCCTGTTTTAGCCACCTTATGCCAACTCACGACAGTCGTGTCCATGTATATACCTCATATAGGATTGTCGCCACCATCCAATTTCATTCTGAAATCTCCACCGCATACACAGTTGTTAAAGTGGTTTTCGTTATAGACGGAATGTATGTCCATATCCGATCCCGGTCACTTTGACAACCAATCGCTTATTACACACTGGATGGTTCTTTTACATTTCCAAATTCATTTTATAATTGATATCAAAATATCATATTCAACTCAAACCATATCACTTTTGAAATTATTACTTACTTTCAAAATCATATTCGCTTTTGAAATTATAGTTCGATAATTATATTTCCTTTGAAAGTCAAATTCACAATTTATATCAAAATATCATGTTCTCAAAAAAAACTATACCACTTTCAAATCATATATCTTCCAAAAATCATATTTCCAAAACAGGCTAAGTTCTTGCTTCAAAGTCATCATTTTAATTAGTTAACATTTAAATCCCAACTTAGATTATAACATCATTAATCATATTCACTTAAAAGTCGAGAATTTAAAATAACCCATCCATTTTAAGAAGAAAATAGTCTTAAATAATTGTAAATAGTTAAGTAGATTTAAAATAGATTAAATAAAATTAATTTTTTCAATTAGTTTAAAGTAAATTAAATTGGTTTAAAATAGATTAAAATAATTCATATAGTTAACATTAGTTAAATAGTTTAACAAATTTGAAAATATTAATAATTAGAAATTATTAAAATAATATATTTTTAAAACAGTATACATTAAAATAGGAGTTTGAGATTAATATCAAATTAAACTATTCATTTCATTTCAACACATTTGGACCAATTTAAATTTCCAAATCGACAAACCTAATTTCCAAACCTTTCATTTTTTTTCAAATTTCAACGAATTTCAAATCGGTTCCAATCCATGTTCAAATATCAACTCGAATCACTCCAATTCCAAAAATATTTCAAAGTTATTTTCAAACAATGATTTTTCAATAATAATTCAATTTGTATAAATCAAATTTCCATCTCAAAATATCATTTTATTCAATTCAAAATTTTAAGTATTTTAAAATCGTTTAATTTAACCAATCCGAAGTCCGTATATAATTTTCTACCATAGGGTCAAGTGATACGGATATTTATCATTTCAATCCACAATATAAACATTTTACGATTATATATAATTTCAAACCGCAATCCCGAAATAAATAACATCCATAAAATCGCTCGAGTCTATTATTTCAACCCATAACGATTTTTCCTTAATCTAAGATCGTTCGGGTATGTATCATTTCAACCCATAGTGAACTTGTAGTTTATAACGATATAAAATACAACATCCATTCATCTAACAATCAACATCCATCGCAATCATCATCCAAATCAATCAATAATAGGTATTTAACTTCTAATATATATTCAATAATAAATTAAATAGCGATTTAATTCAACTAAATTCAAATTAACTGAGATGATGATTCAAAATATACCAAACATTCATAAATAAATTCCTAACCACATCATAAATTAAATTTAACAAACATAAGAAATTTTAGAAGTTATGAGGGGGTTAAAACACTCACCTTTTGAATTTGAATCGAATTTAAATCCAAATTATAGCCCAAATTCAAACAGTCTCCGAATTCGTCCAAACCAATGTCAAAATGTTCGGAATTTCAATACGATTCCAATGCAGGAAACTGCATGAGAATTGGACCTCGTGTGTAAAAGTTATAATGATTAGAAGAATAAATGATTTGAAATTAAATAAAATAAGAGAAAATAAAATAGACATTCACTACCATTTTCCACATCATCCGTAAACCCACGAAGCCCTAGCCTGTAATCGCGATCGATTCGGAAACCCCCGCCGCTGCTTAACTCCCTACCGCCGAGGATCCACGACCCTTTGACTTGATCAAGCTTCGCCAACGCGAAGCCTATCGCCGGCCGACCTATCCCCTGCCTTGCGGCAAGACGCGACACCCCCTCCTTCAACTGCCACTGTCCACAATGAGCACGTCATTCGAGGCACTTCGACCATCCATGACACCAAGTAGCCGCATGGATCGAACGCCTTTGTCAACCTCTATACAGCAGCAACCCTGATCGTCCCATCGATGAAAATCTACCGTCGAATCCATCGACAAAAAATGAACGGCCGAAACAAAATCATCGAGTTCTCGATACACAGAAACTCAAATCGGAAAATGACTTCAGATTCGACTTGCCGTCGAGAGCTTCAAATTGATATATAATTCAATACAGTCTGAGGAGATTTGATTTTGAAGTTGAAATTGAATTGAGAATTCGATTTTGGTTTGTATGCCATTGGAATGAGGAATTGGGAAGGGAATGGCTAGGGTTTATAATGAGGTAGTTATATTTACGTCAGAAACAGAAAGAATGGACCAGATTGATTGAACGATACACGACCCAAAAAGCCCGTTTCGACTCTGGAACGAAAATGGGTTAACCCATATATCAAAATAGATGTTTTTAAATATTTTAAACCAAGTGGAATAGTTTTCAAGTCCTAATTCCATCGTATGAAGAAGTTATGATAAAATCATCTTATTTCAACTTGATTTCAATCGATTTCAATTAAATTGATTTCCTAGGCATTTCGAGCCCGTACGATCAAATGACAAGTCTGATCGTTACGAAACTTGAAATCATACAATAATTCACTTTAACGGATCCGACGAAAATGGTTTCGCCGAAATCCGAGACAGTTGCCAAAATGGCTATATTTTAGTTTATTAAATAAATTAATATTAAATTGAATTAAAGCACTTTTCAATTCAATATTTAGTTATTTACAATTTCTATCAGTTTGGATTACTTTGTAGTTGATAATCCTTTACGACAAATTCCTATATCAATTTGATATTGAATATCCCACTAATTATAATGTTAAATCTCAATTCCAACAAATTCAATTAATTATAATTAATTCCAATAAATTAATTTAATTCAATTTCAATCCTTTTATTAACTCAATTATTAACTTACGAATAAATCTACAATCCCACTCATTCTATTACATTCCCTTTTTGCAATTATTGTCTAAATCTCATTAATGTAACATTAAATTTCATTTAATTTTAATTCATTTCCCATTTCAATTAAATAGTCCAAATAAACAGGTAACCTACAACAATCGTTACTATAACTTTTGATCACACTTCTGAATTCAATATTCACAAACAAATGTTACAATTCTTATATAATCCAAAATTTATTCAATGGTCATTTATCTCATACTATTTCATTTCTTAATTTAATGTTTGCATTTGTTTTCTTATATCATTTATGACCATGTATAACAATTTTCATTATTACAACCAGTCGGAGTTTCATACACATTGTTAATAATCACTTACATTAACATTGTTACACTTTATTACACACCGGATGGTTCTTTTACATTTTCAAAATCATTTCATAATTGATATCAAAATATCATATTCAATTCAAACCATATCACTTCTGAAATTATTACTTACTTTTGAAATCATGTTCGCCTTTGAAATCAAAGTTCGATAATTATATTTCCTTTCAAAGTCAAATTCACAATTTATATCAAAATACCGTGTTCTAAAAAAAACTATACCACTTTCAAATCATATATCTTCCAAAAATCATATTTCCAAAATAGGCTAAGTTCTTGCTTCAAAATCATCATTTTAATTAGTTAACATTTAAATCCCAACTTAGGTTATAATATCATTAAGCATATTCTCTTAAAAATCGAGAATTTAAATATAACCTATCCATTTTACTTAGTTTGGAATTTGGAAGAAAATTGTCTTAAAGAGTTGTAAATAGTTAAATAGATTAAATAAAATTAAAATAGATTAAATAGCTTTAAAATAGATTAATTAAATTTAAAATAAATTAAAATTGTTTAATTAGTTTAAAATAAATTAAATCGGTTTAAAATAGATTAAAATAGTTCATATAATTAATATTAGTTAAATAGTTTAATAAAGTTGAAAATCTTAATAATTAGAAAATTTTAAAATAATATATTTTTAAAACAGTTTACATTAAAATAGGAGTTTGAGATTAATATCAAATTAAATTATTCATTTTATTTCAACTCATTTGGACCAATTTAAATTTCCAAATCGACAAACCTAATTTCCAAACCTTTCATTTTTTTTTCAAATTTCAATAACTATCGAATTTCAAATAGGTTTCAATCCATGTTCAAATATCAATTCGAATCACTCCACTTCCAAAAATTTCAAAGTTATTTTCAAACAAATTTATTAACTCAATTACGATAGAATTTCATTTATATTTAAAAGTTTAAGTTCAAACTTCTAATTTAATTTCTTAAAGAAATTCCTTTTTAACCAGTTCACATTTCATGCAAAACTTGATTTTTCACTAATACTTCAATTTATATAAATCAAATTTCCATCTCAAAATATCATTTTATTAAATTAAAAAATTTAACGATTTTAAAATCATTTAATTTAACCAATCCGGTGTCCGTATCTAATTTTCTACCCTATGGTCAAGTGATACAAATATTTATCATTTCAATCCACAATTTAAACATTTTACGATTATATATCATTTCAAACCGCAATTCCAAAATAAATAACATCCATAAAATCTCTCTAGTCTATCATTTTAACCCATAACGATTTTTTCTTAATCTATAGATCATTTGGGTATATATCATTTCAACCTATAGTGAACTTGTTGTTTATAACGATATAAAATACAACATCCATTCATCCAATAATCGACATCCATCGCAATCATCATCCAAATCAATCAATAAATATCAATATAGAACTGATAATCAATAATAGGTATTTAACTGGTAATTTATATTCAACAACAAATTAAATAATGATTTAATTCAAATATATTCAAATTAACTGAGATGGTGATTCAAAATATACCAAAAGTTCATAAATAAATTCCTAACCACATCATAAATAAAATTTAACAAACATAATAAATTTTGGAAGTTGTGAGGGGGTTAAAACACTCACCTTTTGAATTTGAATTGAATTTAAATCCAAATTATGGCCCAAATTCAAACAGTCTCTGAATTCATCCAAACCAGCGTCAAAATATCTGGAATTTCAATATGATTCCAACATAGGAAACTGCACGTGAATTGGACCTCTTATGTAAAATTTATAATGATTAGAAGATTAAACGATTTGAAGTTAAATAAAATAAGAGAAAATAAAATAAACATTCACTACCATTCGCCACGTCATTCGTAAACCCACGAATCCCTAACATGTAATCGTGATCGATTCAGAAATCCGCCATTGCTGCTTAACTCCTTACCGTCGATGATCCACGACCCTTTGACCCGATCAAGCTTGGCCAAACGGAAAGGCTATTGTCGGCTGACCTATCCCCTGCCTTGTGGCCAGATGCAATGTCCCCTCCTTCAACCTCCACCGCCCATGATGAGCATGCCGTTCGAGGTACTTTGACCACCCATGACACCAAGTAGCCACATGGATCAAACGCCCTAGTCGACCTCTACATAGCAGCAACCCCCGATCGTCCCATCGACAAAAATCTACCGTCGAATCCATCGGCCAAAATGAATGGCCGAAACAAAATTGTCGAATTCTGGACATAGAGGAACTCAAATCGGAAAACAGACTTCAGATTCGACTTGCGCTCGTCGAGAGCTTCAAAATGATATATAATTCGATATAGTTTGAGGAGATTTGATTTTGAAGTTGAAATTTTGATTTGAAACTGAATTGGGAATTTAGTTTTTGTTTGTCTACCACTGGAATGAGGAATGGATAAGGGAGTGGCTAGGGTTTATAATGAGGTATTTATAGTTAGGTCAGAAACAGAAAGAATGGACCAGATTGATTAAACGATACACGACCCGAAAAGCCCGTTTCGACACCGGAACGAAAATGGGTCAACCCAAATATCAAAATAGATGTTTGCAAACATTTTAAACTCAACGGAATATGTTTCAAGTCCTAATTCCATCCTATGAAGAAGTTATGATAAAATCAGCTTATTTTTCCAATTGATTTCGATTGATTTTAATTAAATTGATTTCCTAGGCGTTTCCAGCCCATACGATCAAACGACAAGTCTAATCATTACGTAACTTGAAATCCTACAATAATTCACTGTTACGGATCTGATGAAATTAGTTTCATCGAAATCCGAGATAGTTTCCAAAATGCCTATAGTTCAGTTAATTAAATAAATTAGTATTAAAATAAATTAAATCACTTTTCAATTCATATTTAGTTATTACAATTTCTATCAGTTTGGATTACTAGGTTGTTTATAATCCTTTATAACAAATTCCTATATCAATGTGATATTGAATATCCCTCTAATTATAATGCTAAATCTCAATTTCAATAAGTTCATTTAATTATAACTAATTCTAATAAATTAATTTGATTCAATTTCAATCCTTTTATTAACTCAGTTATTACCTTACGAATGAATTTACGTTCCCACTTATTCACTACATTCCCATTTTGCAATTATTGTCTGAACCTCATTAATGTAACATTAAATTTCATTTGATTTTATTTTATTTTCCATTTCAATTAAATAGACCAAATAAACAGGTAACTTACAACAATCGTTACTATAACTTTTGATCACACTTATGAACTCATTATTCACAAACAAATGTTACAATTCTTATATAACCCAAATTTTATTCAACGATCGTTTATTTTGTACTATTTCATTTATTAATTTAATGTTTGCATTTGTTTCTTATATCAATTTATAACCAAGTATAACAATTTTCATTATTATAGCTAATTGGAGTTTCATATACATTGTTAATAATCACTTACATTAACATTTTTACACTTTATTTTAGTGTTCACTTCATTATTAATTTTTTTATTTCATCACTATTAATTACCAAACTCTTATTAAATTAACAAATTTAATTATCGTAAATTTATGGGACATTACAGATGAGCAGCCAAGAAAGGGAATGCAATTATAGTTTGCTACAAGTGTGATAAGAAGGGACACTATGCCAACTAGTAACATTCAGGAGTTGGAAGGTTGGTTGTGGGGAAGCAGAATGTGCAATGCTATAATTGCAACTAGATGGACATAACAAGAACAAGTGTTCTGGAGCTACCAAGGGAGGAATGCTTTGGAACCATCATCCCTTCAACCGTCTGCTGCTGAGAAAGGAAAGTCTGTGATGGAAGGTACGCTTTTGATTCAGAATATGCCAGTTAGGGCACTTTTTGATACTGTGCATCACACTCATTTATATCACCGTATTTAGTTGATAAATTATGTATAGAACCCATATACCTTATTACTTCCTTAAGGGTTGCGAATCCAATAGGAGGGTATGGAACTCTTGCAATGAGATGTGAACTGTTAGAACTTGATTTGTTAGGTCATAAGTTTGCATTCATTTTGTATGTTTTTGATTTCATAGATTTTAGGATCATTTTGGTTATGGATTGGTTAGGTTTGTATGGGGCTAGGATATACTACCAAGATCAGGAAATATCATTGAGGCACCCAGATAGTCATAAATGAATCAATTTCTCAGTGGATAATTTCTATAAGAGTGTTTCTGCTTTATTGAGTGCCATGGAAGTTGGAGAAGAGCTTAGTCATGTTTATGTAGCTAGAGAGTTTTTTGATGTCTTTGAGCTGGTGATTGGATTACCACTGAAACGAGCTATTGAGTTTTGGATAGACCTTATACCGGGAGCTGAACCCATCAGTCGACCACCTAACAGAATGACACGACAGAATGAAGGAATTGAAGGTGCAACTAGTCGATCTTGAGGGAAGGAATTTTATTAGACCAAGTAGTTCGTCTTGAAGAGTGACCGCAGTGTTTGTAAAGAAACCGGATGGATTATTAAGAATGTGCATCATATCGTAAGTTAAAAGAAAGGGCGATCAAGAATAGGTACCCTATGCCGAGGATAGATGATTTGTTTGATTAGTTGAGTGGAGCTAGATTATTTCCCCAATAGGATAGGGCAATGGGGTTCCACCAATTGAGAGTGGCGGAGGATTGTATTCCTTTGACGACATTCCGAACTAGGTATGGTTCACATGAGTGGTTGGTGATGCCATTCAGATTGACAAATGCGCCTGCTTTCTTCGTTAATTTGATGAACCGGGTTTTCAAAAAGCACTTGGATAAGTTTGTATTGGTGTTCATAGATGACATTTTGGTGTACTTTTAAGATGAAAGAGAGCATGAGGTTCATCCTAGAGTGGTGTTAAGGATGCTGAGGTAGAATCAACTGAAAGCGAAGTTTTCCAAGTGTCTTTTCTGGAAGAGAGAAGTTAAGTTTCTTGGTCATGTTGTTTCAAAGGAAGGATTGTCAGTTGATCCAGTTAAGATCGGGGCAGTCAATAATTGGAAGAGACCAGAGATGGTAACATAGATTAGGAGTTTTCTTGGACTTGCTGGCTAATACTGGAGATTCATCAAGGATTTCTCGCGGATAGCAACAGCTCTGACTAAGTTGACCAGGAAGGAAGTGAAGTTTGTTTGGTCCAAAAAATGTGAGAAAGCATTCCTTAAGCTTAAGCATTTGTTAACCAATGCTCTAGGGTTAGTAGTTCCAGATGGTAACCAAGGGTTGGTAGTCTACACTGATGTGTGTGGCACTGGATTGGGAGCAGTATTGATGTAGAAGGGCAAAGTTATTGCTTACGCATCTATGCAGCTTAGACCACATGAAGTTTGATATCCTACTCATGACTTGGAGTTGGCCGTGGTGAATCTTGCCTGGATGATTTGGAGGCATTATCTGTTGGGGGAAAGATGTGAGTTGTATATCGATCGTAAGTCAATAAAGTATTTATTCCCTCAGTAGGAGTTGAATATGAGACAACAAAGATGGCTAGAGTTTTTGGCCGCTTATGATTTCGATGTAGAGTATACTCCTTGAAAAGGAAATAAGGTAGTAGATGCCTTCAGTAGAAAACATCAAAATGTGGTGTTAGCCATGTTAGCAGAATGGAAGGATCTAGAATCTTTAGCAAATTGTGGTGTGCAGTCGAGATCTACTGCTAGTTCTAGTCAGGGTACTGCCATGTTGTCCTATTTGGAAGTTCGACTATTGTTGATCGAAAGGATAGCTTCTAAACAGAGAGAGGATCCAGTTATAACCGAGAAGATTAGAAGGATTGATATGGGATCATAAGTTGATGACCTAAATGATTTTAATCTTGACCAAAGAAGATGGTTGAGAAAGAAGGGAAGATTGTGCATTCTGAATGTAGAGGACTTAAGGAGGGAAGTTCTAGAGGAACGTCATCGATCGAAGTTTATGATTCATCCTGGATGGACCAAGATGTATCAAGACATGAAGAGGAGCATCTATTGGGAAGGCATGAAGAGGTGGCTTGTGGGTTAGGCAGTGTGTTAACTGTCAACAAGTGAAAGCTGAATATCAGAAGCCAAGTGGGTTATGTCGGCCTTTAGATATTCTAGTCTGGAAATGGGACTCGATATCGATGGATTTTGTAGATGGATTTCCAAGGTCAAGTAGAGGAAATGAAAACATATGGGTTATAGTAGATAGGTTGACCAAGAGTGCCCATTTGATTCCAGTAAAGTTGACCAGGACAGCACCTATTTTGGCTAAGTTGTTCATGAAAAACATAGTTAGACTTCATGGGATTTCTAGTAGCATAGTGAGCGACAAAGACACATTATTCACTAGCGAATTTTGAAGGAGTCTACAAGAGGTATTAGGTACCAAGCTCAAGATGAGTACCACTTATCACCCACAGATGGATGGGCAGACAGAGAGAGTCAACAAGGTACTTGAGGATTTATTGACAGCTTGTGTTTTAGAGTTTGGTGGATCTTGGGAAGATCACCTATATGTGATTGAGTTTTCCTATGATAATAGTTATCAGACTAGTATGGAATGGCGCCTTTTGAAGCTTTCTATGGAAGACCATGAAAATCGTCAGCTTGTTGGTTAGAGACTGGTGACAGATTTGTCTTAGGTCCGGAATTGGTTAGAGAGACATCAGAAAAGATTGAGTTAATCCAAGGACGGATGAAGGAAGCTCAATCCAGGCAGAAGAGTTACACAGAAAAAAGGCGTAAAGACTTATATTTCTCAGTAGGAGATAGAATTTTCATTAATGTATCACCAATGAAAGGTGTGGTACGATTTGGAAAGTCGGGAAAGTTAGCCTCAAGGTATGTTGGTCGATTCCAAATTATAGAAAGGATTGGAAAGCTCGCATACGAAGTAGAATTTCCGAGCGATATGGCAGGTGTCCATAATGTGCTCCATGTGTCTCATTCTTCGTAATTATGTGCATGATCCAGATTTTACTATTCCCTAGACAGAATTGGAGGACTTAGTAGTGGTGCCTGATTTGATTTTTGTTTGACAACCAGTTCGGGTTGTAGCGAGAGATGAGAAGAAATTAAGGATCCAAACAGTACAATTAGTGAAAGTTTAATGGAGCAACAACAATAAAGACTGTACTTTGGAGACAAAGGACGAGATTCGAGAGGCATATCCTGAACTTCTTCGATGGTATGTCTTTATCAGATTTATATAGATTGGTTGCTAGTCAGATAGACTAGTATAGATGTTAGGAGATGTTACAGATGATTGCTAGTTAGTCCTTACTGAATTCGAAGACGAAATTCTTGACGGAGAGTAGCCCCTAACACCCCTAATTTTAGTGACATTATTCAGGAGATTTAATTAAAATAAATAAATAGAATAATGTAGATAAGGAGAAGGAATTTGATTAATAAAAATATAGTGGTCATGCTTATTAAACTTAATGAACTTAAAAATGGTTAAATTATAGGGGCATAAAAGTAAATTCCACCCATGTTTCCACTCTTATACTATTCCACTAACAATGCAGGTTCACTATTATGCTCAAACAGAAACTTTAAACGTAAGAAGCAACAAAGGCGGCCATAGGAAGATAGAAGAGAAGAAGAAAATCGAAGAAAAGCTTAGGATTCATGCTAGAGAAAAATTAATCTCAAACAATCTCTAATCTCATTATCTCAAGCAAGGTGAATAATAGTTTCTACATCTCTATTTTGATTATGACATCAAATGGTTTCTGATTTGTGGATAAATCTATTTTATGACATGTGAATGATGATATGCTTGATTTTTGTTTATAAAAGTTTAAACAAGGTTGTTTAAATAAATGATATACACACGGTTTTAAGGTAAAACCGAGATGAAATGATGTTCAAATGCCATGGGAAAATTTTATGTTATAGAAAACATGATTTGGGAGTTGGGCTTTAATTTTTATAATTCTCAATGCTGTGGAGAATTTGTTATAAATTTTCAAAGGAAATATGATTATTTGGTTTTATAAATTATTGTGGGAAAATATATTAAGAATTTTGGTCTGAAATCTTATTATATTAGATAACATGATTAAAGTGAATTACCAGAATTTTTACTAAGTGATTTAGTATGGAAATTAAATTATTTTGAAAGGAAGACCTAAACGATTTAATTGTTTTATGAAAGGAAGGGCTTATTTGTTAAATGATTAATTAGTTTAGGTCTGAGACAATTACGGCAAATATTGTCTAAAATATTTAGAAAGCAATGAAAGCCAATCAAACTTTTACAAGTAGGCAAGTTAGTTGCAAAAAAGTTAACTTATTTTTGAAAAAAATTAGCTTTTACCACATAAAGTTGGTTCTGCCTTCTTTGGCAAACTTTCCCCTCAAACCTCTCGAACAAGACCTTTCAACTTCAATGACCACCAAGGTTGAAAGCAATGCACATGATATCATTCAGAAGGTATGTAGTGAATTGATCTAAGTCGAAAGGTATGGTGTCGAAGGGTTGTATTCGAAGGGTTGCTTCTGAAGGATATGGATCCTTAGTTTATTTTGATTTGAGAAATCATTAGCCGGTTTTCTAAAGACCTTTCGAGATAGTCGAAATATTTGGTTTTCAAAAGGTTGTTTTAAAAGACAGTTCAACAAGGTCGAAAGGTATGGTTTTTATAAGTTGTTTTATAAGACCTTTCGACACAGTCGGAAGGTTAGGTTTGAAAGGATTTAAGATACCTTTCGACAGGGCCGAAAGGTCTGGTTTCGATTTTGAAAAGAACTGCCGCCTTTATTTTATTCAACCTTTCGAAGGTATCGAGGTTTACTGGTTTTATAAATGCAAGTCGTCCCAATCATCCAAAGGGGTCGAAAACAGGAGCCCTCGGCACAACCGAAAGGTTTAAATGTTTTCCCCAATTTTTTATAAAGTAGAGGGTGGTTGGAAAACTTTCACCAATGACCCAAAGTAAAATCTTTAAGTGTAAACCCAATGCTTTTGAAAGGTTTGATTTTCAATGGTTTTGAAGGGTTTAGTTTTCAAGGGATTTGAAGCGGTAACCTTCAATCCTTTTGAAAGGGATACTTTTAAGTGATTTTAAAGCTATGCTTCTACAATTATATAATAATACATTTGTGAGAAATGCAGAATACGGATCTTAAGGATAGGATATACACTAGAGGGGGGTGAATAATGTTTAGAGAATTATTAAATCTTTTTGATTTTTTGTTAATTTGAACACAAATGTATGCAATATTCAGACACAGATATGATCACAGAATCAAACATAGGTGCAAATATAAAGTAAAGGCAGTAAAGGAAAGAACACACTGGATTTTATACTGGTTCAGAGTTACCATACATCCAGTCCCGCACACAAGTACGGATTTCCTTTCAAAAACAATCTTTACAATTACACCCTCGATTTCAAGGCAACGAGGTACATCCTCCAGATTCACAATCCTCTAGGTAGAGATACTTGATTTCCCAAGCAACAAGTTCACCCAATTGATTTCCATGGCTACAATCACACCTTATCTTGCTTGATTGATTTCCAAGGCCACAATCACACCTTTTCTCGTTTAATTGATTACAAAGAAACCTATAACTCTGAATAGCACTGAGAATATTGTTGAGATAGTGATAGAGAATCAAATCAGGGATAATCTAGTTAGATTCAGTGTTGATTTCGGTAGAGTAATAGTAGTAATATGTATAAGAAATGTGGAAGAAGAAGGAAAAACCAGAAAATCTGTATATAAAATTCATTGAAAACATCCCCCGTTTATAGAAGAACAACAGCCATTTCCATTCGTGAAAAGATATGACGAATAGACACTTCTTTTGAAATTTAAATTTTAAAATCAACTAACACTATGTCGACATGGGTAAGTTGAGCATGTCGACATCCCAAAAGAATTTTTGGTGATTTCTTTTTCTTTGAAAATAACTTCTATTTTATATTAAAACTATTTTAAAGTTTATAAATATACTTGTCTATAGTTAAAATACATAAGTAAATATATAGAATAATATATAAAAAAATTTACTATAATTTTATGTTTAAATCTGAGTTTAAATATCAAAAATATATTATTATTTAAAGATAGTTAAAACTACGGATAATTTGATTTTGAAATCAAAGATCATTTTGAGGCTAAAAGAATTTGAAATCAGGATAGATGTTTTTGATGCTTTTAAAAGGAGGTTTTGAAAACATTTTGAAAACAAGATATAATTTTGTGAAAATCATTATGAATAAAAATTAGCGGATACAAAACAAAGTTGCACTAGATTTTTCGTAGGTTCCATCCTACTTAGGGTTCCATCCCTTTAATAGGCTCGAAGTGGATTCCATTCCATGAATAAATTGGATTTTAGAATGCCAGTGCTTCTAGGAGTTTTAAAAAAATTTCTAATTAAAAGATAAATTACTTGAACTCTTGAACCCTTGATAATCTTGATACTCATGAGTCTTCAATCTTGATATCTTGAATCTCTATACTGTACAGTTCATTCTCAGTACCTACATGGTTAAATCCTGCATATATATATATAAACTTATACCGTTAGTACTTATATTTTATAATCTATTCTAAGGTTGTTGTCATCAAAACCATCATCTCAAGGACTAAAAACTTTAACTTGGTCGAAAGGTTTCGAAGGGGGGTTTAAATTATTATGAATGTTAGAGCATATTGTCTTAAATTTATGGTTTATGCTTTCGAAAGGGTCGAAAGAAAAGCTTTCGAAGGGGACACTTTTGAAGGGGTTGGAAATTTTTTTCTTTTAAACTTATAAAATGTTGTTTAACCTTAGGATACTGGGGTGAGCTTAGTGAGTGCAACACAATAGTTGGGGATAAATGGGATATAACCTAAATTAGGGATACTAATGGAAATAGGTAAATCTTGTGGACAACATGGCATAATTATATTCGTGGGTATAACATGATTTAAGTGGCCAAGTGAGATCCTAGGAAAACTATGGAATGATTGATGGATAGTCAACATCATGTTGGGGATGGATAGTCCTCATATAATTAATAAAGAGTTTATAGTGATCCTAGGAAAACTATGGGATGATTGATGAATAATTAGCAGCATATTAGGGATGGATAGTCTCCATATGCTTAATGAAGGGTTTATAGTTATTCTAGGAAAACTAAAGATGTGAGATGGGCAGTCCACATCTGCTTAAGTAAAATGAATATGGGATGGATAGTCCCTCTTTGAGGCAAATTAAAATCTAATAGAAGATGGGGAAATGCTAAATGTTTGCAAGCATGCATATCATCGTAATATTTTGAAAATGCATGTTTTAACCATTATAGATGCGGGAGCATAGAATATGGTTTTGTAAAGGTTTTAGGATACTAGTGAGGGGAAAACCCGTTCCGCTAAGGGGCGTGGTCTCACTAGATATCTAAAAGGATTGAGAAGTTAGATTAATATTTATACCAGGCTTTATGTCTTACTTGTAGTTTTTGTTTTCCCCTTAAACTCCCGGGTACTCAACTGATTTTTGAGTAGATTGAGTTTTATGGTTCTCAGGTTTTCTTCTCTGACGATTAAAGCTTCCGGAGACGTACAGAAGGCAGAAAGATGTTTAGAGTTTTTCTTTCTACCGTGTGTTTGTTTGTAAAGGCAGACTTATTAGCCTTACTATGTTCTCAGATCAACCAAGGGGGCATCTTCATATGTCGCTCTTGGCGTAATTGCAATAATTATGTTTTGCAGAACATGTTTAACGTAATTTAAGGATTATGTAATGAACAAGAAATGTTATGTTTTAAATGTGGAATTATGTTTTTGATTTGTTAGTTTTTTTTCCATGTTTCTTTGATCTGTGTATCAGTGTACCTAACACCGTCGTATTTGGTCATCGAAAATTAATATCTGTGGATGAGTACAGCATCCGTAGTCGTTAGTTTTGGGCCTCCAAGTAGAGGGATTTTACAGGACAGTTCCTCCTATGGACCTTCAGCTGCCTACTAGTGCATGCCACAACTCTTCCTTCTTGCATAAGAACGGCTCCTAGTCCTGTAGCTTAAGCATTAGTATATACAATAAAAGGCTTCGTACCGTCGGGGATAACTAAAATAGGTTCACTCATTAAAAACACCTGCATACATATGAAAGCATGTTCTTACTTTGCTTCAGAAAAGAAAACATGATTTTTCTTAGTAAGGCGGGTTAGGGGTGCAAAAGACTTTGCAAAGTCTTGATGAACTTTCGATAGAAACCTGCCAACCCAAGAAAGATCCAAACTTCGATGGTCCAAAAATACATACCTCCTTGGAGAATTTCCCCTTCAATTGGTGCTTTCTAATGGTATCAAGCACCTCTTCCAAATGCACTTCATGCACCTCCTCGGTCATGGAATAGTTGAGAATATCATCCACAAACACCTCTACAAATTGATTCAGCTATTTTCGAAAAAAATGACTCATAAGATCCACAAATAAGATAGGGCATTGGTTAGTCCAAAAGGCAAGACTAACCACTAATAAGAACCCTTCCGTGTGCGAGAGTCGGTTTTCAGTATAATCTCATTTGCCACATTAAGTTGATGAAAGCCCATGGCTAGGTTCAACTGCGAAAATATCGTCGCTCCAACTAATTGGTCAAATGAATCATTAATTCATGGTAGTGGGCATTTATTCTTCCTTGTCCACGTGCTTAGCTCACGGTAGTTAACACATAACCATAAAGATCCATCTTCCTTAGTGGAAAACACAAATATTGCTCCGCACTAAGACGTGCTTCTTCATATAAACCTCTTCTATAGGAGTACGGAAACTTGGGTGTCCAAATCCTTTCTTTCTTGAGCCGCCTTTCTCCTAAAGTTAATACAACTTGCTTCACTCCTTCGAATAAATCAGTTAGAAACTCTATTTCTCATCCGGGAGGAAGACTAGTGATCTCTGCAAATATGTCAAGAAATCTCTGTATATATAAATGGATGCTAACTCATCTTGGGACAGACCAACGAATATAAGTAACTCAACATCATCGATCCAATAGGCTTATAATAAACATCTAGGTTACCTCCATGTCACTCTTCATGTGAATCAACATCTTATCATAATCTAATACTGCCTTATAGCTCGACATCCAATCCGTCCCCAATATCAATCCCTACCCCAAAAATCCAAGCACAAAAGCTTTACATAAAAATTCCATACCATAGACCAACAATTTCAATTCTTATCAAACCATAGATAAGTGAGCATATCGTCGATGGGGTTAGCTACAATGTGAGTATCTAATTCTAGTTTATCAACCATACTTCTATAAATAAAAAATGTGATGCTCCAAGGTCAAATATAGTACGATGGGAAAATCAAAGATAAGTGACACACCTTCCATAGTAGATGTAAAAGCTGCATTATCGTTTCCTCTATCTGGTGGTGCACTAGCACTAGGAACTACTTCTACGGTATAGGCTTTCACAATCTAACTATTTGCAGCACCCGATCCTTCTCTTTCCAAGGAAGGGCAAGTATTCTTGATGTGTCCAAACTGATTTCAATTGAAGCACTTTATCTTTGTCAAATCTACTTTGTACTCCTAATAACCATGGCGTCTATTTCGACAACCGTTGAAGATAAGATCATGCTTTTTCCCTTTTCCACGTCCATTTTTCCCATCTCCATTTTATGCTTCCCCTTTGAATGTGCTTTCTTAGATCTCCTTCTTGGGGTCCTCAATTTCTACCTTTTGATCGTGTTAAGAAGTGCCATCTCCACTAACTTCTCATATGTAGCCCCAATCGGAATGTGACTCAATGCAAGAACCTTCAGTGGTTAATTTAATCTTTTTGTAAACCTCTTAGTGTTCTTCATCGATGTACCGATTAGCTCCATCTTAAATGCTTCAAGCTCGTTGAATCGGTTCATATACTTCTTAACCATCATGTTACCTTGTTGCAGATGAATGGACTTTTCAATCTGAACTCCGTTCACTGCCTTTGAGATAAACTAAGCCTTGAACCTTTGTTTGAAGTTTCCCCAAGTGATGTCCTTCTTATTTGTCCCAGCTACTACCATATCCGAGAAATTTAAGGCCTCTCCTTCTAGGTGCCATGCTTCATGCTGTCACCTCGTAGTGTCCCTAGGATGCAAAGCTCTAAAGATGCACTCACATATGCGAAGCCATATATCCATAAACGACTCGGTTCCTAAGAAATGCTTCCTACCATGCTCGTAACATCTTTGCATAACTTTGGATAACCGGAGGAAGGTGGTTGATTGGGAACCACTGCAGGTGTAGGGGTTACGGGTGTGGCGAGGTTAATATGGGCTTAGCCAGTGGCTTGTAAGAACCCACGGAACCATATGGGTATGTTCACACCACATCTGTTTGGCAACACATATTCGAAGCCCTCTCTAGTTTGTTCACTCATTTCTACTGTCTATAAAAAGGATTATTAACAACTATTTTTTTAATGACTACAAACTAGATTGGAATTTATGTGGTGTATTTGTGCTATATTATATTACTATATATTTAGATATTCACAAAAATATAGTATGCTCTGTCCATACATCCTAGTATAATAGGAATCACTTAACCTAAGCTCTGATACCAAATGAAAGAACCCGCCATCTACGATGCCCAGACTCTTCTAAAAGTTGAACTGGCATCATGGACCTCGTAGATAATGGATCATTTTAATAAATTATGAAATTGATCACATAGCTATCCATAATATTTTACATTTTATGAAACTCACAATGGAAGGAATCAAATATAATACTAAATAAAACTACAATAATTCCAAATAAATACAATAGACTATAATTTATAGTCTCTAGATACCGTAAATAAATAAATAGTCTGAATATCTAAGAAAACATCAAATAAGTAGTATATAGCTAACAAGTAAATGCACATCTCCATCGTACCACCACATCTCCAAAATAGTTGCTGATCCTCTCTACCTACATATCAGTGTAAACAAAAAGGTTAAAGGAATAAAAAAGTGTCAAACATATGTCTGGTGAGTGACATGCATCATATGCATGTAAAATATTAATAAACTAATAAAACAACAATTACATTCAGAAATCATACCTTAACCTGTGTCACCTACACCCAACAAGTCAACCAAATATAATATAATATCATAGTGACAACACAGGATAAGGTCTCACTAATTTCTAGACCATACCTAATCATACAAACTTGATCAAACCTAAAGTCCAACCATAAAAATATGCATATGACCAAGCCTAAAAGTCCCAGCTCATATTCCTACAACAGTACGAAAAAGACCGAGCCCAAAGGCCTAACTCAAACGCCGAAAATGTATGCAAACGAACGATCCTAAAATCCTAGCTCAAATGTTCAAAACATATGCAAGCGGTCAAGCATACAGTCCCAGCTCCAATGCCGAAACCATCACTAGTACAATCAAGGACTAAATTCCCCATATGTGCACCGAAACATCATAGATATTACCCTTATATCATGGATCTACCAAACAATGCACTTTTCAGAAAGCCTCAAAACACACACAACAACCAGTGTACTAAAACGTTCCTCGTCTCGCCATGATCGCAATATCGCAAACCGGGGCGAAGCGGAGGTTGTATGTGAAAGTTATAAGCGTTACTAATTTAGAGGCGATATCATAATTCATAGTCTAATTTCTACTTAATTATATTTATTTTTAAATCTAACATCACCACCGTACTTGATTATTCCTAGTTCCTCTCTTCTTCGTATTCGAGACGCCCCTTCTTAGCCTGACTAGTGCCACTAGAGGTGACCGAAACCTAGATCCGATGTCGAGAATAGCCTCCTCATGTCACGCTATCCTCAGTAGTGCCAGCTTTCCACCTGTAATCGCCTCTTGCAATCTCAACATCACCCATGCTTTTCTGGCGATCCACGACCATCCATGACCATCTAAGTCCATCAGGAACCACTGAAGTAAACTGCTCAACTTTCTCCATAAGTCCATAATTTCAAATCATTGTATAATCGCTGTTTTACTGTTGGACCAACACGAATGGCCAACATTTATTGAACTTCTGATGTGTTTTCTAATCAATACACACATCAAACCAATGAATGAACACTACTAGTGAATTCATATCTTCGAGATCTAGAATTTTGATATATAATATGCCTAATTTAGAATAGTTGGGTATTTCACACTTTTGTAGTTAAAAGGAGATTAATAGTTGCTAATTGCAATCGATAAAAACTTGATTTTTAATTATCAATTCATAACATATGAAATTTTGATTAAGTTTGAAAAAATATAGAAATTTTGGTTTTCAATTTCATCATATGCAAATTATTTATGAATACAGGTAGTGATTTACTATAACCTAAAAATAGGTACACATATATAAAGAGTCCCACTCACCGATTAGCCTTGCTTCATTTCTGATTTGATTTGGATCCAGCTTTCCCTTATTGACCTGATGCATAACCTTCTCGCCTCTCCATTCTTTGCTTTGAAATTCCTTGTTTCGAAATATCCAATTATTGCTTTTTGATTTGATGTAGTATTAATTTGATTTTTATTAAGTGATTACATGATGGGAAGATAGAGACTAAGGATAGAATGTTTAGGTTAAAGTATAATTAGGGGAATAGGATTTGGTTTCTATTTATAGGTTGAAATGACTCGTGTTTGGGCTAAATTTCAAACTAATATATTATGAAAATGCCATTGACTTTTGACCCTTTCTAATTTCTAGTCCGTTTAACCAAATTCAGTAAATTATACATGTTTTCTAACTGTAAACGACATTCTGATGCCTTAAAATAGGACCCAAGGCCTAATTTTGGTTCCTATAAAAATTTATTATTTGCCATTTATATAAAATTATGATTTTGACCCTATAAAATTTATTATTTATTACAGAATATTATCGGATGTTACAATTTCCATATTGAAGCTCCATAGTATTCTCAAGTTTGGAGAACTGTGTAATATTGTCACATCAATATTTTCTGTTTGACCTTTGCTATACTAAAAAAGAGAAAACTATCAAGTGAATCTCATAGTTATCTAATAACTATCAGTATGCAATCCCTTGTCGCCCCAATCAACCATGAATTATACACTGTCCAATATTCGGAGAGTGTTACGTACTCTAATCTCAATAGATGTATAGATATCCATTATTGATACATCTTGATAAGAATATTTAAAACGATATGTTTATTTTATTGAAAACTTGTAATGACCCAGAATTTGACCATATTAAAATATATTATTTAAAGTGATTTTAAATATAAAATATACAATAGTATGATTTAAATAATACTATATAGGATTTGCAAAGAGAAATATACACAAAAATAGGAATAACTGCTTACATCAACAAAAGTGACAAAATCCTTATTTTAGAAAAGTAACTTTCAACGGTTAAATAAATAATTTTAATTAATTTATGAATGTTTATATTTTTAAATAACATTATGCCAATTTATTTTTAATTTTTTTACATAAATTAATAATTTAACTAAAACGTCAAAATATGACCGTAAAACGTTTTGTCGATAATCAATGTTTTGTTCAATATAAGTTGGCGCAACATTGTTGCACCTCGTTTTCTTATATATGAACATATATTAAAATAGTATAAGTATTAATTAATTCACTAATCAAGTTTACTTTTACTAAATATACTTAAAGAATTCTAGAATGTAACTAACAAAAAGTAAGCATAAAAAGACAAAAAGTGTTATAAAAGTCAAAAAGTAAACATTAAATCAAAAAAACGTAATTATTATATTATTTACTTAATACTTAAAGTGAAAATGAAAAAAAGTAATGATTTGAAATGTTACGTTAAGGGTTGGAAAAATTAATTTGGTTAAAGTAAAAGAAGGGTATTTTGGTCTTATTACAAAATATTATTTTAATCAAAAAAATTTCCTATAAATACCAACACACTTTCTCACTTTTTTCATACACTTTCCATTCTTCTTCTTCTTCTTCAATTTTTAAGCTTCTCCTTCTTCTTCCTTAGAGCTTTAATGGCTTCCATGCCTCTCTAAATAAATTCAAAAGCAACAAAGTTATGCAAAAATAACCGACGAAAAAGTATACCACTTAAGTCAAGCTCAAGCTAGTAAGATCCACTCACCCAAGGCCATGCCGACCAAGGAGCCATCTCCACCTATTTTAATCTCAACTTCTAGGATATCCGAGCTATAAACAGATTTCAAGAAGTTTTAGGAAATAATAGTGAAGCTATTGTCAATTACGTATTCAAGTTAGCAAAATTAGTAGAAAATATAGTTTAGATCTAGAGTTCCTTGCCTTAAAGTTTGACGGAGTGGAATCCAAAGTGAGTTATTTCTTAGTTTAAGTTCATTTAAATCATTGCTAAGTTGAAGGAAATTTAAATGTTAAGTGTTGTTTGAAAACCCATGTTAAATACTTGTTTACTTTGTTTAACAATGGACTTATTTCCTTATTTGACTATTTGGATGGTTAATTAAGTATTTTAAAATTTAGAAGTTAAATACTTAATGGGGTATATGGAAATGACTAGTACACTTGTTTCGTCTGTGAGATCCAAGCAGACTTGGGCGAGGGACGGAACACGTCGAAGGGAAGGCCCAGATGCTCCAAAATAAATGTTAAAACCTTTTAACCTAAGATAAAATAAACTGTTATAAATATTTGATAGTATGAAGCATTGATTATCATTTATTATTGTGTTTATTTCATTAATTGATTTTTTGAATTAGGCTCGACCAATTTATGAGCATTGATTATTATTTATTGATTGTTGGTTTTTCTCGACCGGTTTATGAGCAATTAATTATCCATATGCATGGGCTAGATAAAAAATAATTATAGGCCAACGCCTTGTGATTTATTTCACGATTTGACTAAAATGTGTTAGATGTAATATTTGGTTCACTTTAATTTAATAAATTATTTTGAAAATTTGTTTTCAAGATGAAATGTTATGAAATGTTTTCCTTTAAAAAAAAAAGAGATATTTGAGAATAAATATTTTGATGATTTTATATAAAAGTGGTTTGTATAAAAAATGGTTTTATAAAACATTAAAAAAAAAGAATTTTGAGGACTAAACCCGATGGTTTTAAAATGATCTTTGAAAGGATTTGGAAATGGAAATTTTTGTAGATTAGAAGTATTTGTAATTATTAGCGTAACTGATTTTGCTACTTCGGGATATAAAATGTTTTATCATGTTACCAAAGATTCGGGTGACACATAACTAAAAATGTAGGCAAGGCAGATGCAAATGTTCTGTAGCCTCAATATTGTCCGCTCTCGTTGAAGAGGGATATACATATCTATATTTATTTTTTGGATGGCTAGGACCTATTTACATTGTTATGGCTAGAAACGTCTCGATCAGGTAGCATACAGTTTTGTATGTTTGTATATCGATACCGTTTCAAAATGGTGATTTGTTTTGAGATCCTGAAGTAAAGGACTAGTTTAATAAAAAAGATATATATATATATATATATATATATATATATATATATTTCAAAGGTTTTGAAGTAAGAATTCGGGAATAAAGTTCAATGATATAATTTCCGTAAAAGTTAATTAGATTGTAAAAATCTAAATTTGAAGATTAAGCCTAAGTGGGTAGTTTTGGGAATGCATATTGTTCATGCATCATAGGCTCCATGAGTCCTATTTGCGATAGGAGAATTACGTTTTCTTCATCTTTTATCTAATTGGGTACTCAAGTAGATAGGGATACGTAGGTAGTCACAAGTGGTAGTGATGCAACCCCAATAATAATATAATATTTTTTCTTTTTATTGTTTATTTTATATCGTGCATTGGCGTACTTTTCCTGCTTACTATTTTATTCCGCATGACATATTTATTAACTTAGCAGGAATGACTACTGCTGTCTCTCTCATCAGAATTGTGCAACAGTAGATTTATTTATATTGGTATTTGGTATGTATTAAAGCACACCAAGTATGTTAAATTGATTACTTCAAAAACTTGTATAATTGGAAGTTGTATCCTATATATTTAGCATGTTTTGAATATTTATTAAATATTGTGTATTAAGTTGGTGGTTTTCATTCGTAGTTTTAGAACAGATGAATTTTTCGACGATTTTGACTGGTTAGACAATCCAGGTCATTACATAAATCATTATGATTACAACACATTGTAACTAGTATCGCAAAACATACCATCTTTAAATTTTCTATAAAATACACTTTTAATTAATTAATATAACACATTATATGATTTTAATAATATAAAGAAAACAACTTTTTATTTTGAGTAAGATTGACTATCAAGTTAGATATATCTAATAATTACATAATTGCTCCTATGTTATACACCTTACTCTAACAATCTTCCACTTGCACTTGGGGCCAATTATGGAATCTTTATCTCGTCCCTTCGGTCGGTTTGATGAGAATTGATCGAGTTAGACTCTTCACGTAAGGATTTGCTATGTTATTTTGACTATCTGCTCTGTCAATTAACTCTCTAATGCTATATATTACCTTTATCATGTTGAACTAGTTGGTGTATGTTTCTCGACTTCTTACGAGCTTTGATCATTACATTGTTATCCTATAACAATAATGTAGTATTCTTAGTACTTAGAATCACCCTTATCTTAGCTATAAATTTATGCATTTGTATTTATATATTGCTTTTATTATAGTGCTATTCAATGTGATATAGTTATCCATTTTATTGAATCATCCACAACCTATTATTTTTAATATTCCCAACTTAAAACTGCTTACCTAAGGTTTAAACATAAATCATATTACCCATTATCACTTATGAAGTTAGAGTCCAAACACTCCTTCTTAAGGAGCTTGTTGTTTGTATATACAGTTCTATAGTATTTCGCAACATTCGAGAACACCCTAAACAATGGTTCAGCAATCTTAATTCGGATTTGATATTTTCTTCATGCACCCAATACATAAGCAAATTATGATAATGTAGACAATACAACATGCATGATAATTCCAATTTCCGGTGCATAAGGAATCTATATTACATGTTCCATATTACACATTTTAATAATGTGTCCTTGCATATCGTTTTGGACATTACTAGCATCCCTTATACTTATTATAAAAGATATCATTTATAAATCCAATGTCGAATATTAAATAACAAAACAATTATTGACTTTAACATAAGTACATCATTAATAATCAACCATATGTTGCTTGCTTATAGTCTAGAAATATTTGTGTACCTTTTAGTGGTTCTTTCTAATGGACACACATTCCTATGCATTTTGACTAAAACTATTTGATATTTCTATCAAAATAATTATTCAATTCCGATGCTTATAGAATGATACTTTGTATCATTTCTGTGACGATCGTCCTACATCATCGGCACCCAGTATACCTATATAGTGTGCTGTAGCAGTACCGGACCAATGTAGGATGATGGTCAAGGTTTTAAGGTAACTAAAGCATCACATAACCTGCCATATATCTCATAGCACATCGAATAAAATATAATAGTAAACATCTCATATATAAAACAAGCGAGATATAATAACTGAATGAATCACATATAGTAGAGTAAATAGATCCATACAATATACAACATAAGTAATAGAGTTATACATTAGATAATAACTCTAAAAAAATCGACTCTAAATAATAAAGGTACTAGCAAGCTCCATAGTGCTGTGCAGTGGAATAACAAATCATAATAAGTAAATGTATTAACATGAAAGCGTGATCTTCTGCTTGTCCTTTATCTTGCTCCACGTGCTCACTAGACCCAGTATCCCTAATCTATCCATTTAAGAATATCCAAAATAATAGGAAAAAAAGAAAAAAAATCACGAGTTAGAAAATAGTCCGGTATGAGCGGTAGAAAATCTGTAAATACTAATAAACCATTATAACAGGAAAATGACAAATCATACTTGACATGTCCTTGCATCCATAGAGTTACCATGTACACAAGATATATGCTAATTTATGCCATGGTCATCATGGGTGTACTATACATCAAAGTACCAAGTGTGTCTAAGTGTCTATATCGACACCATCAGCATCGTGTGACATCCTTATGGTGATAAATAATGAAAACAAGCATAATAACCATCATCCATCCTCACGTTCATTCATTCAATGCGCTGGATATGTGATAATTTGAACAACTCATCATGATCAAAGATTATTAACATCCATTTTCCTTAGTACTCGAATCCATGCCACTCAGTAGAACAAGAAATAGATCGCTCATCATGGCCGATCTAGGGTAAAGATCACCCTTCATGGAGATCAGGACATGATATGGTCAAAATGGGTACCCCATATTACCTTTTCTTTATGAGCCCTCGAGTTTCATCAATCCCTTTGCATATGTCATTTATAGCAGTATTCTTCTAGGAACTATCGTTATGACTTTCATCATAAAGTCATCGTGGTTAGGACGACTCCATACAATCATCATCAGTCGTAGAATATCGTCATAAGTCCCGCAACCTTTCTCTAACAGTCCCCTCAATCCGACTCACAATCTTTTTCTCTGCATCTCGAAGTACTGCTATCCATTATTGAAGCCATCATTTCCCATCATGTAATCATCATCGTCGCCTATTGCATTGCTGTGACGACCCGTAATTTTCGAGCACCTAAAAATCGGAATATTTAATTGATTTTAAGTATTCAATAGAGTATTTTTAACTTGAATTACGAATATCACGGTCTATTTGATAATTTAATTATTGAATTAAATAACTTGAATTTGAATAAAAATGTTGAACCTGGAATTTTAAGCTTGTTAAATTATAATTTGAAAGCTCATAAAATTTATATTGACAACAATGAATATAATAGGAGTGTTAAAATTGAGTCTAGCGCTGAATTGGTCAGTTTTAAAATTTAATCGTTTAAATTAAGTTTAAAAATAGCCTTCCGAGACACAGTCTCGGAATCCGACGAAACCAGTTCCATTGGGTCCGTAATATTGAATTATTACTGGATTTCAAATTTCGTATTGATCGAAGTTAGTGTGTGAGTGTACGAAGTGGAAGTTTAAGTTGATAAATAATATGAAAAAAAAGTCGAGCCTTCTTGTATACGCCTCCTTACTTTATTTCTAATCGCGTTGCCCTTCTTTCTTTTTCGGCCACAACATTTTAAAAAAATATATATAACAAATATCTTCATACGAAATGGCGACAACCTTCCCCTTTCCTCTCCCTTAAATCGAAATCGAATTCGATATAAGTTAAAATTGCCGAAGCCGTTACTCTTCAATACGATGCCTTTTTGCTTCTCCATCCAGATCTGTTTGAAGGGAATGGATACTTCCTTTCCCCATTTCCAATTCACAAAGTCAGAATCGTTCAATAAAAATAAAATAAAAAAAAGTAAGGAGGCACGCGAGTACCTGTAATCATGACCGAGAGAGGAGGGAAGTACGGATATGGGTTGCGCGGCTTCGTAGTGGTTTTGGGAAGGAGTTGGTGTCGCGTAGGGGGTTGATTTGGGGGTTTCGACGATGGCACGTGAGGTCGCGAATGGGGACAAGGTGCGCGAGCAAGGAGTAGTGGCGGCGGCTTCGTGTTGCAGTTAGGGTAAGAGAGGTAGCTCGACTCGACTCGGAGGAGGCAGCGACCTAGTGCAGTCGACCGTGTTGGAGGCGAGGTTGATTGGTAGTGTCAGCAGGAACTTGTGTTCAAGTTCTGTGGTTAAGGTAATTTTGGTTATTAATTTTTTATTTTTTTTAAAAAAATGTTGTAAACTAGGTTAGTTAATTTTATTTAAAATAGGTCAATTTAAAATATATATAACGAAGGAGATGATAGCTTATTCACACTAATACATTTTAACTCCCTGGCCTGGTTTAAAATTTTATATAGGCATATCTTTACTGCAGAAAAGGAAAGAAATGGAAGTGAATCTATATTTGATTTTTCTTTAAAAAAAAGGGAAGATAAACTTGTACAAGAAGAAGTACTTGAATATAAACTGTTTTATGATTCTATTTTTGATATACAGTTTAATCTTGCATTTTATAAAATTTACGATGAATTTATAATTTGGGTATAAACGGTTTTGTAACAAGATGTTTTAAAGTGATTTATTGTAGAGCTTTATTTGTTGAACTTATTTGCCTAATTGTTTTAGTTACCAAAACATATAAAGGAGTTAGTTTAAAATAAATGATTAGTTTAAAATAAATTCATTGGCTAACTAATTTATTTAATGGAAATTTATCGTTCGGTTTATTTCGCATATTTATAAACAGAAATATTTATACAAGGTCTAAAATCGAAGAACAAGCTGGTTTGGAAATTGATTGCAATAATAGCAAAGGTGAGTAAATCTTACTCAGTTAAATTTAAACTTAAATTTAAATGATTAAATTCAAATAATTGTTTGAATGTTTGAATTGTTTGATGTGATATATTATGGTATAATTTGAAATTTGCATATTATGTGGTGCTAACTTCTGTGGATGCAGGGAAAACAGGTAGGAGGGATCCAACTGGATCCCTCGGCATTTATTAAAATTATTTAAACTACCCTGTTATGATGATTTGATATCTTATGATGGATTATGTTGAAATATTGGATGCTATGGTTTGATTGGATAATTGGGTATAATGAATTCCCAGAAAAATATATAACTTGGATGTTGGAAAGAAAAGAAAGGAAGTGAATTTGTAAGTAAAATAATTATGGAAATTTGAATAAATTTAAGAATGAAATAAAAATAAAATAATGTGACGTAAGAATTTTAGTTAATAAATCTTGAATATAGAAAGGAGATTTTTTAATAGAAAGTTAATAAATTGTAAACTCCAATGCTAATATCTAAAAGAACCGAACATTTATTTTAAATTTAAGATTTTAAATTTTTAAAGGAACAAAGAAGAAAATGGGAAAAGCCTGAAATTTGTATATTTCAGTTAAAAGATTTAAAATCAAACAGCAAGTATAATAATAAAAATAAAGTCCATAATTAATGAATTTTGAAGTGAACCGAGAAAGTAAAGAAATTTATTTCATATAGAATGAATTGGAAATCAATTTGAAAAAATTGATTTAGGTGATTGAAATTGGGATTTTCTCTAGATAGCCAAGTACATGTTTTAAAAAAAAAGTAAATCTTTAAATATTAATTAAATGTTTTAAAGTTGTTTTTATAGAAAGCAAGTTTTGTAAAATTTACTATTTTTAATATTAAAAGTCTAATGTAAGTATTTTCCTTTAATTTATTTTAGTAGTAATTATTAAGAAGTAACTTGGTAATTTGTTTTTAAAAGCAGAAATCTATATTTATATTTATTTAGTAACCTCATTTTCAAATATTCACATAGTATGTATTTTTAACAAATTATTAAAGTAAAATTTTAACTTGAATGTTTTAAAGTATATTTTAAAAGTAAAATGTTTTAAATTAATTTAGAAAATCTAGTTTTGTGCTTGGTGATTCTAGAGGAAATAGAAATACTTGGAATTTATCCTGAGAAAGGCAGGTAGTTTTGAAAACTGTTTTTCAAAGGAATATGAAAAGAGAAATATATCTAGTGAAGATATTTTTTAGATTTATAAATAATTTGGGAAATTATTTATTGGTTGATGGTTGTTTGTGAATATTAATTGATAGTTAAATAACCGACTATCAATATTGGACAAATGCGTTGATCGTTTCGAAGAGACCGGAATCGAGATTTATTTCTCGAAAACCACTTCGATCCGGTTTGTACGTTTACGTGAAAAAAAACGATTTTCGGAGTCGAAGATGAAGCAGTGAAGTGCAAGGGCTAGTCGCTACTAATCCTGAGGATATTTCCAAAATGGATGTGGTAGGAATAGTGCCTTCGGTTCCGTTCGAACCCTGGACGGACTTGTATGGACGAATGCTTGCGAAACATCGTCAGGTGGACGACGGGCATTCAGAAGGGATACGTTCTAAAAAGGTAACGCTTAGCCTCAAGCCTCATCAAATGGGAATGACTGAAAATCAGGGGTTATGCAGCAAGGCTAGGTGGGTAGCACCCAAGCAGGGTGAGGTCATTCCAGTCTAGATGTCCCTTATAATTTCGGATTAGTGGTGCGGTTGCTGATCCCAACCGCAGGGTGATCTCACTCGGGATTATCCAGTAAGGGGTAGTCCCGGCCTTGTGTTGCAGGGGAGTGGGCGTACTCTTCGGTACGGTGATCTAGGCCCCATAGTGTGATAGGTGGTACCCCAGTGCCTAGTTATTGGTTGGAAATTCATTCTCCCTACGAGCCTTGTACGAGTTCTGTTTGTATTACCCACTCTGTGGCTAGTAGCTGGAATTTAATAGATGTAACAATTTCGGCTATTTTATAATTATTTGTATATAGACCCTATTATAATATCAGAGGATTTCTATAAAAATTGTTTTAGCTATCGTAAGGTAAAAACCCGATATGTTTATTTGTGGCGTGGTCTTACGAGATGCTTTTGTTTCCAAAGGATTTTTGAAACTTTAATAATCAATTGGGTGTGATTTTCTCACGCTGGTGTTCCAGACTGACTCGGGTGTTATTTAACTGTAATGCTCGGGTCAGACCGAGTATTATAGGATACAGGATATGATGCTGTGGAGCTCAGGAGACGAGCTGGATGATGATACGTACTCTCGTACTTGTTTATATATACATATATATTCCGTCGTGTTGAGTCGTTGTGTATCCATTTGTATGAATATTGATGTTGAACTGTGACTGATGTACTCTGATGATGTAATATATGTAAACAGATATATTTGATTTTGAGTAAAGATTATTTATTATCTATTATATTTTATTCCGCTGCGATCGTTAGATTCTGTTGTTGTTTCCTATTTTCTTCTTCTACCTCTTCTTCTTTAACCCAAATGGTTCGTATTTCTGTACAATTTGAGTTGATTGTTGTAGAATACTGTTGACTCAAGGGGTACGGATTTGCGGGTCGTTACACTTGGTATCGGAGCTTAGGTTGGTGATAACCTTGGCTCTGGTGGGAATTACTCATTTAAATAGAGTCTATGGTACTCTATAATGAGTTTGAGCGTATTAATTAATATGAGTGCGTATTTGTTAGTGAATATAAATTGTTTTAATATTGTGTTGATTGGTTTATTGGGTGGCATATGAACCTTCGTCGACACAGTCTGCGCAACTATATCGAAGGGGTTTCTAAACACTTGAATAGAGCAATCGACACAGTATTGTTTTAAATATGGGTAAATGAAATAGTTTTACCCAAAAACATATTTTGATATAAAGAATAGTTTTTGAAAACTATTTAGCTAATATATGGTTGCTTGGATGTTAGAAATGATAATATTAAAGTATTATCATTGTTAAGTGAAAATTTAACTAGAAATTGAAATATAATTAAAAATTTAAGGGATAATGTAACGTCCCGCTTTTTCGCGCACTTTAAATCGACACACGTGCCAATTCAAACCATATGGAAGAGCGGATTGTTATGGGGTAAATAAGAAAAAGAGAGAAGAAAAAAAAACTAAATAGAATCTCACAGCGGAAGGATAAAATATAATAATCAAATATACATTTTATAAATCTGTTTACAAAACCATTTATATAATACATATCAGAGTTACACATACCAATAACAATGCAGTGGAACAGTGTCTAGTGCACTAGTATAAATAATAATAATAGTATAAATCTTCGTCTTCGTCCTCGTCCTCTAGAGCTAAATCTTCCAATCCTAAAATGCTCGGACTGACCCGAGCGAATTTGAAAAGACAAAAACACTCGAGTCAGAACTAAAAGATCTTATGTGAGTTAAATTAACAGAAATAAATATGAGTGCAATAACTCAAGAGATGCTCGGGATTTACATCTTCTAAGGATCCGTTAAACTATTTACTATGTAGTATATTGCGCTATTATAATAGTGTGTAATTGTAAAATAAACTTACTTTTAAATAGCGTTAAGGCTTTACATTTTCCACCTTAACACATTTATATATTCCCATAGTCTATACAGTACCGTAATCTCCCTCGTATTGGGCGTCGTCAGAGGGCACTCCATAGGTATGGTACAAAACCAAAATCGTATAAGGCGCGCTAGGGTAGGTGACACGACACAACTAGGCAATGCCAGGGTAGATACATCAATTGCTATCCGGGCTGATGGAAACGCATAGCTGCAGCTACCGCCCACCTCGAACAGACTCCCCCAAAATCAAAGTAAAAGTGGCCACTAAAACAATCCAAAGTCAAAGTATAATATCGAAGAGGAGTGTCCGATCAGAGGAATGACCTCATTGGCCCGAGAATCGCTCCTGTTTTAGCCACCTTATGCCAACTCACGGGAGTCGGGTCCACGTATTTACCTTGCAGGAAACGCCGCCACCAACCTACTTCAACCGCGTACACGGTTGTTAAAGTGGTTTTCGGAGTTGGCAGAGAGTATGACAACTTCCGATCCCGGTCTCTTCAACAACGAAACGTTATTATAACACCGCGGTCATTTAAAATAATTATACTTTAAAACCAGAACAAAATCCATTTTAAACCCATATAAATACGATATCATTTATATTTTTAAAACCCCAAATCAATACGATATCATTTAGACTCAAAATCATATAATGTCATTTTATTTTCCAATATATATTCTTTTCCAAAATCATAGGGTTTCCAAAGTGAAATATTTAGAAATCACAACTCTTGTATATAATAATTCCAAATCATACTACCTTGAAAATCATAACTTCGAAACAAATTTCCATCTCTTAAATGGTTAAATATTAAATTACTTTATAAACACAATAGCTTCTTTAGATTTCACAAATCAATTTCAAATATTGATTTAAACTTCCAAATACCATTTCAATTCTTATGTTTCAAAGCTTTAAATATTTCACCATTTCAAAACAAACTCATTTGACAATCCCATATATATTAAATTCAATTACTTCTTATTTAGACTTGAAATGTTTACTTAATGAATTCAATATAATTTAAGTAAAACCTTTAACTTCACATAACTGGATAATCTTTCAATTTTATTAAACTTGATATATTCATTTAAATCACTCTACACAAAAATCAAGTTATAAAAATCATACCCTTTAAAAATTAATAACCTTTTTATTTAATTCCAAATTTTACTCAATATTCATCTTTCGACCTTATTCTCATTTAAGTCAATAAAACTCCAGAACTTAAATTTTAAATAAATGCTTAATTGTATTTGATCTTAAAAATCAAACTTTATTTTATACTTCAAAATAATTTATACAAAGCTTAAAACCGGAAATTACTATATATAAAAAACTTTATTAATAACCAAATCAAAAACCTATAAACCATAAATATATAGCTTTGCAACAACCATAGAAAATCATTTCAAAAATAATTTTATATATTTACCACGGTGCTTGTATATAATTTTCTATCCTATGGTCAAGTGATACGGATGTTTATCATTTCAATCCGCAATTTAAAATGAAAAAAAATGCGGTTATACATCATTTCAAACCGCAATCCCAAATGAATGAAATGCATAGCAACTTGCAATTAATAAAATTAATCATCCATTCATCCGTCAAATCATACATCCATTTGTCACAGTCATCATCCAATTTCAAACAATCATCAATACATAACAGGTTATAAATAATGGTATCAATTATCAGTTTATACTCAAAATAAATTTAATAACTGTTAATTGGCAGTTTATATGCAAAAATAAACATAAATTTAACTGGCAGTTAATATGAAATAAAAATTTAACATAACTATGACTGGCAGTTAATATGCAATTAAATAAATTCTAACTGTCAAATTTATGTGCAATAAAAGAAATTAACAGTTATATTAAATGAATGCGATTTATCAGAGATAATGAATAAAACATGCCAAACAGTCATAAATAAATTTCTACTCATATATAAAATTAATTTAACAAACACAAGAATTTTTAGAAATTGTGAGTGGGTTAAAACACTCACCTTTTGAATTTAAATCTAATTTAAATTCGATTTAAAGCCAAAAATTTCACAGTCTCCAAATCTATCCAAACCAGCGCCAACAGATCCGGAATTTAATTTCGATCCTAAAAAAAATCTCGCGTGAATACGAGGTCGTATGAGAAAGTTATTCAATTTTAATGAGTTGAAAAAAAAATTAAATAGAACAAAATTAAACAACAACCTAATTAAAGCTTGCCACGTCATAAAGCTTCTTCTCAACTCACGTATGCTCGTCTAGGGAATGAACCCATTTCAACGCACGCCCTCCCCATCTTTGACAGTGCCTTTAGACCGCCCCAGGCCACCAGATGGTGACGCGCCTCCGCCATTACGACTTCCCTAGCCGAGCTCTCCAATACCCAGAAACCAATTTGCAAATAGTCGCTCCAAATCAAAACGCCCAAATTGACTTAGGTTTCGAATTTCCTGATTTTGACCGCGATTTGCCGCTGACTCGAGTATCGATTTCGAAAACAGAGACTGCGCGTAGATTCGTATGGATGAAATCTACAACATGTATTTTTTTTGGAATTTTTCTGAGATGTTTGAATTTTCATTTGAAATTTGAATAAAAATAGATCTAGGTTTGCATCCATTTGAGGAGGAGAAGGAGTTGAAGAAAAGAACGTACAAACAAATGATAGAAGATGGAGGCTAGGGTTTTTGATCGTCTATTTATAGATAGATCGCAAAAGAATAGGTGTGCACGAATTTTAACGTGCAAACGGAAGTGGTCCCAAAAGATAAAAAATATTAGTTACGCACGTTACGGATTTAGGAAATAAATAAATTCCTTATCATTTACATTTTATTTTAAACGTATTTACAAATGTAAATCTAGAAGTTTCGTTTACGTTTCAAAATATATCCACAATTTTATTAATTTCCAAATTGATCTAAACAAATTTAGATGTAAATTAAAAGCTGATAAGTCTATCCATTGCAGTGTTAATTTCTCCACTTCCTTATATTTAGAAATTATAAATTAAGTTTTCAAAAACCTATTTTTGATTTTCAAACTTTTATATACTCATCTTTTACCATTAATAAGGATGCATTAACATTTGTTCATGGTTTCCCCTTGTTATCCTCAAATTCCATTTTAATTTTCAATAATTACAATTGTTGAATGTTGATACTTTAATTAAATTTATACATCTTGCTTTCTATAATCTATATCAACAAATGGTCCAATTATAAATAGAATTAGCATTAACTTCATCTTGTAAGATTAACTAATCCAATTACAAAACAAATCTACGCTAACTGCACGATTTAAGTCAATTAATTGTAATTGAGTCTACATTAAATGTTATAAATTATAAATTGGAACCTCAATAAATTCGCTTATTGATTTAAAATCTTTCTATTCAGTAAATAGACATTTTATGGGTATAAATAACATTTGAATTATAACACATGTCATTAGTGCATGCTTCATTTCTTATAAACTCCCCTTTATTAACTAGAACACATTAACCAAAACAAAATAATTAATTTAGATTTATTTCAATCGATTGCCATTCTTAACTTAACATACTCAAAATGGTTAACCTAAATAATTGTTATTTTACATTCAAATTCACTTACAACCATCATTACAATAATGTTGCCATAGATTTAGATTTAATTAAATAAATTAGATAAATGGGTAAACTTTTGTAATTATCACTAATGCCAAATATATATGCATTAATTACTACTTATTATTATGAATTCATTTATAAATTTACTAGTTGCCTTTGTCTTCTTATATCCTATTTACTACCAAACTTTCTATTTAGTTATAGTTTATAAATATATAAATGCCTATGCAAATCAAGTTCTTGTCCTTTCTGTTATTCCAATTTAAATCGGGTATGTGCAAATAAATTGTTTATTAACTTATTCTTACAAAATTATTTGCATACATTCAGTTACACCTAATTTAATGCATTGATTTTCATTTATAAATTAAAGGTTTTCCTTTAAAAGCTTTCTTTACTAAACCATACAGGACATTGATCTAATTCAATTTACTATCTATTAGTATTAATTCATTTAAATTAATTCACAACTTACCCTTGTTTCCCTATATTCTATTCTTATCCTAGTATAACCATTTACATTACTTCAAATTATTCGTCATTTTATATCAACCGATAATACTTCAATTTAATTAATAAATACTGCTCCTATACTTAAATATATATTAACAAATCGTTAGATTTGGATCGATAGAAATCGGTTTACCAAAGCTTACGTACACATTACGTAAATAAACAACTATATAAATTTGCCACCTATTAGCTCTAAATTTTATTCTTAAGTTTGTTACCTATCAATTTAGATTATACTTCCATCTATAATGCAAATCCAAATCTCCTCTAACTGCATAAATTAGGGCAATTTATTGCAATTGATTTCCCATTAAACTTCATAAATTAACAAATTGAAACCTAAATAAAAACATTTATTTATTTAAAAATCTTGTTGTTTAATTGAATTGACCATTCAGGGATATAATTTACATTGTTCTCCAATTATTACCTAAATACATCACCCAACGTTAAATCTATATTCAATACAATTTGTTACCAAAATTAATTTAACGAAAACAATTACGCCCTTAAAATTTCTCTTCATTCATTAATTGCTAATTGTTATTCAATTAAACCAATTCATTTGATTTCCCTATTATGCATCAATTATAAACTCATCATCTTAAAGGTGATGTCTACATTTTATACTATAAATTTACCCTTTTATATTCCAATATCAATGAATGCTCACATACAAATTTAGATCTTAACTCCAATTAATTATTCCATTTAATCCATTGATTTACTAATTTTAATTATTGAAATTTGATTGTCTAACATACAATTTGAACCTATTTCCAATTTTTCATAATTAATTAACCCCTTATAATAGTTTACAAATAAAAGGGATTGTATTAAATAAATTATTTATTGTCCTGCATTTCTTTATTTCACCCATCTACATTCAATACCCATAATCAATATTTTATTTCATTGTTAAATCCAATACTTGCATTACTTTGCTTATTCTAACTTATATCCAATGCAACAATTTCCACTATTTCTATTAATTACAATATATAGTTAAATTAGTAAATTCTAATTTCCCTTGGTACATCAAATTTCACATACTCTTTCATATAAATAACTAAGATTTTTATTCCTTTCTAAATTTAAATTAAAAATCCTATTAATTATATTCATTTTAAACATCGAATTTACACGGGTCGTTACAGATAAATTCATTATAGAATGAAATTTATAAATATGAATTATAGATGTAAATTATAAATTGAAATATAATTAATTGGGAATTTGTATAAGCATAAACTATACAAATGCATTTTAGTTAAATTTTAAATTAAAATAGAATTTGAAAACTTTAAAACCCCGGAGATTTTGGAAGTATTTTGGAGGTAAATAGTGTTATTGTTGTTTTTGGGTTATTTCTGAAAGGAAATTAGTTTAAAAATGGATTTTGGAAGGGAGATAGCATTGAATTCACTTCGGTCACTGGAAAATAACTTCGGTGATGACTGCAGCATCATCGATGTTCATTTTCGAGTTTCTAAGTGATGAATTGCTCCCAAATTGATTTGTTCAGGAAAACCTGTTGTTTTTGAAATTTAAAAGGAAATTTATTGGGAATAAAACCAGGATTGGTTTGGCCTTTGAGAAATGTGATTTGCGATGTTCGAGATTTTTAAATGATTTGAAACCAAAAGCCGGGTGTTTAAAAATCTTAATGAGATAGTTGTAAGCTTACAAATGGAAATGATTTTTATATCAGGAAGGGAATATAAGATTTAAATGTTGGAATTTAAATTTAAAGAGAAAAGTTAAAAATGGAACTAACATGGATTGGAGAATAAAATTTAACTGGATTGAAATTGATCGAATAGGCTGAAATAATGTCCAGTTGTATTCGAATTTAGTTGCAATCAAATTGAATTAAATAAAATTGAGTTAAGATAAGATTGAAATGGAATAAGAATTCAATTGAATTATTTGATGGAATTAGATTCTTACCTGAATAAATGAAAAATAAGTGGAATAAGGATTGGAATTGAAATAAAAGAATAATGTGTAAAAGAATTTAAAAATCCTTAAAATAAAATATGTTTGGGTTGTAAATAAGCAAAAGGCTTGAGTTAAAAATAAAGATGAATATATTCAAGCTTACGATGAATGGAATTGTATAAAACAATAAGTTGTGACTTATAAAATTTAAAATGGAATATAAAGCCCAAATTTAATATTTTGATGAATTGGAAAATGAAAAGAAATCCAAACTTGAATTATAAAGTATATTGAACTTAAGAAAATAAAATGAAGTGATATTTGGAATAAAAATTCAAGTGTTGGATTATAAATAAGGGAAGAACTAATTAGATAATAAATTAGTTAATGAAATTAAATTGTGAGTTTATGATGAAGTTGGAAATAAACTCATGTTATAAATAAAAATTGATTCAAATTGTTGATGAAGTGAAAGTAATTGAGAATGAAGCTGAATTGTGAGTTAATAAATTGGATGGTAAATTAAAGGTGAATAATAGAATCAGAACTTGAGTTATTAATTAAAATTAGACTTGAAGTGTTAACAAAATAAATATAATTGAAATGTATGGAATAAAAATGAGAGTAGATTAAAATAGTGATGGTTTAAATTGCAAATAAAATCCAAATAAGCGGAAATAAATTGGGAATGGTCATGTAATCAATTAAATGAGTTGAATCTGAAAAGTTAAATTTGATAATAACCAATCAAATGAGATTGCAGATTTAAAATGAGATTTAAATGGGAGAGAATTAAGTCGAATAAAGGAAAAGAAAAAAAAGAGAGAGAAGGTATTTACTTGAAAATAAAATGGGTTTAAGTATAAAATTGGAGTGAACAAACTTAAGCTTAAAAAATAAATGGAAATGAGTTGAATTGAATTCAACTTAAAATTTAGATTAATAATAGTGAATTGAATTTAAATCAAGTAGAAATAAATCTTAATTGTAATAAAATTCGGCGAGTTGCCGATAATATTTAATGGAATGAAAATGCTTAAAATAAATAATTGTAAACCATTTAAATTATTAAGGGATTGAAATAACTTGAGACAATAAGGAAAATGGAATGTTTCAAGTTTACTAGAATGGTTTAAGTGAATGTGGGTTAACTAATTTTATTTCATAAATGAATGGATGGGATAAATAAGAACCAAATGAAGTATGGTTTGAATAAGTTGAGAAGTGGTTATTGAATGATATAGCTTGGGTTGTTTTGAGCTAAATAAAATAGTTGGAATAAACAAATATGGAATAAAACGTATGAATGGATTTAAACTTGAAATGCAATGAAAATGAGAATATATGGATTGTGAATAAATTTAAAAATGGAATAGAATTGAGTAAATTGAGTTGAAATCAATTTGAATTGGTTATAAAGCATAAGTGCTTATTATTCACATAAATCTCGTCAAATTACAAAGAATAAATTGTTATTGAATGTAAATAGAAATTATTAAAATGCCTTGGATGGATAGGAGTAAAATAGATTGGTTTTGAAAGCGATTGAATTAAATATGAGTTCAATTTGCTTAAAAATATATTAAATGTAAGCCGTTGAGTTTTAAACCGTTCAAATTGATGAAGTTGTATACGAATGGGTTGAAAACCATTCAAATTGAATGAAAATGGTTTGTAAATAAGTTGAAACAGTTGAATTAGCTTGGAAACTATATAAATAGCTTACGGAAAATGTTTGGTATGAGTTTCTTTTAGAATTCATATGTTTTAACTATTTTAAATAAGTGAAATGTAGTTAAACTTCATTTATATCGTACTTACATGTTTAAATTGAGTAAGTACAGGTACCTGGGAGTCGTATGGCTGGATTTGGTAGTGCTATTTGCTAAAAATAATAAGCCGCTTGCTTAAAATGCTAAATAAGGTACGCCTACGCAATAAAAATAGGAAATATGAACTGTTTTTGGTTTTTCCGACCGGGTGGGTCGATGTATATATATTTATCTCTTTTGTCAAATTGCAAAAGCTCCTCCGAACAAAGGAGACTCTGCCAAAAATTTTCAGAAATTTTGGGAGTTAGAAAATTTTTGGAAAATTTTGCTAACGACAAAACGATTTTAAACTAGAAATTGAAATAAGTTAGTGAATGAAACTAATTAAAATAATGACATGAATTGTTATAAATGAAAAATAAAATTTAACATTTGGAGTTGAAAATAAATTGAATTCGTATGAAAATGAAAGAATCAAGTTGAATAGAAATAGATATAAACTAAAGTGGAAGATGAAAATAAATATAAGGAGCATATAAAATGCTTAAACTAAACTTTAGAGGGAATGGTGAAGTCATAAATGTAAATTGATACTACCAATGTAATTTAAGTCAATATTGGAATGAATAGATATTGGCATTTTGTGAAAAAGTGGATCAAATGTTTTGGAATGTTGTGAATGGATACTTGTGCTAAGCAGGTATGCAGTATTATAAAGGAAAAAGGAAATTGGATTTGATTTCAAGAGATAAATTTGAAATGCTCGACAAAAAGGTATGTATTTAAAATTGGTGTGAATTTGATTGGGATTTTGGATTGAGCCACTTGGCCTTTTGTTTTCTCTTTGAATTTGGGAGGCCGTAGAGCCATTTTGTAGTTGTACCGAGCTAGCCGCGCAAAGGAGACGCTGGCGAAATTTTTTGGAAATTTAGAGAGTTAGAAAATTTTTGAGAAAATTTGAAAATTTTAAACTTGATTTTGAATTATAATTTGAATTGTTAAGTACGTAATATGGTTTGGGACTTATGATTAAGTTGAAAGGTTAAGAAAAGGATTAGTGTATCATTGATAAAAAGATTTATTGGTAAATTGATAAAAACTATTTAGGGTTGAGAAGATAGTTAATGGGATATAGATCATTCTTCCTAACTAGTAATTTCGGGGACGAAATTCATTTAAGGGGGAGGAATGTGACGACCCGTAATTTTCGAGCACCTAAAAATCGGAATATTTAATTGATTTTAAGTATTCAATAGAGTAATGTTAACTTGAATTACGAATATCACAATCTATTTGATAATTTAATTATTGAATTAAATAACTTGAATTTGAATAAAAATGTTGAATCTAGAATTTTAAGCTTGTTAAATTATAATTTGAAAGCTCATAAAATTTATATTGACAACATTGAATATAATAGTAGTGTTAAAATTGAGTCTAGCGCTGAATTGGTCAGTTTTAAAATTTAATCGTTTAAATTAAGTTTAAAAATAGACTTTCGAGACATAGTCTCGGAATCCGACGAAACCAGTTCCATTGGGTCCGTAAAATTGAATTATTACTGGATTTCAAATTTCGTATTGATCGAAGTTAGTGTGTGAGTGTACGAAGTATAAACGTGCTGGAAGTTTAAATTGATAAATAATCTGGAAAAAAAAGTCGAGCCTTCTTGTATACGCCTCCTTACTTTATTTCTAATCCCGTTGCCTTTCTTTCTTTTTCGGTCACAACATTGTAAAAAAATATATAACAAATATCTTCATACGAAATGGCGACAGCCTTCCCCTTTCCTCTCTCTTAAATCGAAATCGAATTCGATATAAATTAAAATTGCCGAAGCCGTTACTCTTCAATACGATGCCTTTTTGCTTCTCCATCCAGATTTGTTTGAAGGGAATGGATACTTCCTTTCCCCATTTCCAATTCACGAAGTCAGAATCGTTCAATAAAAAAAAAGTAAGGAGGCGTGCGAGTACCTGTAATCATGACCGAGATAGGAGGGAAGTACGGATATGGGTTGCGCGGCTTCGTAGTGGTAATGGGAAGGAGTTGGTGTCGCGTAGGGAGTTGATTTGGGGGTTTCGACGACGGCACGTGAGGTCGCGAATGGGGACAAGGCGCGGGAGCAAGGAGTAGTGGCGGCGGCTTCGTGTTGCAGTTACGGTAAGAGAGGTAGCTCGACTCGACTCGGAGGAGGCAGCGACCTAGTGCACTCGACCGTGTTGGAGGCGAGGTTGATTGGTAGTGTCAGCAGGAGCTCGTGTTCAAGTTCTGTGGTTAAGGTAATTTAGGTTATTAAATTTTTTTTTTTAAAAAAATGTTGTAAACTAGGTTAGTTAATTTTATTTAAAATAGGTCAATTTAAAATATATATAACGAAGGAGATGATAGCTTATTCACACTAATACATTTTAACTCCCTGGCCTGGTTTAAAATTTTATATAGGTATATCTTTACTGCAGAAAAGGAAAGAAATGGAAGTGAATCTATATTTGATTTTTCTTTAAAAAAAAGAGGGAAGATAAACTTGTACAAGAAGAAGTACTTGAATATAAACAGTTTTATGATTCTATTTTTGGTATACAGTTTAATCTTGCATTTTATAAAATTTACGATGAAATTATAATTTGGGTATAAACTGTTTTGTAACAAGAAGTTTTAAAGTGATTTATTGTAGAGCTTTATTTGTTGAACTTATTTGCCTAATTGTTTTAGTTACCAAAACATTTAAAGGAGTTAGTTTAAAATAAATGATTAGTTTAAAATAAATTCATTGGTTAACTAATTTATTTAATGGAAATTTATCATTCGGTTTATTTTGCATATTTATAAACCGAAATATTTATACAAGGTCTAAAATCGAAGAACAAGCTGGTTTGGAAATGGATTGTAATAATAGCAAAGGTGAGTAAATCTCACTCAGTTAAATTTAAACTTAAATTTAAATGATTAAATTCAAATAATTGTTTGAATGTTTGAATTGTTTGATGTGAGATAGTATGGTATAATTTGAAATTTGCATATTATGTGGTGCTAACTTCTGTGGATGCAGGGAAAACCGGTTGGAGGGATCCAACTGGATCCCTCAGCATTTATTAAAATTATTTAAACTACCCTGTTATGATGATTTGATATCTTATGATGGATTATGTTGAAATATTGGATGCCATGGTTTGATTGGATAATTGGGTATAATGAATTCGCAGAAAAATATATAACTTGGATGTTGGAAGAAAAGAAAGGAAGTGAATTTGTAAGTAAAATAATTATGGAAATTTGAATAAATTTAAGAATGAAATAAAAATAAAATAAAGTGACATAAGAATTTTAATTAATAAATCTTGAAAATAGAAAGGAGATTTTTGAATTAATAGAAAGTTAATGAATTGTGAACTCCAATGCTAATATCTAAAAGAACAGAACATTTATTTTAAATTTAAGATTTTAAATTTTTAAAGGAACAAAGAAGAAAATGGGAAAAGCCTGAAATTTGTATATTTCAGTTAAAAGATTTAAAATCAAACAGCAAGTATAATAATAAAAATAAAGTCCATAATTAATGAATTTTGAAATGAACCGAGCAAGTAAAGAAATTTATTTCAAATGGAATGAATTGGAAATCAATTTGGGAAAATTGATTTAGGTGATTGAAATTGGGATTTTCTCTAGATAGCCAAGTACATGTTTTTTTTTTAAAAGTAAATCTTTAAATATTAATTAAATGTTTTAAATTGTTTTTATAGAAAGCAAGTTTTGTAAAATTTACTATTTTTAATATTAAAATTCTAATGTAAGTATTTTCCTTTAATTTAATTTAGTAGTAATTATTAAGAAGTAACTCGGTAATTTGTTTCTAAAAGCAGAAATCTATATTTATATTTATTTAGTAACCTCATTTTCAAATATTCACATAGTATGTATTTTTAACAAATTATTAAAGTAAATTTTTAACTTGAATGTTTTAAAGTATATTTTAAAAGTAAAATGTTTTAAATTAATTTAGAAAATCAAGTTTTGTGCTTGGTGATTCTAGAGGAAATAGAAATACTTGGAATTTATTCTAAAAATGGCAGGTAGTTTTGAAAATTGTTTTTCAAAGGAATTTGAAAAGAGAAATATATCTGGTGAAGATATTTTTGAGATTTATAAATAATTTGGGAAATTATTTATTGGTTGATGGTTGTTTGTGAATATTAATTGATAGTTAAATAACAGACTATCAATATTGGACAAATGCGTTGATTGTTTCGAAGAGACCGGAATCGAGATTTATTTCTCGAAAACCACTTCGATCCGGTTTGTACGTTTACGTGAAAAAAACGATTTTCGGAGTCCAAGATGAAGCAGTTAAGTGCAAGGGCAAGTCGCTACTAATCCTGAGGATATTTCCAAAATGGATGTGGTAGGAATAGTGTCTTCGGTTCCGTTCGAACCCGGGACGGACTTGTATGGACGAATGCTTGCGAAACATCGTCAGGTGGACGATGGGTATTCAGAAGGGATACGTTTTAAAAAGGTAACGCTTAGCCTCAAGCCTCATCAAATGGGAATGACTGAAAATCAGGGGTTATGCAGCAAGGCTAGGTGGGTAGCACCCAAGTAGGGTGAGATCATTCCAGTCCAGATGTCCCTTATTATTTCGGCTTAGTGGTGCGGTTGTTGATCCCAACCGCGGGGTGATCTCACTCGGGATTATCCAGTAAGGGGTAGTCCCGGCCTTGTGTTGCAGGGGAGCGGGCGTACTCCTCGGTACAGTGATCTAGGCTCCGTACTGCGACAGGTGGTACCCCAGTGCCTAGTCATTGGTTGGAAATCCATTCTCCCTACGAGCCTTGCACGAGTTTTGTTTGTATTATCCACTCTGTGGCTAGTAGCTGGAATTTAATAGATGTAACAATTTCGGCTATTTTATAAGTATTTGTATATAGACCCTATTATAATATCAGAGGATTTCTATAAAAATTGTTTTAGCTATCGTAAGGTAAAAACCCGACATGTTTATTTGTGGCGTGGTCTTACGAGATGCTTTTGTTTCCAAAGGATTTTTGAAACTTTAATAATCAATTGGGTGTGATTTTCTCGCGCTGGTGTTCCAGACTGACTCGGGTGTTATTTAACTGTAATGCTCGGGTCAGACCGAGTATTATGCGATACAGGATATGATGCTGTGGAGCTCAGGAGACGAGCTAGATGACGATACGTACTCTCGTACTTGTTTATATATACATATATATTCCGTCGTGTTGAGTCGTTGTGTATCCATTTGTATGAATATTGATGTTGAACTGTGATTGATGTACTCTGCTGACGTAATATATGTAAACAGATATATTTGATTTTGAGTAAAGATTATTTATTATCTATTATATTTTATTCCGCTGCGATCGTTAGATTCTGTTGTTGTTTCCTATTTTCTTCTTCTACCTCTTCTTCTTTAACCCAAATGGTTCGTATTTCTATACAACTTGAGTTGATTGTTGTAGAATAGTGTTGACTCAAGGGGTACGGATTTGCGGGTCGTTACAATTGCTATCGAACCCTATGATTCGATTTTAATCCAACATTTGGCCATATTTGGCTAAGTGTTTGGGTTGGCTCGAGCTTGGGTTGCATATGCACCTAAGTCTTGGAGTAACCCCCACCATGTCTCGAAATAATTTTAGAAAGACTTAAACTTTCCTCACAAACTTCCATCACCGAACCATGCAACCTCGAACCATCACCGCTGATCCATCACAACTATTCCCGCACTTCAACTCAGCTAAGCCATACTTCTCCGCGTAAAGTCCTCCTTTAGCGATCCATCACAACCATGGATCGATTCCCCATAGATCGGTACCAATCCATGGTCATCGATCCCTCACTTAGAGAAATTCTCCTAAAGTCAACTCCAAGTAAACCCTATGCCTAACTTGGTGTATGTGCTGCTCCGTCACTCCTTAACTCGAAGCAGAACTTGGGCAAATCCATAAAGATCCCACACTTCAAAATTTCTGCATCCATCCCTTATGACCCATGCAATTACATAAGTTGCTCGAAGCAAACACCCATGAAACTATAAGTGATCCGAATCACTTCCTACCGTTCCATAGCTTCAAACCACCACCGATCCAAATACAATTTGTGCAAACGAACTCCAAACAAATTGAAACTTGGAATGTAGTCTTATAAGGCCTTTCTTATTGTACAATATCGATCGCGCCTAACTTGGATCAATCTAATTTCATGGATCATCCCTAATCTGTCAATACCGATCCATAGCCTATTCCTAAAACTAAGTCACCATTAGATCAACGTTATCAACCAAAAAAAACATCACACATTCAAGCAATCATTACATATAATATGTCCTAATAAGCATACATTCATACATATTAAAGTGAAACCTAAATCTAATGGTAGAACCATAAGAATAAAGAAGATCCACAAGAACACCAATTTTACAAATCTGTTCCAAATCGTTCGAAATTTACATATATGATTCAAGAAGGTTTAAATTGTATTTTAGAGTTTGAAAATCATTTAGAAACATCATTAAACATCTAATAGCGGTTAGCTAGTGTGTAGAGGCTTAAAACCACTCGCCTAAATCCAAAACAATCCTTGAGAGCATAGAATCCAAGAGTGAAAAAACAGCTCCAAGATGATCTCCAACAGCAAATCCTCAATCCAAATTGCTAATCCCGCTAATCTTCATCCAATGACAAGTTTTGGCTAATTTAAGTAGGGACTATGGTAACTTTTTGGCTAAAATATGTTAATGGAGGTTTTCTCTCTAATTTCATGAAGTGCGAAATGATGGAGAGAAGTCCTATCTGCCACATCCTTATGTTAGTCCTAAAGTAGGCTTTGGGCCTAACCATTAAGTCACCAATTACCCATTAAGCTGTCCAAAATCAAATGAAATCTCAAACAGCCGTAACTCCTTAATGGTAAGTCCTTTTTCCTTTTACAACCATTCTAAAGAAAGATAAACCATCATCTCAATCCAATGAAAGTGGTTTGGGACCCCAATTCAGCTTCTATCAAAATTTAAAGGCCATGCAAGATTTTCAGGGTCAAACATCCAATAAGAATTCTAAGATGGAAAATTACTATAGTGGTCATTTACCAAAATTATAGAATCATATACCTTACATAAAAATAAATTAATATCTCACGATCTTTCGATACATAATATACGAGTAGTTACATTTTCACCCTTTCAAAAATTTTGCCACAATATCCTAAACAAAAATCAACAAGGCCATCCTACATGCCAACAACCATATACAAGCATAACCAACCATAATACATCAAACATGCACACATTACAACAAATGTAAAAGGAAATAATCAAACCTATCTGAGCATGTAGGGTACTACACTAGGGTATACAATATGGTATCATAAGTAAAAGAGATAAATTGAAAGTCTCACCAAGTAAAGAGCTCTGGATAAGCTGTCCTTGTGATGTTCTTGGTCTCCTAAATGCATTTGCCTTCACTTTTGCTCCATTGAACCTTCGCCAACTTCACGGTCTTGCTCTAAGCTGATTTATATCACATCAGACGATACGAATATGCCAACATGGTCAGGAAGCCTCTAGTTTAATCTCGATATCATCCAGTTGCACCATGCTATAGTTACGCCTGAGTCATGCATAAATTTCTGCAAGTGAGAAACATGGAATACATTTTGCTCTTTCGCCATTCTTTGATGTAATTTGAATTTGTAAGTAAGGTTCCCAATCCTCTCTAATATCGAAAAAGGACCTAGAATCTCGATGCCAACTTTCTTTTACTACTAAACTAAATTACATTCTTCAACAAACACCACATCGCAGTCAGAGAACTCTAAATCTCTATGTCTCTTATCAGCATAGCTCATTTTTTGTCTTGGGTAGCTTTCATCTATTGCCAAAAGATCTCCATCTTCTCCAAGGTCCATCTATCATATCTGGCTCAAGTACCAATTTCTCACCCACTTCCCACTAATAAAAAAGACCGTTGCATGGTCATCCAAATAACGCCTTAAAAGGTTCCATACCGATGTTGGACTAATAATTGTTATTTTATGCAAATTCAATGAGATGTAAGCGATCATCCTACGAGCCTCCAAAGTAGAGTGTAAAGCTAGCAGGAGATTCTATAAGATATGATTCACTCTTTCAGTTTGGCTGCCAGTTCAAGGGTGATAAGCTTTGCTGAGGTGTAGCTCTATCCCTAATGTCTCATGTAAGCTCTTCCAAAACCCACTAGCGAAAAATGGTTCTTGATCACTCACAATGCTCTTCGGCACACAGAATCATACTATCTACTTCATATACAATTCGGCCAGTTTGGTTTTAATTCTACTTGACTTGATGGGTATAAATCTGCCACTTTTGGTCAATCAATCGGTTATGACCCAAAGGTTATCGTACCCTCCTCTAGTCCTCGACAGTCAATCGATGAAATCCATGGATACTTGTTTCCATTTACACTCAGGAACTTTTAGCGGTTGCATCAAACCCCTAGGCTTCTTCTGCTCTACCTTAAGCAACTGGCACTACATGCATTTTAAGATAAGTGTACTAATATCTTTCTTTATCCCTTCTCAATAAAATGTTCGCCTCATATCATGGTACAGTTTATTATCGTTGGGATGTATAGTTAATCTTGAATGATTCCACTCTCGTAGCACCTCATCCCTCAACCTATCGACATCAGGAACAAATAATCTCCCGTCTTTATAGAGCAAACCATCTCGATTCAGTTCGTATTGTCTCATCTCTTTAGACTCTACTCTAGTTTCGATCTTAACAATTATCTCAGCTAATCTAGCATCGTGCCTCTAACTATTATCAATCTGCTCAATCGGAGTAGGTCTTATTGTCAAGTTCGCAAATATCTCTGGCTCTACCTTGCATCTCGGTTGGAAATCATATACGTCCATTCTAGGAACATAACTCCCAAGCCGACATGTCCCGTATTCAACGCGTCAACAACTACATTCCTTTTTCCTAGTTAATATGTAATATGAGGCTAAGAACTCTAACGATCACTACTGATGAAGGTTGAGATCCTTCTATGAAAAGTGGTACTTTAATGTTTATAGTCGGTGAACAGCTCGAACCTCTCTCTGAAAATATAGTGCCTCCGAATCTTCAGTGCAAACACGATTGTTGCGAACTCTAAATCGTGTATTCCGTCTTATGTGGCATCAGTTGTCGACTAGCATATGTAACGACTTTTCCCTCTAAAGCAATACCACGTCCAACCCATTACCACAAGCATTAGTGTATATTGCCATCTCTTTATTCCTGCTTGGAATGGTCAATATTGGTGCAATCATTAACTTTTCCTCAAGACTCACTACTGCATGTCATACCGATTCTTTTTTGTCAACTGAGTCAACACTGCAGCTACTTTGGAGAAGTCCTGGATGAATTGTCTATAATATCCAGCTAACCCCAAGAAACTTCTCATATCTATAGTTTTTCTAGGTCTAGTCTAATCTTGAACTGCTGCAACTTTTGTAGGATCCACGACAATGCCTTGCTTAGAAACAACATGACTTAAGAATCACACTTCTCTTCTCTATAAGTGACACTTCACAAACTTGGATTTTAGTCGAAGTTCTCTTAACACATTAAGCACGATCCTCAAAAGCATCTTATGTTCTTCCTCTATCCATGATTAGACGAGAATCGATGAACACTAGAACAAATTTATTTGACTAACCCATGAAGCTATAGTTCATGAGATCAACAAAGTATGATGACACATTGGTTAGCCCGAATTGTGTAACCAACCACTCATAGGAACCATAAGGCATACGAAACACTATAACTGGTACACTCTCCTTTGCTACTCTCATTTGGTGAAATCCCATCATAAGATCTAGCTGAAAAAATACTCTAGCACCATGAAGCTGATTAAACAAGTCATCAATATATCGGAGTGGATGCTTATTCTTCCTTCTCACCTTATTCAGCATATAGTAATCAACACAAGTCTAAATGAACCATCCGCCAATGTGGCGAATCCTACATGTGCTCCCTACATGAATCCTACATGAAGTCACTATCAATCAAGCATATCTAAATAAATCAATATGGAACTTGATCTCTTGATGTGGCGAAAGTCCGTTACCTCCAAAAATACGTTTGGATACTCCCTTATAATAGGCACCGATGAAAACTTGTCATTTGGGATATCGAGCAAATATAGAAAGCTAACCATTACCTAATTATCTGATAGGCAGCCTAACACTACTGTCCTCCCATCATCTACACCTATCTTCTCGAATGACTTCTTAAAATCCACCATCACGTCGTATCTATGAAGCCAATCTGTACCCAGAATGATACCAAACCCAATTAAACCCGAATAATTTAATCGTAATCAAAAGAACATTCATGACTCCATAAGACCGAACCATAACAAACCATACACAAATTAGTGGAGCCACCAATAGGGTTCGTCATAATAAAAGGTCGATCAATAATTTTGAGTCTCAATCCCAATCTACCTACCAAGTCACTAGATATGAAGGAATATGAAACTCCGACATCAAATAAAACTCATATAGGAACATCATAAATGGTAGAATATCTTGAATAATGATGCATTCCCCTTCTCTTTCGCCGATGGATCATTTGACGAGGTCGGAACAACATTGATAGTATATGCTTTCGCTATCTGCTTATGCTTCAATGGCTCTGGGCAGTCCTTCTGAATGTGCCCAAGCTTGTTGTAGTTGTAGAATTTCTTCCCCTTAGCTTTATAGTCTCTACTATAGTAACCCTTCTCTAAGGAGTTATAGCAAGTCAGAGTTGTCTTTCCCTTCTTTTGGCTACCTTTGTTTCGAAACTACTTCCTCTTATTATTCCACTTCTTCTTGCCTTCTCCATCTAATTGCTGTTTAGGCTCGTCTTTTGGAATAATAATTTTCGATCTTGATTAAAGACTCTTATGCCTTAGAGCCTTCTTAATTATCATCTTAAAAGTCTCATCAATATGGCTCAAAAGTTTCTCTCCTAAGTAATCATCCAAGCCGATGAACTTCTTGTTCTACATTAATGGAATGTCAATGAAGGATATCCAATATGTTGACAAGGCATCAAACTTAGCAACGTACGTGAAGACAGTCATATCTTCTTGCTTCAGATCCGCGAACTTACAAAATAAGACTGAATTTTGAGCTGCTGGTATAAACTTCTCTTTGATTATGGCTTTGAATTGGTCCTATGTGAATTGTCCTTGGAGTAGTGACCTTCACAGTATTCCACCAGTTAATGGCTCGCCCTTGAAGCTGTCAGGAGGCTAATCTCCTTTTCATAACATCATTTAGATCTAAGTCATCGAAGATCCTTTCACATATGTCAAGAAAATCTTGCACTTCCATCGCTGACTCCGTTCCTTGGAACGATTTGCCACAAAGACTAGCAAAATCTTTTTCAGCTTAGTGAAATCAACTCTAGGTGCCTGCATTAGAGCACCACCATCAATAGCAACGTTCGAAGCAGCTACTTGAGCATTTTGCAGCACATTTCGCATCATGTTATTTAACGTGGTTTACAAGTCTTCCTAAATCAAATAAAATATAATAGTAAACATCTCAGATATAAAATAGGCAAGATAATAATAGTTGAATGAATCATAGATATTAGAGTAAATAGATCCATATAGTATACAACATAGATGATAGAGTTTATACATTAGATAATAACCCATAAAGAAACTGTCTCTAAATAGTAAAGGCAATCTATATAGTGTTGTATAATGGAATAACAAATCAAAATAAGAAAATGTAGTAATATGAGAGCATGATCTTCTTCTCGTCCTCTGTCCAACTCCACATGCTTACCAGATCTGATATATCTAATCTATTCATGTAAGAGTACCCTAAATAATAGGAAGCAAGGCATAAAATCTCAAGTCAGATAACATTCTGTTATGTGCAGTGGACAATCTCTAAATACTAATAAACCACCATAATAGGACAAATGGTATGATTTCCATACCTGACCTATCCTTGTACACACAGGATATATGCTACTCTAGATCATAGTCATCATGGGTGTACTATACACCAAAGTATTAAGGGTGTTTAAGTGTCAATATCAACAACATCAACATCATGTAACATCCCTAAAGTGATAAGAAATCAAAGCAAACATAGCATCCATCACCTATCTGCACGTTCACTCACTTAGTGCATTGTATATGTGATAACTCGAGCGACCTATGATGGTTAAAGATTACTCAATGTCCCAGTTGCTCAGTACTCGAATCCATGCCAGTTAGTAAGCCAAGAACTGGATCGTCCATCATGGCTGATCTAGGGTAAAGATCGCACGTTATGGAGATCAGAACGCCTGTCCTAGAGATCGGGACCCATCATGGTCTAAATAGGAAGCCCATATCACCCTTACTTTACGAGTACTATACAAACCCTATAGTTTCAACAATCCCATTGCATACGTCATCTATAGTATAGCTTAACTTGTAACTATCCTTATGACTCCCATCATGAATTTGGCATAGTTGGTACGACTCTCTTCAATCATCGTCAGTTGTAGAATATCGTCATAGTCCCGTAACCTTTCTCCAACAATCACCTTGATTCGGCTCATAGTCCTATACTTTGTGTCTAGAATACAGCTATCCATCATTGAAACCATCACTTCCCATAGTTTAATCATCATCATCATCACGTCACACATCGCCATCGTAGAAATTGGCACTGGACCGTATGGTTCAGCACTGATCCAACACTTGGCCATATTTGGCTAAATGTTTGGGTTGGCTTGAGCTTGGGGTACACACACCAATGACCCAAAGTAACCCCTATACATCTTAAAGAAAGTGTTGGATGAATCGTAGCTGCCTCACAAATTTCCATTACTGAACCTGCAACCTCAAATCATCACCAGCAATCCCACACTTCATTTCAACAAAGCCATACGACTTCACTTGAAGTTCTCCTTTAGCTATCCATCATGACCACCAATCGATGCCCCATGGATCAGTACCGATCCTTGGTCACCGATCCCTCACTTAGATAAATTCTCCCAAAGTCGACTCCAAGTAAACCTTATGCCTAATTAAGTATATGTATCGATCTGTCACTCCTCAACTCAAAGCATGGCTTGGGGAACTCCATATCAATCCTACATTTCTAACTTTCTGCATCCATCCTTTATGATCCATGCACTTGCACAAGTGGCCAAAAGCGAACTTCTATAAAACTCGAAGCGATCCATGCAAGGACTCGTAGCACTTCCTACCGATCTATAGCTTCAAATCACCATTGATCCATCCATAACTTGAGCAAATGAATTCTAGATGACTTGAAACTTGGAAAGTAGTCTTATGAGGACTTTCTTATTGCCCTATATCAATTACACCCAATTCTAATCAATTTGATTTCATGGATCATTACCGATTCTTCAATACTAATCTATAACTATTCCTTAAACTAAGTCGCCATTCGATCGACATTTTCAACTAAACACACACCACAAATTCAAGCAATCATTACATATAATATCCTAATAAGCATACATCCATACATATCACAGTGAAACCTAAATCTATCATAAGAACAAAGGAGATCACCACAAATTGAAGCAATCATTACATATAATATCCTAATAAGCATACATCCATACATATCATAGTGAAACCTAAATCTATCATAAGAACAAAGGAGATCCATAAGAACAATAATTTTAAAGATATTTTCCAAATTTTTTGAAATTTTCATATATGATTAATGATTATTTAAATGTATTTTAGAGTTCAAAAATCATTTAGAAACATCAATAAATGTCATATAGCGGCTAACTAGCGAGTAGAGGCTTAAAACCACTCACCTAAATTCAAAGAAATCCCTGAAAGCATGGAATCCAAGAATGAACAACAGCTCAAAGATGATCTCCAGCAGCAAATCTTTAATCCAAAGTGCTAATTTCACTAATCTTCCTCTAGTGACAAGTTTTGGTTAATTAAAGTAGGAATTAGGGTAATTTTTTGGCCAAAAGATGGTTAATTGGGGTTTCTCTATATTTTTTGGAAGTGTGAAATGATGGAGAGAAGTTCCATCAGCCGGATCCTTATGCTAATCCCAAAATAGGCCTTGGGTCTATCCATTAATTCACTAATTAGCATTAAGCTGTACAAAATCAAGTGGAATTTCAAACAACCATAACTCTCAAACGGTAAGTCCACTTTCCTAATTAGACCACTATACGAAAAGAGAAACCATCATTCTGGTCGAATGGAAGTGGTTTTAGACCCCAATTCGGTTCCTATCAAAAGTTATAGGCCATACTACAGTGTGAAAATCATCAGATAAAAATTCTCGGGTTGGAAAAATGGCTAATGCAGTCATTTGCAAAAAATATAGAATCATACGACCTCATATGAAAATAATATTAATATCCTAAAATCCTCTGACACATAAAATAAGGGTCATTACAATTTCTTGGATCATAACCCAAAACCCACAAACTCAATATCCCTCACGTTGACTTTAAGATACTTTGGTTGTTACGTAAAAATAGTCTATTCTAAGTCATTATTTATACTTTTTATTTCCACACATATGTTCCATAACACTAAGTAATCAATGAATCATATCCCTTCGGGTACAAGTATCAAAATTGTATTTTGATATTGCACTAGGAATAGATTTTGGATTTGCGCATTATACCATATCGTAGAGTCAATACTCTTAATGGTTTCATCGATAGCCAAGGATCATATATTCTCCGCATTAATGACAAACTCATAGTTCTCTTCAACATGAAAGAATATTTATTAGATATTATAATACATTGTGTTTATTTAGGGTTAGTTGATTTCATATTATCGCTCATTACCAGTTTTATCCTAGGTTCCAAATCCATTTTACCACCAACAATTTCTAAAAGAAATTTCTTTGAAAAAAAGTTGATATTTTTTGAAACAATGGTTATTTCTCTGTGCAATGAAATATGTATTCATAAACGTTTTATGAATTTCCTTATATATAAAATTGATTTAGTTTTAGTTTACAATACTTATGTTTGAAACATAAGTGTTTCATCCAATGACGATTGTTCCTCAACTACTTTTGTGGTGATTCATACAAGTTCCCTTACGTATAATTATTACGTGTAGTCTTTCGACTCGCCCAACCTACCAAGTCCTTGGACTAGTATATGATGGGCTTACTTATAAAGCTTATCTTGTATGATTTTGTAAACTATTCTTTTAGGGTAGATCAATTTTAACTTTGTGGACTTCTCTTAAGTACGTGACCTTATAGAAAGAAGTTAATTTAACTTCACTCATTATTAATCATATTTTGTTCAACAAAGTTCGATTACTCCTTATTGATACATCATTATGTATTATAAGGAGGAGTGACTTTTGAGAATGAATATTTATTCATATTTAGGTACATTCAAAACACTTTCCAATATTGTCACTTATTTGATTAAATCGAATAATTTGATTTCCTATTGCACATTACTTTGTTTACTTTCCTTTAATATTCTAAACTTATTATAGACATGCTACATATGTATCAAATACTCATGTTTGTGATAATTCAACGGTGAATTCAATGAAGTACATGGAAACATTTTGGTATTATTAGACTTAGGATTACATACATCAATATTTATCAATCCGAAGACTTCATCAAATCTTATAATGCTTCCACTCAATGGGTTCATTTCCCTTTATTGTTTAAGATATTATCCACTAGTACCATATGATTATAATCATATAATCAAAGAATTATTTATCCAAACTATAACTTAGTCCATAATTCCAAAACTTCTATAATTTCCAACGCATCACTTATGTTTTGAAAAAAAATAAAACTAATATAGTTTTATTTTATAATAAATAATCATAATATTTATATTGAATAAAACTATGTCCATATTTAAGTTAACGTTGAAAAATGATTATTATTTCATGAATTATGTTTGTCATGATTTACAAAAACAGTTCTAGTAACCTGATGCAACTAATAAGTGCTATATTGCATGCTACCACTATTTTTTAAAATAGCATCTGAAATACGAAGCTCCATTCTATCACTTAACATAGGCTATTTAGACCACTTACTATAACTGGTTTGCAATCGGGAATTTTCAAATCAAATATATAAAATTCAAAGAGATAAATCCTACAGAAAATAATTTTCTGTGCTAAAATACATTTGGAATAGATATCATACTTTTCATTCCTTATTAAGTATCTATTATTATTTTACAATTCTTGTTTCCAATTTTTCTTATAAAACAGAATTGACCATTCACTCTCTTCATCCTAACCGTGCCTTAAGTCACATAAGCACTTGTACATTCACTTTCTTTTTTAAATGGTCGAACCATTCATAGGAAACCCTTTCTACAATATCGTAACAAACTCTTTACAAAAGTACATTTGGTCATCCTTAACTTTTAAGGATATCAAATAAGTTACAATTTACATCAACTGATCAAACCGACATTTTAGTGATCGAGTTCTTAGAGTTATTTTGTAGCTTCTAGTCTACTGTTACATTAAACATAGTGAGATCATTATTTTATTCAATCATATTGAATATACAATCTCATGCTATAATTTGTTTTCTTATTTCAGATTGAACTGATCTCATCGAGGTTTCATATATTATGAGTTGTGACAATTCACCATACAAAATTATATGTGATTGGAATGGATCAAGTATTCATATCCTTATATTACTTTTAGAGTTCGAAAGTCATTGAAGATAATGCATAGTCTTGGGTGGGTAAACACGTAAGTGACCAAGTTATAAACGTATGTAGTAGTTATATAATTAGACACTTGCAAGGGTCAACGTGTAAAAAATTATTGAAAGGTATATTTTATATTTCTATTTGTCAATATCAGTTCAAATCATTTATATATTATAACTGATAAACATTTTACCAATTTTTTAAGTTGCAAAAATTTAACGAAGTAGATCATTTCAACTATATATAGCAGGCGTTCTCAAAACATTAGAAATCTTAAATGTTGCAATTTTATTTTTCCAATAAGTTTCCATAAGACTTTTATGTTTCTTAAAACCCTAAAAGAAACATAGAAATCCAATGGGTCTTAGAACCCACTTCCCTTAGAATTCTCACCTTGAGTTCGCTTAACTATTCATAGGCATGCCAGCAATGGATAACACTTTATCAGGTACATCATACAAAACTCCTAACCAGTTGTCCTTGTCCAAATCTCAATTTGGCCTTGAGTTTGCTCAACAAATCGAAAGAGATTATTCACTCATGCCTACCATTTATGATGGTCTAAGAGGAGTATATGTATCTTGAGTTTGCTCAACAAATAAATATAGCTATCTTACCTTATCTAGTTTATATATTAATAATTCTATAGATAACATCTCTAGCTTGAGACTGAGCAATAACCAGAGAGTTATTAATATTTAAATGGTAGATGAAAACTTTTATATTAAAGATTCGTAATATTTAATATATTTAATTAGTGACATCGAGTTATGGAATAATGTATTTCTTATGAAATACCCGCATGATTCAAGTGTCAGACTTACCATAGATCACAGTATACAGACTATACGTATGTATTTATTCCTTAAATCTAATTGGTTTTCTCACTATTCCACCTTTTATCATACATACATACATACATACATACATACATACATACATACATACATACATATATATATATATTACATAAGTTTAATTCTTATACAACAATTTATAATTTATTTAATTTATATAATAATCTTATGTGTAATCTTATATTAATTTATTAATTAAATCTTATTTAATTAAGCTAATTAATCAATTAATTAACATTTTAATTTATTTTATTTGAATACATGCATTATAACATTTATAGTTATACCAATATCAATTAACATTTAATTTATTTATTTAATTAAAACAGTTTATTTAATTTTAATTAATTTAGAAAATTATATATGTATATATGTATATATATATATTACCTTAACATTTTAAGGTAAGCTACATAATCAATATATATGTTATTTAATTTAATTACTTAAATTATAATTAATTATTCATTTAAGTTATTTAATGAATCATTAATAATTTTTGAAAATAATTATTTAATTTTCAAAACAATTATGAAATATATTTTATAATAGTTTTAAAATCGTTACTTATTTTAAATGTTACCATTTAAATTAAAAATATTTTATTTATTTATTTTAAATATAACCTTTCAAATTTAAAATATTGTCTTAATATTAGAACAAATTTTGAAAACTAGCTTAAGACTTAAATTAATTTGGACTTTATATTGGGGATTACCTTTTTAGGTATACCTCATCCTTTCGAGCTAGGTAAGTAGCCATGTAGGTTAGAGTACTAGATTACCCAAATCCAACCTTAGATGATACTTTTCTAGACACCCTACTATATGGGTAGGCTTTAATAAGTTAGCCCTAATACTGATAATTAGCACCGCATAGGCTACTGGTTCCAATATCATTATTAGAAATGGGCCAACATGTAGTGGGGTAAACGAGTAAATTTCGAAAAAAATTATTCCATCTTTGAGCTTATTTGGCCTATGAAATCTACATTTATGTAGATCCGATCTAAATTTATTTTCTATAAAATTACTGTTTTATTTTAGTTGTAAATATAGTTTTATTTTGATATTATATTTATATTATGCAATATGTACATGTGTATCAAATACATATGTACGTGTACGTGCACGTGATATATATAGTGTACATGGTTTAACATGCCCATATCTAAGTGTTCAGATTTATACCACAATAGACATGTTAGCCCCGCCACATACATATGTGATGTCTAATATATATAATTTAATATGATATAAAATTTTATTTACATTATTGTGATATCTCGGAATTTCAAGCAATTAAAATGTGATAATCTCTTTTATAAATTATTTTAAAATTAGAAAAATTGTTCTTTTAAGACAAATAATAAAACGTTGTTTGTGTGTATATAATATATAAGACTTTAAATAGAATTATTATTTTCAAATTAAATATGTGTTTGTTTGAATATGTGTATATATATATATGAGTTGATTTTAAATTGGATTTTAAATTGAATTTGAATTTGAATTTGAAATTCAAAAGATAGATATCTTAAAATATTTTGGATTTAAAAATATATTATATATGATTTAATTAGCATATAGTTTGTTTTATATTATTTTCTTTAAAGGATTTTATTTATATAAACTAAGGAAAGTATTTATTAAATAGTAAAATAAATATAAAAGTTTTATAAAATATTTAGAAATAATTAACACATGCATAATTACAAGTGTAAATAAATTAAATCATGTTAATAACAAGTGTAAGATAATTAACAAGCTAATGGCAAATGTTAGAAAATTTAACAATTGTCACCAATTTATTTTATTTTCTTTTATTTTTTTAAAATCATAATTAAGTCTATATATGCATCAATCTCTTCTCTTCCATTTCTTTTTCCTATCTTCATTTCAAAACTCAAAGAACAAAGTCTGTAACCTGTAAAAAAATTTCAAACCTGATAAAACAAAAGCCTATACACAACTCAAACCAGAAAATTTAAATCAAACAAGCAACAACTCTTCAACCTGAAATCACCAAAGCAAATCAAGCTTCCAACTAAATCAAAGCCTGGATCACCTCAGCAAGTAAATTCGGTTCAGTTTCAAATCAAGCTAAATCATCTCAGTTTTAAAACAAGTTTCCAGTTTCTAGTTTTCAAAGATCAAGCATTTTCTCCTGCATTTAAGTTTCTTTTCAAAATTCAAAACTGTTTCAAAAGCTCTCTGTACATCATTAATAGGTGAGTAAAAAAACTTCAATTTATTTTAAACTTGATGCATGTGATGATCCTTAAAATGTATGATATGAATGGTGCTTGCATATATGTATAAATATGAATTCCTGTATATATGTATAAGTATACATGTCTGTTGCTATATTCTTTGTTCATAGAGCTTAAAACAAAGTAAAATTCAAACCTTCTCTTTAAATCTCTTATAGGATATGAAATTTAAACAAGATATGTTTGTTTAAACAAAGATTAAGTTTTAAAAATAAATTTAAGTAAAATTAGTTGGGATTTTTATCCAGAAAATCGAAAAGACGGTAAGAATTTTAAAACATTTTAAAATCAAATATTTTGATTTGCTGATTCAAGCATATAACTTGAATCGTCTTTGAAAACTATGATTTTAAAAGGGAATTCAGAATTTATAGTGTTGTATCGAGTGAGTATTTCGGGTTTGATCAGAAAGTGGGTTTTTGGCTATTTCTGGTGGCCGGAGGACTCGAGGTGGTCGAGGTCTTTGCTGGAGATAGAGGAAAGCTTGGTGGTCTCGGTAAAAATGTCAGGTGGGTATATAGTCCACCGTGGCAGCGGATTTGGGTCGGAGTAGGGTTTAAAACCCAAATTGCTCGAGGTCGGAATGATTGGCTGCTGCGTCATCTCCGTTGAATCAGAGTTCATCGGACATGGGGTAAAGGTGGCATGGATGGCTGGAGAGGGTATGGCTAGAGTTTCAGGAACGCTGGTAGTCGGTGTCGTCGAGAGGGTTTTCAAGCGATGTGTAGTTTCCAGGTTTGACCTGAAAAGCTCGATTTCGATTTAGGCTTTGTAGTGAAGATTGGGTGGTCGGGATTGTTTGCAGAGGTGATCGTCGATGAGTTGGAGGTGTCGACGGTGGTCAGAGCCCCGGCGATCGACGGTGCATGTGCACGAGGTAGGCTGGTGTGTCAATGTTTAGGTAGTCGGAATCGTACTCGAGTAGGAACATGAGTGTAAGCCATGTTTTCTTGTTTTAAAGTTAAATAAAAATCTAAGTTTCTCGAAAAAAATAAAGAGAAAGGGGAAAGTCTCGGGTCTGGGCTCAAGAATTATTCGGGTTGGACCCGAAGTAAAATTTAGCAGTTTTTAAAATTTAAATATAAGCAGGTTTTAAAATTTAAATTGAATCTAGTTTAAACTATTATATAATAAATGTTTTAAATTATTTGATTGAAGGAAGTTATATAATTTGTTTAACTTAAGTGTTTATTTTATTTTAAAACTTAAATTAAATGATTTAATTAAGCAAGTTAATTATAAAGATAAAATGTTTTAAATATGTTAATGATAATTAGGCAATTAATAAGGGATAATGGTTTATCTTAAAGTTAATTAAGACCTTATATAATTTTAAGATTAATTAAATTAATAAAGTAATTAAAGAGTAATAAATTAGTAATCAAGGGTTGTAGTTAAGTAATTAGAAATTAATTAATTGATAATTAAGAATTTAATTAATTAAGTAATTAATTTGTAATAAGAGATTAACTAATTAAGTAATTAAAGATTAATTAAGTTGTAATTAATTACTAATTAATTAAGTAATTAGAGATTAATTAACTGGTAGTTAAATATTAATTAATTAGTAATTAAGTTTTATTAATTAATAATTAAGGTTTAATAACTGATAATTAAAGAATAATTAATTTGTAATTAAAGACTTATTAATTAATTAATATATAAGGTAGTTAAAGAATGATTAATTAATTCAAATAGTTGTAATTAATTAATGATTAATTAAGCAAGGTTAGATGATTAATTCTTTAGTAATTAATTTAATTTAAGTTAATTAAATTAATTATAGTATGGATTAATAAGTCTTGCTTATGGATGATTGATTGTATAGAATGTCTGGATTGATTGATATTTATAGTATGAAATCTGTGATATTCTGTTATGTGATATGCTTTGGATATAGCTGATGATAAATGTGTGATATTTATCTGTGATGAATGCTGTGTGAATTCAAGGTATTGAATTGAATTAAATTGTTTAACCTTAAACAACTTGACCTTTAAGATGGCGTTTGGATTTTGATAAGACCGAGATCGGATATCAGATTTGATTATTCAAAAACCAGATCGATCCAAGTTAAACGATAGGTCGTGAAATCTCAAGTGAAGATCGAGATGAAGTTCAGAGTGCAAGGGTTATTGTCGTTGACTTTGAGGGTGAGTCCAAATTGAGTGTAACGAGATAATGCCTTCGGTTTCATTCGAACATGGAACGAACTTGCATGGATGAATGCTATCAGACCATCGTCAATGGAGGACGATGAGCATTCCAAGATGTGTTCTTATAGGCTCAACCCTCATCAACCGGGAATGGCTAAAATAGGAGAGGTGAACGCAAGGCTAAGTGGGTAGCACCCAAGTAGGATAAAATTTTCCCACGTCTAGACGTCCCTTTTTATTCGGATGCGGGGGCGGTTGTAGGCAACAACCGCAAGGTTATCCTATTCGGACTAACCAGTAAGGGGTAGCTTCGGCTTTGTGTTGCAAGGGATCAGGGTGGATCCTTGGTACGGTAATCTAGGCCACGTACTGTGACGGGCGATACCCTAGTAGCCCTGCCATTGCGTGGAATCCAATCTCCAATAAGTGCCCGTACGGTTTTGATTGTGCCAAACTATGTTAGAACGTGAGATGTAAGCATTCCAGCTATTTCTGCATTTTATATTGAAAACCCTAGAATCTATTATAATATAACCGGATTTTCTACCAAATGTTTGGTCATCGTAAGGGAAAAACTTATCCGTGTTTATTTTCGGAAAGTCTTACGAGCTACCTTTTATTACAAAGGTTTTTCAAGTTAAAACAAATTAACCGTTTTCTCACACCATACCCATGTCTGACCCGGAGGTTATTCTATTTTTCTTAAACTCTTGGGTACTCAAATTTTTATGAGTAGCCAAGTGATCAAGTTTGGCTTGACGAATTTTGGGAAGCTTGGAGCAGGAGTCTTGGCGTAGCTATATATCAATTTCCATTGTGTTGAAGTCTTTTGTCTGTTATATTTTGGAATGTAATGGATAGATAGGTCATTAAGACTGTCTAATGTGATGATGTTGTGTAAATGTGTAAGTCTGATGTATATGACTATGTAATAGCTATGTGAAATATTATATTTTGTTTCATTTCTGCTGTGAGATTCTAATATTGTTTAATTCTTTCTCCTATCTATTCTTTTTCTACCTATTTCTTTCTTATTGATGATACATCTATCCGTGGGATGAAAGGCGGGTCGTCATAGTTGGTATCAGAGCGTAGGTTGAGATAACCCCAATGCTTTGGAGTAGTATCTGTTTTGAGAGCGCATGTTTGTAATTTTATATATCTATACACCTATCTAAATTTGTTGGGTTATCTGTCCAGGTGGCCAACATGAGTTCTAGACGTAGGAGAGGCAGAGTTGTGGGGAGCACAACGACCAATAGTGGAAGAGGTCAGACTGCTAGCGAGGCTGTGAATCCAACACCGCCTCGAGTAAGTTTTGTTGCTTTGTGAAAGGATTTCACCAATTTAGGAGGGAGACCTTTTAAAGGATCCGAGTCCATTATAGAAGTTCAGGCTTGGTTATGCTAGTGGAAGCGAATCTTTAATAGTTTGGATTTGTCTGACGAGCAGAAAAGGGTGATGGCTTCATGGCAACTTCAAGAAGGAGCAGCAGCTTGGTGGGATGCAGTTACAGTGAATATTTTAGAGAATATTTCTTGGAGTCATTTTAAGGAGCTATTTAAGGAATAGTTCATGCCGACAGTTGTGGAGACTGCCTATATAAAGATTTTCTAGATCTGAAGTAGAGGAGTATGTCGGTTTTCAATTATGGGACTAAGTTTAATGAATTATCTTACTACGGACTTGGTTTGATCGATACGCCCCTAAAGAAGAATGAGATGTTTGTATAAGGAATGAGGCCTGAGTTCCACGAGAAGATGACGACTCACTTTAAGGTACCATTCGTGGAATTAATCGACATGGCATTGAGATATGAGGAGTTTTTGAACAAGAAACCGTTGGCATCTGTAGCAACACCAAGTGGAACTTCTTCCAATCCAAATAAGAGGAAATTCAATCTAAATTGGAGGAAGCAAGGCAAAGAGAAACAGGGAGGTAGCAATGGACCTCGAAAGTGCTATGTGTGTCAGCAAGAGGGCCACTTGGCTAAGCAGTGTCCCAAAGGTAGATCTCAGCAGCAGCAGCATCAGAGTGGACCTGGTTCAGCATTGGTGTAGAAATCTTTGTGTTTCAACTGTCATCAGCCGGGACACATGGTGAAGGCTTGTCCGGTTCTTCAGATAGCCCAGCAGAACAAGGTGTTTGCTCTTGAAGGTGGTCCATCTTCTTCTTCTAAAGGCAAATGTGTTTTGGAAGGTACTTTGCTTTTGGATGATATTTTTATTAGAGTTCTGTTTGATTCTGATGCATCTCTTAGTTTTATTTCTTTGGATGCGGTAGAGAATTTTCATCTTTCCCCTAGTTTGGTAGACCGTCCTATTTTTGTATCTAATCCTATATGCGGAGTAACCAAGTTAGATAAGATCTGTATAGGCATAAGGGTTTCTTATCTGTCTCGTAGTTTTTCTTACGATCCATTTGTATTGGATTTCAAAGGGTTTGACCTTATTCTGGGAAAGGATTGGTTGGATAAGTATAAGGCTGTTTTGGTGTGTGAAGAGAGAACTTTGACTTTGGAAACTGAATTAGGAAGGATCGTAAAAGTGACTTGCGATAATTCTGGAGTTCACTTGAGTAATCTTTTGCATGGAATCGAGGCATCTTCAGAAGGTGTAGAGTCCATCGAAGTGGTCAAAGATTTTTCAGATGTCGTCGAGGAAATTAAATGTTTGCCCCCTCATTGGGAGATAGAGTTTCAGATCGATTTGGTTCCGGGAGCAATACCTGTTGTTCAGCCCAGTAGAAGGGTGGCGCTGAAGGAGGGAGAAGAGCTAGTGAAGCAGACCCAAGATTTCTTAGGGAAAGAATTGATCCGGCCTAATTTTTGCAGTTGGGGTTCTGCTATAGTCTTTGTGACCAAGTCGAATGGGTCATTAAGATTCTGTGTGGATTATCGAGAGTTGAATAAGATTACTATTAGGAATAAGCATCCATTGCCCCATTGATCAACTCCATGGAGCTTCAGTTTTCTCTCACTTAGATTTAGGTTCGAGTTTTCACCAGTTGAGGGTAGTTGAGGGCAGTATCCCCTTGACTGTGTTCAGGGGACCCAATTGTTTTTATAAGTGGTTGGTTATGCCTTTCGGGCTAACCAACGCTCATGCATATTTTGTGGATTTGATGAACCGAGTTTTTGGGATGTACTAAATAAGTTCGTGCTTGTGTTCATTAATGACATTCTTATCTACTCTAAGTCTGAAGAGGAGCACAAGCGACGTTTGGGAATAGTGTTAGAGACTTTAAGGAGGCATGTTTTGAAGGCTAAGTTTTCAAGTGCCATTTTCGGAAGTCGAAAGTTAAATTTTGCGGCATATGTTTTCGGAGAGTGTATTTCTGTAGATCCAGCCAAGGTAACAACTATTTAGGAATGGAAGCAACCGCAGACTCCTACGAAAGTCCGCAGTTTTCTAGGATTGGCATGGTACTATAGGAAGTTTATCATGGACTGCTCTAAGTTTTCTTCGCACTTAACCAAGTTAACTTGGAAAGGAGCAAAGTTTAAGTGGACCCCTGAGTCTGAAGAAGCTTTCTTGGATTTGAAGGCAAGGTTGACCACTGCACCTGTTCTAGCTATTCCTAATGGTAAGAGTAAGTTCGTGGTCTACACGGATGCTAGTGGAGTTGGACTAGGTGCAGTGCTGATGTAGAATGGGAAAGTGATTGTGTATGCGAGCACGCAATTGAAGCCACATAAAAAGAATTACGCTACACACGATATGGAATTATTGGCCATCGTCTTTGCTTTGAAGATCTGGAGGCACTATCTGTTGGGAGATAAGTTCAAGCTTTTTAGGGATCAAAAACCTTTGAAGTACTTTTCTCCCAGAAGGATCTGAATTTGAGGCAGCAGAGTTAAGTAGAATTTTTGGCATCGTATGATCTGGATATCCTCTATACTCCGAGAAAAGCGAAAGTTGTGGCGGATGCTCTGAGTAAGAATGCAGTTCTGTCTTTTTTGGATGTTGCTCCATCCCTACAGGAAAGAATCATAATCAATCAGACGAAGGATAGGTCTTTTGAGGAATTGATATTTGGAACAAGGTAAGGTCAATATTCGGATTTCAAGATTGACGATCAAGGAACTTTGAGGATCAATAGACGTTTGTGTGTGCCATATGTAGATGGACCGAGGCAAGAAGTTTTATCAGAGAGTCATCACTCAAGGCTGGGTGTCCACCTAAGAATTTCAAAGATATATAAAGATATGAAGAGAGTCTTCTGGTGGCTAGGCATGAAGAAGGATATTTCTGCTTTCGTCAATGGATGTGCGATCTGTCAGTAGGTGAAAGGTGATCAACAGAAGACAGCATGATTGTTGCAGCCTCTGGAAGTCCCGAAGTGGAAGTGGGAAATGATTTCTATGGATTTTGTTGATAGTTTTCCAAGGACCAGAAAGGGAAACGAAGGAATATGGGTAATCGTAGATCGACTGACGAAGAGCGCCCATTTTATTAAGGTTAAGGCAACCCGTACTACAACATCTTTGGCAAAGATTTTCTTGAAGGAGATTGTTAGACTGCATGGTGTTCCAGTCAGCATTGTTAGTGACCATGATCCAATCTTCGCCAGCAAATTTTGGGAGGCTCTACAGACAGCTTTGGATACGAGATTGAGTTTGAGTACAACCTATCATCCCCAGACCGACGGACAAACTGAAAGGCTAAATCAAATTCTAAAGGATATGTTGAGGGCTTGTGTTTTGGATTTTAGTGGATCTTGGGAGGACCATCTACATTTAGTGGAATTTTCGTACAATAATAGTTATCATGCGACGATGAAGATGGCACCCTATGAAGCTTTATATGGAAGACCTTGTAGATCCCCATCCTGTTGGGTAGAGACGGGAGATCGTCTTGTTCTTGGTCCAGATTTGATTCGAGAGGCATCTGCGAAGGTGGAGCTTACCAAGAAGAGAATGAAAGCAGCGCAAGATCGCCAGAAGAAATATGAGGACAAGAGACGAAGGCAATTGGAATTCGGAGTCGGAGATTTGGTCTTCATCAAAGTTTCCCCAATTAAAGGAGCGATCAGATTTGGGAAGACAGGAAAGCTTGCTCTTAGGTATATTGGTCCATTCCGTGTGCTTGAGAGGATTGGTGCTGTGGCCCTTAGGATTGTAATGCCAGTCCAGATGGCTGGAATTCACAATGTTTTTCACGTATCTCATCCGAGGAAATACGTGCACGACCCATCCTTAATTGTGGAGCCAGCAGTGCAAGAAGATTTAGAGATCGAACCGGACTTATCTGTAGTCAGGCATCCTATCCAGATCATTGATCAAGATGAGAGGCAACTCAGAAGCATGGTGGTGAAGCTGGTCAAAGTCCAGTGTAGTGAGGATCCTAGAGATTGTACCTGGGAAACTCTGGATAGTATTCGGAAAGCTTATCTGGAATTGTGTCCGGATAGCTATTGATGTTTGTTTGAATGAATTGTTTGTTGGTTAATAGTGTATGATTGATATGTATGCTTGAATTGTTTGAAATAAAAGATTTGGATTATCTTTTGCTTTTAAATTTTGGGGACGAAATTTTTTAAGGGGGGAGGAATGTGATATCCTGGAATTTCAAGCAATTAAAGTGTGATAATCTCTTTTATAAATTATTTTAAAATTAGCAAAATTGTTCTTTTAAAAATAATAATAAAGGGTTGTTTATGTGTATATAATATAGAAGACTTCAAATAGAATTATTATTTTCAAATTAAATATGTGTTTATTTAAATGTATATATATATGAGTTGATTTTAAAGTGGATTTTAAATTGAATTTGAATTTGAATTTGAAATTCAAAAGATAGATATCTTAAAATATTTTGGATATAAAAATATATTATATATGATTTTATCAGTATATAGTTTATTTTATATTATTTTCTTTAGAGGATTTTATTTATATAAATTAAGAAAAGTATTTATTAAATAGTAAAATAAATATAAAAGTTTTGTAAAAACATTTAAAAATAATTAACACATGCATAATTATAAGCGTAAATAAATTAAATCATATTAATAACAAGTGTAAGATAATTAACAAGCTAATGACAAATGTTAGAAAATTTAACAAGTGTCACTAATTTTTTTTTAAAATCATATTTAAGTCTATATAGCATCTATCTCTTCTCTTCCATTTCTTTTTCCTATCTTTATTTCAAAACTCAAAGAACAAAGTCTGTAAACTATAAAAAAAAATTCAAACCTAAGGAAACAAAAGGCTATATACAACTCAAACCAAAAAATTTTAAATCAAACAAGCAACAACTCTTCAATCTGAAACCACCAAAGCAAATCAAGCTTCCAACTAAATCAAAGCCTGGATCATCTCAGCAAGTAAATTCAGTTCAGTTTCAAATCAAGCTAAATCATCTTAGTTTTAAAACAAGTTTCCAGTTTCAAGCTTTCAAAGATCAAGCATTTTCTCCAACATTAAAGTTTTTTTTTTCAAAATTCAAAACCATTTCAAAAGCTCTCTGTACATCATTAACAGGTGAGTAAACAAACTTTAATTTATTTTAAACTTGATGCATGTGATGATCCTTAAAATGTATGATATGAGTGATGCTTGCATGTATGTATAAATATGAATTCCTGTATATATGTATAAGTATACATGTATGTTGCTCTATTCTTTGTTCACAGAGCTTAAAACAAAGTAAAATTCAATCCTTCTCTTTAAATGTCTTATAGGCTATGAAATTTAAATAAGATATGTTTGTTTAAACAAATATTAATTTTTAAAAATAAATTTAAGTAAAATTAGTTGGGATTTTTATCCAGAAAATGGAAAAGACAGTAAGAATTTTAAAAAATGTGAAAATCAATTATTTTAATTTGTCGGTTCAAGCATATAACTTGAATCAACTTTGAAAACTATGATTTTTAAAAGGAAATTCAGAATTTATAGTGTTGTATCGAGTGAGCATTTTGGGTTTGATCAGAAAGTGGGTTTTGTGCTATTTTTGGTGGCCGGAGGACTAGGGGTGGTCGGGGTCTTTGCTGGAGATAGAGGAAAGCTTGGTGGTCTCGGCAAAAATGTTAGGTGGGTGTATAGTCCACCGTGGCGGCGGATTTGGGTCGGAGTAGGGTTTAAAACCCAAATTGGTCGAGGTCGGAATAATTGGCTGCTGCGTCATCTCTCGTGAATCGGAGTTCATTGGACTTGGGGAAAAGGTAGCGTGGATGGCGGGATAAGGTGTGGCCGGAGTTTCAAGAACGCTGGTGGTCGGCGTCGTCGAGTCAAGAGGGTTTTCAAGCGATGGGTAGTTTCCAGGTTTGACCAGAAAAGCTCGATTTCGATTTAGGCTTTGTAGTGAACATTGGGTGGTCGGGACTGTTAGTAGAGGTAATCGTCGATGAGTTGGAGGTGTCGACGGTGGTCAGAGACACAGCAATCGATGGTGCATGTGCATGAGGTAGGCTAGTGCGTCAGTGTTTGGGTAGTGGGTTGGCTCGAAAGGAAACTCGAGGAAAAGCAAAATTTACTCAGGTTCGTACTCGAGTAGGAAAATGAGTGTAAGCCATGTTTTCTAGTTTTAAAGTTAAATCTAAATCTAAGTTTTTAAAAAAATGAAAAGAATGGGGAAAGTCTCGGATCTGGGATCGAGAATTATTCGGGTTGGACCCGAAGTAAAATTTAGCAGTTTTTAAAATTTAAATATAAGAAAGTTTTAAAATTTAAATTGAATCTAGTTTAAGCTATTATATGATAAATGTTTTAAATTATTCGATTGAAGGAAGTTATATAACTTGTTTAACTTAAATGTTTATTTTATTTTAAAACTTAAATTAAATGATTTAATTCAGTAAGTTAATTATAAAGATAAAATGTTTTAAATATGTTAACGATAATTAGGTAATTAATAAGGGAGAATGGTTTATCTTAAAGTTAATTAAGACCTTGTATAATTTAAGATTAATTAAATTAACAAAGTAATTAATGAGTAATAAATTAATAAGTAAGGATTATAGATTAATTAGAGATTAATTAATTGATATTTAAGAATTTAATTAATTAAGTAATTAAGATTAATTAATTTATAATTAGATATTAATTAATAAGTAATAAAAGATTAATTAAGTTGTAATTAAGTATTAGGTAATTAGAGATTAATTAATTGGTAGTTAAGGATTAATTAATTAGTAATTAATTTTATTAATTAACAATTAAGATTTATTAACTGATAATTAAAGGATAATTAATTAGTAATTAAAGAATAATTAATCAATTTATAAGGTAATTAAAGAATGATTGATTTATTCAAATAGTTATAATTAATTAATGATTAATTAAGTAAGGTTAGGTGATTAATTCTTTAGTAATTAATTTAATTTAACTTAATTAAATTAATTATAGTATGGATTAATAATTCTTGCTTATGATGATTGATTGTGTAGAATGTCTGGACGGATTGATATTTATAGTATGAAATCTGTGATATTCTATGTTGTGATATGCTTTGGACATAGCTGATGATAAATGTGTGATATTTTTCTGTGTTGAATGCTGTGTGAATTCATGGTATTGAATTGAATTAAATTGTTTAACCTTAAACAACTTGAACTTTAAGATGGCGTTTGGATTTCGATGAGATCGTGATCGGATATCATATTTGATTATCCGGAAACCACATCGATTGTGACGACCTAGAATTTTTAACGTTTGAAATTGAAATATTTAATTGATTTTAAATATTTGGAAGTTATTTTAAACTTAAATTTCAAACATAACTATGAATTTGAAAATTAAATTATTGAATTTAATTTATTGAAATTGTGTAAAATATTATATCTTCAGTTTTAAGCTGGTTAAAAATATTTCAAAGGCTTGGAAAATAAATATTTATAATACTGAAAATATTGAAAGCGTTAAAACTGAAATTTGAAGTGATTTGTTTAGTTTTGAATTTATATCGTTTAAATCGATATTTAAAAATAGCCTTCTGAGGAACAGTCTCGAATTTCGATGAAACCAGTTCCATTGGATCCATAATAGTGTTTTATTATCGGATTTCAATTTTCGTAGTGTTCGTTTGGCCGTAAGATAAGCGAACACGCTGAAATTTAATTGAAAATACAATATAAAAGCTGGGTTCATAAAGCCATCTTCTCCATACGATCAAATTTGGACTTGGAACCTTTTCCATTGCATTCGGAATAAGCATATAACATTATAAACGCCTGGTGGCAAGCCTCGGTAGGAGTTTGATATTTTGAGCTTCAAATTGAAGACGATTTATATTTGAATTTAAATTTGAAATTAAATATAGTATGTATATTTTCACTTCAATATATTATTATCTCATTGAACATTTGTCAGCACTTTGAGAGTACGTGTTCTATATGGGGTTACACAACATTCGAATTTTTTTTATACGCGTATTCAAAAGAAAAAAAAACAAACTAAATCATTCTCGTTCACATCCATGGCCGCGAATTGAACCACTCCTCTTTCCAAATCAAACGAAGAAAAAAGAAAATGGCAGCCAGAATTTGAAATTAAAATCGAGCGAAGCCTAGGAAAAAAACTTGAGACAATCGAGGCTCGCGGCGAGGGGGTGTAGTCCCGGCGGCTTCATCTAGGATTTGTCGAAGTAGCAGCTAGAGGAGGCTCGTGCACGTACGCGCGAATAAGGGTAGGGCGCTCGTAATTCAGGGTGAGTCGAGCAAACTGGAGGCAGCGTTCAGGCACTCGTGCACGCGTTCTTCTGGTGATGGCGACGAGGTGGATTTGGTCGTTGCACGCACGCACGATCGTGTGTCGCGTGCAAAGATGTTCACGGAATTGGTCATGATCATGTAGAGGAGGGGCTCTCGCATGGTTCCTCATTGACACGGCGATGTGTTAGAGCCGCAGTCGAGATGGTAGGCAATAGATTGAAGCAATAGGTATAAATTCTATTTCAATTTAAAATATATTGAATTATGTGAACTTAAAAAAATGTATGCAGTTTTTCAATTTTTATATGCATGCAGGAAATGTAATTTTTACAGTGAAATGGAAATTTTTTAGATTTAGTTTAAAAGGAAAATGCAGAATATAGATATAAATATATATTTCAGATTTAGTTTTAGATATTTAAAATAATGAATTATGGTGAATAATCAGTTTAATTAATTAATTAAGTTATTTTTACCAAAAATTATTTAAAAAGGAAATTTAGTTTGAAATTCAATTTTTTAGTTAAATAAATTTACTAAAGGAGAAATTGGTTTAAATAAAAGTATTAGTTAATTAAACTATTAAACAGTAATTGACTACTCTATTTGTTCGAATATTAACAAAAATCATCTAATGTTTAAACAAGGTCAAAAACGTAAAGAAAACAAGTCAAAATGGAAATGGATTACAAACGAAAGCAAAGGTGAGATCTTCTCACTCAAATGAAAAATTAGAATTTCAGTTATTGATTGGTTGTTTGATTGTGAGATCTTTTTATATATATAGTAGTGTGTGTGTGTGTGTCTATATATATATATATATATATATATATATATATATATTGGAGTGATTGATTTTCCGGATTATATAGCTGATGAGACCTTATGTGCCGCATAATAGCGGATGATATTATATTATCCCATATACCGCGATATTCCACCTCGAAGTGGAATTGGTATTTAATTGTTATGCTAACATCTATGGATGCAGGGAAACATGTTGGAGGGATCCAACTGGATTCCTCACATTGTTGAATTTATTTTTATATGATTAGGATGTGATAATATGTGAATGATTATACTGATGATTGGAATTTATTGAAGGCTATAGTTTAGGTGAATAAATTTTTCGTATCATAGGACACCGGAAATATAAAATTGGGTTTTTGAAAATTAAAATACAAAATTTTATGTAAATTCATTTTTGAGAATTGGATAAATTTTAAGAAGGAATTTAAAGTATAATAGTTGATTTTTGTAATCCTATTGAATAAATTCCAAAATATGGAAAAAGATTTTAATAAATGAATTTTGAGTGACATTATTTAAAAGTTGAAGAATTTATTTTAAATCCGGATTTTAAATAGTTTGGAAGAAATAAAGAAATGTATTTTAAAAGGAAATAAATTTGGAATTGATTTGGTGTTTGAAATTAATTGGAAATTAATTTGGAATTTGATTTGGTATTTGAAGATCAAATTTGGAAATTAACTTGGAATTTGATTTGGTGTTTGAAATAAATCTTTGAGAAATTAATTTGGAAATTATTTGGTGTTTGAAAGTGAATATTTGGAAATCGATTTGAAAATCGTATATCAGTGGATATTTGGAAATTTAAATTCATGATGAAATTAATAAAAGAAAGAGAAATTGTTTTAAAAATAAATATCGGTTTATTTTTAAAAGCGTGGAAAGAAATTTATGGATTTGGAATGTAAATTTAAAATAAATCAAGAAGGATTTATTGATTGATTTAAATGAACCATTTTAGAATGGAAAGTGTATTTCCTTGGAAAGCCGAGTATGTTTTTCAAAGTAGCTTTTAAAATATAAATTAAAAGTTCTAGAATTGGTTTTAAAAAGAATATTATTGGAGAAATTATTTTTGTAAATTGTTTTAAATATTTAAAGTAAATATTTATTAAGTTAATTATAGAAGTGATTGTTTTAAAGATTAAATTTATATTTGATTTCGAAAATGGTTATTTAAATAGTTATACTCTATCCAATAATTTTATTTTTAAAATTAGTTTGGGATTGAAGTTTATATCAGATATCAGTATAATTTTTTCATAACTAATATTTTAGATAAAGTGTTTAAAAATAGTTATTATTTTAAGCGTTTCCAAATATATATACTTTTGGATAAGTGATTTAAATTATTTTAATGTATCCGGACCTGGCAAATTCTCAGCGGAAATAAATGATATTTGAAATTTTTTTCTGCGCTAGGAAAGTGATTTGAAATTTGTTTTCAAAGGGTTGAAGTATGAAAATATGTCTTGCGAAGATATTTTGAAAATAAATAATTGGGAGAAAATTATTTAAAATATGGTGATTGTTGTGAATATTGATTGGTAGTTAAATAACCGACTATCAATATGCCTTTAAATGGCATTTGAATTTCGATGCGACCGGGGGTCGTGTTCCCAATGGTTATCCGAAAACCACATCGAATCTTTGTTATGGATCTTTTGTTTAAAAGATCAAAGTGAAATTGTTGTGATTTACTTGAAATCTAAATGTAACACTTATTTTTAAAATAAGCACTCATTATTCGGATTAGCCAGGAGAGGACTTTGTGTCAAAAACCCATTTCGAATTATGATACGACGAAATGGGATTGCATTTGAAGATGATGTTGAAGACCGGGTATTTTCGAAAATGAAATGATTACCTGTCGAATGTCTTTCCACTGAGTTGCTCCGGTATAGAGATTATATCACCCTTTGTGATGGGCAGTCCGGACGTGATTAGTGAATATCCGGATTTGCAAGGGCTTCCTTCCTTAATTGGAGGAAGTGTCTTCGGTTCCGTTCGAACCCAGAACGGACTTGTATGGATGTGTGTCTGACATTACACTTTGAGATATAAAGCTGGTTTCTTTCAAATACATTTCTATTGGTGGTGGAGAATTTATTCTCTTAGCTTAACACCCTTCTCTGAGATGTACAAGCTCAAAGGTTATGCATTTGATTGTTACTAGTAATATATTCCCAATTTGGTAATATGGCATGTTAAGTGTTGCTGATCATTGGTTGATCGAAGCATGGCCTTTGTGAAAAGCATAGCTTTGTGGACGAGATTTCGTCCAACCTCACACCCCGAAAATGGTCAAAATAGGAAGGTTGCAGCAAGGTTATGGGGATCGCGCCCTTCAAGGTATGTACATCTCCTTCTGGATAAAAAGTGGTGTCTGGTATGGAGTCCAGATATTTAACTTATGTGGATTTAATAGTGATATTATGGTATGGAGCCCAGATTATTTACTTTATGGTTGTTGGTTGAGAGGCGCCTCGGATAAAGGTCGGTCTAGACTGGGAGGTGGCATACTCGTGTCAGTAGTTACCTAGTTACAGAGGTAACCCGACCTTGTGTTGGCAGAGAGCTAGTTAAGTTCTTGGGGGGCATCCCTCCAGATGCATTCCCATTTGGTAAGGAAGTTCCTTAGCCTGACCGTTTGTTGGAAATCCATAGAAACAATACGCGCCCTATACGGTTTTAGTTATATAACCTGCCATGGAATCTGGCGGTAACCCACTATTGAACATGGTAGCTATAGTAGGCATACTATGAAATGTGTATGCTGGCTAAGATTTATATTATACTTTCGAAATCTTTTCCACACTTTGCATTAATAGTAATATTAAAAAGGATTTTTGCATATCAAGCATGTTTGACTATCATAAGGAGAAATCTCCTCTAATTGTGCACTTGCATTGTGTGTGTGTGGCGGGAGGCCTTATGGTAGTTTCATTTTGCAAAAGCATAGTGGATTTCTTTTCCTTTTCTTTGTGAAAATAACTATTTTAAGATCTCATACCAGTCCCATAATTGACCTTGCTTAATAAACGTGATAGAGGGTTCATACTTCGCGTTTGGTGGCGAGTGGTAGACTCTTACCCGTACATGTCCCTGGAAAGGGTTGGTTAACCGGGTAGGTAAAGAAGTCGAAAGGCTGGCCGTAAAAGCAAGTTCAGGGTACCGTTGTATGCCACAACAGGGCTGGGATGGTTGAAAATCCTACCAGTCGAGAGTGGTCGTTGTCAATGGTTGAAAAGCCTAAACCGTTACAGAGTGGTATCAGAGCAATTGGTTAATCGAAAACCTTGGCTCTGGGGGGATTACTCATTAGAGTAGAGTTAGTAGTACTCTAGCATGAGTTTAAGTGTAATAATAGATACGCGTATTTGTTAGTGAATATAAAAAATTGTTTTATATTGTGTTAACTTATCACTTGATTGTTTATAGATTCTGGTCAGTGTAGTTTGGCCAACTATATCGATAGGGGTTTCTAAACTCTTGAACAAGATAAACCGATACAGTATTGTTTTAAAATAGGGTAAATGAAACAATTTTACCCAAATTATTTTGTATATAAAAGGAAATAATTTTTGTAAATTATTATAGTTATATATGGTTGCTTGGCTGTTAGGAAGTGATAATATTAAATTATTCTCATTAATATTGAATAAGAAATCAAAATCGTAACTAATAGATAAGAAATGATATACAAATGAGATTTGTAAATATAAATTGTAAATGTGATTTATTACTTGAAATAGAATTCCAGAGAAATATTTGAAAGGGTTTTTAAAAAAAAAGATTTGGGATTGAATTTCAAAAGATTAAATCCCTTTTAGTTGAAAATGACTTTCAAAGGTTTTGGAAAAAAATGTTTTTAAAGGAGTGAAAGCACTAAACTCTTTTCGATTGTTGGAAAATAATTCTGATGATGATCGCGACATCATCGGTATTCATTTTCGAGTTTCCAGGAGAGGAACTACTGCCAAAATATTTTAGACTGAAATTGTTTGCAAAAGTTGAGTTTATTTTAGAAATGCAAAGGATTTTGGATAAAATTGATTTCAAAATGATTTTTGAAATAATAAGAAATTGTTTAAAAACTCTAGAATACTATTTAAAATATTTATGGATTATAATTGAGTTTGGCAACTTATAAAGTTGAAATTATTAGAAAAAAATTCAACTTTAAAAAGTATAAATTAAATAAGTGTGAAACGTAAATAAGTTAGGAAACTTACATAGAAATTTAAAAATTTAAATTTAATTGGAAGATAATTGAATTATGTTGAAATTCAAGATGAATATGGGAAATTGTCTACAACAACCCACATATTTGTCGATTTTATATTTAAATATTTTATTTAAATATTTTATCGTTAATCAGATTTTGGTCTGAAAATCTACTTTTTGCAAACGATTAAATTAGGACTCGAGACCACTTCCATTGAGTTCGAAATGCCGTTTACAACTTTTTTTAGTATAAACATTGATAGGTTTGGAGTTAGTGAAATTTCACTAACTTTTCTCGCTTTGGACTTTGGGTTAGCTTAGCCATTATAACTCAAGCCCAGCCCCCTCCTTCTCTTCACTCTTCATAAATTCCTACCAACTCAAGCTTTTGCATTAATGGTGAGTGGAAAGAGAAATTAAAACTCCAAAAGCTAAGTCTTCATTGCTAATCCAACATCAACTCCAAAACTCAAGTGAAGACATTGATTCAAGCTAGTGGTTGATCCTTGCATAGCATTTCAAGCTTCATCTTCATCCATTTTAGTGAAAAGGTGAGATTTTTATCTCACAAATCTAGCCTATAACTATCTTGGACTTTTGGGAATGAATCCCTATCATGTTTGCATGTACATTAGCATTTGGTTTGGATTGGATTGGCGAAAAACCCCAAATTTAAGTGTTTTTGGTGAAAAACTGCACTTAGGTCGTTCTGCCTATGCTAGGTCGTTCGCGTGGAAAAGTCTCGGCCTCAAAATAGCTCGTTTCCAACCTTAAAATGGCCTACAATGTTAGGTCTCTCGGCACTCGGAATTAGGTCGTAGGTCGTTTGGTTTTAGGTCGCTAGGTCATTGGGCTTTAGGTCGAATGGACCTTAGGTCATAGGTCGTGTGGACCGTAGGTCGTAGTTCGTTCTGGACATTTCTAACGTCTTCGGAGTTAGGTCGTATGGACCTTAGGTCGCTAGGTCATATGGCTTTAGGTCGCTAGGTCGTATGACCTTAGGTCGTATGACCTTAGGTCGTTAGGTCGTATGGCTTTAGGTCGCTAGGTCGTATGACCTTAGGTCGTTAGGTCCTATGGCATTTTAGGTCGTGTGATCTTCTTACCTGTTAGGTCGTTGGACCTACATCCTGTTAGGTCGTTGAACCTTTATCCCGTAGGTCGCTAGGCCTCATCTCCTTAGGTCGCGTGACCCATCTTCTTTAAACCACTAGGTTGCTAGACCACGTTTCCAGTTAGGTCGCAAGACCTTGTAAACCATTAGGTCGCGTGACCTATATTCCGTAGGTCGTTGACCCACTTAAGTTGCTTGTCCCTCTTAGGTCGCGTTTCCTGCTTAGGTCACGTGCCTTTAGGTCGCATTCCTTTATTAGGTCGCGTGTCTCTGTTAGGACGTTGACCTCCTTAACTCGCATGACGGAACCCGTAAGTCGTTGGACCTCGATTCTATTTAAGTCGCTGCTTCTTATAGGTCGCTCGGCCCCTTATTTTCTTTAGGTCATTTGAGTATTAGGTCGCGAACCCATTTTAGGTCGCTGGACCACTAGGTCGTGCGCCTTTAATCACTAGGTCGTACCTTTTTGGACGGGGCGTTGCCCCGCACCCCGTTGGGGGCGCTGCCCCCTAGACCCCCGCGACCTGACCGGGCAGGTCGAACCCCGTAGCAGGAGCGTTGCCCCTGTACCCCCACCTTGGGAGGTTGCCACCCCCCTAGACCCCCCTCCGTAGGGGATCTTATCTGAAAAACATTCGATAGAACTAGCTTTGTTGAGATGCTGAGTTGACCATTCTTCGAGACAAACTATCTTGGGCTTCTCGGTCGATTTTATGGATTTTTCAATATCTATTTCGATGGATTATTTATCGGTTTCTTCGGATTTTATTCACGTCTTCGTATGTGAATTTTTATGATTGATTGTTTTTACAATCACTTCTATGATTTGTCACTTAAAATATGAAGGTTTCAATACAAGTAGTAAATATCAAAACTCTTTCAACAAAATGATTTCAACTCTATTTTCAATAACAAAGCTCTTTTCTTAAACCATTTTTCAATCTACTAGTATATACAAACCTTTACCTCACTCGTACGAGAAATTGAATTAAACGGCTTAGTAAAACAAGTGGTATGAAACACTTGCGTTTGCTTTGTCGGTTAACTCTTGGACTTGTTCGATTGAACCTTTTTGTGACAATTTTCTAGTGAAGATCTACAGTTTGTTCGTAAATATTTGAGTTAAGCAAGTGGTTATGGGACATGAAGCTAAACTTTTATATTTACTAGCTTAGTGTAATTGACACTTCTCGTTGATCATGACGATCATTTTGTGATTTAGGCAAGCAATTGTGTGATGTCTCTTTCTTTTCTTCCTGGTTAGGCTAGACACCATTTGTGTGATTCCATTCACACATACCTTTTTTCTTTTTGGTTAGCCAGACACCATTTGTGTGATTCCACTCACATACCTTTTTGTTGCGAGGTCAGGCTAGACACCATTTGTGTGATTCCATTCGCACATACCTTTTTTCTTTTTGGTTAGCCTAGACCTCATCTGGGTGATTCCGACTCATCCATATGGGGTAGCTCCCCATGGTCTTCGGACCGTCATGTGATATGCCTCTTTCCCTTTTTCTGTGATTTCTGGATTTTTTGTGTTGATTTCTGGAATTTATGTCACTGACTTGTTATGAGTTCAAGTTTAGGGTATGATGCCCACTTTGGATCTTTGAGAAGATTCTTGTGATATCGATTTATCTCTTATTGATTGATCTTCTGTTGATCATCATTTGCATACTTATAGTAGTATGTCAGTATGGATATTTTATGTTTATGCCATATCTTTTATTTTATACCATGTCATCTGATATTTATAGCTAGACTGGTCCGTTTATTATTTTCTTAAATAATACTCGGGTCAGACCGAGATGTTACAGGTGCTTCTGCTTGACTTCTTTCCGGGGTTTGCTACTCTGACTTTTGGCTAACTATTTAGATTAGCAGTTTTTGTTGTATACACTTGAGATATAGACTCATAGTTGTATTCTTTTGCATAGCACGTGTTGCTATTCTTTTGTAATATTGTGGATCTTTTTGACCACTAATCTGATGTACACTTGCATGTGTTAGTTATATATTCATATCTTCTTCCGCCTTTGTGATATGGATGCCTGTAACTGATTTGTGTTATGCTTATTTCTATGTTTGTTTTCGAAGATTATTTATAGCCACCGTGTGATAAGCAATCACATGGATGGTCGCTCCTTAACAGCCTTATTCTCCGTGCTAGTTGACAGCACTATGCCGTAGTGTTCTTGGCTAGCGTGGGTATTGAGGTGGGGCGTCACATTGTCTTTGAATTGTGATAAACAAAGTGAAGTGGAAATTTGTCAAGTTTGATCAAATAAAGCCAAGTATTAAAATAAAATTAGTAAGTGAAACTAATTGAAGGAATGACAAATTAAATATGATTTGACATGAATTGAATTCATATGGAATTGGAGATCCAGTTTAATTATAGGTAGATATAAACCAAAGTGGTGAATTGAAAATAAATATAAGAAGTATATAAAATAATTATATGGAGCTTAAGAAATGAATAGTGAAATTCTTAAGTAAAATTTGGAATAGAGGAAATATTCTAAATTAACAAGTGAATGAAGATTAAACTGGAAATTGTGAAATAGAGATTGTGAATAAGTGGATAGAAATCAAAATAAATGTGAATAAAAGAGAATTGATATAGCTAATAATCAATTCAGAAATAAATACGTAGGATGTATGTATATTATTTTATTCCCATAGCAACGTGATCCAGAATTTGAGCACAGAATTTCGAGATAGTTATATAGATCAGAGTAGGAATTTTTCGCTTGACTTTCAACGGTGAATCTGGATAAGGATTTTTGACTGATTCTGGAAATTCTCTATCATAGTTTACGGCTATGAAAGGAGAATGAAAGTTTCTAATCAAGAAGCCAGATCTGTGTCCTCACTACGAAGTCGGATGGACGATAATAGTTCGGAAGTGAAATAGTGTGATCGAGTGAGCGATCGAATTTTATATTGTGTACGGATGATATACGGACATCGTACGGGCTTGAATAAAATTAATATTGAAACTTTTGTAAAGAAATGTATAAAATGTTTTTAAATGTTGTAATTGGGCATTATTGCTAAGTAGGATAACATGCGCTTTAAAGGAAAAGGGGATTGAATTTTTGATTTCGAAGATAAAATTTAAATTGCTCGACAAAAGGTACATATTTGAATTTAGTATGAAATTTGATGATTTTCTTGTCTACCCACTTGACATTTTGTTTTCGTTTTGAAATATGGGGGCCCGTTGTGGCATTTTGTAGTCGTACCGAGCTAGCCATGCAAAGGAGACGCTGGTGAAATTTTTCGAAAATTTAAGGAGTTAGAAAAATTTTGACAAAATTTTGAAAATTTAAAATTTGAATTTAAATTTAAATTTGAATTGTTAAGAAAATAATGCTGTTTAGAAACCATGGAAGAGTTTTCGAAAGTTAGTTGAAGTGAATGGGTCTTTAATAAAAAGATTTGTTTTAGCAAGTTGATAAAACAGTTAGGTTTTGGGGAAATGATAAACGGGTTATGGATCATTCTTCTTAACTAGTAATTTCGAAATGGAATTCTTTTAAGGGGGAAGAATGTGACGACCCAGAATTTTTAACATTTAAAATTGAAATATTTAATTGATTTTAAATATTTGAAAGTTATTTTAAACTCGAATTTCAAATATAACTACGAATTTGACAATTAAATCATTGAATTTAATTTATTGAAATTGGGTAAAATATTATATCTTCAGTTTTAAGCTGGTTAAAATTTTTTCAAAGGCTTGGAAAATTTATATGTATAGCACTAAAGATAATGAAAGCTTTAACACTGAAATTTGAAGTGATTTGTTCAGTTTTGAATTTATATCGTTTAAATCGATATTTAAAAATAGCCTTCCGAGGCATAGTCTCGGATTTTGATGAAACTAGTTCCATTGAATTCGTAACAGTGTTTTATTATCGAATTTCAATTTTCGTAGTGTTTGGAGCGATCGTTTGGCCGTACGATTAGCGAACTCGCTGAAATTTAATTGAAAATTCAATATAAAAGCTGGGTTCAAAAAGCTATTTTCTTCATACGATCAAATTTGGATTTGGAATCTTTTCCATTGCGTTCAGAATAGGCGTATAATATTATAAACGCCTGGAGGCATGCCTCGATAGGAGTTCGAAATTTTGAGCTTCAAATTGGAGACGATTTATATTTGAATTTAAATTTGAAATTAAATATAATATATATATTCCCTTCAATATACTGTTATCTCATTCAACACTTGTCAACACTTTGAGGCTATGTGCTCTCTATGGCATTACACGCATACGAAAACAAAAATTTACATGCGTATTTAAAAGGAAAAAATAAAAACAAATGTAATCGTTCTCGTTCACATCCATGGCCGCGATTTTCTTTGTTTCAAATCGAACCACTCGTCTTTCCAAATCGAATGAAGATAAGAAAAAATAAGGAAAAAAAGAAAATGGCAGCCATAATTTTGAAATTAAAATCAGCCGAAGCCTTGGCAGAAAACTTGCGACAATCGAGGCTCGCGGCTAGGGGGGGTAGTCATGGTGGCTTCATCTAGGGTTTGTCGAAGTAGCAGCCAAAGGAGGCTCATGCACATACGCGTGAATAAGGTTAGGGCCGTCACAATTCAGGGCGAGTCGAGCAAATTGGAGTAGCATTCGCACGCTCGAGTGCGCGTTCGTCTGGTGATGGCGATGAGGTGGATTTGGACGATGCACGCGCGCACGATCGTGTGTCGCGATGTCGAGATGTTCACGGAATTTGTCGCGATCGTGCAGTGGAGCGGCTCTCGCGTGGTTCGTCATTAACACGGCGATGTGTCAGAGCCGCATTTGAGATGGTGGGCGACAGATTGAAGCAATAGGTATAAGCTCTGTTTCAATTTAAAATGTATTAAATTGTGTGCAAACTAAAAAATGTATGCAGTTTTTTCAATTTTTATATGCATGCAGGAAATGAAATTTTCACAGTGGAAAGGAAAATTTTCAGATTTAGTTTAAAAGGGAAATGTAGAATATATATATATATATATATATATATATATTTCAGATTTAGTTTTAGATATTTAAAATAATGAATTACAGTGAAAAATTAGCTTAATTAAATTATTTAATTATTTTTACCAAAGATTATTTAAAAAGGAAATTTAGTTTGAAATTTAATTTTTTAGTTAAATAAATTTGCTAAAGGAGAAATTGGTTTAAAAAAGTATCAGTTAATTGAACTATTAAACAGTAATTGATTACTCTTCGAATATTAATAAAAATCATCTAATGTTTATAGAAGGTCAAAAACGAGAAGAAAACAAGTCGAAATCGAAATTGATTGCAAACGAAAGCAAATGTGAGATCTCCTCACTCAATTGAAAAATTAGAATTTTAGTTATTGATTGATTGTCTGATTATGATAGTATATATTGTAGTGTGTGTATATATATATATTTATTGGAGTGATTGATTTCTCGCATTATATAACGGACCCTATGCACTGCATAATAGCGGATGATATTATATAATCCTATAAACCGCGATATTCCACCTCGACATATCTGTGAAAGCAGGGAAACAGGTTGGAGGGATCCAACTGGATTCTTTACAATGTTGAATTTATTTTTATATGATTGTGATAATCTGTGAATGATAAAATTGGTGTGAATGATTATATTGATGATTGGAATTTATTGAAGCCTATAGATTAGCCGAATATATTTTGGGTATCGCAGGACACCAGAAATATAAAATTTGATTTTTGAAAATTAAAATACATAATGTTAAGTAAATCATTTTTGAGAATTGGATAAATTTAAAAGAAGGAATTTAAAAGTATAAACGTTGATTTTTGTAATCCTATTGAATAAATTCCAAAATATGGGAAAAGACTTTAATAAATGAATTTTGAGTAATATTGTTTAAAAGTTGAAGAATTTATTGGAAATTTAGATTTTAAATAGTTTGGAAGAAATAAAGGAATTTATTTTAAAGGAAATCAATTTGCAAATCAATATGGAATTTGATTTGGTGTTTGAAATAAATTAGAAATCAATTTGGAATTTGATTTGGTATTTGAAGATAAAATTAGGAAATCAATTTGGAATTTGATTTGGTGTTTGAAATAAATCTTTGAGTAATCGATTTGGAAATTGACTTGGTGTTCGAAAGTGAATATTTGGAAAACGATTTGAAAATCGTATATCAGTGGATATTTGAAAATTTAAATTTACGATGAAATTAATAAAAGAAAGAGAAATTTATTTTAAAAATAAATATTGGTTTATTTTTAAAAATATGGAAAGAAATTTATGGATTTGGAATGTAAATTTAAAATAAATCAAGAAGGATTTATAGATTGATTTAAACGAACCATTTTAGAATGGAAAGTGTATTTTCCCTGGAAAGCCAAGTATGTTTTTCAAAGTAGCTTTTAAAATATAAATTAAAAGTTCTAGAATTGGTTTTAAAAAGAATATTGTTGGAGAAATTATTTTTGTAAATTGTTATAAATCTTTAAAGTAAATATTATTAATTTAATTATAGAAGTGATTATTTTAAAGATTAAATTGATATCTGATTTAGAAAATGGTTATTTAAATAGTTATACTCTATCTAATAATTTTATTTTTAAAATTAGTTTGGGCTTGAAGTTTATATGAGATGTTAGTATAATATTTTCAAAATTAATATTTTAGATTAAGTGTTTAAAAATAGTTTTATTTCAAGTGTTTCCAAATATATATAAACTTTTGGATAAGTGATTTCTTGTTTCCAAATTGTGCGCTTGCATTGTGTGTGTGGCGGGAGGCCTTATGGTAGTTTTATTTTTCAAAAGCATAGCGGATTTCTTTTCCTTTTCTTTGTGCAAATAACTGTTTTAAGACCTCATACCAGTCTCATGATGACCTGGATTTTATTGTTTCCTTTCTAAACTCTAGGTGCCCATAAGTTTCCACACGGGTAGCCCAGAGTCAGATTATTAGTTGTTCTGGGGCGAAGTCAAAAAAGTATGATGTGGTGATCAGGAGGCAAGCTGGATGGCGAGACGTATCACTAGTATATGATATTTCTTTTTCGTTGTTTTGTTGTTGTAAAACTCTGATGATGTTATGTATTAACTGATATAGTTCTATTGTTTTAAGATTATTCATTTATATATTATATATTGTTCCGCTGCGAATGTGAGATTTTGTTATTATTTCAATTTTCTTCTTCTATCTTCTTCTTCTTTAACCCTAACGGTTCGGTTTTTTGGCAATCGACTGTGCGACATTTGACATAGTGGACATATTGTTGTCGACTTTCGGGCATCGAAAAATTGGGTCGTTACATCAATCCGAGTTAAATGATAGGCCGTGAAATATCAAGTGAAGATCGAGATGAAGTTCAGAGTGCAAGCATTATTGTCGTTTACTCTAAGGGTGATTCCAAAATAAGTGTAACGAGATAATGCCTTCGGTTTCGTTCGAAACCGGTTCGTATTTCTATGGATGAATGCTATCATACCATCGTCAGTGGAGGACGATGTGCATTCCAAGATGTGTTCTTAAAAGGTAACCGTAGCCTCAAGCCTCATCAACCGGGAATGGCTAAAACAAGGAAGGTGCACGCAAGGCTAAGTGGGTAGCACCCAAGTAGGATAAGATTTTCCCCTGTCTAGAGGTCCATTTTTATTCGGCTATATGGGCGGTTATAGGCCACAACCGCGGGGTTGTCTTATTCGAACTATCTAGTAAGGGGTAGCTCCGGCTTTGTGTTGCAGATGATCAGGGTGGATCCTCGATACGGTGATCTAGGCCATGTACTGTGATGGGCGGTACCCCAGTAGCCCTACCATTGTATGGAATCCAATGTCCAATAAGTGCCTGTACGATTTTGATTGTGTCCAACTATGTTGGAACGTGAGATGTAAGCATTCCTGCTATTTCTGCATTTTATATTGAAAACCCTAGACATTATTATAATATAACTGGATTTCCTATCAAATATTTTGGTTATCGTAAGGTAAAGACTTGTCTGTGTTTATTTGCAGAGAGTCTTACGAGATACTTTTATTTCAAGGGTTTTTCAAGTTAAAACAACTTAACCTCTTACTCACACCAGACCCATATCTGACCCGGAGTATATTCTGTTTTTCTTAAACTCTTGGGTAAAAATTTTATGAGTAGCCAAGTGATCGGGTTTGGCTTGACGAATTTTGGAAAGCTTGGAGTAGGAGCCTTGGCATAGCTATATATCTATTTCCGCTTTGTTGAAGTCTTTTGTCTGTTCTATTTTGGAATGTAATGGATAGACAGGTCTTTACGACTGTCTAATGTGATGATGTTGTGTAACTGTGTAACTCTGATGTATATGATTATGTAATAGCTATGTGAAATATTATATTATGTTCCGTTTCCGCTGTGAGATTCTGATATTGTTTAGTTCTTTCTTCTATCTATTCTTTTTCTATATATTTCTTTCTTATTGATGATACGTCTTTCTATGGGATGAAAGGCGGGTCGTCACAATTATTTCAAATATGTGTATTATAATATACGATATTGTAAAATTAGTATTATTTACATATATTTGCATATATAATAAATAGAACGGTGTTTATAATTATAAATACAGATAATTCCAAATTCAACGTCAAAATTCAAAATTCAATTTTAAAATTCCAAATCTTGAACTAGATAAAGTTATCTTTTAATTTCTATATTGTAATTTAGATTTTTTTAAGCATTTTAAAAATATAAAATATATATGTTAATATATGCACACGTAAGTAAAATATTATTATTATTATTTTGAAAGATATTTATAGCTAATATGTATTAATATCTTAAAACACTAATAATAAATAAAATCTATGTAACTAAATATATGATAAATAATTACGTATGCACACGTATATTTTGGCCATATTCGTATTTTGAAAAATTCAATTTTTTGCTAAATTTTTTGGGATTTTTAAAGACAATTTCCATATAATAATTTATAAAAGAAATTGTTTTCTTGGCAAAAAGTTACTGTATGATGCATGTGTATTTTACGCATATTAAAATTATATGTGTAAACATAGACTTATTTACATTTATAATATATAGAGATTAATTTAACATATCATATTAAAACTACTATATATATGGATAAAATATATGTATGTGTGTATATAATTCCTTTTTTAGGAAATAACTTTATTTAGATGTATACAATTTAACCATAAATTTACATATGATATAAATGTTTTGTTTAAATTTGAAAAATTCTATATTTTTTTAAAATTCCCCTTTTAAATCTTTAGTTCAATTTTTTTTAAACTCCACGCCTAAGAGCATATTTTGTGTGTAAATATTTTTTCTGTAATAATAATAATAATAATAATTGATTTGAATGTATATATAGATTCCAAATAGAGATCTACACATATATATAAGAATTCTTGATAATATATTCAATCTAGCTATACATGGGCCATATAATGGACAAATATATATATATATAAAATGTAAACTAGAGTGTTATCTTACTATGGCCTAACGATTAATCCTTAAATGCTAAATCGAATGGCTTCGTATGAATTTGAATTCCAATCCATCTAGAAGCTGCTACTTGATGAAGTAACTACACATCGATGCGTTTTTTTATTTATGATTCTGTTTTGATGCTTGAAATAATAGAGGAAGAAGGGAGAAATCTTTGTCTAGTAGTAGCTGAGATAGAGCCAAAAAGAGAGTCACTAAAATGAGATGTTAAGGCAGTTTAAATGGAAGATAGAAGAAGGAGCTAAAAGTGGATCAAGGTCCACAAATATCTCTAGCAATTAAAATCCCTATGAATCAAATTTAACCCCCTTATCCACACCTATAACTATCCATACTATGCCCCAAAACGAGCCTTCCTTCCACTTTATGCCCGATCAAATAATATACATTAAATCAAGTTTAAATGTACGTTGATATCGTATATCAACGCGTGGGTATATAAATTTTATATACGCGTCATTTCCAACACAAATCAAATAAAATTTTATAATTAGTATTTCATAAATATTAATTAATTTAATTATTTTACAAGAACTTTATACGTTAGAGTATTCGATATTTCAGTTGTAGCTCTTAGATGTAAATTCCCGTCAGCAACTAATATTGAACAGTTCGAATATTAACGTTCACACATTACCTTAGCTAGTGGTGTAACATTATGGCCAAATATATTGCTTACAAAGTGTTAATTCGAAAAATGGATCAACACCTTGGATTGAGCATGAAAGCACGAGCCATTTTCTAACGGAGCAATGAAACAGAGAATAAATGATGAAATAGTAGAAACGGTAACAGGGCAAGAATTTTTTTATAGTGGTTCGGTAGTTAATGAAGCCTATGTCCATTTTGTACCTTTTATTATTGGCTGATTGTTGTTACAAGGTAAATTAGATTACAAAAGTTGTTTAATCCCGAGTTAGACTAAGTCTCCAATACTGAAGTTCAATGGACAATCAGAGTAAACCCTTTGGATGACCATTGTGAGGAGGGAGGAGAAGAGTGAAGAATAGTTTCTTCAGAGTTTCAAGAACCAGTACAGAGGATCCCCTTTATATTATAGTAGGTAAGTAATTATAGAGGTTGGAGAGCCATTAGGCTAGGCCTTCTTGCTAAATGCTTGCAAATCACTATAGGCAGATGCATTGCAAAAAGCATCACAAACCGAGCTAGCTTGATGGGTCGCTAGGAATCCATAAGCTATAGATCACTAGCGATCCATAGCTTCTGGCTCGATAATGATCCAACGGCTCCAGGTGCTTCCCCTACCCTCTATTTTGAAGTCCATGGGGATCCAATGGCTTTAAGTACTTCCGTTACCCTCTGCTTTAAAGTCCATGGCGACCTGGAGAAATGGTATGGACCGCTAGCGATCCATAGTGCATGGACCGCTAGCGATCCATGTACTTAGTGTATTTCTAAGCTTTGTCTTCGACTACCCATTGGACCATGATGCAAGTGAACTAATGAATCTTCGAGCCAAGATTATGGATCGCTATCTTCCCATAGATGATGGATTGCTAGCGATCCATCACCTTTGCATTTTTTGCTTTATTTCATTTGATTTCTTTTAGTTTGGTGTTCTAGTTTTTTGGTTGGCTCTTGAGCTATTCTGACATGACCAAGTCGTTTCGACTACCTTTGGTAAAAACCTGGATAACATTTGCCCTCCAAAGTATGCCTTCGTTTAAAACAAGGTGTGCTCTGAAAGTAATTGCTTTCCGTTTCTACTTGGCAAGGTTCGGGCGATCATGTTAGAACCATGTGAATTTGACTTCGGTTATTTAGTTTCTGGTTAATTTTGGCTTGAACTATTGTTGCTTGTCGTAACAAGCCAAGTTTGGCCCCATAACTTTCATAATGATCATAGATAGCACGTGGATGATACTGGCTAATTTCCGAGTTGATCGAGCTCAATTTGATGGATCGCTAGTGATCTATTGGCTATGGATCGCTCGTGATCCATAGCTTCTATTTGATGGAACGCTATCGATCCATAGTACATGAATCGCTAGCAATCCAATGACTTGGTAATTTTTTCGTGCAATCTCCTATTTAACTACCTCAATTTAATCCATATTTTATACCCACCTTCTTGCGACCTAAGCCTATCATTTGCAATTCGACCTGATTTTCGAACGATCTCCAAATCTAATCATTTCACCACTGTCGCCGAGCATCCATCTCCAGAGCTTCTCGTTGTCGATACATCTGAGGCTCGCTGATGCTTTGAATTCGTTCCTAGCTCCTTTTGGATTGCCGTCGATCAAACCCTAGCTCTATCTTTTTACTTGGATCACCAGCGACCCCCTTGCTTGGATCGTTGGGTTGAAAACTATGACCATCCTTGCCTTTTTATTCTTGATTCATGGTGGGTAATGATGATTTTGATGTTCATTTAGCGATTTGACGATGGAGTGTATCAGTGATGATTATAGCAAAGAGTCCGAGTTGATTATGATTTTATGGAGGAAGATAGTAAATCAGGTCTTGAGTTCTTCAAGAAACAACGTACGGGCCTTCCCCGGTGCCTGACATGTTTTTTTGTGTTTGTGCATAGAACCAAAATTGACCTATACTAAGTTACATTGTCGATACAACATGACGCATCGTGTATTGGTTTTACATTCGAGAGGGTATAACGGCTTAGGATGGCATCTCGCAAGCAGCTTAACTTGTTGTCATGTTCCAGAGAACTCGAACTGGCCTCGTTTCTTGCACGCTCTTTGTACCTATATAGGGAAATGCTTTCCGTGTTGCTTTAGACAGCGGATCCATTATCGACCATTGATCGATAACGGGTTAGTGTAGAAGAAAAAATTTCAAAAAATGATACAAAAGCCCTTTTCTTTCTTTACCATGAGCAAACTATCTACACCGGATATTGTGTTTGTAGTATTCAAGACACCGAGCTTACCCCCTGTAGATAACATGCTGCACTTGCCCTAATATATGCTTGAAATTCGACATATCGGCATGAATCGATATCCTTTTACGTGACCGCTTTGGTCACAAGTCCTGTTGTATAGAATGAAGTATCTGTTTTCTTGCTGTAATTCCAGTAGAGGAAGCCTAGCACTTTCAAAAGCTGAATTGTCGTCTGAAGCCCCTTCCTCTTCGGCTTCGCGGTTTGAATACGGTCAGCTAGTCTCAGTTGGTCCGGTTATGGAACGAACTCCGCTGAAATTCAAAGTTCTTCTTAACCTGCTGGAGAAAGCTTCTTCTGTAATCTTCGCCAAGGCTTTGGATAACATTTTCTTTGCAACATTACATTCCGAATGATGATGTGCGCCTATTGGAGAAGAATGAATTCTCCCATATGAAGTCTATGGGATACACTGCTTGCCATAGGCATATATACCTAAATGTAGCAGTGCCCTCTTTCATTGACTTCTTTAGAGAAACCCTTTCGAACTTGAGAATTACCCTGTTCCACATTCACCCTAATTGATATGCTATCTTAACTTGCCTGCACATTCTGTTTATGCAGACATTTATTTGTGGCCCAAGTTTCGACGACCTGAGATATTTTCTCTATTTTAAATGGAGTGATGAGTGCCCATCTCTAGTTATCATCAAGGCTCAAAGGAATTGCCAAATCATGCTGCAACTGCAATTCAATTTGTCTCAATTCAAGACTCGGTACTTTTTCGTTAGATGTTCTGATGGGTTCATTATCTTTGGACAAGGAGGGGTAAGTTCATTTCCTTACTTATTGAGCTTTAATATGTCGTTATGGAAATTTTGACAAGTAAAATACTTCCTACATTTTCCATGGCCGAATAAAGACCTATCACTTAACCAAAATTTCCGTACCCTAAAGGTTGTAGATGTCCAGGAAAGGTCAGTTAAATTCTTGCTGATAGATGAAAAATTGCCTCACTAAGGACTGTTGCATCTAGGGAGATCTACCATAGCGGTTGAGATCCTATCTCCTTCTCGTTCTAGAATATGAATGTGCTCTACTTCTTCGTCTCGTGGTTCTGAAGAGAGTGTTTTTCAAGAAAAGGAAGCCTTGTCTAGCGAGTCTGCTGAAGAGAATCATGAGGGAAGAGATGTTGTGACAAGCCAGCTGCCTGGCCAGAATGCACTCGATTCTGGAGCAAGGGAAGAAGAATTTAAACGACAAGAAGGCAAGGCCGTGATGGCAACAAAAAAAGAGGAGGGTGAATTTGAAAGTAGCAGTCATGAGTCCTCCTCTAGTTATGATGATTTCTGTGGAGATTCCGGCGACTTAGACTCTGCATCATGTGATGTGACCCTGATAATGAGTCCCGCTATTCCGAACTCACCTCCCTAAGAGAATCACAATAAAGACGTTGCCTTAGAAGTCAATCAACGTCGGGATTCCTCGATTAAAGATGCAAAAGTAGACTTCGGGGAATGCGCAAAGTCTACGTCAATTTTGACGAATTTAAGGGGAAAGATTTCAGATTTAAAGAGACGTCTCCTCGTCCGGGCCATGTTTCACCAAAAATCAGTCCAATTTCTACCACAAAGGCAGCCCGATCTATTTTGTGATGTCATTTTTGGCCCTCCGGACATATTATACGTTTCACTAGAGTCGCATTTAGTTATACACACATTATTCGAGCCACATTTCCATTACTAAAGCTCTTTATCTATTCTTCATGTAAGATACCATCAGAGGACATTGTCTTTATGATGATCTCGAGGAATTTACCGATTCACAACGTTGGTCGAAACGATCCACCCGCCGTCATTAGCCTTGTGAGACCGAGGAGGAACAAAGAAGATGAAAGGACATGGAGGCTGAAGCTTGTCGCCGGGACGAGAGGGAATGGAGTCGTACGTACAAAAGCATTTACGAGAAGAGAAAGACCTTTGATGAGCGAGAGTAACTGTTTATAAAGTCAAAGGTCGATCGCATTTCATTTCCTTCAGAGCAACATGCCTTTGCCCCGGCCCCAACTTCAGTCGGTCTTGAAGTTCCAGTTTCTTTTGTTCAAGCTCCATCTTCATCCCAAGTTCCATCATTCCACAAGGCGCTTGCCTCTGGTTCTTCGCGCCCTCATTGAAGATCGACTTACGTCCTTTCGTCTAATCCTTCTAAACTTGAAGCAGCGCACCCTGGGTAGTTTTTAAAAGGGGTTAAGTTTGACCGTGACCTTCGCTCAATCCGTAAGGATTCATATATGCCCCACCTTCAAGCGAACCAAAGTGATTTGTAGCAAGCCGAGGGATGCGAATAACTATGCAAGCAACTAGCTGATACGAACCGCAACGATTACCAAGAGAGAAGGATGACTCCAAAAAGGCGTTGGCGGAACGCAATGCCAGAATTGAATGAATGGTTGAAAAAAGGGATGCAATGCTTCGGGAGGGTAAAAATAACGCCGACTTGCTAAAAGGCTAAAAGAGGCCCATGTGAAGATAGAGATCGTCCTTCGAGATGAAATTAAGAAGGCGCACGCAGTAGAAGTTAAGTTGCATAAGGATCTCAAAGCTTGTAACATGATTATCAATGTCCAATAGAAGACCATTGCTGATAACAACAAGATTATTGAAAGGCATATCAAAACAATCGTGGAATATAGGGAGGTCATGAAGTTGCGTGACAAGACCATTTCCGATCAGGCCTAGATGATTGCTTTGCTCTAAGAAAGAGTTACGTAGCTTAGCGCTAACAAAACTCGCATTAATGTTGAAAAGGCCATTGTTACGGTAGATTACTTGGAGCTATAGGACACTTTTGAGAAGAAGATGGAGAAGATGGACGATACCATCTTAAACTTCTAGTCAACTCCCAATTGCATCATGGAAGTCTCAGTTATTTGGGCCTCAAGTTCCCACGCACTTTTTACATGGTTTAGTAGTAAATTTTGATCCATTTCCAAGATAGCAGGCAAGTCTAAACTAAGTAGGAGCTAGAGGATGCCTACCTTAAGGAGGAGTCAAAGAAAGCGCTGATAAAGGCCAGGACTTCCTGCGAATTGAAAAGGAATGGGAAGCTACCGATGTTCCTATAGCAGCGACTAATGAAACGATGCTGGAACCCCTTATTTTCGGACCTAGGAAATCATCGAGAGAGCCTCATAATCAATTGGTGAGTTCTAGGCCTAAAGCTTCTCCGTAGATTGTGCAACCATCTAAAGAAGGAGAAGGCGGTGAATATGAGATCGACATTCTCGGCCACTCCTCTAATGCAGGTAACCTCCTTATTTCTTCGAGAATTTTCAACTCAAGCTGTAGGACCAAGACCAACTTAATGCTTTCATTTTCGTTCTTTTAGGTCTGTCTTCCTTACCCGTGAATCTGTCGGTTTCCTTGATACCAGGACCCGTTTCAATTTCAACCACTTCCGTACTCGTCTCCGTTACTGCTCCGTTTGTAGTGTCTATGTCCGGTTCACAGCCAGGGCCATAGTCTGGGAAGATCGTGGCATTACATAGCGTGGATGACCCTTCTGTATCTTTAGAGAGTGAGTTTACGACAGTCAAAGCTCGAGAGCAGGAGTTCTAGATTGAGCGGCCATGTGAATCCAAACAACAACTATTGTCATCAAGAAAGAAAAGGTTGAAGCGAAAAAATCTTCGAAGAGCCCTTGCAAATTCTAGAAGTGTAAGACGAAAGGGGAGACTTCAAAGAAGGTTAAAGAGTAGGGAGGAGATGTTGACCCCGAGGAGATTGTCGACATTACCGACAGCGACATTACCCATGGATTGGATTCTGAGGGGAAGCGAAAACTTCCAACTAAAGCGGAAAGGGGAGTGATGAAAAGAGGCATTCGAGAAGCCCAGATGGTAGTGGAGCTAATTTTTGAGGCGTTTTGTTTTGTTTTGTTCAAGTGTAGAGTCTACACATACTATTTTGTTGTAGCATCTGTACTTTTTCTTTTTTGCTGGCCGGTATTATGTGGGTAAGTCCCCCATATTTTGATCTTGTACAAAAAAGTTCTAAGTAATACAATGTTGATATTTTGATTGTAAATTTACCTATCTGCTTATCTATGTTTTATGTACTTATGTCTATTTGTTTGTTGCTATGTTATTTTATCTAGTCCTGTGATACTGACCAAAACTTGTTGTTTGGAATAACGGAACTTGTTAAGGGTTTTTGTTCTTGAGCATTTCTATTTGAGTATAGGTATATGCCTCCCATTTCACAGGGCTGTTTACTTCGAACACTTGACAAACAACTGTTCGATCTGAGTGTTTTTATGATTGTATTCATCATCACCGGACTTGGTTTATGGTTCCTATACTCGAGGACCTATCATTTGAATGGCTTAATTACAGATTTATTGTTGGTCAACAATTGGAATTTCCTGCCGATTTGTAGCTCTTTGATTTTGTTGGATTCATGCCGACTGCTCCTGATAATGGGAGCGTGTTGACACTTTATATTCCTGCAATGGAGGAGTTCCTCTGTACCACTGGGGGAACTTCGATACGTAAAAGTGTGCACGGCTTATTAAGTGTGCGGCTTATTTAGAAGTATACACGGCTTTTGGGACCGATATGATCCGTCGATCCCGAAAAGTTTCTAAACTTCTCAATTTTGCCATTCTTCAGGAAATGTGAGGCATTTATGCTTTAAGAGAGTGATACCATGGCTCGAAAAGGTAGTGCGCGCTTATGGGATGCATGGCTTTTGGGACCGATATGACCTGTCAATCCTGAACGGTTTCGAAACTCTTCGAAGTTGCTAATCTTCGGGGAACTTGAGTAGTCTATGTTTTAAGAGCATGATTCTATGGCTCGAAAAGGTAGTGCGTGGCTTATGGAATGCGTGAATTTGATTTGAGCCTTTCGGATGCCGCTGGAGCAAACAGGTTCTTAGAAGACGGGGATCAGGTTCTACCGAGCCAAAGTCTTGAGTTGATTTACTTCCGTCGACCCAACAGGTAAGTGGGGAGTAATTGAGAGTGATTCCACTATCTCAAGTAGCACTTGAAAGGTTTTAAGCAGATTTGACCCCATCAACTCAGCAGGTTACTATTATGAACCCAGTATTATTGGTTCAGAAAACAAATCAATTTTATAAAGAAAAGTTAGGAAAGTTCTGCCTATTTGCAATGCCTCCGGTATCCCTGGATGGATTGCTGGAAAATAAAAGTACGTAAAATAGTTTCAGAAAAGTAAGGACGCAGCGATTCTTTGTTCCATGCCCGGGGAACTTGGATTCCTTCTAGGTTATTAATTAGAAAATTCCGTCTCCCAGTTTTCGATTAAGCATATATGACACTTCCCAGTTTGGTCCGAAGACTCCCAACATGGGATAGACTAGCAAGGTCTCCCATTTCAAAGATTTGGTTGTGAACTTTGGAGATGAAGTATCATGCTGCCCTTTTTTGGTGAGCAGTGGTCCTTAAGTCGGCTATTTCCCTATTTTTGTCAATCATATCAAGCGACTCGAGTAGGAGCTTCTCATTTTGCCTTTGATTGAAATTCTATTTTCAATGGGAGGGCTCTGCAAGGATCATTACTTCTGAACCACATGCCAAAGCGAACGGGGTTTGCTCAGTTGCTACTTTGTATGTTGTTATATAGGCTCTAGTGTGAGCGGAAGTTCATCAAACCAATTTACTTTAGCTTTAGTGAGCTGCTTTTTGATAGCGGACTTGGCGATCTTGTTTATTGCTTCCACTTGCCTGTTTGCTTATTGGTGAGTGACTATAGAAAAGCTTTTCTCGATTGAAAAGCGTTTGCAAAAGTCTTCGAACTTGACACTTTGAATTGGGTCCCATTATCAATGATAAATTTTTTTGGCATGCCAAACTTGCAAATGATGTTTTAGTAACAAAATTAATAACTTTCTTTGTGGTAATGGTGGCCAACTGTTCCGCTTTAGCCCATTTTGTGAAATAGTCAACGTCAACAATAGCATATTTATCCCTCCTTTAGCTATCGGCAATATGCTAATTAGGTCAATTCCTCATATTGCAAATGAGCATGGGCTGATCATCTGCATTAGCTCTATTGAGGGAGTTCTTTTAATCTTGTTGAATCTTTGGCATCGACCACATCGTCTGGCATAATCCGCTGCATCAAGATCTACCATTGGCCAGAATTATCTGTATCAGAGGATTTTCTTTGTAAGCGTTTGACCCCTAGGATGGTCTCTGCGGTCGCCTTCATGAAGTTCCTTCAAGATCCGCCGAGCTTCGTCGTCAGTCACACATCTGAACAAGGAGGTAGAGAACCCCTACGGTAGAGTATCCCTTTTTTTATTATGAATCGTAGTGCTATTCGGAGAAGCTTTTTCCACTGGTTTCTACCTATAGGAAGGGTTCCTGTAAGTAAATAGTCTTTGATTGGCTTCATATAGGTTTCTGGTTTGAAGGTGCTTTCACAAATCCAACTGATATCCATTTCGCTTATACTTGGAGTGGTCACGGTCTCAACAGGGACTAGTCCTAATGGTTGAGCTTCTCTGAAGCTGGCCACTCTGGCTATGTGGTCGGCTTTTATATTCCGCTCCCTTGGGATATGAGTTATAGTGTAAAGTTCAATGTCGTTCAATAACTCTTTCACTTTAGATAGATATCTGTGATGACCCAAAATTATCGACCCCGAAGATTCGACACTAAAACATTCACTGTAAAAGTGTCGAGTAGTCGAACGTCAGAAATTTTAGATTGTTAGAGAAAAGAAGAAGAAGGTAGAAGAAGAAACAGAAAAGAAAACACAGAATCTCACATTTCGCAGCGGTCAAAATATAATATCAAATAATAGAATTTATACAAAAAGATGTAATTGTTAATTTACATACATTTCATCAGTGTTACAACCATTACAAATAGACTAGACAGTTATAATTAACTTGTCCCAGACTATAACCAAATAAATCTCAAATGTACAGCGGTAAACTCCATATGTTCCTGCCATCTAGCTTGCCTCTTGAGCTCTAGAACGTCCTAACCTAAAAATCTGTAATACTCGGTCTGACCCGATCATTACATCAAAGTAACACCCAGGTCAGGCTGGAAACCAGCATGAGTAAACCCATAAAATTTAAATGCTAAGATTCAAAACAAAACTGAAACCCGGGGTAACTCGCACCTTTCTGCGAGTTCTTAACTTGTTATAGTCAATCACATATTTCACAAATCAATCTCTAAGTACCCTTACTTAGTTTCAATGGTCCATATTATTCCATTCCAGCCTATTGATTTTACATATCAAATCTATAAAGAATCATAAAAGATTACAAATCGAAGCGTTTTCGGGTATTTACTGATACCCGACCCGGTCACTTCGTATATAATGTTATTCTTAAAGCCAAATGTTCAAGTTTAAAAAAATACAAGTTATACTAAGGATAACATGTTTACACAATAATTCATCTCGGATAAATACTTACATTATCACAGTTCAACCAATCATTGCATATCACATGGCATCACACATTTATCAATTTTGAGGCATTCAACATGACTTAATCATCCAAAAATAAGTGTAATTGTTCACATTATTAAATTTAACCAAATAAATTAATTACCTAACCCTGCTTAATTAACATTAATTACAAACCATTTGTTATTACTTTAATTAATTAATGAAATTAATTAAACATTCATAATTATCCAACTTAAGCAATTATCCTTAATTACTTAATTATTTCTTGATTAATCAAATTAATTAACCTTTGATTAATTAATTACATTAACGAATTAACCCTTCAATTAATTACATTAAGTAATTATCTTTTAAGCAATTTAATCATCTCTTAATTATTTCTATTAAGTAATTATCCAATAATCACTTAAGTTAATTAATTAACCCTTAATCACTTCCATTATTTAATTATCCTTAACTAATTACATTTATTTATTAACCTTTAATCAATCACATTAAGTAATTAACTATCATATAATTAACTATATTCAATAATTATTCTTTAATCACTTATACCAAGTAAATTACTATCCACTAATTACATTAAGAAATTATATTACAATTTGTAAAATCTTAAATAATTAAGATAAACCATATATTTTAATTAATTACTTAGTTTCATCAATAAACTTATTTAAATTCAAATTAATTCATTCAAAACACCTCTTAATTAAATATTTTAATAAACTTATATTTTGAAACCTGTTTGATAACGCCTTGAAAACTTGTTCCTTTCTATTTGCTTTGAAAACTGGTTACAAATTTTCTTTTGTTTTTAAACCTTGAAAAAATTGAAAGCAAACCCGATTCCCTAATGAAAACTCGAGCCACATATCAAATTCTCGAGTCAGGAATCGAGTTACTCACGAATTCACTACCTACGAATCAAACGCAAAAATGTCTCAAGCCAAACACAAGAACGTCAACTTCCCCAACTCCTCTACCACTTCCAGCTATACCATACATATGTGCACCATGCATGCCGACCTAACCATCCTTGATCAACTCTGAAATTCTCAGCAAGTCGCCTCAGCCTTCCCTGAACATTCCGACCACCCATCAACATTGATTAGGCTGGGAATCATAAATGAGCCACTTAGACTCAACCCAAAACCCAGCCTGCTCGTCAAGTCCTCCATGCGCCGCCACTTCTGTCCACCAGAACTCTCACCCTCACGTCTGGAGTCTCACCTTAGTCCCACGCGTCGATCGCACAACATTCGATCGACTCCGGAGTCACCGTCTCGCCGCTATCACTCGACAAAACACCCTGTCCAAAACATAAACCTAAACCCTAAATCCTCTTCTCCTCGCTGCTACGACGATCAGAAAAATACATCTCCATTTTTCTCGTAACCGCCCACCTCGATGCTCCTCCGGCTACAATCCCGAGGATAATATCTTCATCGATCACCAGAATTCGAAGAAAAACTAATTTCCGTACATCTCTCAATTTCACCATGAATACGAACTAAAAAATCACGATTCCACTTTTAAAAATCATTGCTTTCGAAATCAAACAAGATGATATAATTTAAACAAGAAACCCCGATGCTTGAATTTCTAACATGCTTTGAGTTTTTCCTATATTTTCTAATTTCCAAAGAATGTTTAACTAATTCCACTTACAAATAATTTCTGAACTTGAATCATGTTAATCCAAACATATTTTGTTTAAAAATTAAAGCCTATAAGAGAATAGGTAAAAAGATTTTGGGGTTTGAATTTGTTTTAAACACTGTAAAGCTGGAACATAGCAACTATTCTTCTTTCCAGACATGCATAGCTCATTTTCACATTTACATATACATGCAAGCAAATTTTTAGATCCAAACTTCAATGCTCATCTCATATAGATCAAAATACAGATGGTTTTTGAAAATTTTAAAGAGTAATTTACTTACTTGTTTAAAGAAACATAGAAGCATGCTTGAATTTTTTTTTTTAAATCTGGAAATGATTTTGATCTAAACTTGATTGGTTAATTAATCTTTAGCTCATTTGAAATGATGTGGTCTCCTACAATTGAGTTGAACTTGCTTACTTTTGCTTTGATTACTTCAGTTTGAATTTGACCCCTTATGTTTGCCTTTGCTCTGACCTGTGGATTTGCTTCAGATCAGGTTGAGACTTAAATCTTGCTCAGGATAAACTTGAATCAGTTGTTGTTTGAAAATTTTAAAGTTGTTGTTTGATTTAGTTTTTATTATATTTTTTATCTGGTTTTGTTTTCAGATTTTAGCTTGCATTGTATTTGTTTAGTTTAAACAGAAGAAAAAGAGAATAGAGGGAAATAGTGTTATATATATATAACTTTGATTTAATTTTAATTATTGTTTAAAAATAGGGGAAGCTAATGACACTTGTTTACTATGCATATTATTATTATTATTCTTAAAAATGTTAAATTGATGACAAAATTAACTTACACTTGTAAATATGCATGTTTTTACGTCCTTGTATGTTTTAATATTAATTTTATATATTATATTAATCATTTAGTTTTGTATTTTAAACATATATACTTTTATTCTATTTAGTTTAATGTGTTTTTATATTAATAAATATATTTACAAACCATATTTATATCACGCATAAATTTTAAAGAAATATTTAAAACTTTTGTCGAATCTTTTCCAACTAAAGCTATTATATACCTAAATAATTTTTTTTTTGAATTTCAAACCCAAATTCTATCCATAAATCTACTATTATAAATATACATAACAAATACTTGTTTTATTTGCTTGAAAAAGAATAATTTTAGATCTTTTTAAATAATATATAAAAAATTTATGACATATTTATTTGCTCGAAATCTAGGATATCACATTCCTCCACCCTTTGAATCTTTTCGTCCCCAAAAAGGAACGAAACCATAATTTTAAAATTATCCATTAAACATTTTTAACTATAAACTCCTTTTATTCAAAAACTTAAAAATACTTTAAAATATACGTAATACTTATGAAAATAGCTTTATAAAAATACTTTTTATAACTCGATGTCTCAACTAGCCCATCCTTGTTCTCAGAGATATTCGATCATACGTTGATTAGGCGTAGGACTGAAAATCTATAAGTACTTTGCAGACCCGTTTTAAACACCCAGTGAAAATACTTGAAAAACATTTTCGAAAACTTTGTGAAAATATAGAAAACAATTTTTTTTATAACATAGGAAACATTTTGGTAAGAATGCTTTGGAAATCATCACCCCCTCCATGGTCGTAGTTAACTCAATGGTTACGTTACCATCCTGGGAAAATCCATAGATAACTGTAGGCACTCCGTGCCCCTCGATTACGCCATGGAACCCACCACAGATCGTAGTTACATCCGAGGTTACGTTGCCGTCATGGCAAAAGTCCATGTAAGTGTAGGCATCAGCGCCCCCGAATTTCACTGCCAAATGAAACTTCACCACTCCTACATAGGTCGCAGACTACATCAGTCAAGTCCCATGTAGCCTTAGGCTCTCACGGCCTCTCGACTTTCGCTATGCCTTCAGAGATCGCAGTCTACTGATGTTATGTTTCCATCATGGCAAAATCAAACGTAGACTGTTGGCTCTCACAGCACACACGACTTCCGCTATAGTCCGCTGTAGATCGTAGTGACATCGAGTTACACTATCGTCACAGCATAACCCAAATGTCTCTGTAGGCATCAGCGCCTTCGACGTTCGCTACCCACAACATAAAATCCTCAGGAACTTCAGTTTGTCCGTACTTTCTCCCAGGATCTAATTTAGAGCCTCCCCCTGAGGGCTCAAGGCAGATCTATCCCGTGGATCTCCAATGAAGTTCATTTCAATGGGAGCGCCTTTTTCTGCAGAGCCAATCTCAAAACATTTTATACTATAGTATCTTCAAATCATACCCTTTATGATTCACATAAAAATCTCCTTTACACAAAATCGATATCTCAAATCGATAGTTCTAAACTTGGCTTTTCAAATTTCAAAAATTAAATTTTCCCAAAAAATCAAAAGCCTTTCCAAAACCCATAGGTTCCAAAACTTTTTCCAAAATCATAATTATAAAATAATATATATATTTATAGCTTATCCTTTCCAATCTTGAAAATAATCTTTGGATCACTTGTATAGGTTCCCTTTTTATACTTCAAATATTTTCAAAGAAACCCTTTCTTCTGGTTCTAGATTAACACAAGGGAAGCTTATCATATATAATATATATAACTTTACTATGCCAATCAACATCCAATTTTGATTTTCTTCTATAAAGTCACTTACCTTATCACTTACTTCATAAAGTGAATTTTCAAAAGATATCCAACTTCCACCTTTATTCATATATATTTCTCAAATACACATTTCAAAAGTCCTTTTCATTTCTTTCAAAATCTCAATATCTATTCCATTCAAGCGCGTACGATGTACATATATCATCCTTACGCAATATCAAATCTGATCGCTCACTCGATCACACAATTCCACTTCCGAACTAGCATCGCCCACCCGACTTTCTAGTGCGGATTCAGATCTGGTTTCTTGATCAGAAATCATCTTCTCCTTGCATAGCTCTAAATATGATAGAGAATTTGCAGAACAAATCAAAAATCCATATCCGGGGTTCGTCGTCGAAAATCGAGTGAAAAATCCCAACTCGAATTGATATACTATCTCGAAATTCTGTGCTCGAATCTGGATCAAATCATTCTACGAATAGAATAATATAGTACATCTTACGTAGTTATCTTCATTACTTATTAGCTAAATCAATATTCCTTCTATTCACCTATTCACAATTGCTCAATTCCTATTTGAGGTTAACTCTTCAATTATAAACAGTTTGCACTTTGACTAGGTTAAAATTTAGAAAATAGTTTGAAAAAAAATTAAAATAGATAAGCAGTTGTAAATAGTTATCAGTTGTAAAATAGCTGTAAAATAGTTAAGTAATTATAAAATAATTATAGAATAATTAGATAGTTGCAAAATAGTTATAAAACAGCAATTAGTTTGTAAAACAGATGAAAAATTATTGTAAAATAGAAATTTGTTTCAAAATAATTGGAAAAGTAACATAAGATAGTTTGAGTTTAAAAAGAAAGGTTGCATAATAAATAGCTAGGAAAATATATTTAAAACAGTTTATATTAAAACAACTTATTTGAAAATAGTTTCAGAGTCAAACTGTTCAATTCCCAATATCCATTTCTAATCAATTTTCAATTTCCACTTCCATTTAAATTGATTCAATTCCAATCAATTTGAATTAACTTCAATTTCTATCCCAAATTCAAATCAATTCCCTTTTGAATTTGAACTCGTTCAACTTCAATTTCACTTCAAATTAATTCAATTCGAATTTTCCATTTAAATTTTAAACTTATCCATCTTCAATCACAATTCCAATTAATTCAAATCAAATTCAATTTGAACTAATTCAATTCAAATCTCAACTTTAAACCATCTCTAATTTCATAAATTTGAGTTTAATTTTTAAATGTTGATTTATATACCTAAATCAAATTAACCTTTACCTTTAATTTAGCAACCAAGGTTTTTAAACAATTTAATTCTGAGCCCAAATTCCCAATATTCATTACAAATTACCTTCACTTAACTTATTTCAAAGTTCAAATTAGAGTTCAAAACCTTTAAATGATTTATTCTTTAGAATCCAATTTATTACCCAATTTTAACTTCGAAACCAATTCTTCACACATTTTCAGCAAGCTCATTTCTAACATTTAAATCTTAAGTTCAAAGTGATTTCCCTTTCCATAAGTTCAATCTTATTTCTATTTTATTCAGTAATGGATGTATATTACCTCAATCCATTTCTGATCTAAAACAATCCAACTCTCAGTTTCATAGATTATTAATACAATAGGATGATATTAAGATAAGCCAAAATAAATAAATATCCAAATTATTTAAAACATTCATCAATAGCATCTAATTCCAATTTCCAAATCTCAAACCCATTTTGAGATCACACATACTCCCAATTCAAATCAACATTTAACTTTCCAAGTTAAATTTTAATTTCATCTTGAAATTTTCAATTCAGGTAGTTTGTTCTAAACTTATTTAACTTCCCCTAAGTTAAATTAAATTTAATTTAATCCAGTCAACTTTACCCAATTTGAATTCCCATTTCAAATTTCAAACTTCATATAATCTTCCAGCTTATAAGTTCAAAAACTTATCACTTTTGGTTATATCACATTCCAATTTAAAACTCAACACTTAGAGTTTATTTCAAATCATCTTTGATATTATATATATCCCTCATATATACATATTTATTTCCTTTGCATACCAAGTTATACCTTAAATTTTAAACTACCTTTGGTTTTAATTCAAAACAAATTTCTTTAAAATTTCCAAACAACTCTTCCTTGAAACAGGCCCTTTTCATTCAATTACATTGTAAATAATATTATTTATTATTTCATTTAAGACTTTGAAACAAATTCCAAATTTTCTAGACTTAAATTTAAAAATTCACAATTTAAATTATCTTCAATTCCAATTTATAAATCATACTCACCTAAATGTTTCCTTCCCTAAAACATTTCATTTTGCTCAATCATTAACAAACATATCATTATTAAACACAACAACCATTTATGATAATAACCCAGATTAACATATCTAGAAACCAATCCATCATTATCTTATTCTAAAAACACTTCTTACAAATTTCAGGATTTTATTCTCCGATTTGAATTCATTTCTAGCTTATCTTATTGTATAGTTCATATTATTCAATTCTTATTTGATTGTTCCTATTATCCCTTAATTCTTATTCAATTTCATTAACCAACAACCAATTTCAATTATTTCTTTATATATTAAAATATAAACTTATATAAGAATCTATTATTTTTAAAACATTTTAAACTTCTATATAAGAAACTAAAAATATGCTCTCCCACTCAACACATTCTAGGGTACCATTGACCCTACCTTAATGAGTAAACCCACAAGAGCCAAGGTTCTCGCTTAACCATCAGCTCTGATACCAACATGTAATGACCTAAAATTTTCAACCCCGAAGATTCGACACCAATTCGTTCACTGTAGAAGTGTCGAGCAATCGAACGTCGGAAATTTCAGATTGTTAGAGAAAAGAAGAAGAAGTAGAAGAAGAACAGAAAATAAAACACAGAATCTCACATTTCGCAGTGGTCAAAATATAATATCAAATAATAGGATTTATAAAAAAAGTTGCAATTGTTAATTTACATATATTTCATCAGAGTTACAACCATTACAAATAGACTAGACAGTTATAATTAACTTGTCCCAGACTACAACCAAATCAATCTCAAATAAACAGTGGTAAACTCCATACGTTCCTACCTTCCAGCTTGCTCCTAGAGCTCTAGAACGTCCTAACCTGAAAATCTATAATACTCGGTCTGACCCGAGCATTATATCAAAGTAACACCTGGGTCAAGCTGGAAACTAGCGTGAGTAAACCCATAAAATTGAAATAGTAAGGTTTAAAACAAAACTGAAACCTGGGGTAACTCGCACCTTACTACGAGTTCTTAACTTGTTATAGTCAATCACATATTTCACAAATCAATCCATAAGTACCCTTACTTAGTTTCAATGGTCGATATTATTCCATTCTAGCCTACTGAATTCACATATCAAATCTTTAAAGAATTATTGAAGATTACAAATCAAAGTGGTTTCGGGTATTTACTAATACCCGACCCCGGTCTATTCGAATCCAATGTTATTCTTAAAGCCAAAATGTTCAAGTTTAAAAAAAATACAATTTATATTTAGGATGACATATGTACACAATAATTCATCTCAGATAGATACTTACATTATCACAGTTCAACCAATCATTTCATATCACAGGGCATCACACATTTATCAATTTCAAGGCATTTAACATAACTTGATCATCCAAAAAAAGTTTAATTGTTCACATAATTAAATTTAACCAAATAAATTAATTACCTAACCCTGCTTAATTAACATTAATTACAAACCATTTGTCATTACTTTAATTAATTAATGAAATTAATTAATCATTCATAATTATCTAGCTTATGTAATTATCCTTAATTACTTAATTATTTCTTAATTAATTACATTAATTAACCTTTGATTAATTAATTACATTAACGAATTAGCCATTCAATTACTTACATTAAGTAATTATCTTTTAAGTAATTTAATTATGTCTTAATTCTTTCCATCAAGTAATTATCCCATAATCACTTAAGTTAATTAATTAACCCTTAATCACTTCCATTATTTAATTATCCTTAACTAATTATATTTATTTATTAACCTTTAATTAATCACATTAAGTAATTAACTATCCTATAATTAATTACATTCAATAATTACTCTTTAATGACTTATATTAAGTAATTAACTATCCATTAATTACATTAAGAAATTATATTGCAATTTGTAAAATCTTAAATAATTAACATAAACCATATACTTTAATTAATTACTTAGCTTAATCAATAAACTTATTTAAATTCAAATATTTAAAATTAATTCACTCAAAACACTCTTAATTAAAGTTTTTAATATACTTATATTTTGGAACCTGTTTGATAAGGGCCTTGAAAACTTGTTCCTTTCTATTTGCTTTGAAAACTAGTTAAAAAATTTCTTTTGTTTATAAACCTTGAAAATTTTCAAAGCAAACCCGATTCCCTAATGAAAACCCGAGCCACATATCAAAATTCTTGAGTCAAAACTCTAGTTACTCATGAACTCGCTACCTTCGAGTCAAACGCGAAAATGTCTCGAGCCAAACACGAGAATGTCAACTTCCCCAAGTCCTCTACAACTTCTAGCTACACCGTACACAAGTGCACCGTGCACGCTGACCTATCCATCTTTGATCAACTTCGAAACCCTCAACCAGTCGCCGCAGCCTTCCCTGAACATTCCGACCACCCATCACCATCGATTATGTCGGGAATAAAAAACAAGCCACTCAAACTCAACCCAGAACCCAGCCTGCTCGTCAAATCCTTCACGCGCCGCCACTTCTATCCATCAAAACTCTCAACCTCGTGGTAGGAGCTTCGCCTTACTCCCACGCGTCGATCGTATGACATGCGATCGACTATGGAGTCACCGTGTCACCGCTATCCCTCGACAAAACAGCACGCCCAAAACATCAACCTAAATCCTAAATCCTCTTCTCCTCGCCGCTACGACGATCAGAAAAATGCGTCTTCATTTTTCTCGTGACCGCCCAACCTTGATCCTCCTTTGGCTACAGTCCCAAGGATAATATCTTCATCGATCACCAGAATTCAAAGAAAAAGTAATTTTCGTTCTCTCAATTTCACCATGAATATGAAAAAAAAATCACGATTCCACTTTTAAAAATCATTGCTTTCGAAATCAAACAAGATGATATAATTTAAACAAGAAACCCTGATGCTTGAATTTCTTACATGCTTTGAGTTTTTCCTATATTTTCTAATTTCCAAAGAATGTTTAACTAATTCCGCTTACAAAATAATTTCTAAACTAGAATCATGTTAATCCAAACATATTTTGTTTAAAAATTAAAGCCTATAAGAGAATGGGTAAAAAGATTTTGGGGTTTGAATTTGTTTTAAACACTGTAAAGCTGGAACAGAACAACTGTTCTTGTTTCCAAACATGCATACCTCATTTTCACGTATTATACATGTAAGCAAGTTTTTACATCCAAACTTCAATGATCATATCATACAGATCAAAATACAGATGGATTTTGAAATATGTAAAGAGTAGTTTACTCACCAGTTTAAGGAAACAGAGAAGCAGGCTTGAATTTTCTTTTTTTTGAAATCTAGAAATGATTTTGATCTAAACTTGATTGGTTGCTTAATCTTTAGCTCATTTGAAATGATCTGGTCTTCCACAATTGAGTTAAACTTGCTTAATTTTGCTTTGATTACTTTAGTTTGAATTTAAACCCTTATGTTTGCCTTTGCTCTGACCTTTGAATTTGCTACAGATCAGGTTGGAGACTTAAATCTTGTTCGGGATAAACTTGAAACAGTTACTGTTTGAAAATTTTAAAGCTGTTGATTGATTTGGTTTTTATTATAATTTTTATTTGGTTTTGTTTTCATATTTTAGCTTGCTTTGTATTTGTTCAGTTTGAACATAAGAAAAAGAGAATAGAGGGGAAAAGTGTTATATATATAACTTTGATTTAATTTTAATTATTGTTTAAAAATAGGAGAAGCTAATGACACTTGTTTACTATGCATATTATTATTCTTACAAATGTCATATTGATGAGAAAATTAACTTACACTTGTAAATATGCATGTTTTTATGTTGTTGTATGTTTTAATATTAATTTTATATTGTATTAATCATTTAGTTTTGTATTTTAAATATATATGTGTGTGTGTGTGTGTTTATTATATTTAGTTTAATGTGTTTTTATATTAATAAATATATTTACAAACCACATTTATATCATGTATAAATTTTAAAGAAATATTTAAACCTTTTATTGAATCTTTTCCAACTAAAGCTATTATATCCCTAAATAAATAAATTTTTTTTGGAATATCAAATCCAAATTCTATCTAAAAATCTACTTTTATAAATATACATAACAAATACTTATTTTATTTGCTTGAAAAAGAATATTTTAGATCATTTTAAATAATATATAAAAGAAATTATCATATATTTATTTGCTTGAAATTCTAGGATATCACAATATCAGTTAAGGTTCTCCCCTCGAGCCAAGTATTCGCCTTTCACCTGACAGATGACTAGTTAAGAGTCGCTATAGATGTGAATGGACTTAATTCTAAGTTCCTTCACAACATTCAATCATGCTTTCAACGCTTCATATTCCGCCTCGTTATTTGTCATAGGGAATTCCAAGCGTTGGACGTAGCAAGTGGCTCGACCCTCTGTGGTTTCAAGCACTACCCGTACCCATGAGCAGATGTTGCTAGACACACCATAGACGAAGATTTTCCAGCGCATTTCAATTTCTAATGGTATTTCTTCCTCATCATCCCGTAGGGTAAACTCGACAATGAAATCTGCCGGTGCTTGCCCTTCTGGGATGGTAAGAGATTTCATATTGGCTCAATTTGATATTCCATTTGTGGAGCCGCCTAGAAATTTCAGGTCGATACAGTACTTGCTTCAGAGGCTGATCGTTAGTACTTTAATTGAATGCGTCTAGAAATATGGTCGTAACTTCTTAGACGCGATCAAGAGGCAATACGCTAGCTTTTCCAACTTTGGGTATTTTTTTTCTTAGCTCTAGTAACCCACTTGCTAATGTAGTATACGGGTCGCTAAATTTTTTCTTCTTCACGCCCAAGGGGAGCGCTCAACGCGTGAGTTAAGACTATTAAGTAGATGAACAGGTCCTTTCCATCCGCTGGTTTTAATAGGATTGGCGGGGCTTCCATGTGTCATAATAATTCTTCAAATGCGGTTTGACAAGCCTCAATCCATTTGAAGTTCTTTTTTCCTTTCTTTAATGCATCAAAGAATGGTATGCATTTATTGATGGCTTTCGAGATGAATCAGCTCAGCGCTGTGACTTTCCCATTCAAGCTTTGTAATTCCTTCTTGTTCTTCAGGGATTGGACTTCTCGAAGGGCAATTATTTGCTCTGGGTTGACTTCAATGCCTCTGGCACTGACAATGAATCCCAAGAACTCTTCGGAGGCTACCTCGAAGTGACATTTGAGTGGATTGAGTTTCATCCCATATTTTCAGAGTATTTCAAACATTTTGACGAGACTATCTAGGTGATTTGCTGCTACTCGTGATTTCACCTACATGTCATCCACATAGACCTCCATGGATTTTTTGATCTGATGCTTGAACATTGTGTTTACTAAACTTTGGTAGGTTGCCCCTGCGTTCTTTAAACCAAATGGCATTATCCTGTAGCAGTATAATCCTAGGTCGGTGATGAAGTTGGTTTTTTTCTTGGTCAGGCTCGTGCATCAGGATTTGATTATCGCCCAAGTACGCATCCATAATGATAGCAGTTCATGCCTCGCCATCTTGTCCATATGCTAGTCAATTCTAGGCAGTGGCAAGCTATGTTTCAGGCAAGCTTTGTGTATCACCCCACATTTTTAGATAATTAAATAACCGCATTTATTAAATAGTGAAAATAAGAATTTTTGGAACTATTAGAATATAACTTCGAAACTTATACCATTGCGTTCGTGGTTATTTTCTAATCAATTTCCATATATAACTTATTGAAATCCGAGTTAATATGAAGGAGTTACGAGAGAGACAAGAAATTAGAATTAAACGAAAAATAAAGAGAGAGAGAGAGAGAAAGACCCTACGGGTCGACCAATTGGTCAATCCACAAAGGTTAGGGGTCGACTTGCCTTTTTCCCTGGACGAGAAATCGTCCACGGACGTGTCGAAATCTTGTAATCTGGTTTTTATTTTTGTGATCTGAGGCGTTGTTTCCTAGATCCAATGATTCACAGCGAGCCTGTGACGTGGTGTTACCAGATTCAATTCAAAAATTCGACGGTCTGAGATTTCCAAACTCCACTATAAATAGAACTGCAGGCCTAGCTATTTCCTCACTAGATTTTCTTCCAATTGGGTTCATTGCCTGAGGTAGAACCCTAAATAAAAAATATTTCTAGAGATAATATCTTTTTAATAAAAATATTAGACACCTTAGAAGGGGATCCAAGGCCATGGAGTAAAGCTAAGGACGACAGGTGAGTGAATTTAAATTATATCTCTTTTATGTTTATGATATATAATATCATTAAATATTTAATTTAGAAGTTATTTCAGTAATTAGTTCTACTAGTCAATTATGTTGAAACTGTAAATTTTATAAGAGAAATGTACTTATATTCAAATGTTATTTATATGGAAAGAAAGGAATCCAATTAAACATAAGCTATATTAGGTTTAAAAGTTGTAGAGAAAGGCATAAGCCTAAAAGTGAAAAATTATAGTAAATTATATTAAAATGGGAGAAATGAATTAGAAAAGGTAAAATTTAATAACTTGATTTGGAAGTTAGTGATAAATTAGTTGGTTGATTTAGAAAAGGGAATACATTTCCATACTTTAATATTGTAATAATAATGTTAAATGTAATTGCAAGAATAAAAGCAAGAAAAACAAAATTTGTGCAAATAGAGGCATTACTATATTTTTCATTACCCAATAATTAATGAAAAATAAAAGAAATATCTTGCAGTTACAAGTTATTGTTTATAGCATTATTTAGAATTAAAATTAGGATATGGATTTTTAGCATAGTTTTTGTAACAAACCAAATAGAATTGAACTATATCTTAGAATAAAAGAGAATTACGTGAAGCGTTAAAGAAATAAAAGAAGAGGAAATAACCAAGTTAATTATTTGACAAGACTAGAAACAATAAACAGAAAATGTGACCAGAACTGCATTTATTGTGCAGATAATTGAGTAAAAAGTAAACCAGTTATTATGATAAGTAATTTGCGGCAGTTGGACGTAGTCCCAAGCCAAGACTGTCATATAATATAAGAGCACTAAAGAGAATTTAGTATTATAATAAAATAAGACACACTAGAATAGAAAAGAGACACTTGCAATTACATTTATAACATGTAGGTTATAAAAGAAAGAAAAGGATCAAGTATAATTGTAACACACAGGTTATAATTAAAAAGAAAGAAATAGAAGAGGATTATTTTATCAAACTTAGATCTTGGATTACGTTAATAAACAGAATAATAAAAGTGTCCCGTACCGGCAATATTCCTTTTTAGGTCTAGGACTGATGGTCTTACACGTAGGTGGGGCTGAGCATGTTGATTATGGTAAACAAGTAGCCAACATAATAATAAAAGTAAACTAAACGTATAGTAAAAGATTAGACATAGGGTCTAATAAAATGCTAAGGTGAGTTTGGAGTAGCCCAAAGAGAATCTTGATAAAGAGCCCAACGAAGCAGTTCATTGCAGATTTTTAGTACAGAAAGAGCACGTCCAAATTAGTTAGTTTGGGCTAGAAGGAAGCTCTAAACTTCCACGGGATGTGAGGATACTTTAGGATGGTCCTCTAGGGTAGGCCTAACGAAGCTGCACCCCCGGAGGCAGGCCTGTAGATGTTCCATCAATAAGCATGCCTTGACTGCTTTTGCATTGCAGGCCTAACGAAATGGACCTTTGTAGGCAGTCAAAAGGTTGATGATGGAGTAGGATATTGATATGACATCGTATTCTAGTTTACGAGTAGGTGATAATGGGCAGGACGCAAAAGGATAGTCACATGCGGAGAACAGCCATCATCAGTCTGAGCGAGTTCGGAAAAGACTAGAATTAAACCAATTGGCCAATGATTCTTTCACTATCGAGACATTGGATGAGGGGCAAAGCCAATTGGATGTTTAGATTGATTACAGTAGGGCACAACCATTTAGCTCTTGAAAGGTCTTTCGATAGTTGATGGGGGGCTGCGTAGGGCTATAGCCACGATGATAAAAGAGATAAACCAAGTATAATATCTATATTGTAGGCCTAACATAGCATACCTTTGCAGATATAGAAAATCGCCGACTGAGTTCCGTACAAGGTCGACCTTGTTGGCGGGATTCAGGGAGTAGAGAAAACGATTGCATGTAGTCCCCAAAGTACGCACTAGGTGGTACACTGTGGATGTCCGAGCACTAGTAAAAGCTAGTGTGGACGTAGTTTCACGTTTTCATAGTAGACGAGGGAACATCTGTATTGTAAGCCGCACGAACCTGTCCTTTACAGATGCAGTTACAGTACGCTCTAGTTGCGAGACGATGGAGTCCTTTTCGAGGAGGACACGGAAGGTACTATGGGTAGTACCTAGGACCAATGCGGTCTTTGGGCATGTAGCTACATATATATATATATATATATATATATATATATATATATATATATATATATATATATATTGGTTATTAGGTCTTAATCTACTAGGGAGTAGATGGGTATGATTCATGTACAAAGGCGAGAGTATTTTAATCCCAATAAACCTAATATAACAGAAAATGGAAATAGAATGGTATATGTAGAATTATTCTTAGAAGTGTATAATTTGTCCATTCACCAGAACTTTAGTTCTGACCCCTCCTCATATCATCCTACCGGTTAGATGGATTGTGGAGATTTTCCAGTTTTGTGACAGTTGTTTAGAAAGTGTTATTACTGTACCGAGTATTTACTTACTATTATATTTTAGTCAGTTCCACTGTGAGATATTTATTTGAGCTCTGATATATTTATCTTTGCCTATTTGAAGGATAACAGATACCTAACTCGGGCTTTAGTGGGCTTGGATTTTAGCATATTTGAGAAAAATTTGGACCCATTGGAATTCGGTTGGTTACATTTGGTATCAGAGCATAGGTATAGGGTTCCTAGGTTGATAGTGAGTGAACGTAAGAATATATAAATACATTTTGTATCCCTAGATCCATAGAGAAATCCATTTTTTTAGAGAGGGACAACACATGGAAAGATTTTGATAAATAGTTTTGTACATCGAGGTTCGGATGGTGGAAACCCAAAGAGTTGTAGGCCCTAGACTAGCAAAGATTTGAGATGTACAATAAATTCAGTATAAAAAGGGAAGCCCATGTGTAAATAATTCTTTCAGATAAGTGGATATGGCGGTTGTGCCTTGGAATAAATATAAGCATGAAAGAGGAAATAGAATAAGAGATTTTAGCAAGGAAATGAGATTTCCAAGGTTTAAGAAGGGCATTCCTGGGGTAGTAAGAAGAAAATCCACTTTATGTCTAGCCCAATAAAATGAAACTTTTGGGATTGAAAAGTTGAAAAATATAATTGTTAATATGTTTGAGGAAGTAAATATTTGGTTTTTGAAAAAAATGTGGTATGAATTTTTAAATTGGTTTTTATATGATGTAAATTTTGTTAAATGTGAAATTCTTTTTAAAGAATTTTAGAGCATATATAGCTCGCTAGTTTCTTTAAAGGTAAACAAAGATTTTAAATATAAAAGCCTAGAATGCGATAAATATCGAAAACGTAGGTTACAATATTTATTGTTGTAATGGATTTTTTTTCATGACAAATAAAGGAAGCATAGACAATGACACTATTGTTATAATAGGTGACTCCCAAAAGAAATGTTTTTACATAGTATATGAGATTTATTAATATTTATTTTAATTGAATCCATATACTAGTACTTTTGGGTTGTAGTAATGGTGTTTTATGCAACATTTGTTTTGACCCAAATAAAAATGTAACGGCCCAGAATTTAAATCATTTGAAATTCGTATATTTAATTAATTTTAAATATTCAAATGTAAATTTTATGAATTGAATAACTTATATTTCAAATATAGTGATTTAAATGGATAACAAATTGCTAATTTAATATTTGAAATTGCTGAAATAATAGAAATTTGAATTTAATGTGAATTAAAGTGATTTATAAAGTTGAATTAAATCCTATTTGAAATAGAATGAGGATACAGAACTTTTAAAATCGAGTTAAAAGATAATTTATAGAAATTGAATATTTTAATATTTAATTGACGTGTAAAAATAGTCATTTTTTAATCAGTCTCGGATTTCGATGAAACCACTTTCATTGGATCTGTAATGTCATGTTATTGTAGGATTTCAAATTCCATGTCAATCGGATTTAAGGTTTGTCCAGGGCAAGCTAAAATGCATAGAAATCTGTTTAGCTGAATTTTAAATTTAAATAAGTCGATCCGAAAACCTATCTTCAAATACGACCGAATTGGCTCTCGATATATATTCCAGGGTAAAACATTATAAACGGCAGGCGGCATGCTTCCTTTGGAGTTTGAATTTTTTTCGGATGAATAGTGCGCGAGAATTTTCTATAAAAGGACTAAATTTTTTCTTATTTTCACTAAACCCTAAAGAACTAGGGCAAGCCGCCACACTACAGTTCAATGGCCAATATTTTCAATCATTCTTCCCTCTTTTTATTCCAATCCATCAATATATTTGAGAAACTTCCAACTATGAAGTTGTAGAGCATGATGAGAGCATCCAATCCAACGGTCAAGATTGGATTTCAAGCTACGGATCAACAGCAATCCGTTTTTGAACGTCGCATGTTTCGGCACATTTTTTGAAGTTTTCAAGCGATCGAGTTCGCTGGTGTTCGTGCCGAAGGTGAAGCTCACGAAGGGCTTCAATGTGAGGGTGGTTGATCGATCTGCAATGAACGGTAAGTGGTCGTGTCGTTCAATTTTGAATGCGTACATGGGTTTCGTGATTTCCTAGAAAAAAACATGATGGAGAAGGAAGAAAGAAGGGGCAGTCCAGATGTGATCAAAGTAGAAAAATCAGCGGTCGAGATTAAAAGATAGGGTAAAAAAAAAATAAAGAATGTGTAAATTATATTATATTAATTTGTACAATGTTTAAAATTGCGTAACTTTGTCATACGAGGTCCCTTTTTTACCAAACAAGTTGCATTGGGTCTATATTGACGAGAACTACATTTTAGAGCTAGTTTGGAGTTAATTGGAGCTAGTGTAAATTTTAAGTAAAATTAAATGGCTGTTTAATTTTATTCGGAATAAAACACTACAACTGCTATTGGAACCAAAGTGAGTACAACTCACTCTTTCCGACTCATTGATATTTTTATATAAGTGAGAATAAATATTATTTATAATGGTTGATGATTGTATGGATGATATATGACATATTAACTATATATTGATTGGAGCAGATGAGACCCTATACGTTCCCGTGCATGAGCGGATGACTCTTTGTACGCACGTCTACCTCGAAGCGGACATTGTACACATATTTTAATATGTATATTTATTGCACGTGACAGGTTGGAGGGATCCAACTGGATTCCTCACCACTTTTTATTTATTTACAGATATTGATATATATGCTGTTATCATATGATATTTGATGTTTTGGATACCGGATTGATGTATTAAGTGTTGTTGCAGCATTGGGCCTATTTTAGAAATTTAAAAATGTTATAGTGATGATTTTAATTTAAAAAGGAATTTAAAGTGATTTTTAAAATAGATGTTTTATATATAATTGAATTGTTAAAGTAAATGGATTTATTTTAAATAAATTAAAGTTATAATTTTTATGTTATAAAAATTATGATGTTTACGATATACAATTAAAATGTGATTTTTGAAATATGGAGTTAACGATTTTGTAAATAGTTTAAATTGAGATTTTTGATTTATTACAAATGGTTTATAGATAAAATCATAAAATTGAATTTTTATAAATCAAAATATTAGAATTATAAAGGAGGTCTGTAATTGTTACAATGAAGTTATAATCGAATCTTATAAGTGAATAGATTTATTAATTTGTGAAGTTATAAAAAGAATGAATTTTGTAATTAAGAAAATTCCAAGTGACTTACTTATAATTCGGATTTTTGCATGTAAATAAGATATAAATGGAATTTGTTAATAAAGGGATTTTATATATGAAAGTTTTATAAAATAGAAATGTGAATTTATAAACATTGTTTATAAATCCAAAATCAATTGAACATGATAAGTTAATTACTATAGTTGATTAAAGAATTTTCATCCCCGATTTTAGACAATGGATAATCCTTTAATTAAAATGACCAATAGTAATGACTTTAGTAAAGGGATTATATTCATGATTTTGGACAGTGGATTTTTCTTTAATAAAATGTGTAGAAATATTGGATTTGGTAAATGACTTGTATTCAAGATTTTGGACAATGAATAATATTTTAAATTAAATAGATGTTTTGGAAAGTTATATTCTTAAAATGGAGTTAAATGGTTTGAAGGTGTTATAAAATGTGTGGAGTATCGAATACATAGATTTCAACATCCATTGTTGAAATAGACGTTTCGAGAAATAAGGGAAATGATGGACTTCAACATTGTTGTTATAATAAATTATTTTCGAAGAAAATATTTTGTATAGCATATAAGATTTATATATCTATCTAATTTTCGAACCCCTATACTAGTGATTTTGGGTTGTCGTAATGATGTTTTACACAATAATCATTTTGACGCAAATAAACGTGTTTAAAGAGAATGTTTTCCATAAAAGAATAAAATATATACTTAATTCTGATTTAAGTATATGTAATATTTTTTAAGTGTTAAAAATAAATTGATTTGTGAATTATTTATTATTAAATAAGTAAATGGAAATGTTTTTCAATACAAAAGTTGAAATGGCTTGACAATATATCTTTTTAAAGATAATTTGAAGTGAATATTTGGCAAATGATTTAATTAATAAAAGATTAATTAAAAGGGCCTAGTGATTGCCTATGGTGCTGATTATTTGGTTGTTTGTTTTGATAGTTAAATAACCGACTATCAAATTTGGCCATTCTAGTACCTTCACTTGATGTGGGAACTATTTAGTCATACACTTAGTATGTAGCCTTCTGTATAGGCTTGATTATCGTTTTTGTTGAGGATGATGATTCATATAGTGTGGAGTATTACTCCAATTTATCGAGCTTCCTTCTTCGCCCGAAGGATAGCAAGTTGAAAGTTGGGGATGTGATAAGTCTATGGGACCTAGTTTCTGTGTAAGGTTGAGAAACGCTTTTGCGTTATTTATGCAAAGAGACCGGGATCGGTTTATCCGAAAACCACATCGAACCAACGTATATGCGACGATTGTGCAGGTTGCTTATGATGATATTGATATTCTAGATTTTCATAGTGGAAGACTGCTTGTTGATCGTTTGGGGTTAAAATCCCAATATACATATAGTAGCAGTGGTCTCATAATGATGAAATATCCAATGCAAGGACTATTCGCTACTAATCCTAGGGATTTCCCGATAGGATGTGGTAGGAAAGTACCTTCGATTTGTCATGTTCCTGGACAACTTGTATGGATGTTTGTCTGACATTGCATTTCTATAGATTACGTACATTGGTTTTTACAAACGTACATCAGTGGTGGTGGAGAAGGCAACTTCTCTTAGCTTAGCACCCTCCTTGTGTTGGTAGAGGAACTTTGTGATGGTTTCTTGGGACATCCATCTAGAGGTGTACCCATCGAAAGGTAGTCTCTTCACCTGGTCATTTGTATGGAAATCCACTCCACTATGTACCTCCCATTTTGATTGTATTACCCGTTTTGGGCTATATACTGGAATTTAATCAATGTAATAATTTCGGCTATGATTAATATTATTTGTATACTAGACACTAGTAAAATATAAGTGGATTTTATATGAAATGTTTTCGTTATCGTAAGGTAAAAACATGACCGTGTTTACGTGTGGGGATGTCTTAAGAGATACTTTTGTTTTGATAAAGGAAAAGTTTGATAATTTGATAAATTCAGTTGAGTATGTTTCTAACGTTGGTTTACCGGATTGATCTGGGGTTCCTCCCTTTCAATGCTAGGTCAAACCGAATATATTTACAGGTTTAGATTGATGCTTTGGAGCATCAGCAGGAGAGCTGGAGATCTTCATTTTCCTATACACATATCTGTTTTGATTATCCGTTGTGCTTAGTTGTTGTATATTATCGGCAATTGTGAGGACAGGTTATTATAGCTGTCCAGGCTGATAAAAATTGTTTGATTGTTGAACTCAGATTGATGTATGTATATACAGTTTCTATTTTGTAAAGATCATTGACATGATATTATATGTTTTCCGTCACGATGTGAGATTTTGTATTGTTCTGTTTGTTCTATCTTCTCTCTTTCTTCTCTTCTCTTCTTCTCTCTTCTTTTATTTCTCTTGACTTTCCGTTAGTCTGTGATTTGAGTCAAACCTGTGTGGCTTATTGTTGATTCAAAGGGCATGGATTTGCGGGTCTTACATTTGGTATCAGAGCTTAGATTTTGTATATTCCTAAGCTTTGATGTGTATTCAGTATAGATAGGGATAGTATCACCCTAGATTGAGTTTGAGTGTATTATATATATGAGCGCGTATTTGTTAGTGATTATAAAAAAAAAATTATATTATGTTTACTTATCCGTTGAGTTGTTTGTGAATTCTGATCGGTATGTGGGATGCCATATTATCGATAAGGATTTCCAAACACTTAAACGAGGCAAGTCGATATAGTGTCATTTTAAATTGGGTAAATGAAATAATTTTACCTTGATTATATTTTATACAAAAAGGGTTTTTTGAATTATTAAAGTGTAAATAAATTGATTGTTTGAAAATGTAAATATATATCTATTAATAAAAGCTATTTGAATAATCTAAATAAAAGCAACAATTGTAAAAGAATAAATTATATAAGGAAATGAATTGTAAAGTATGGAATTACAATTAAAATGATTTACAATTGTGAAATAATCTTATACATAAGAAATGAAACTATATGACTATATTTATAAATATGAGTTATAAATAAAAATGAATTTAAACTAAGAATTTGAAATTTGAATCCTGTTTATTTTGAAAGTTTTTTTTTCAAAGATTAAAGAGATTATATTATTATAAATCCAAATAAGATAAAAGAATTTGGAATGATCTTATAGAAGTAAAGCGAAATAAGTGAAGTTATATAAGTACAGATTTATTAATGTGATTTGTAAATATAAAAGAATAAAAAACACTGAATGCACTACTATTACTGGGAAATAATAAGGGTGATGACTGCAACATCATAAGTATCATTTTTGAGTTTCTATATGATTGATTTGCTACCATTATTAAATTAAAACTGAAGTTTTGTTGTGATAAATAAAATATTTGAATTTAAAATATAAGTTGAAATTGATAAATAGAAGTAAAATTAATTTTAGGCTTATAATATGAAATAAAAAAAATAATTTGGTTAAGTTGTAATAAATTTGAGTTAGCATAATAAATATATGATTTAAAATTTAACTAAAGGAAGGTTAGATAATTTGAACTGGATAAGACAAGATATCGAAATGAAAATTAAACTTAAGTGGTAAGTGATTATATAATATGTATTTGGAAGTTTGAATAAATAAGTTGTATAACTTATAAAATGAGAAAATCTGAGCAAAACCAATTGTTAAAATGGTTAAACAATTTTGTTATGCCAAATGAAATCTGAATTTGAATAATGAAATGAAACATAACTTGAGTAATACTGGATGAAGTTGTATTTGATATCAAAATGAATTAATAGAGTGAAATGATGAATAAGAATTTGAGTTACATAATGAAATTCTACTTTAGTCGTTAAATGAACTGGACTATTGAAATAAATTAGTAAGTAAAATATGATTTGAATGTTAATCAATCAAATTCAAATAAACTGATATGGAATAAGTGGATGCAAGTTAATTCATTAAAAGCTAATGAAATTGGAAATTGAATGAAACTCAATTAGATATTGAATCAATTGAAATTACATGTGTTAAACCAAATTGAATGTAAGCAAATTAAATAAATTTGGTAAATGTTGGCTATACATTAGTTGTTAGATGGATGTAAGTCGACCGAATAGAAATTCATATGAAATTGGAAGCTAAGTAATTGAATTTAAAGCGGAAGTAAGTGAATCTAAATGAAATCGAATTTGATTAGATTTGGAAGAGAACAACCTTGAATGTAAATTAATGAATGTAAACTAATTAAATATGAATGAATGAATGTTAGCAAAATCCAATGTTAACAAATCAAATGTGATTTAAATTGAAAACCAATTCAATAAATATTAATGAGAAGTGAACGAATATTGATTTGGTTATGAATTGATTCGATAGATATGGTTTGTTGGATGTTAGTTGGATGAGAATTGTATGTTGGTTGGATTTGTTGCTTATTGATTACATTTGCAATATGGCCTATATAGTTGTTGTATTGGTATACGTTGTATATTGGTACTACTTTCTATATACATGTTTCTCATTTGTTTATTGAGTATTTAGTAGGTGCGGATGGCGCTTGCTTCGCATTTGGAGCTCGATTTCGTGCAATATTAGCGGTATATGCTCGCTAATAATATATAAGGTACATATCTCGAAGTACGTATCGTACTTTTATATCTTTTTCTCTACGGGATGGCTCATCCTCGAAGATGAGATGTATATTTGTGGTATATATAAATATATATATGTTGTGATACTACTACGATTGAACCGAGCAAAGGAGGCTGTGGCGATTTTTTTTGAAAATTTAAGGCATTAGAATTTCTTTTAAGTAAATTGAAATAATTTGTGAAAACTAAATTTTGATATAGAGTTGAAAGTTAAATGATGTTAATTGGTTTGGAAAAGATAACTAAGAATGTATTTGAAAACTTAGAAAAAAAAAATTATAAGTTAAATAATGGGTTTTGGAAAAGTTAAATTGTTTAAATGTATTTGATATCTAAATTGAACGATTTGTTCTTGAAAAGTTAATGGATTTTGTGACTTTTTCTTACTTGGTAATTTTGAGTATGAAATTCTTTTAAGTAGGGAGAATGTAACGACCCAGAATTTCAGTCATTTGAAATTCGTATATTTAATTGATTTTAAATATTCAAAAGTAAATTATATTAATTGAATAACTTATATTTCAAATATAGTGATTTAACTAGATAATTAAATTGCTAATTTAATATTTGAAATTGCTAAAATAATTGAAATTTGAATTTAATAGGAATTAAAATGATTTATAAAGTTGAATTAAATCCTACTTGAATTAGAATGAGGATAAAGAACTTTTAAAGTTTGATTAAAAGTTAATTTATAGAAATTGAATATTTTAATATTTAATTGACGTATAAAAATAGTCATTTTTCAAACAGTCTTGGATTTTGATGAAACCAGTTTCATTAGATCCGTAATGCTATATTATTGTAGGATTTCAAATTTCGTGTCAATTGGATTTGCGGTTTGTCCGGGGCAAGCTAAAATGCATAGAAATCTGTTTAAGTGAATTTTAAATTTAAATAAGTCAATTCGCAAACCTGTCTTCCAAATACGATCGAATTGGCTCTCGATATATATTCCATTGTGTTTGGAATAGGGGTAAAACATTACAAATGCTAGGAAGCACACTTCGTTTTGAGTTCGGTAAATTTTTGGATGAATAGTGCGCGAGAATTTTCTATAAAAGGACTTGATTTTTTCTTATTTTCACTAAATCCTAAAGAACTAGGGCAAGCCGCCACTCTACAGTTCAATGGCCAATATTTTCGATCATTCTTCCCTCATTATCTTCCAATCCATCAATCTATTCTAGAAACTTCCAACAACGAAGTTGTAGAGCACGATGAGAGCTTCAAATCCAACGGTCGAGATTGGATTTCAAGCTATAAATCAATGGCAATTCGTTTTGAACGTTGCATGTTTCGATGCATTTTTCAAAGTTTACAGGCGACCGAGTTCGTCGATGTTCGTGCCGAAGGCGAAGCTCGCGAAGGGCTTCAATGTGAGGATGTTTGAATGACCTGCAATGGACGGTAAGTGGTCGCGTCATTCGATTTTGAACGCGTACATGGGTTTCATGATTTCCTAGAACAAAACATGATGGAGGAGGAAGAAAGAAGGTGCGGTCCAGATGTGATCGAAGTAGAAAAATAGCAGCCAAGATTAAAAGCAAGAGTAAAAAATAAAAATAAATAAAGAATGTGTAAATTATATTATATTAATCGTATAATGTTTTAAATTGCGTAACTTTGTCATACAAGGTCCGTTTTTAACGAAACAAGTTTTGGGCCCGTATTGACGAGCACTACATTTTAGAGCTGGTTTGGAGTTGATTGGAGCTAGTGTAAATTTTGAGTAAAATTAAACGGCTATTTATTTTATTCGGAATAAAACACTGCAACTGCTATTGGAGCCACAGTGAGTACAATTCACTCTTTCTGACTCATTGATATTTATATAAGTGAGAATAAATATTATTTATGATGATTGATGATTGTTTGGATGATATATGATATACTGCCTATATATTGATTGGTATTTGGATATATTCATGCTTATTGGAGCAGATGAGACCATATACATTCCTGTGTATAAGCGGATGACCCTTTGTACGCGCGTCTGCCTCGAAGTGGACATTGTACACATATTCTAATATGTATATTTGCTGCAGGTGACAGGTTGGAGGGACCCAACTGGATTCCTCACCACTATTTATTTATTTACAGATATTGAAATATATGCTGTTATTATATGAAATTTGATGTTTTGAATGTCGTGATTGATGTATTTATTGATGTTGCAGCATTGGGTCTATTATGGAAATTTAAAAATGTTAAAGTGATGATTTCAATTTAAAAAGAAATTTCAAGTGATTTTTAAAATAGATGTTTATATATAATTGAATTGTTAAAGTAAATGGATTTACTTTAAATAAATTAAGTTATAATTGTTATGTTATAAAAATTATGATGTTTGTGAAATATAATTAAAATGTGATTTTTGAATTATGGTGTTAATGATTTAGTAAAATAGTTTAAATTGAGATTTTTGATTTATTATAAATGGTTTATAGATAATATTTATAAATTGAATTTTTATAAATCAAAATATTGGAATTGTAAAGGAGTTTTGTAAATGTTAAAATGAAGTTATAATTGAATCTTATAAGTGAATAAGATTTATTAATTTGTGAAGTTATAAAAAGAACAATTTTTTTAAATAAGTGAATTCTAAGTAGTTAACTTATAACTTGGATTTTGCATGTAAATGAGATATAAATGGAATTTGTTAATAAAGGGATTTTATATATGAAAGTTTAACAAAATAGGAATGCGAATTTATAAACATTGTTTGTAAATCCGAAATCAACTGAATTTGATAAGTTAATTATTATAGTTTATTAAAGGAATTTCATCCACGATTTTGGAGAGTGGATAATCCTTTAATTAATATGTGCAATAGTATTAAATTTGGTAAAGGGATTATATTTACGATTTTGGACAGTGGATTATCCTTTAATAAAATGTGTAGAAATATTAGATTTGGTAAATGAATTGTATTCATGATTTTGGACAATGAATAATATTTTAAATTAAATAGATGTTTTGGAAAGTGATATTTTTAAAATGGAGTTAGATGGTTGAAGGTATTATAAAATGTGTAGAGCATTGAATACATAGATTTCAACATCCATTGTTGAAATAGACATTTCGAGAAATAAGGAAATAATGGACTATAACACTGTTGTTATAGTAAATGATTTTCAAAGGGAAATATTTTGTATTGTATAGAAGATTTATATATTTATCTAATTTTCGAATCCCTATACTAGTGATTTTAGGTTTTCGTAACAATGTTTTACGTGACATTCGTTTTGATCCAAATAAATGTGTTTAAAGAGAATGTTTTCCTTAAAAGAATAAAATATATACTTAATTCTGATTTAAGTACATGTAATATTTTCTATGTGTTGAAAATAAACTCGTTTGTGAATTAATTATTATTAAATAATATGTGGAAATGTTTCCCAATATAGAAATTGAAAAGGTTTGAGAATATATCTTTTTAAAGATAATTTGAAGTGAATATTTAGAAAATGATTTAATTAATAAAAGATTAATTAAAAAGGCCTAGTGATTGCCTATGGTGCTGAATATTTGGTTTTTTCTTTTGATTGTTAAATAACCGACTATCAAATTTGGACATTTTAGTTCCTCGACTTGATATTGGAACTATTTTGTCATACACTCAGTATATAGCCTTTTGTGTAGGCTTGATTATCGTTTGTGTTGAAGATGATGATTCGCATAGTGTAGAGTATTACTCCAATCTATCGAGTTTCCTTCTTGGCCCGAAGGATAGCAAGTTGAAAGTTTTAGATATGATAAGTCTATAGGACTTAGTTTCTGTGTGAGGTTGAGAAATGCTTTTGCATTGTAGGTGCGAAGAGACTGGTATCGGTTTATCTGAAAACCACTTCAGACCAACTTAAATGCGATGATTGTGCAAGTTGCTTATGATGATATTGATATTCTGAATTTTCATAATGGAAGATTGCTTGTTGATCGTTTGGGGTTAAAATCCCAATATACATATAGTAGCAGTGGTCTCTTCATTATGAAATATCAAATGCAAGAACTATTCGCTACTAATATTAGGGATTTCCCAAAAGGATGTGGGAGAGTATCTTCGGTTTGTCCTGTTACTAGACAACTTGTGTGGATGTTTGTCTGACATTCATTTCTGTAGATTGCATACATTGGTTTTTACAAACGTATATCAGCTGCGGCGGAGAAGGCAACTTCTCTTAGATTAACACCCTCCTTAAGACGTATGAGCTCAAGGGTTGTATTTTTGTGGAAGGCAATTAGTAGTCAACGGAAATGGCTGTGTGGCATTCAAAGTGATGTGACATGTGATTTGTGAAAGTTAATCGTCACCTCTGGCCTCATCAACCGGAAATGACCAAAATAGGGTTAGATGCGGCACGGCTAAATAGGACGCTCCCAAGTAGGATATGATCATCCTCTTATAGATATATCTTTGCACGCTATGACATCGTGCATCTGATTATTGTGATTTGTATGCCAGAGGGCCCTCGGAAAAGGTCGGTAACGACTGGAGGATGGCATATTCGGTACCATCAGGTAATAGAGGTAGGCCGGTCTTGTGTTGGTAGAGGAACTTTGTGATGGTTTCTTAGGACATCCATCTAGAGATGTACCCATCGGAAGGTAGTCCCTTCACCTGGTCATTTGTATAGAAATCCAAACTCCACCTGCATACCTGTCGTTTTGATTGTATTACCCATTTTGGGCTATATGCTGGAATTTAATCAATGTAATAATTTCGGCTATGATTAATATTATTTGTATAATAGACACGAGTATAATATATAAGGATTTGATATGAAATGTTTTAGTTATTGTAAGGTAAAAACATGTCCATGTTTATGTATGGGCGTATCTTACGAGATACTTTTGTTTTCACAAAGGAAAAGTTTGGTAATTTAATAAATTCAGTTGAGTGTGTTTCTCACGCTGGATTACCAGACTGGTTCGGGCGTTCTTCCCTTTCAATGCTCGGGTCAGATAGAGTATATTTACAGGTTTAGATTGGTACTTTGGAGCTTCAACAGGAGAGTTGGAGATCTTTATTTTCTTATACACATATCTGTTTTGATTATCCACTATGCTTAGTTGTTGTATATTATCGACAATTATGAGGACATGTTATTATAACTGCCCAAGCTGATAACTATTATTTGATTGTAGAACTCTGATTGATGTATGTATATATAGTTTTTCTTTTGTGAAGATCATTGATATGATATTATATGTTTTCCGTTGCGATGTGAGATTATGTATTGTTCTGTTTTATTCTATCTTCTCTCTTTCTTCTCTTCTCTTCTTCTCTCTTCTTTTCCTTATCTTGACTTTCTATCAGTCTGTGCTATTTGGTTCGAACATGTGTGGTTTATTGTAGATTCAAAGGGTACCTATTTGCAAGTCATCGCATTTGGTTTCAGAGCTTAGATTTTGTGTATTCTTAAGCTTTGATGTGTACTCAGTATAGATAGGGACAGTAGCACCCTAGATTGAGTTTGAGTGTATTATATATATGGGTGCGTATTTGTTAGTGATTATAAAAATGTTTTATATTGTGTTTACTTATCCGTTGAGTTGTTTGTGAATTCTGGTCGGTATGTGGGATGCCATATTACCGATAGGGATTTCCAAGCACTTAAACGAGGCAAGTCGACATAGTATCATTTTGAATTGGGTAAATGAAATAATTTTACCTTGATTATATTTTATATATAAGAGAAATAATATAACAGAATTATTAAAGTATAAATAAATTGATTGATTGGTTGTTTGAAAATGTAAATATATATTAGTTAATAAAAGCTGTTTGAATAATCTAAATAAAAGCAAAACTGCAAAAGAATAAATTATATAAGCAAATGAATTGTAAAGTAAGGAATTATAATTAAAATGATTTACAATTATGAAATAATCTTATATATAAGAAATGAAACTATATGAATATATTTATAAATATGAGTTATAAATAAAAATGAATTTAAACTAACAATTTGAAATTTGAATCCTGTTTATTTTGAAAGTTTTTTCAAAGATTAAAGAGATTATGTTATTATAAATCTTAATAAGTTAAAAGAATTTGGAATGATCTTATACAAGTAAAGCGAAATAAGTGAAGTTATATAAATACAGATTTATAAATGTGATTTGAAAATATAAAAGAATTAAAAGTATTGAATTCACTACTATTGTTGGGAAATAATAAGAGTGATGACTGCAGCATCATCAGTATCATTTTCGAGTTTCTATGTGATTGATTTGCTACCATTAGTAAGCTGAAACTGAAGTTTTGTTGTGACAAACAAAATATTGAATTTAAAATCCAAGTTGAAATTGATAAATATAAGTAAAATGAATTTTAGGCTTATAATATGAAATAAAAAAAAATTAATTTGGTTAAGTTGAAATAAATTTGAGTTAGGATAATAAATATATGATTTGAAATTTAACTAAATGAAGGTTAGATAAGTTGAACTAGATTAGATAAGATATTGAAATGAAAATTAAACTTGAGTGGTAAGTGACTATATAATATGAATTTGGGAGTTTGAATAAATAAGTTATATAACTTATAAAATGAGAAAATATAAGTAAAACCAATTGTTAAAATGGTTAAACAATTTTGTTAAGCAAAACGAAATCTAAATTTGAATAATGAAATGATATATAACTTGAGTAATACTGGATGAAGTTGAATTTGATATCAAAATGAATTAATAATGTGAAGTGATGAATATAAATTTGAGTTACATAATGAAATTCAACTTTAGTGGTTAAAATGAATTAGTCTAATGAAATGAATTAGTAAGTGAAATATGAATTGAATGTTAATCAATTAAATGCAAATAAATTAATATGGAATAAGTTGATGCAAGTGTTAATATATTAAAAGCTAATGAAATTGGAAATTGAATGAAAGTCAATTAGATATTGAATCAATTGAAAGTAAATGTACTAAACCAAATTGAATGTAAGCGAATTAAATAAATTTGGTAAATGTTGGCTATACATTAGTTGTTACAAGGATGTTAGTTGATCGAATAGAAATTTATATGAAATTGGAAGCTAAATAATTTAAATTAAAGTGGAAGTAAGTGAATCTAAATGAAATTAAATTTGATTAGATTTGGAAGAGAAAAACCTTGAATGTGAACTAATTAAATATGAATGAGTGAATGTTAGCAAAATCCAATGTTAAGAATCAAATGTGATTTAAATTGAAAATCAATTTAATAAATATTAATGAGAAGTGAATGAATATTGATTTGGTTATGAATTGATTCGATAGACATGGTTTGTTGGATGTTAGTTGGATGAGAGTCGTATGTTGGTTGGATTTGTTGCTTATTGACTGCATTTGCTATATTGGCATATATAATTGTATTGGTATATGTTGTATATTGGTATTACTTTATATATACATATTTCTCATTTGTTTGTTGAGTATTTAGTAGATGCGGATGACACTTTCTTCGCTTTGGAGCTCGCTTTCACGCTATATTAGCCGTATTGCTCGCTAATAATATATAAGGTACGTATCTCGGATTATATCGTACTTTTATATGTTTCCTTACGGGATGGCTTATCCTCAAAGATGAGATGTATATTTGTGATATATATGTATATATATGTGTGTGTGTGTTGCGATCCTACTACGATCGAACCGCGCAAAAAAGGCTATGGCGAATTTTTCTAAAAAATTTAAGGCGTTAGAAATTTTTTAAGAAAATTGAAATTTTTTTTAAAACTAAATTTTGATATAGAGTTGAAAGTTAAATGATGTTAATTGTTTTGGAAAAGAAAACTAAGAATGGATTTGAAATCTTAGAAAAGTTTTTAGAAGTTTAACTAATGGATTTTGGAAAAGTTAAAATGTTCAAAAGAATTTGATATCTAGATTGAACAATTTGTTTTTGAAAATTTAATGGATTTTGTGACTTTTTTTACTTAGTAATTTCGAGGACGAAATACTTTTAAGTAGGGAAGAATGTAACGACCCAAAATTTCAGTCATTTGAAATTCGTACAATTAATTGATTTTAAATATTCAAAGGTAAATTTTATAAATTGAATAACTTATATTTCAAATATATTGATTTAACTGGATAATTTGCGCATTGGTTGCTTGCCTTTGTAGAAAGTCCTCATTTGTAGTAAGTTAGAAACTTCTCCATGGTTCGGTAATTGGAAGAGTAAGAAAGTTAAGGGATTTTTGATAAAATAATTGTTCTTATCTACTCCAGTTTTTGTAAATTTGAAAATCTATGAAAAGAAGATGTTTTGAAAATATGTGAGGACATTTTTGGAAGTCAAGAAAGAAAAATGTTTTAAGGACATGCAAGGCATGTTTTAAAGAAAAATGCTTTGGTGAAAAGTAAATTAGTTTTTGGAAGAGAAAAATTTAGTAAACAATTATGTTTAAGAATCCAATTTTTTTGAATGGAAAGCTTTAAAGGCCTTCAAAAGAAAAAAAGGAATAAGTTTTGAACTTAGAATTTAAAATTTTTCCTCTAGGTTTGGGGAGTAATTTAAATTACAAGAGCTGTAAAGATACAAGTCTAGAAAGAAAATTGTTAAGTTACCAAGTACCTTTGAATTTAATAGAAACTTCAAAGTAACACTTTAAAAGGCAAGAATGTTGGGATTTGATGTTTCCAAAATTTAGAAGCTTAAAGTTTTGAAATGAAATGATAAAACCAAACTAATCTTTTAAATATGGAGTAGATAGGAATCATTTCCTAGGTGTGACAGGAAAAATGTAAGGGCTATGTAGGAGACAGCAGTGATTACTTTTAGTAGTAATAATAAAAGTTCCTGTAAAGTGTATAGGACACTAGTGAGAACCTAGGAATGTTGCTTCATGTGTGTAGACTATAGAAGAATAGTGAAGTGACATTTGTAAGATAGTAAGACACAAGTGGTTGGGATAGGTAGACCTTAGTTGGGAAAAAACGAAAGGTAAAGAGAAAATTTTCCTGTTAGTAATACAACGTAAGTTAGTAATACGGGGTAAGTTAGAAAATGATATTCGTCGCAGTGAATGAGACTTGGTTATTCCATTTTGAGTATGGAATGGAAGAGATGAATAGATCTTATTCATCGTTAGTAATACAGCGTAAGTTAGTAATGAGTACTAGGTGGCAGGAGGAGAATATGAGTTACTTGGATTCCTAGAGTAGGACCTTTCTATGTTAGGGTGGACATGGTCCTAGGCCTCCTAGTCCTACATGATAACTGTGTTTAGCTGCTATATTTACCTATCTAGTGTGGCTTTATAGTAGGACTTGATTTCTCTTTTAGTTATGGGACTATACTCTCATGTGAGCATTTAGTTCCTATTGTAGTAAATCAGCGATGATTAGTATGATGCTTTTTCTTTGTATTTTTGTGATGTTCACAAGAAGAGAATAAGAACATAGGACGTAAATAATAAAAGAAAAGTGAAAGCAGATAAAAGTAATTAAAAGAAAAACAGTAAAATTTAAAGAAAGCGACAGAAACGTCAACAAAAGAATTTGAAAAGAATTTTTTTCTTATGTGAACTGTGCTTGGAAAGCAAATAGATATTTTTATAGAATAGTGGACTAGTTCCAAGTATGGGGAAAGAGGTGCGCAAATGTAAAACGGTAAATGTGGGGTTTTTCATTTTCTACCTTCTTTCTGACATAAGAAATCGAGTTTGGGAAAAAAAATTAGATTTTTCTGAAATTCGAATATTAAAAGTTGTGTGGTAGGATTTGGATGTAAAAATTGTTGAACAACGACCCTAATCAGTAGGAGTGTAGGAAAAATTGGATGAAAAGTGCTTTGAGTTTTCAAAAGATCGCGTTCATATAAAAATTGCAACTATATTTAGGATGCGCACATCATATTTGAAAAAGGAGATTGTAAAGAAGAAAAGCATTCATATAGGAGGTACCGCTTAGAAATTCATGTACATGCATATACTTTATGTTGAATGACACTTTGGACAAGGACACTGATGGTCGCAAAATTGGATGTACACAAAATGGATGTGATTGATGCGTAAAATTACATAGTTCTACCCTTATCGAATTTCGAGGAGGAAATTTTCTAAAGGGAGGGAGAATGTAGCACCCTAAAATTTTAAATAATTAAATAACCAAATTTATTAAATGATGAAAATAATAATTTTTGGAATTATCAGAGCATGGCCTTGAAACTTATACTAATGTGTCCATGTCAATTTTCTGATCAATTTCTATATATAACTTTTTGAAATTCAAATTAATATGAAGGAGTTGCAAGAGAGATAAGAAATCAAAATTAAACGGAAAAAAAGAGAAAAAGATCATATGGGTCGACCCACAAAGGTTAGGGGTCGACACACCGTTTTCCCTGGACGATAAATTGTCCAGGGACATGCCGAAGTCTTGTAATCTGATTTTTATGCGATCCAAGGCATTGCTTTCTAGATCCAACGATTCACAGCGAGCTTGTGACTTGGTGGCACCAGATTCAATCCAAAAATCCGATGGTTTGAGGTCCCCAAACTCCACTATAAATATAACCCTTTTACTAGCTATTTTCTCATAATTAGATTTTCTCCCAATTGGTTTCATTGCCTGAGGCTGAAGACTAAAAATAAAATATTTCTAAGGAGAATATCTTTTTAATAAAAATATTAGAAGCCTTAAAATGGGATCCAAGAAGGCCATGAAGTAAAGTTAAGGATGACAAGTGAGTTGATTTAAATTATATCTCTTTTATGTTATGATATATAATATCGTTAAATTCATGTTAAATATTTAATTCAACATTTATTTCAGTAATTAGTTATACTAGTTAGTTATGTGAAACTATAAATTTTATAAGAGAAGTATATTTATATTTAAATGTTATTTATATGAAAAAAGAAAGGAATCCAATTAAATATAAGTAATATTAGGCTTAAAAGTTGTAGAGAAAGGCATAAGCCTAAAGAGACAAATTTATAGTAAATTACGTTAAAATAGGAGAAATGAATTAAAAAGGGGAAAATTTAACAACTTGAATTGGAAGTTAGTGATAGATTAGTTGGTTGGTTTAGAAACGTGAATACTTTTCCATAGTTTAATATTGTAAGAATAATGAAAAAGGTAATTGCAAGAATATAAGCTAGAAAACTGGAATTAGTGTAAAATAGAGATTACGGTATTTTGTGTTACCCAATAATTAAACAAACAACAAAAGAAATATCTTGCAGTTATGAGTTATTGTTTATAGTATTATTTAGTATTAAAATATGAAAATGGACTTTTAGCACAATTTTTGCAAATGACCAAATAGGTAAGAATAACTTCTTAGAATAAAAGAGAATAACATGAAGCGTTAAAGAAATAAAAGAAGATGAAATAATCAAGTTAGTTATTTGACAAGACTAAAAATAATAAATAGAAAATGTAATTTGATCTTCATTTATTGTGTGGATAATAGATAGAAACTAAAGCAGTTATTATGATAAGTAATATGTGGAAGCTGGATGTAGTCCCAAGCCAAGATTGTAATATAATATAAGAGAACTAAAGGGAATTTAGCATCATAATAAAAGAAGATGGACTAGAACAGTAAAGAGACACTTGCACTTACATTTATAACATGTAGGCTATAAAAGAAAGAAAAGAATATAAAAGTGACAATTGCAAGTATAATTGTAACACGTAGGTTATAATTAAAAATAAAGAAATAGAAGAGGATTATTTTATCAAACTTAGATCTTGGATTAAGTTAATAAGTAGAGTAATAGAAGTTGCCCATATCAGTTCCCTTTTAGGTCTAGGATGATGGTCTTACACATGGATGGAGCTGGGCATGCTGATTAGGGTAAATAAGTAGCCAACAGAATAAGAAAACTAAACTAAATGTATAGTAAAAGATTAGACATAGGGTCTAATAAAATGGTAAGTTGTTTGACGTAGCCCAAAGAGAATCTGGATAAAGAGCCCAACAAAGCAGTTCATCGTAGATTTTTAGTATAGAAAGAACACATCAAACTTAGTTTGGGCTAGAAGGAAGTGCGAGACTTCAACAGGACGTGAGGATACTCTAGGATGGCCCTCTGGGGTAGGCCTAACGAAGCTGCACCTCCGGAGGCAGGTCTGTAGGTGTTCCATCAGAAGCATGCTTTGGCTATTTTTGCATTGCAGGCCTAACGAAGCGGACTTTTGTAGGCAGTCAAAAGGTTGACGAGGGAGTAGGATATTAGTATGACACTGTGCTCTAGTTTGCGAGTAGGTTGTAGTAGGCAGGACCCAAAAGGATAGTCGCATGTGAAGATCAGCCATCATCAGTTAGATCGATTTCGGGAAAGATTAGAGTTAAACCAACAGACTAATGATTCTTTCACTATCTAGACACTGGATGAGTGGCACAGCTAATCGGATGTTCGGACTATTTGCAATAGGGCACAACCACTTAGCTCTTGAAAGGTCTTTCGATTAATTGAGGAGGGGGCTGCGTGGGGCCGTATCCATGATGAGAAAAGAGGCAGACAAAGTAGAATAAATGTATTGTAGGCCTAACAAAGTGGACCTTTACAGATATAAAAAATCCCAAATTGAGTTCCGTACAAGGTAGACCTTGTTGGAGAAATCAAGGGAGTAGATAGAATGATTACGCATAGTCCTCAAGTTATGCACTAAGTGGTACATTATGGATGTCCGAGCAATTGTATAAGCTGGAGATGATACAGTTTCACATTTTCATAGTAGACGTCGGAACTTCTGTATTATAGGCCTCATGAAGCCGTCCTTTACAGATGTAGTTATAGTATGCTCTAGTAGCCAGACGACTGAGTCCTTTTCGAGGAGGATACGGAAGGTACTATGGGTAGTACCTAGGACCGATGCAGTCTTTAGGCATGTAAATTCATATATATTGGTTATTAGGTCTTAATCTACTAGGGAGTATATGGTTACAATTCACACATAGAGGGGAGAGTATTATAAACCCAATAAACCTAATATAACACAAAATGGAAATAGAACAGTATGCATTGAATTATCCATAGAAGTGCATTCACCAGTAATTTAGTTCTGACCCCATCCTCATCTCATCCCACATGTTAGATAGATGGCAGAAATTTTTCAGCTTTGTGACACTTGTTTATAAAGTGTTATTACCCTGGTGAGTATCTACTCACTACTATATTTTAGTCGGTTCTGCTGTGAGATATTTATTTGAGCCATGTTATATTTATCTTTGCTTTTTTAAAAGATACCAAATACCTAACTGGGGCTTCAATGGGCTTGGAATTTAGCATATTTGCGAAAAATCCGAACCCACTGGAACTCAGGATGTTACACTTTGTTTAAGTCCGAGTAGCAATACAAGTTCTCCATTTCTCATTGGACTTTTTGACCAAGACCGGGTTAGATACTCATTTAGGGTAAGTCGCATCACGGACAAAACCATTGGCCATCGGCTTGTTTACCCTTTTGCTTTATCGGTGTAAACCTGGGGTCAATGTTCAGCGTGTGGCATGCAACTTCTAGCTATACCCCACACATATCGGAATGTGTCCAAGCGAACATATCCAAGTTGGCACGAAGAAATTTGGTGAGTTCTAATCACACCTTGTTTCCAAGTTGCAATCCAATTTTCAAGATCCGTGTTGGGTCATCCATATCTATAGGGATAGACATTGTCAATTCTACCGGTGCTTCCTGATCCTCCCTTGAACTCTTCTTTCTAGGGTCCAAAGCTTTATCGAATTAGCTATGGTCCCCAAGCCAGGGGATGCTCTGTAGGTGCTATTCGGTAGGTTCGTGAATGTGAGGAGTTCTCCCCACATTCTTCTCCTTTTCTTTTCATCTAGATTCATGAGGTTTCTGCGATATAACATTCCCTGTGGACACTTTGGTCTCCTTTGATCACTTCAACTCCATTTTCCATTGGAAATTTCATGGTAATGCCCCATTGGGCTAAAGTGATACCGAATATGCCATTGTGGGTCGTCCCAAGAAGGCATTGTACGCCGACATTTCGTCTATGTTCATAAAAGTTTAGGTGAGGGTGACCCTTCAGTTGCCATCCCCAAGTTCTGCAGGTAAGACAATCATTCCGACGGGTTGTTTAGGCTCGCTGGTAAATCCTTGAATTTGGATTTGGCATGTAGATACGTCTTTCATGCTGATCTTCATGTTATCAAAGCTGTGGTTGAAAAGGATATTTATATAACTTCCGCCGCCAACAAATACTCATCGGACCACGGCGTGTCTGATCCCTACTGTCACAACTTGAGGATCGAGAGTTGGAGCTTCAATCCCATCGGTGTCCCAATTTCAGAGTATATTTTTTTATCATCTTTCAATGTTTTCTGCTGCTTGGCTGGAGCTCCATCTTCGATCGCGAGGCACGATTCCTTCGGAGCAAGCTTTACCGAGCTCGCCCACTAGTCTATTTCTCACTAACTTCTCTGCACCGGATGTGGTCCTCCAAATATCATTTCAATGGTGAGTCTCTGGTCAGTTTGCTTTGATCCCTCCTCGCTTGTTCCCGCTTGATTTTTTCTATCCCTAGGAGCCTGGGGAGCCACGAGCTGGTTAGGATTTTTGTGATTTTCTCATGTATTGTTGAAGCTTATTTTCCCAGATCAGCTCTTTAATCAAGTTCTTTAGATGACGACTCTCGTTTGTGTTGTGACCATGCGTCTCGTGGAAGCGATAGAACTTCCCCGAGCGCTTTTGTTGTTCATTTGCTTCCTTCTTAGGGGGGTTTTTATACTCTTCTATCCCATGTGTTGCCAGATAGATGTTTTCCGGAGTATCATTAAGCGGGGTGTAATCCTCGGCCCTAAAGCCTTTAAGTCATTTATTATTATCATTTCGTTTATTGGAATTTTGGTTCTTACTTTTTTGGTTTCCGTCTTTCCCTGCACTTTCTTCAGCATTCCCGGAGCCATTTGTGTTCTGGTTCATCGCAATGTCAGTTTACCCGACGTTCATTGGTTGCATGCTCGAAGATTCCTTTCCAACTCTTGCACTCTTCCAATCTCAAGTATTGACTCACCTTACTGTTAAAGTCCTTCCTAGTGGTAGGTTGTTTCATATTGATCCATTTTTCGAACTCAGTTTTGGGGTGAATGACGCTGACCAAAGCTATGAAAACCTTATCCTCATTTGGATTTCTTACCTCTGCCACTGCGATATTAAACTGGTTTATGAAAGAATTCAGAGATTTATTTCATCCTTAAAATAGGCCGGACAAGGACATCACATATTTAGCCTACGTCGTGTGAAATCTAAATTGAACAAGGAATCTTGTTGCCAGTTGGTCGAAAGTAGAGATAGATCATGATGGAAGATTAGTGGAACATATGGAATCAATTTCTTCTAGAAAAATGCAAAAACATCTACATTAGATGACGTCTAAAGTATTTGATCCGTCCATATACCAACTGTACTAGTATAAATGGGGTTTTTGATTTTTTGTTCTGTCATAGGATGGAATAGTAATTATGGTGAACTTTTTCGGATACTGCTCATTCAAGATCTCATTGATGAATGGAGTCTGACTTGGAGCGGATCTCCATTCATAATCTCTTCTATTCTTATTCTCATCCATCAACTGCTTGACCATATCCGTGATAAATGCCTTTAATATTCAGTAGTCCGGGGGTCGATAGTCAGTCACCACACCAAGTGTTTGGCTTTGGAAATGGTCTTGGTGAGTGTGTTGAAGCCTGGGCTCTCATGTCTTCAAAAGAGCCACTCCATCGTGGGTCCTGTTGGCTTTGCGATTGGCCTGATTGAGGACAGTTTTGACATTCCTAGCGTTGTTAATGCATTGGCCTTTTTCTCTAACTAGCCATCGTTAAATTGCTATCCATCTTCTAAGACAGAAAGGCCCATGGCTATATCCTCTTGTGGGGTCTTTTCTCCTTGGTTCAAGTTTATAGCTATTTGCCTTACTGTTGGTGGAGTACATATGTTTCCATCCACGCTGATTCCCATGCTTCCAGTTATCACTCCTCTTTGCAGCTGCTTTTCGTTTCCTCTGTTTAGACCATAAACAAAAGAATTTTCTTGTTCTATGGCAGCTGCTGGTTCGGCCATAGTTCTTGGAGAAGGATGTGATTGTAAGGTCAAGAGGGCATCATGCTTGTCCCTCTGAGCACTTTAACAACTTTCCTTCTTATTGATTTCATTAACCATTTTATTCAACTCATCTCTTATAACAACCTCATGTTGATTGGAGGATCCTGGCACCAGATCTTCTACATTAGTACTATTTACTTCGGTTTGCTGAAGATTAAATTCCCCTTCGGCTATTACTGCCTCTATGGATCTCCCAGAGGCAGTTCTTTTCCTTCCTGGAGCCATTGATTCTAAGCAATTGATTGTTTTGAGCAAAGATTGAGGATCGAACTTCTGAACCTATCTGATCCAAAGTAGATAGCTAGATCTAGACCCAGAGTTGGAGTTCTCAGTGAAAGCACCAAAATGTTAACCCAAAAAATAGATCAACAGCAAGGATTGAGTGTGAAAGCACCAGCCATGGCAATTATACAGAGAATAGATGTTGAAACATCAGAAATAGTAACAAGACAAGAAATTTTTTATAGTGGTTCAGCTTTTAATGAAGCCTACGTCCACTTTATAACTTTTATTATTGATTGATTGCTATTACAAGGTGAATTGGATTACAAAGTTGTTGAATATCCCGAGTTCGACTAAGTCTCCAATGCTGGAGTTTAATGGAGAATCACTGTTAACCCATTGGATGACTGTTGTGAGGAGGGAGGAGAAGAGTGAAGAATAGTTTCTATAGAGTTTCAACAAACAGTCTAGAGGATCCCCTTTATGTTGTAGTTGGATAAGTATTTATACAGGTTGGAGAGCTATTGGGCTAGGCCTGCTTGCCAGATGTTTGAAAATCATTGTAGGAAAATGCACTACAAAAAGGATCACGAACCGAGCTAACATGATGGATCACCTACGATCTATAGGCTATAGATCGCTAGCGATCCCTAGCTTCTGGCTCGATAATGATCCAGTAGCTTGAAGTGCTTCCCCGTACCCTCTTCTTTGAAGTCCATGGCGGCCTGGCAAAATGGTATGGACCGCTAGCGATCCATTGCGCATGGATCGCTAACAATCCATATAATTCACGTATTTCCGAGCTTTCTCTTCGACTACCTATTGGACCATGATGCAAGTTAACTAATGAATCTTCGGGCCAAGATTATGGATGATGGATCGCTAGCGATCCATCACCTTTTCATATTTTCACTTTTCTTTCATCTGATTTCTCTTAATCTGTTGTTCTAGTCATTTTGAAGGGCTCTTGAGCTATTCTGACTTGACCAAGCTGTTCCGACTTCCTTTGAATTCTGCTGGGTTAAAAATTCTGATAACACAAAGCTATGAGAAAATCCTATTTTACTTATTTTAAGCATTACCCATTAGTGGCAATTATATACACCAAATCTCTTCATCAAAGCTATATCACATTAGGACTTATAAATTTGATGATGGTTAAAATTCCAATATCATTCATATTCTACGTTATAGTCTAAACACAACATCCTTGGTTCAACAATTATTATTAACTGAACTTCTCTGCCTAGAAACTTTAATTTTGAATTGACTTTGGTTGACTATGATACTAATCTCATATAACCGAGAGATGAAATCCCTATTGAATAGTTTCTCACTTCTGATGTTTCCACTCAACCTAACTATAGTCGTTTAATGAATGCCATGCCACGATTTAACTATAATCAAAGAAAAATTTCCACATTGAAACTCGACGGTATTCTTAAGTCGATAGAATTGTGTAATATTATCACATCAATATTTTCTGCTTGACCTTACTTATATTAATCAATAATTGAACAAGTCGTTCCATATTTGCCCAATGACTATCAGTACGCAACTCCTTAGTACCTCCAGGGGCCAGGAGTAATACACTGCCCAATATTTGGAGAGCGTTATGTACCCTAGTCTCGATGGATGCATTGAAATCTAGTCTCGATACATATTGACTAGGAATATATAAAACGGTAAATTTTATTATGATAAATCACTCATGATTACAACATATGGTAACAGCTATCACGAAATAACCATTTACGAATTTTCTATTAGATATACTTTTAATTAAATTAATGATTTGATACAACACGTTATATCAAGTATATAATAAAAAGGAAATACCTTTTTTCCAAACAAGATTGGCTATCAAGTTATGTGTGTTGTGTGTGTGGCAGTTACATAATTTCCCCTAGGGAATACCCCTAACTCTGCCAGTTTATTCATCAAAATGATAATACTGAGACATAGCACTGGATCTGTTACATCCCCCTACTTGGAGGCCCAAAACTAATAGCTACGGATGTTGTAGTCATCCATTGTTACTAATCCTCGGCGACTAAATACGGCGGTGCTAGATAAATTGATAAACAGATCACAAGGGTACGGAAAAATTTTAAAAAATCAAAAACATATTTCCCCATCCCATACAAAACATTTCATTTTCATTACATAATCCCACAAACGTTAACCACGTTCATAAAAATGTATTTATTACACATATGCCAAAAGCAACATATGTAGATGCCTCATTCGTAGATTAGAGTATATAATAAGGCTAATAGGTATGCCACTACATCCAAATTACACAGTGGAGGAAGATAAATCTAAATAACTAACTGCCTCCTGCATGCCACCCAAAGCTTTTGTTGATACGCGAAGATTTTGATCAATGACAAATTAATAAACAAGGAAGAAATATATGCAAATTCTAAAGGAAGATAGATGAAGACCAAACAAATATAAAGTATGTTTTTTTATATATGTCTTCGTCTAGATGTATTGTTAAAATCTATCCTCAAGAAGCTTGCACGAACACTAGAAAAATTTTATAAACTTCATTTTTCAATTAAGTTTTCACTATGCATATTTTATAAGTTCAGTCGACTGAATAGGTTCAGCAAGTCGACTTAAACTGGAACAAATTTATACACATGCACAGTTTCAGTCGACTGAATTTCCTGCACAGTCGGCTGAATTTGCTCCCAAAATTTTTACTTCATTTGCTCAGTCGACTGAATTCCCTGTTCAGCCGACTAAATTTGAACCTGCTAATTTTCTCTGAAAAGACACCTTCTTCCTCCCAAGAGTTGCAATCATTCATTAATGAAAATGGAAGCATCTCTTGTTTGCAACCTTTGACAACATATGCACCTCTTCTACAAGTATATATACATGATTCTAACGTCATTTAATTCACCGAATTCTCTTGCTTTAATCTTACTATTCTCTTGTTCATATTTTCTAGATATTCTCAAAGCAATCACCAATCTATTGCTTGAATCACTGTTTTTGTTTATAACATTCTTTTGATTCATAGCAGTTCACAATTCCTAAATCTTCACAAAAACATTGCATACTCTCGAGGATAAGATTATAGGAATATTGTACTACATTAGACTCATTAGTGTTGACAAGAACACAACAAGTCGAATATTGTATTTTAGTAATTGAGTTGAAGTCCTCTTCGGTAGTTGAGGCAAGAAATCCTGTTCGGTTGTTCAGGTAAGTTGTAAACCTATTCCTCCGGGTGAAGTGAGGGTGTTAGTTAGTGAAATTCCTAAGTGAAGCTTAGGGACTGGACGTAGGACGAGAGGTCTGAACCAGTATAAAATCCTGGTGTCTCCTTGCATTTACCTACTTTATCTACCTAGACTATTTCATTATTCCATATTACATGATCTTACCGCATAGCCTCTTTCAATTGGTATCAAAGCAAGGCCGTCCTATAACCATAACACCATTATTAGACATATTGATAATATGGAAAATAACGCAAGTACAAGCACAACATCTGCCTATAGTTCTACATTTGTGGAAGGACAATCCACCCAAAGACCTCCTCTATTCAATGGACTAAACTATAACTATTGGGCTACAAGGATGAGAATTTATATGCAAGCGACAAGTTTCGAAGCCTGGAATGCTACTCAAGTAGAGTTCGTTGTACCCACAACCGATTATCCTACATGGACACAAATTCAAAAGAATGAAGCTAGTGCAAATGCCAAAGCTATGAATATGCTATTTTGCGCCCTAGATGGAAATGAATTCAACCGTGTTAGCATATGTACTACTGCATATCAGATATCGGAAACACTTAAAGTCATTCATGAAGGCACAAACAAGGTTAAACAAACAAAGATATCCGTGCTGAAGAATCAATTCCAAAACTTTAGAATGCGACAAAATGAATCCATCAATGACATGTACTCAAGATTTCAAGACATTCATCATGCTCTAATCGGACTAGGAGAAAGATACACGGACTTTGACATTGTGCCTAAAGTTTTAAATTCACTCACTGATGAATGGGAGAGAAAAGTACTAGCAATCGAGGAAGCAAATGATCTATCTAAAATGAAACCAGAAGAATTGATTGGAAATCTTATGTCGTATGAAGTAAATATGCAAGCTAAAAAGGATCAAGCTCAAGAAATAAAGAATGTTGCCTTTCATGCGGAAAAGGAAGAATCAGAGTTTGAAGATGAGGATCTAGCATTTATAGCCAAAAATTTCAAAAAATCTTAAAGTATAGAAAAGGAAACAAAAACGGATTCAAAAAGAATTTCTTGAACAAACCTTCATTCTCAAATATAGAATGCTTCAATTGTCACAAGAAAGGACACATGCAAAAAGATTGTCAAGAACAAATGAAGGAAAATAAGAAAAACTTCAACAACAAAAACAAGAAGGATAAATTCAAAAAGAAGGCATTTCTTGTAACATGGGACGATTCAGATTCATCTTCATCCGAAAATGATAGTGATAGCAACAATGAACAGGCAAATGTATGCTTCATGGCTCAAGAATATGAGGTAAATAATTTAACTTTCGACGATTTAATTGAAGTAAATAGTGAACTTTTAAGCAAAAAAAAAAATCTTCAAAAGAAACTCAAAGAAACTCGTGAAAATCAAAACAATGCTGAATTTGAAAGGGATATGTTAAAAGATGAAAAGAAAATCTTAGAAGAAGAACTTGAAAAAGTTCAAGAATCTCATTCAAATTCGGAAACTCAATTATCACTTTGAAGTCAAGAAATTGAAACACAAAAAACAAAGAATGATATAATTTTTTCTGAAAATCATGAGTTAAAAACTAAGATTAGACAAGTTGAGTTAGAAAATAATAGTCTTCAAGCTAGATTAGATAACATCACTAAAAATGTTTCTAACTTTAACAAAGGAAGAGAAAATTTATCTAAGATTTTAGAAAATTCTCAATCCTCTTCAAGTAAACATGGATTAGGATATAAAAAGGAGCCAAAAATTCCTAAAAAGAAAAATACAAATTTTAAGAGGAACATGGATTCAAAACAACAAATATTGTTAAAGAAACCTATTAAAACAAAAGTAGAAAACAAGGTAGTTAAAATTTAGGTACCAAAGACTAACAATGTATTAATAAGAAATAAATATATTAAAACATTTATGGATAATGTTCATCATAATGAAAACTATATTTATAAAAAGGATACTAAACCAAATTGGGTTTGGTTTCCTAAACTCTAACTTTTTAGGACCCTATTAAAAGGTGGGTACCAATAATTTCATATTTATTTTCAGGTCTCACTCAAAAAAGAAGAAATGGATATTAGATAGTGGTTGTTCAAAACACATGACCGTAGACAAAGATATGCTTACAAACATCACATACTTTGATGGTGGCTCGGTTACCTTCGGAGATAATTCAAAAGGCTATATCATTGGCAAAGGAGATGTGAACAATTACGGTACATCAAATTTACCTTTTATAACAAATGTTTCATTAGTTGGAAATTTAAAACATAATCTACTTAGCATAAGTCAACTGTGTGATAAATGTTTTAAAAATAACTTTCTCAAATAATAAATGTTGTATTTTTGATCAAAACCAAAATCTTGTTTTTGAAGGAAATAGAGATAGAAATATTTATGTTTTAAATATGAATATTAATCATAATTCAAGTATGTGTTTACTTACCAAAGATAATGATCCTTGGTTATGGCACAAAAGATTTTGTCATATAAATTTTAAAACTATTAGAAAACTTTCTAAAAATGAATTAGTAAGAGGTTTACCCAAAATAAACTTTAAAATAAATAATCTTTGTGATGATTATCAAAAAGGAAAATTAACGAAATCATCTTTCAAATCTAAGAAAAATATTTCGACTTTACAACCATTAGAATTACTACATATGGATTTATTTGGACTAACACAAGTTCAATCTATTAATCATAATCGATACGTATTTGTAATAGTTGATGATTTTTCAAGATATACATGGACTATTTTTATGAAAAATAAAAGTGACACTTTTGAGCATTTGAAAACATTTGTCAAAAGAATTCAAAACACTAAAGATTTGAAAACTAAAAATATTCGAAGCGATCATGGAGGCGAATTCGAAAATGAAATTTTTGAAAATTTTTGTAAAAAGAAAGGAATAAATCATAACTTTTCTTTTCCTAGAACTCCTCAACAAAATGGAGTTGTAGAAAAAAATAGAACATTACAAGAATGCGCAAGAACATTATTAAATGGATGTTCTCTACCAAAACATTTTTGGGCAGAAGCCGTTGCTACTGCATGTTATGTATTAAATAGAATATCAATTAGACCATTAACTAAAAATACTTCTTATGAACTATTTAATAATAAAAAGCCAAATATATCTTATTTTAAAATATTTGGATCAAAATGTTTCATTTTAAATACAAAAGATCAACTAGGAAAATTCGATTCAAAAGCTTATGAAGGAATTTTCGTAGGATACTCAGAACGAAGTAAAGCATATCGAGTATTTAATAAACGAACAAACTTAATTGAAGAAACTTTGGATATATCTTTTGATGAAATTTTTAATAAAAATTTTAATATAAAAGATGATGAAGAATTGATAAATATAGAAGAAACAAACCTTGAAAATAATAATAATGAACTAAGATCTCCTCCAAGAATATTACGAGATCATCCAACTCAAAATATAATAGGAGAAATAAATTCTCAAGTTAGTACAAGAAATCAACTAAATCAAATGGGTCATGTAGCTTTCATTTCATCAATAGAACCTAAAAATCCAAAAGAAGCATCTACAGATGATTATTGGTTTATCGCAATGCAAGAAGAATTAAATCAATTTGAACGTAACGATGTTTGAGAATTAGTTCCCCATCCTAATAATCAATCAGTAATTGGAACAAAATGGATTTACAAAAATAAAGTAGACGAACAAGGTAATATAACAAGGAATAAAGCAAGACTAGTAGCACAAGGGTATAATCAAGAAGAAGGTATTGATTTTGAAGAAACTTTTGCTCCCGTTGCAAGACTTGAAGCAATACGTATACTTTAGCCTTTGCATGTTTTCACAATTTTAAACTTTATCAAATGGATGTTAAAAGTGCATTTTTAAATGGTTTTATTAAATAAAAATTATATGTAGAACAAACTCCTTTATTTATACATGAAAAATATCCGGATCATGTATTTAGATTAAAGAAAGCACTATATGGTCTTAAACAAGCACCTCGTGCTTGGTGTGAAAGACTTAAAAGTTATTTATTAAACTCGAGATTTAAAATTGGAAAAGTAGATCAAACGCTTTTTATTAAAAATACTACCAAAGATATTTTAATAATTCAAATATACGAGGACGATATTATTTTAGGTTCAACAAATGAAAATTTATGCAAAGAATTTTCAAATATAATGACTAATGAGTTCGAAATGTCTCATATGGGAGAATTATCATATTTTCTCGGACTTCAAATCAAACAATTAACAAATGGAATTTTTATAAACCAGGAAAAATATTGTGCTAATTTAATTAATCGATTCGGCATGGAAAACACTTCTTCTAAACCTACTCCTATGAGTACCACTACACATCTCGATCAAGATGAAAATGGAAAAAGTATAGATCAAAAATTGTTTAGAAGTATGATAGGTTCCTTACTTTACTTAACCGCTAGTAGACTTGACATAATGATGAGTGTTTGTTTTCAATCCGATTCTAGAGATTCACACTTAAGAGCAGTAAAACGAATAATGCGATATCTTAACAAAACTAAAGATTTCGGTCTTTTCTATCCAAAGGAGTGTCCATTTGAGTTAGTATCATTTAGTGATGCTGATTTTGGTGGATCTCGAACATATAGAAAAAGTACAAATGGTACTTGCCATTTCATTGGAAAATCACTTGTATCTTTGTTTAGTAAGAAACAAAATTGTGTCTCACTTTCCACCTGCGAAGCAGAGTATATATCAGCTGCTTTAGCTTGCACTCAAGTTATATACATGTAACAAACACTTAAATATTTTAATATAAATTTAACAAATTCAACAATATAATGTGATAATACAAGTACAATAATCTAAAAATCCAGTTAATCACTCTCGTACAAACATATAGATATTCGTCACCATTTTGTACGTGACAATATCGAAAAAGGAATAATCAATTTATAACATATTTCTACCGAAAATTAAATTGTCGATATATTTAACTAAACCTCTATTAGAAAACTCCTTTATAAAACTTCGACGAGAATTAGGTATAATATCCTTTAAAAATATTAATTAGATATACATTAGAAATTTTCCCACATTTCAGTCGACTAAAACAAAATGTTCAGTCGACTGAATAAGAATTTCAAATATTTTCAGTTATGTTATATGCTACATTATATAATTTATAGACCACACATTTTTAAACTGAATTATTAAATAAGAACCATACATTTTAACAAAATCTTCTTTACCATTAAATCTCTATGCGGTTAAAATTTTTTTATTAAATTATAACCATTATTTGTTTAGTAAAATTCTACTATAAATAAATTCTTAAAACTATTTTTATTTTCACATCTCGAATTTATGAATAAAATCTTAACAAAATTCAACATAAAATGTCGTCCAACAACTCCTTCTCTCCAATCAATATCACCTCGTCAGTTGATAACACTCCAACGTCGCCAAAACTTCCCACACCAACACCAACACATGAGCCAGTTTACAAATGAGAAAATTATCGTACTGGTTTCACACCAGAATCTAAAAAGGCGAAACGCGGACTCTTTATTTCACCTGACATAAAAAGAAAGATTGATGAAATTCATCACTTTCAATAACAACAGATAGATCTTCAACGAGAACTATACTTCGAGCAAAAAGTTACGGCAAGACGTTTGAGCTTCCTAGAGCAAATTGGTTTACACTTCTGTGGATCAAAGAAGAACGAAGTGGCTGAACCCCTACCTCACCCTGTTAGCTCACTTTATCCGTGTTCATCTTATCGTACACCAGTCGATCCTGTGAATCCTTGTATGTCTTCTAAGACTGCTCAATATAGTCCAAATTCATGGGATATCAATTATATGAATAATGAAGGGAAAAAGAATCCAAGTCCATACCCTAAGAAATAGTTAGTATTGAAATCTATTCATCCATATAATTGTAATTATCTCCTTGAATAAAGAGTTTGCCTACAAGATTAACAAGGAACAACAAAATACATAAGTCAGTCAACTAAAACCCCCTGTCCAGTCGACTGAACTTAAGACGAAATGCAATTTTTTTTACAATTCAGTCGACTAAATCTTCTACTCAGTCGACTGGACTACTAAAAGAAACCTTCAGGTAAACATTCAGTCGACTAAAGACCCTGTTCAGTCGACTGAATTTAGCCCAGAAAATTTTCGGCCTTCAATTCAGTCGACTGAACAGTGAATTCAGTCGACTGAACGCCAATTCCTAGGCAAACTTCTCCTTTTAACCTCTAATTTTTACCCTACCAATTCACTTTTTACCTCCTACAAACTTGCTTCCCCAAATTAATTTCGAAACCCTAGCCCCCAATCCATCAAAATCCCCTCAAATCTCACTCAAATGGCACCAAAAAGATCAAGAGCTTCATCTTCTTCAACCTCCGAGCCAATTGATGCTCAAATAGCACAATGGCTTTACGATGGAACCACTGTCACTGGATGGAATAAGTTGAAGAATTCCCGAATTTTCGAGCATTCTTTCGTTGATTTCCAAAGCTTTCAAACCTACAACATCCGAGCGTTAACCGATCCAGCAGGTTTAACTTCTCTTTTAGATTTGAAAAGAAATGACCATGCCATAAATCATGTAATGGTCAAATTATCTTATGCTAATCTTAATATTGGACACCAAACTCCAAGAAATCCAAACAATAGTGTTTGGAGTATGGTATGTGGAAAGAAAGTTTGGTTTTCCTTGGATAGAATAGCATACATTTTAGAGTCACCAAATATCGGGAGAAAGCTATAGGAGATAGAATTCAATCCACATATTCGCGACAACATAAACCATCGATTTATGGATGATAATATCAACTTTAGAGATTTTAAGTCCACCTCTCTTCGACCTATGGCAAGAATCCTCCATAAAGCCCTAATGAGAACAATTACTCCTCGCACGGGCTCGTACGAAATTGTCTACCCAAATAACTATCGAGCTCTAATGCTATTTTTGGCAATATACAAGTCAATTGGGTACAGCTTATTCTTGATGAGTTTCTCACTTTCAATAATGGCAAAATGCGCACTATCTACTTTGGAGAGTACATCATGCGACTTCTCCTCAATGTCGATACGCCATTACCTGAGTCGGAGAATACAATGGTCCTTCAAATTAACCACCGGATCATAAGCCTAATGCAACTCCAATCTCGACCTCCTCGCATAATATCACTCACCGAATGGGAAGCAAGGCATCAAGAACAACAACAACAACAACCTACTCAACCTCACCACGAAGAACATCTCGAACAAGATGATGAAATTCGTTTGTTGACCCAAGCTTCACTACCAACCAATCCTTGGGGATATTGTCAAGAAATCAACAAATTCTTGACACTCGTCTTAAAAAGGTAGATCATAAGATTGACAAAATCAAAGGATTCTTCAACAAGCTTTGGGATGCAATCTCGTGCTCAAGCACCACTACTACTTCAACATCTCGCGGCAAACGTCCGGCACCTACGTTTACATGGACGACATCCGAAGAGCATACAAGTAGCAATGCAAGCGGAGCTAGTTGTGGACAAGGAGGAAGAGCGCATAGACCACCAACAGGAGGACCCGTCATATGTGAACCAACAAGAAAAGAAGGTTCATATGACTGGGACAGAGATGAGTAATTTTTTTTTGATGTGTATTTTTAACTTTCTAGTGGGTTGTATAAATAGACACTTGTTTGTCACAACATTTTTATTTTTCTTAAGCCATGATTATGCAAATATTCTCTATGCTTCAGTGACTGTTTTGATAAATTATTACTGCTGTTAGTTCTTCCTTTTTGTCGATGACAAAATGGGAGCAATCTATGGTACTAACTTTGTTTTGTAGGAAAGATAGTGCATACATCCAAGGGGAGAAAATAAGTAAAACATCTCTAGAATAAATCAGTATTGTCATCAATCAAAAAGGGGGAGAATGTTGATACGCAAAGATTTTGATCAATGACAATGTGCTTTAACAAACAAGGAAGAAATATATGCAAATTCTAAAGGAAGATAGATGAAGACCAAACAAACTTAAAGTATGTTTTTTATATATGTCTTAGTATAGATGTATTGTTAAAATCTATCCTCAAGAAGCTTGCACGAGCACTAGAATTTTTTTATAAAATTCATTTTTCGATTAAGTTTTCACTATGCATATTTTATAAGTTCAGTCTACTGAACAGGTTCAGCCAGTCGATTGAAACTGGAACAAATTTATACACATGCACAGTTTCAGTCGACTGAATTTCCTGCACGGACGACTGAATTTGCTCCCAAAAATATTACTTCATATTTTCAGTTGGCTGAATTCCCTGCTCAGTCGACTGAATTTGAACCTGCGAATTTTCTCTGAAATGACACCTTCTTCCTCCCAAGAGTTGCAATCATTCATCAATGGAAATGGAAGCATCTCTTGTTTGCAACCTTTGACAACATATGCACCTCTTCTACAAGTATATATACATGATTCTAACATCATTTAATTCATCGAATTCTCTTGCTTTAGTCTTACTATTCTCTTGTTCATATTTTCTAGATATTCTCAAAGCAATCACCAATCTATTGCTTGAATCACTGTTTTTGTTTATAACATTCTTTTGATTCATAGAAATTCACAATTTTCCTAAATCTTCACAAACACATTGCATACTCTCAAGGATAAGATCATAGGAATATTGTACTACATTAGACTCATTAGTGTTGACAAGAACATAACAAGTCGAATATTGTATTTTAGTAATTGAGTTGAAGTCCTCTTCGGTAGTTGATTCAAGAAATCCGTTCGGTTGTTCGGGTAAGTTGTAAACCTATTCCTCCGGGTGAAGTGAGGGTGTTAGTTAGTGAAATTCCTAAGTGAAGCTTAGGGACTGGACGTAGGACGAGAGGTCCGAACTAGTATAAAATCCTGGTGTCTCCTTGCATTTACCTACTTTATCTACCTAGACTATTTCATTATTCCATATTACACGATCCTACCGCATAGCCCCTTTCAGCTTTATTCGTCTAAGAAGAGAACCTGGAAACCTCAAACCTCAAACTACTAAAAATCAATTGAGTACCCGAGAGTTTAAGGGGAAAACAAAAACTTCGAGTCGGATATAAAGCCTGGTATGAATAATAATCTAACATCTCAATCCATTTGGATGTCTCGTGAGACCACGCTGCTTAATGGAACGGGTTTTCCCCTCACTAGCATCCTAAAACCTTTTCAAAACCATATATTGTGCTCCTATATCCACAATGTTTAAAAACATAACAATTGAAAGTATTATGATGACATGCATACATAAAAACATCTTGGACTTCCCATGCCCTGTTTAATTGACTCCCTGTCATATTTATAGTTTCTCAGGTCATTATTAACCTATTAGTTTTCATGGGTTTACTAGTAACCTTTTACCAACTTATGGAATCCCCGTACTATTTCATAGTTTTCATGGGATCACTAAGAACCTAAAAGCCTTAGCCAATTAACTTAGTTAATTCATGGTTTCCCTTGAACCTAATGGTCATTCCATTAACTCCTCTCTTATCCTAGTTTCATGGGTTGCTAGGAACCTATGGATTCCTCTAATAACTTCTTTCTTGTCCCAGTTTTCATAGGTTGACTAGGAACCTATTAATTGATGTTAAAACTTAATATAGATATAGTTTTCATGGGTTCACTGTAAAACAATTAGCCCCTGCCAACCATTCTTTATACATAGTTTTCATGGGATCACTATGAATCTATTGGTTACCCCGGTAACTTCCCAATCATATTTTTCATGGGTTTACTATGAACCTGTTTTCTACGCAACTTTTATATTTCTCGCACCCTATATTCGAATCTCCCTAACTTCTTGGATGCTAACTACTCATTCAGGAGTTTAATCAATTTATATTCACTACTGGGTTAACCTAGCTAGTTCTTCTACCCTTTTATCCCCAATATACTGATATGGGTCCTTTAACAAGTGAATATAATTATACTTGAAGAAGAAACCATAATAACAAAACAATACCACTCCTGTGGGTTTAATGTCCTTGAAATACTTTTCATATAAGGCAAGGTTAATCCCTTTCAATTATACTTTTATCAAGAAAAAACTTCTTCAAATTTACATAGTTAAATCATTTCAAAACTTCTTTATTTAGCCATAGGTTTTTCCTTTGAAAAAATGAGTTTAGGTTATAAAACCTTTCCACACCTTTGAAACCTTTCTTTTGAACTCATAGGATGACCTCTTTCAAAAGCATTAAAATCTATCTTCAAAACATTAAGCTCCTATCTTTCAACTACTTTAAAACTTCTCTTTCAAAGCCTTTCAATTGTATTAAAGAATTAACCTTTAACTTTAGAAGAATTGCTTCGAAACAAAGTGAAAGTACCCCTTTCAAACCATTGGAAGTATACCTTCTGAAACCATTGAAAGTCCCCTTTCGAAATCATTAGGTTTATATCTAAAACATTATTTTAGATCAAAGTGTACACAAGCGAAAGCATCTCGTTTGAAACCAATCTTTATTTCATAAAAGTATTATGGAAACTTGGTAGAGTCGAAACCATCATTTCAAAAACATAAAACATCTAGGTGAAACAATTGAAGGTTGGCTTCCAAACCCCTTCCAAAACCATTTTCTTCGAAACCCCTAACCCGTTTCAATAGTAGTAGGAAGTGGCTTATATTTAAAAAAACAAATAGTACCTTTCGATAGCACTGATGCCTTCAATACCATTGAAAGACATCTAATCACAGAAGGGTTTCGACTTGATATAAACTACCGCTTCTGAAAGCTTCGATTAAAAACTAAGTAATTCCTTCTGAAGCTACTACTTTAAAATGATGGCAGCTCTCCTTTAAAAGCTTCTTTTGAAATACCCTTTCGCAACCATTGATTTCAACTAGGTTGAAACTGCTTTGTAAACAAGTAAGAGCCTTTTCTTTTAAAAACAAAACAAAGGTATCTACACCTTCGGGAGCTATGTTTCAATGCCCTACCTTCTGCTTTTCTCTAATCCACTACATACTAACTAATTGATACCATGTGCATTAGTTTCATGGAATAAGGTTTATACTAGGTCGAAGGCGGAAGCTCTGGGTCGAAAGCTCCTTCCAAAGGAGGCGGAACCCACTTTTTTGGGAAAAAGGCTATTCTTACTAAACAAAGAAAACATTTTGCAACTAACTTTCCCACATGTAAACACTTGATTGGTTACATTAAACTTTCATATTATTTTGTTGATATTTGCCGCATTTTCTTAGATCTAAAAACTGTATAACCTTTAACAAATAAGCCCTTCCCATTAACAAAACAATTAAATCCTTTAGGTCCTCCTTTCAAAATAATTTAATTTCCATAATAAATTATTTGGTTAAAATCCCCAAAAATTCTAGAAATTCACTTTAATCATGTTATCTAACATATCAAAATTTAAGACCCAAATTCTTAATATAATTTTCGAAATAAATTTATAAACCCAATTAACCATATTTTCCTTCGACAATTCATAATTAGTTCTCCACGGCTTGGAAAATTATGAAAATTGAAACCCAACTCCAAAATCATGTTTCTCGTAACATAAAAAAATTCCATGGAATTTATAAATCATTTAATCTCGGTTTTTACCTAAAACCATGCATATCCCTTTTTTAAACAATCTGTTTATACCATAAAAATTATAAATCAAGAATATCATCATCCAATATATCATAAAAATGAATTTACCTTTAAATCATTGATCATAAAATAGAGACATGATTATTATTCACCTTAGATTGGATAAGGAAATTGGAAATTAACTGAAATTGATTTCCTCCATCTTGAATCCTAAGCTTTACTTTGATTTCTCTTTTCTTCTTTCTCCTAATGGCTGGTTGGGGTTTATCTTTCTTTCATTTAAAAATTTTCTTATGATCCAAATGAACTTGTATGGCCTAGAGATTATAGTATAACGGTGGGAAAATGGAGGAGACAATGACCCTAATGCCCTTATGATAAATTAGTTAACGCTTAACCTTTTATAGCCTATACATTTTAAATAAGCATGACCACTAATTTCATTTACCAATCTCAATCCCCTTATCACTTTACAATAATCTATATAATTTATTCTAATTAAATCCCATGAATAATTTTATTAAAATTAGGGGTGTTACAGCATCTCTATTGTACATGTATGGTGGCTTTGAGATTCTCAAGTTTATGTCATAAAAGCTAAGGATTTGTTCAGTGAAGGTACTGTTGTTAATCTAACTTTTAAAATCTGAATATCATACTTTTACCACTATTTACAATTGATTCTATATTTTTCTTATGTATGTGTCGAGGTTTCCTAAAATATGTACACATTTCTTTTCTTCTAAATGTGCCAGATAGCCATGGTCAAGGGTCGCTCTGGACGATTCATGAAGTTGAGTCAAAGTTTGTAAGGTATTTTGGATGTCCTCAACTTTAGTTACTAGGTTCGGTTAGGAATCTACTGGTATAATTTTATATAACTTTACTATTGCCATTCCATAACAATGTTGAATTCTATAATTGAAAAATATATAATAGTAAGATTTTTTACTTTATTACCATAGAATATACACTATATGATTATACCACTGTTAGCTAAGTTTCCCGAAGTTGGTAACCTTTTAAAGTAGCCTTGCTAGTATAGTATGGCATCTTAGGACACTTCATTTTATCCCATATAACAAATGGCCAATATTGAATTATATGATGTGTTCTAATACTTTCCTTTGTTAATCTAAAATGAAGATGCCATCCTTTCCTTTTGTCCATGGCTACTAACCTTGTTCTCCATCTTGATAAATTGGGACTGGTTTGTTATTTATGTGCAACTCATATTTTTAAGGCTTAGGATTTAATAGTTGATTCAAATATTAAAAGTTAATTTTAATTGAACGTCCAAAAAGCTAAATTTTAGGAATGAACCAATTAGTACTCCAAGCCTCTTCTATTGAGTTCAAAACATCATTTAGAAGGATTTTTTATATAGCCATCAATGTTTGGTGTTAAGTTATTTTTAATATTTATTCGTATTTTATGGGATATACATGCATGGTCAGGCTTGATGGAATCCTGGATGGCAATTTATTTCTAGGAAGATAAAATAATACAAGTCCCCTGGTGAAAGTATTTCTGGATTTGGATGATTTAATGACTAGTTTGACTTCAAAAGGCATAAAAAAATTATATCTTTGGTGCCCTAACACAAATTATGACATATCATTTACCGTCACGAAGAGAAAAATGAGATGAACCACGATTTTGAAGGACCATCATGATATGTACCTCCAACAAGTCGTATGAGCTTGAAACATAAATAAGAATGATCAAATAAATTGAACAAAAATAACCCGAACTTAATATCCCTATAAATACCCTATCTATGCCCTCGTTTCACATAAATAAAACAAAAAAGTATCGACATTTCCCTCACTCTCCTACCATGCTTCTTCCTCAACACCTCATTGTGATTGGAGTTCATTAAGGTAAAGCTAATAGGCGTAAGTAGCGATGAATAAAATCTAGCGATAGTGACTTGAGCGGGGTCGGTATGATTTTTGCGGGGTTTACAGTTTTGAATTCGTGTTATTTTGATCTAAGGGAGTTGGCACATGATGAGATGACTAAGGGGTAGCGACATCAGGGTCTTGCAATACAGGAGTAATTGGTGGTTCCTTAGGTGAATAGTTTGGTGCTAGTATATGAAATTTTACAATTTGGCTTTGATGACATGACATAACAAGAAGTGTGTGGTTAGGTGCGAATTTAGAAGGGGAGTGCACTAGTAATGATTAGAGGTGGTCAGGCTGCACATGGCACTAGTGAGAGGATGGCAACGATGAGAAGTCCGAAGATGGGATTTGATTTTTGAGAAAAATGAAAACTGAATTTGTATAAACATTTATGTAAATTTATATGTCAATATCTCATAAAACCATATCTTTGTCATATGAGATTCCAATCTAATTGTAGTTTTCGCCTTTGTTGTTATATCTAGATTTTTACATATTGGCCCATCTTTGATTGGTGTTTTGAGTATTGAAAGATATAGATAAGGTGAGTGGGAATGATTTTATATTATTGTATTTTCATGTAAATTATAAATTTCATTAAATGACCTTGATAATGTAGAACAACATATATTACATGTATATAATGTTTAGATGGATTAAGTCAACATAAGACAGTTGTTGTAACGACCCAGAATTTTTAATAATTAAAATATGAATATTTAATTAATTTTAAATATTAATAAGTGAATTTATAAGTCAAATAAATTTTTATTTGAATTTTTGGATTTAATTGAATAATTAAATCGATAATTTAATACGTTAAATTATGGAAATAATTAATAATTGAGTTAAATATGATTGAAAATAATTTGTAAAATTTTATTTTATCATATGGGAGTTAGAACGATATTTTAAAACTTTTAAAATCGAATTAAAAGTTAATTTGTGAAAATTGAATATTTTAATATTTAATAATCGACCGTAAAATAGTCAATTTTTGAACAGTCTCAGAATTGAACGAAACCAGTTTCATTGGATCCGTAATAGTTAGTTATTACCGGATTTCAATTTTCGTGTCAATCGTAGTTATCGTTTGATCGTGGCAGCTCGAAACGCATCGAATTATTTTTAATTTAAATTTGGCGAGTCAAAATAGCCATTTTTCAAAAAGTCTCGGATTTCGACGAAACTAGTTTCATCGGATCCGTAATGTGATATTATTGTAAGGTTTCAAATTTCAAGTCAATTGGATTTACCGTTTGTCCGGTACAAATTAAAACGCCTAGAAATCGATTTAAATCGGTTTAATTTAAATTGAGCGTTTTCAGCCATAACTCGCACATACTTCCGAATTAGCTTCCGAAACCTGTTCCATTGTGTCCGTAACGCGGGGTAAACCCTAGGTACGCTGGTTACGGCGCCTAAATCGGAGTTCGGAATTTCCGGGATGAATAGTGTCGCTCGTTCCTTATAAATAGACCCCTTGCCTTCATAATTTGATAAAAATATCATTCCAAACCCTAATTTTATAACCTAGCCGTCACTTATACATGAATGGCCAGAATTCAATCTCCTTTTCCCCTCAATCTCTCCCAATCTACAAAGAATTAGAAGAAGTGTTCAACACGAAAAAGGTAGAGCATGAAGAGAGCTTGAAATCCATACGGATATGATCGGGAATGGAGCAACGATGAGCGAGCAAAGTGGGGCCGACCTTACTGCCGTGCGCACGAAATTCTAGGCACATGTGCAGGCCGAGCTTCATGGTGGAGGAGGTGGGGATAGCTTGCGTCGTGTGCTTCGTGTTGGTGGTTGTGTGATCGAGTTTCGTCGTGCGATTGAAGAGTATAATTGAACCCTAGTTTTGCTAAATGGGTTTGGTGTGCGTACGTGATTATCTGGGGATGTTGCGTGAGGGAGATGGAAGATGGAAAGGTGCGGCTGTGATGAGAAGTTGAAGGATCCAGTGGCTCTTGTTGAATAGGTTGATAATTATATATATTAAATGTTGTAATTAGTTTAAGTATAAACTCGTGTAACTTCAAAAATTAATAACTTTTTCATACGAGATCGAAAAAATGCAAACTCAGTTGCGTTGGAATTGTATGGACGAGCACTACGCGATGGAGTTGGTTTAGAGTCGATTGGAGTTAGTGAGAATTTCGGGTAAAATTAAACGCGCGTTTAATTTTATTCGAAATAAAAGCTGAAACGGAATTTAAAATCAAGGTGAGAACTTCTCACTCAATCGAATAGATTTCGATTTTATTTTAAATAGTTAGATTTAAAATATTTGAATGCATGTATGAATGATGATTGATATCTATTGATTGTTAAAATAGACATTATACGCCGTTAGTAAGCGGATGTTATTTATATAAACATATACCGCGAATATTTCATAAACAGTGAAATTGGTATTATATATAGTAGCAATATATATATATTGGCATATGTATATATTGCAGTTGTTGATTTCCCGCATTTTTTGTTTAGCGGATGAGACCCTATTGCGCCGTTATTAAGCGGATAATATTTATTAAGAACATATATCGCGATAATTTCGTACTGGAGCGAAATTGGTATTGTGCTAATGTTTGTGGATGCAGGAAAACAGGTTGGAGGGATCCAACTGGATTCCTCAACAGTTTTTTATTTAATTTCAGATATTTTGATATTTGATGGATTATCATATCGATATATGATATCATTATTAGTCGTGATTGACTATTTGGTGTGTAGCATCATTGGACCCAGATTTTGGGATTTTAAAATGATTTTCAAAGTGATTTTTGAAATATAAAATATTTTTGGAATTGATCCATTTAAATAAATAAACGTTATATAATTTTAGAAGTTATAAAATTATGATTTTTGTGAAATATAGTTAAAAGCTGATTTTTGAAAATAAGGAATTAATGACTTTATAAAAGAGTTTAAATGGAATTCTGAACTTGTTATAAAAAGTTTAAAAATAGGATTTATAAAATTTGATTATTTTATAAATCGAAATGATGAAATTATAAAAGAATTTAAAGATGTTTTTAAAGAATAATATAAATTGATTTATATTAAGAGATTTATAAATGGATATTTATAAATTGAAATATAGACATTATAAAACGAGTTTTTATAAGTGTTTGAATGATTTGTAAATGAATTTCATTAATGAATGAAATTTATAGAATTATATAACGGTGAAGTTATAAATGGAATTTTATAAACAATAGGTTTATAAAGTTTGTAAAGTTCAAAGGAACGATTTTTTCCAAATAAATAAATTATAAGTGTTTGACTTATAATTTGGACTTTTGGTTTATAATTAAGATTATAAATCGAATAGGTAAATAAAGAAGATTTATAAAGGAAGTTGTTATGAAATAAATGAAAATGGAATTTTTAAACGTTGTTTATAAATTCACAAATGATTTATTTTGATAAGTTAATTGTTATAACTTATAAATTGAGTTATATTCACGTTTTAGACTGTGAATAATCCTTAGAGTAAAATGAATAAAAAGGATGAAATTTGTTAACGTAGGATATTCACGTTTTTGAATAGTAAATAATACGTTAAAGAAAATGTTTTAGAATGTGATATTTTAAACAGAATTAAAACGATCTAACGATGTTTTAAAGGTGTTGAGATTCGAAACCATAGATTTCAACATTGATTGTTGAAATAGACGATTTCGAGAAATAAAAGGAAATAGTGTACTATAACACTGTTGTTATAGTAAATGATTTCCGAAAGGAAATGTTTTGAATAGTATTGGGATTTATATATCTATTTTAATTTCGAATCCCTATACTAGTGATTTTGGGTTGTCGTAACGATGTTTTACGCAACATTCGTTTTGACCCAAATAAATATGTTAAGTGAATGATTCCCTTAAAGAATGAAATATATACTTAATTCGGTTTAAGTATATTGAATATTTTCTAAGTGTTGAAAATAAAAGATTGTGAATTACTTATTTAATAAGTATGGAAATGTTTTCCAATATGAAGTGAATAATTAGAATTTATGTTTTTGAAGATAAATTGAAATGGATAATTGAAATCGTATATGCATGAGTATTTTGGAATATAAATTCACTAAGGAATTTATATGTGAAAGTGAAACTTGTTAAAAATAAATATTGATTTATTTTTTTGAAGTGTTGAAATTATATATCTTGTAAAGATATTTTGGAAAATAAATAAGTTGGAAAATTATTTGGAATCTGGTGATGTGTGCATATCCAGTGATAGTTCAATAACCGACTATCAATATTTCCCTTTGAATGGGTATTTGATGTGAATTGATTGAATTTGAATGCACACTTATTTTTGAATAAGCGCTCACTATTCGGGTTAACCGAGAAAGGACCATGGGGTCGTATAACCCACTCCGAATATGTGATACGTCGTTGTGAATCGCATTTGAAGATCGGTGTTGAAGACCGGATATTTGCGAAAGCGATAGGATGACCTGTCGATTGTCTCTGCACTGAGTTGCAACGGTATAGAGACTCCCTAAGTGATGGGAAATCCGATCAGGATTGTGAATATCCGGATTGCAAGGACTTCTTTGTAAGTGCCTTCGGTTCTGTTCGAGCCCGGAACAGACTTGTATGGATTGTATGTCTGACATTACAATTTGAGATATAAAGCCGATTTCTTTCAAATATATTTCTGTTGGTGGCGGAGAATTTATTCTTTGCTTAACACCCTTCTTTGAGACGTATGTGCTCAAAGGTTATATAGTTGAAGTTATCAGCGATATATTCCCAATTTGGTAATGTGACATGCTGAGTGTTGCTGAAATGATCATTGTGTTGATTATTTGTGATAGGATCATTTATTTGATCGTCTATCTTAGTGATCATTGTGTTGATCATTTGTTGACCCAAAGCATGGCTTTTGTATAAAGTATGTTTTTGTGGACGTGACTTCGTCGAGCCTCACATCCCGGAAATGGTCAAAACAGGAAAGATGCGGCAAGGTTATGAGGGGTAGCACCCTTTAGGATGTGTCCATTTCCTTCTGGAAAAGGGTGGTGTCATGGTATGGAGCCCAGATACTTACTCATGTTGAAAACACTTTATGATTGTGTGAATTGATTACGAGCGCTCGGTTGATAAAGGTCCCAAAGGACCGGGGGATGGCATATTCGGTCAGTTGTTGCTCAGTTAGGAGTAACCCGGCCTTGTGTTGGTAGAGATCCGGTTTGGTTCTCGGGGATGTCCATCCAGAGGCATTCTCATGTGGCAATGGGAAGTTCCTTGGCCTGACCATTTGTTGGAAATCCAATTCCCAATACGAAACTTGTACGGTATTAGTTGTAGAACCTATCATTCACTTATGGTGGTCACCACTGTTTGGATGGTAGCTATAGTAGGCATAGTTCGAAATGTCTATGTTGGCTAAGATTTATATTCTACTTTCGAAATGAATTTTTCTCTACACTATGCACTAGTAATAATATAAAATATTATTTTAAATGCGTATCAAGCATCTTTGACTATCATAAGGAGAAATCTCCTCCGATTCTGCGTTTGCATTGTGTGTGTGTGCGGGAGGCCTTATGGTAGTCTCATTTTTAAAAGCATTGCGAATTGATTAAAAATATTCCTCTATTTTGATTTTTAAAGATAAATAAACTGTTTTGAGTTCTCACACCAGTCACATGACTGACTTGGAGTTTATTGTTTTCCTTCCTAAACTCTGGGTGCCCACCAATTTCCACACGGGCAGTTAAGAGTTAGGTTTATCAGGATATTCTGGATATTCAGGAGTTGCAGGAGGCAAGCTGGATGGCATGGCGTATTACTAGTTTATATAGTATTTCTTTTTCCGCTGCACTGTTTATTGTTGTATGTTGTTGTACACTCTGATGATATGATATGATGTAATAAAATGTGATGTAATGTAATAACTGATATAGTTCTTTGTTTAAAGATTATTCATTTATTATTATAAGTTGTTCCGCTGCGAATTGTGAGATTCTGATGTTGTTCTGTTGTTTCATTTCTGTTCCGTCCTATTTTCTTCTATTTTTCTTTTCCGTTCTATTCTCTTTTTCTTCTATTTTTCAAATTCTCTGTTTTCTTTCTCTATTTTCTAAAAATTGTCTATCTTCTTTCCTCTCTATTTCCTATCTCTTCTCTCTTCTTTATTTTCTTTTTCTTTTTAAAAACCCATAACATCTCGGTTTTCGGCAACGAAAATCCGCGTCGTTACATTTGGTATCAGAGCTGATGGTTAAGCGACAACCATGGTTCTGTTGGGTATTACTCATTAGAGATAGAGTCAGTAGTACTCTAGAATGAGTTTGAGTGTAATAATAGCTATGAGAGCGTATTTGTTAGTGAATATGAAATTGTTTTATATTGTGATGATTGGTTTATTGAGTGGTATATGAACTTTCGTCAGCACAGCCTCGAAACTGAGCCGAAGGGGTTTCTAAACACTTGAATAGAACAATTCGACACAATATTGTTTTTAAATTGGGTAAATGGAATGATTTTGCCTTGATTATATTTTATATATAAAAGAATAATTTTTCAGAATTATTAAAGTGTATATAAGTTGATTGTTAGGTTGTTTGAATAATCTAAGCAAATGAATTATAAAAATTGAATTATAATTAAAGTGATGTACAATTGTGAAATAAACTTATATATATAAGAAGTGAAACTATATTTATGAATATGAGTTGTAAATAAAATATAAAGTGAATTTAAAGTTAAATGGAATATGACTTAAGAGTTATGTGAATGAAATTCAACTTTAGCAATTGAATTAAATGAATGTTAAGCAATTAAATGTAAATCAAGTTGATAAGAAATAATGAATATAAGTGTTAGTTCATTGAAATCAAATGTTATTGGGAGTTGAATAAATTGAATGAAATCAATTTAATTAAACAAATTGAAAGTGATGGTGTTAAACCAAATTGAATGAATATAAGCAAAGGAATTTGGTTGAAATTAATAAACTTTGGTTGTTATTTGATTGTTGATTGGTTGTAATAATTCATTAAGTGTTAATGAAATTGAAAGCTATGTAATTGAATTCAAATGGAAAGTAAATAGATTTGAATAGAATTGAAAGTGAATTGGATTTAATTAGTGAATGTAAACTAACTGAAAATTGGACATGAATGAATGTTGATAAAAATCCAACGTAAAAGAATCAAATATGATTTAAATTTAAAACCAATTCATTGAATATAAATGAGAATATGAGTGAATATATTGGTTATGAATTTGTTGGATGTTAGTTGGTTGATGGTTGAATGTATATTGTTGTTTTACTACATGTGCTATGTTGACATATAAGTTGTTATGTTGCTATATGTTGTATATTGAGATTATTGTCTATATGCATGATTCTCATATTGTTTGTTGAGTTTAGTAGGTGCGGATCGCGTTTGCTTCGCATTTGGAGTTCGCTTTCGCGTTATATTAGCCGTATATGCTTGCTAATAAAATATAAGGTACATATCTCGGATTAAATATCGTACTTTTATACTTTTTTCCCTTCGGGATGCCTCATTACTTGATGAGATGTATATTTGTGATATATATACTGTCATTTTTTTTCGGATCGAGCCGCGCAAAAGAGACTATGGCGAATTTTTCCGGAAATTTAAGGCGTTAGAAAAATTTTGAGAAAATTGGAAAATTTTGAAAACTTTAAACTTTGTTTTGAAGTTGAAAGTTAAACAATAGTAATTGTTTTTGAAAAGGATAACTAAATATGATTTGAAAACTTAGTAAAGATTGTAAGAAGTTTAATTATGAATTTTGGAAAATTAATAGATTCTGTAACTTTTCTTACTTATAATTTCGAGGACGAAATTCTTTTAAGGGGGAAGATTGTAACGACCCAGAATTTTTAATAATTAAAATATGAATATTTAATTAATTTTAAATATTAATAAGTGAATTTATAAGTCAAATAAATTTTTATTTGAATTTTTGGATTTAATTGAATAATTAAATCGATAATTTAATACGTTAAATTATGGAAATAATTAATAATTGAGTTAAATATGATTGAAAATAATTTGTAAAATTTTATTTTATCATATGGGAGTTAGAACGATATTTTAGAACTTTTAAAATCGAATTAAAAGTTAATTTGTGAAAATTGAATATTTTAATATTTAATAATCGACTGTAAAATAGTCAATTTTTGAACAGTCTCAGAATTGAACGAAACCAGTTTCATTGGATCCTTAATAGTTAGTTATTACCGGATTTCAATTTTCGTGTCAATCGGAGTTATCGTTTGATCGTGGCAGCTCGAAACGCATCGAATTATTTTTAATTTAAATTTGGCGAGTCAAAATAGCCATTTTTCAAAAAGTCTCGGATTTCGACGAAACCAGTTTCATCGGATCCGTAATGTGATATTATTGTAAGGTTTCAAATTTCAAGTCAATTGGATTTACCGTTTGTCCGGTACAAATTAAAACGCCTAGAAATCGATTTAAATCGGTTTAATTTAAATTGAGCGTTTTCAGCCATAACTCGCACATACTTCCGAATTAGCTTCCGAAACCTGTTCCATTGTGTCCGGAACGCGGGGTAAACCCTAGGTACGCTGGTTACGGCGCCTAAATCGGAGTTCGGAATTTCCGGGATGAATAGTGTCGCTCGTTCCTTATAAATAGACCCCTTGCCTTCATAATTTGATAAAAATATCATTCCAAACCCTAATTTTATAACCTAGCCGTCACTTATACATGAATGGCCAGAATTCAATCTCCTTTTCCCCTCAATCTCTCCCAATCTACAAAGAATTAGAAGAAGTGTTCAACACGAAAAAGGTAGAGCATGAAGAGAGCTTGAAATCCATACGGATATGATCGGGAATGGAGCAACGATGAGCGAGCAAAGTGGGGCCGACCTTGCTGCCGTGCGCACGAAATTCTAGGCACATGTGCAGGCCGAGCTTCATGGTGGAGGAGGTGGGGATAGCTTGCGTCGTGTGCTTCGTGTTGGTGGTTGTGTGATCGAGTTTCGTCGTGCGATTGAAGAGTATAATTGAACCCTAGTTTTGCTAAATGGGTTTGGTGTGCGTACGTGATTATCTGGGGATGTTGCATGAGGGAGATGGAAGATGGAAAGGTGCGGCTGTGATGAGAAGTTGAAGGATCCAGTGGCTCTTGTTGAATAGGTTGATAATTATATATATTAAATGTTGTAATTAGTTTAAGTATAAACTCGTGTAACTTCAAAAATTAATAACTTTTTCATACGAGGTCGAAAAAATGCAAACTCAGTTGCGTTGGAATCGTATGGACGAGAACTACGCGATGGAGTTGGTTTGGAGTCGATTGGAGTTAGTGAGAATTTCGGTTAAAATTAAACGCGCGTTTAATTTTATTCGAAATAAAAGCTGAAACGGAATTTAAAATCAAGGTGAGAACTTCTCACTCAAACGAATAGATTTCGATTTTATTTTAAATAGTTAGATTTAAAATATTTGAATGCATGTATGAATGATGATTGATATCTATTGATTGTTAAAATAGACATTATACGCCGTTAGTAAGCGGATGTTATTTATATAAACATATACCGCGAATATTTCATAAACAGTGAAATTGGTATTATATATAGTAGCAATATATATATATTGGCATATGTATATATTGCAGTTGTTGATTTCCCGTATTTTTTGTTTAGCGGATGAGACCCTATTGCGCCGTTATTAAGCGGATAATATTTATTAAGAACATATATCGCGATAATTTCGTACTGGAGCGAAATTGGTATTGTGCTAATGTTTGTGGATGCAGGAAAACAGGTTGGAGGGATCCAACTGGATTCCTCAACAGTTTTTTATTTAATTTCAGATATTTTGATATTTGATGGATTATCATATCGATATATGATATCATTATTAGTCGTGATTGACTATTTGGTGTGTAGCATCATTGGACCCAGATTTTGGGATTTTAAAATGATTTTCAAAGTGATTTTTGAAATATAAAATATTTTTGGAATTGATCCATTTAAATAAATAAACGTTATATAATTTTAGAAGTTATAAAATTATGATTTTTGTGAAATATAGTTAAAAGCTGATTTTTGAAAATAAGGAATTAATGACTTTATAAAAGAGTTTAAATGGAATTCTGAACTTGTTATAAAAAGTTTAAAAATAGGATTTATAAAATTTGATTATTTTATAAATCGAAATGATGAAATTATAAAAGAATTTAAAGATGTTTTTAAAGAATAATATAAATTGATTTATATTAAGAGATTTATAAATGGATATTTATAAATTGAAATATAGACATTATAAAACGAGTTTTTATAAGTGTTTGAATGATTTGTAAATGAATTTCATTAATGAATGAAATTTATAGAATTATATAACGGTGAAGTTATAAATGGAATTTTATAAACAATAGGTTTATAAAGTTTGTAAAGTTCAAAGGAACGATTTTTTCCAAATAAATAATTATAAGTGTTTGACTTATAATTTGGACTTTTGGTTTATAATTAAGATTATAAATCGAATAGGTAAATAAAGAAGATTTATAAAGGAAGTTGTTATGAAATAAATGAAAATGGAATTTTTAAACGTTGTTTATAAATTCACAAATGATTTATTTTGATAAGTTAATTGTTATAACTTATAAATTGAGTTATATTCACGTTTTAGACTGTGAATAATCCTTAGAGTAAAATGAATAAAAAGGATGAAATTTGTTAACGTAGGATATTCACGTTTTTGAATAGTAAATAATACGTTAAAGAAAATGTTTTAGAATGTGATATTTTAAACAGAATTAAAACGATCTAACGATGTTTTAAAGGTGTTGAGATTCGAAACCATAGATTTCAACATTGATTGTTGAAATAGACGATTTCGAGAAATAAAAGGAAATAGTGTACTATAACACTGTTGTTATAGTAAATGATTTCCGAAAGGAAATGTTTTGAATAGTATTGGGATTTATATATCTATTTTAATTTCGAATCCCTATACTAGTGATTTTGGGTTGTCGTAACGATGTTTTACGCAACATTCGTTTTGACCCAAATAAATATGTTAAGTGAATGATTCCCTTAAAGAATGAAATATATACTTAATTCGGTTTAAGTATATTGAATATTTTCTAAGTGTTGAAAATAAAAGATTGTGAATTACTTATTTAATAAGTATGGAAATGTTTTCCAATATGAAGTGAATAATTAGAATTTATGTTTTTGAAGATAAATTGAAATGGATAATTGAAATCGTATATGCATGAGTATTTTGGAATATAAATTCACTAAGGAATTTATATGTGAAAGTGAAACTTGTTAAAAATAAATATTGATTTATTTTTTTGAAGTGTTGAAATTATATATCTTGTAAAGATATTTTGGAAAATAAATAAGTTGGAAAATTATTTGGAATCTGGTGATGTGTGCATATCCAGTGATAGTTCAATAACCGACTATCAATATTTCCCTTTGAATGGGTATTTGATGTGAATTGATTGAATTTGAATGCACACTTATTTTTGAATAAGCGCTCACTATTCGGGTTAACCGAGAAAGGACCATGGGGTCGTATAACCCACTCCGAATATGTGATACGTCGTTGTGAATCGCATTTGAAGATCGGTGTTGAAGACCGGATATTTGCGAAAGCGATAGGATGACCTGTCGATTGTCTCTGCACTGAGTTGCAACGGTATAGAGACTCCCTAAGTGATGGGAAATCCGATCAGGATTGTGAATATCCGGATTGCAAGGACTTCTTTGTAAGTGCCTTCGGTTCTGTTCGAGCCCGGAACAGACTTGTATGGATTGTATGTCTGACATTACAATTTGAGATATAAAGCCGATTTCTTTCAAATATATTTCTGTTGGTGGCGGAGAATTTATTCTTTGCTTAACACCCTTCTTTGAGACGTATGTGCTCAAAGGTTATATAGTTGAAGTTATCAGCGATATATTCCCAATTTGGTAATGTGACATGCTGAGTGTTGCTGAAATGATCATTGTGTTGATTATTTGTGATAGGATCATTTATTTGATCGTCTATCTTAGTGATCATTGTGTTGATCATTTGTTGACCCAAAGCATGGCTTTTGTATAAAGTATGTTTTTGTGGACGTGACTTCGTCGAGCCTCACATCCCGGAAATGGTCAAAACAGGAAAGATGCGGCAAGGTTATGAGGGGTAGCACCCTTTAGGATGTGTCCATTTCCTTCTGGAAAAGGGTGGTGTCATGGTATGGAGCCCAGATACTTACTCATGTTGAAAACACTTTATGATTGTGTGAATTGATTACGAGCGCTCGGTTGATAAAGGTCCCAAAGGACCGGGGGATGGCATATTCGGTCAGTTGTTGCTCAGTTAGGAGTAACCCGGCCTTGTGTTGGTAGAGATCCGGTTTGGTTCTCGGGGATGTCCATCCAGAGGCATTCTCATGTGGCAATGGGAAGTTCCTTGGCCTGACCATTTGTTGGAAATCCAATTCCCAATACGAAACTTGTACGGTATTAGTTGTAGAACCTATCATTCACTTATGGTGGTCACCACTGTTTGGATGGTAGCTATAGTAGGCATAGTTCGAAATGTCTATGTTGGCTAAGATTTATATTCTACTTTCGAAATGAATTTTTCTCTACACTATGCACTAGTAATAATATAAAATATTATTTTAAATGCGTATCAAGCATCTTTGACTATCATAAGGAGAAATCTCCTCCGATTCTGCGTTTGCATTGTGTGTGTGTGCGGGAGGCCTTATGGTAGTCTCATTTTTAAAAGCATTGCGAATTGATTAAAAATATTCCTCTATTTTGATTTTTAAAGATAAATAAACTGTTTTGAGTTCTCACACCAGTCACATGACTGACTTGGAGTTTATTGTTTTCCTTCCTAAACTCTGGGTGCCCACCAATTTTCACACGGGCAGTTAAGAGTTAGGTTTATCAGGATATTCTAGATATTCAGGAGTTGCAGGAGGCAAGCTGGATGGCATGGCGTATTACTAGTTTATATAGTATTTCTTTTTCCGCTGCACTGTTTATTGTTGTATGTTGTTGTACACTCTGATGATATGATATGATGTAATAAAATGTGATGTAATGTAATAACTGATATAGTTCTTTGTTTAAAGATTATTCATTTATTATTATAAGTTGTTCCGCTGCGAATTGTGAGATTCTGATGTTGTTCTGTTGTTTCATTTCTGTTCCGTCCTATTTTCTTCTATTTTTCTTTTCCGTTCTATTCTCTTTTTCTTCTATTTTTCAAATTCTCTGTTTTCTTTCTCTGTTTTCTAAAAATTGTCTATCTTCTTTCCTCTCTATTTCCTATCTCTTCTCTCTTCTTTCTTTTCTTTTTCTTTTTAAAAACCCATAACATCTCGGTTTTCGGCAACGAAAATCCGCGTCGTTACAGTTGTATAGGATCATATTATAACGTTGGCCTATTGAGTTTAGCATATGTATATGTTATTCTTTTATTGTTTTGATATTTGTGTTTATAAAAGTTTTTTTTACCCAACATTTCTATTTTTTATAAAGTGATACCTTTCAGAGTGTTAACTTTGACTATTGGCCATTGACTTTGACAATTGATTACTGATTTTAACTTTTGGCTTAAAAAGTATATAAAAGGGACATGATTTCATATGGTTTGGATAGCATTCTGAAAATGCTTTGCCATTCATATAAAACATCTTTCTCGTTAAGGATGATGTATTTGGAATCATTTGGGTGAGGCCCAACCTTATATATTATATGCTTACTTTCAAATAGAATCGGGGTTGAGTTAATGAAAAAGTACCAAATGACAGTTTTTACTGATTTGAGTTAGGCAAGTATATTTAGATATGACTTGGTCAGAACTACTTTGTAACAAATAACAAGCTAGATAGAACGATGATGTCCTTAAATATCCATGAGGAAGTGAGTAGAAGGAATTTCGTTAGAGATTCCGAGTGCTCGTCATGGGTTTGAGAGTTCGACCAAGACATAACTCTTTGAGCAGCACACTCACTTGATATGAAAGTTGTTCGAAGATTAATGGTAAGATTTGGATGCAACCAAGGCATTCAAAAGATACTTGGACCATTAATTGAATAATATGATTAGACATACTCACCATGAACATCTCATTGAAGAGTCATTAGTTCATGAACATTAATCAACACATAACAGAGGATATTCTAGGGAACTTCGCAATTGACGTTGAAGGTAATGCTAGGATTGGTGGATGGTTTGACGTGTATGCATGTGAAAATATGGTTTTTAATGTCATGGAAGGATCTTCTCGAGTCTTAATAGCAATCCTTATTATGGAATGATCATTGTGTGCACTCAACCTTTCTTAGAAATCTTTGACTGTATGTTTTGATACCTCGACTTAGGTGATATGTGAAAAGGAGATAGATGTTGGGATGATTTATGACGAAGTTTAGAGTCGTAGGATTGTTATTGTAGAGAGACACAGAAAGTGTCAAGTTCCACGATGGACCAACCAAACTTGTTATGGTTTCCTCTTATATGGAGTCAAGTAATATTGACTTCACTTTTGCATGCATGCAATTTTTCTTGATTTTATTGTTATGGTGTCGAATTAGAAGTAGATGAGAGGACATTAGCGCTACTTAATTGAATGTGATGATTGGTAGAATTAGGAAAAGCTTAGTTAAAGGACAATCGGGAGAGGAATTCTCGTTTTGTCCTAGATGATTTGGATAATCTTCCAAGCGATAATCTAACACTCATCAGACAAGCATTGTTGCACACTTAGTAAATTATCCTTGTTATTATTTTGTTATTGAGTCAGTTTGACTCCAAAGAACCCTAAGCATCAATCATAAGTAATTTTGTAGTTAAGCGGTCATTTCGAACGTCTTCTTAGAAGAATTGGTTTTGTAACGATCAAGAATATGACGACCCGTAAATTTTAAGGATTTTAATAATATATTTAATTGAAATTCTATGAAATTTTAAATAATAAATTTGGAAATAAAAATACGATATTTAGATCACGTATAATCAAACATAGCAAATGATAAATTTTCATTAGAAAATATGGAAGTTTTTTTTCATGTGTAATTCTATTTCAATTCAAATCAATTGAATTTGATGATAATAAAATGTTTTTCAAACCGGAATATTTTTATATAATAAATTTACGAATCATCTTCTGAGTGAGACGTCATATTTTGTTTCTTCAAATTTAGATTGTTATTGCTCCGTCTATAAAAATTCTGATGTTTTAACAGCATTTTCGGTGCCAGTTATCGACTTTCGATAGGGTGGTCATGCCACTGATATTTGTATACCGTTTTGATCGTCTCGTCGTGCTGATCTCTGTGGTATATTCAATTCTGTGCTTCGAAGTTCGGTACATGAGGAAACCATGCAACGGTTCACCGTATCGGTACGTTCTGATCCTTTTGAATTAGTCTGCCCATTCAATTGCCCAAGGGCCAAATTTCGAATGGTCATTTCTTTTATTATTCCCTGGAATCTTGTGTTTGACTTTCCCTATACCCACTACTTCGTATTTATGTCGGTACGTTTGCTCTACCTTTTCTTTTCACTGTCATAGCCATATTTTATATATATTCAACATTCTTTTGTTTGCTCGATATCATGTCGTTCATTCTTCTCTTTATCTTCCTTCCATCACCTATTCCTCTAAAATCGAGTTAGTATACTTTATTTCATTTGGAGAGAAACATGCTTCTTCTTGCCCCGTTCTTTCCCCCTCTCTCTCACTTCCGTTCAAAAAATTATATGTACTATATAATTTTAAAAAGCTTATAATTTCACCTGCTCCTCTCTCGTCCTCTCAGGCCGAACCACCTACCCACCAACAAGCTTCCCACCTTCATCACGTCATCGCCAGATCCGCCTTCTCCGCCTTCCAAAACAGCATGCCACGTTCCCCTCTCTCCCTAGCTTGTATGTCGTCCCTCCGCTACGGTTCCAACACCATCACCCGAGCTCCCTTCCATAGCCAACCTACTTGCCGACCTGCTCACCAACCCTGTCTGCTCACATGCTTTCACTTGACAGCAGCTCTGTCGGTACCTCCTCACATCTTCCTTGTTGATCTTATCCTCAACATATATCATAGTGTGTGTGTATATACATATATACGTACGGAAATTCTTGAAGGTAACATATATGCATATGTCATACAGTATTTAATAGCTTATGTTATGGTTGTGAATATATTATATTATAACCTTTTCATTTATACAAGTACAATGATTTATATATGTAAGAGTATGTAAGTTATATCTGTGTTGTAATTAAACATAAGAATATATTATATTTTAAAGGCAGTAGTATATTGTTTTGTTTTTTTTCAAAGCTGTTTTATATATGCCTTGTTTTGCTAAGTATAGTAATATGTTAGTATAAAAACAGTTTATAAATATATCTTAGTATAAGCAGTATTTCTGTATAGCAATGGTTATATTAGTATAAGCTATATATATAGATAGATAGTTGTTTGTGTGAGATGTATAAGAGTGTGTTTGTATGTATATATATATAAGGTTGTTGGTTGCATATATAAGTTATATCTGTACTTGTATTTATGCACATAAGTTATATATATAAATATATATTAATTTTATATACGGGTATGTTTTGTCACTTTCCATTCACATAGGTACAAAAGTTTATATATTATCATATGTCTGGTAATATATGGTTTACCTTAAGTTATATATGTTATAAAATCTGTTTTACGGTTTATAAAGAAGAAGAAATATTGTATACTTATATATGAACTCGTATGCTGCTTTGCATTTTTTTTGTTTATTTTACAGTTTATATAAGTCGCATTGTATTTTTATATAATTTGGGTATGTTAGTATCCTTAAAATATAAGTATCATGATTTTTTTTAATAAGAGTACATATAAGTATTGATCTAAAATATAATATGTATGCGATGTTACATATATACGTTTACTTTAAAATATATAAAGCTTCTGTAGACTTTAAGTTATATTGACTGTATATATATATAAATATATATATATATACACTAATATATCTCTGTGCGGGTATATATATAAGTCTATCTATATATTAGTATACTTATAAGTAATATGTATAGACTGTTTTATATATATATATATATATATATAAGGGTCTCCTATTATTCTGTTTTATATTATACATGTATGGTAAAATTTTAGCTTGTTTAAGTGTTGTATTCTGTAAGTCTTATATACATTTGTTTATATATATATACATATATATATTGTCGATTCCAATGTATTTTAGTATGTAAGTTTATAAATATAAATTTATATATATTAGTTTATATACGTAAGTTATGTTATGGCTGGGTGTATATATATAATTGATTATTTCAACATATATTATGTATATATATTGGACCATAATATATAAGTTTTAGTTTAAACCTATGTTTTGAAATTTATATATATTTAATTTAACATATGTTTGAATTTAAAATATGATTTTATATATAGTTATATATCGTTATATAGAAGTTCACCAATACCATTTATTTTTATCGATCTAATTCTGATTTGATTTCGTCAATTCCTATTTATCATATCTGTTCGTCGAATTCGTGCCAATCTTGCTTTGGTTAGGAATTCGTGCTTGGATTCGTAACTCGTTTCATTTATCGAATCTCTCTAGCATCAAAAGCTGAGCAATCACTCACGATTAACATTCTTATATTTATTAAATTTATTTCAATTGAAACGACAATTGAAATATGCTGCTGTTGGTTATTTACAATGCTATACATATGCTATTATCTGTATTGTTCACCTGTGATATCTGACACCGTTATCTGTTATTAATATTGATGATATATGCCCATTATATTATTATCGTATCTGTTATTACTTTGCAAGTTCCCTGTTAGTATAGAATTCCCCATGGGTTGAAATGATACATACCCGAACGATCTGTTTAATAGAAGAAAATCGTTATGGGTTGAAATGATAAACCCAAGCAATTTTCATTGAATTGAATTTGGGATTGCAGGTTAAAAAGATATATACCCGTATATATTTTAAATAACGGATTGAAATGATAAATATCTGTATCACTTGACTATAGGATAGAAAATTATATATAGACACCGTTGGTCTACATATAAATACTTTTGAAACAATTTCTATGGTTTTGGAAAGAAATATGTGGTTTTAATATATATTAATTGTTTTTTAATATTATATGTATATATATATATATAAATGTTATTTTGTAATAGTTAAAATCTTTATTTTTAAAATTATATTTTCTGAAAATTTTAAAATTATAACTTAGTTTGAAATTATAAATTTTAAGAATTTACTTATAATTTTACTATTTTAAAATAGTATAAATTAGTTTTAAAATAAAAAAGTTTAATGATAAAGTTTGATATAACTAAAATACAATATGCTAAGTATTTTAACTTATATTTTAAAGTAGATTATTATAATATATTTTATTAAATTAAGGTTGGAACTAGAAATAGAAATTTGTTTGAAATTGAATTTATTTAAGAATTATACCCCAATAAGTTGATTTGAAATTTATTAAATTTGGGATTTTAAATATATGCATTTTATAACTTGATTTTCATTAAAGTGATTTAAATGAATATTTTCAAATTTACATTAATATAGATGGGATATTCAGTTTATTTAAATTTGTAATTTGAAGTTTATATAATGTTATTGAAAGGATTAAGTAAATATTTCAAAACTAAATAATAGTAAAGTGAATTTGAGATATAAATGAAATTATAAAATTTAGTTTTGAAAATGTTGAATATTTAAAGCTTTGATATATATTGAATTTGAAATGGTTTATTTTGATGGTTCAAATCTGCATTTGAAATTGATACAATTTGAAATGGTTTATTTAGAACTGAATTGATTTGAAATATTTGAATTGAAATTGAATTAAATTTCAAGTTTAGGATTCGAGTTGATTTGAATCGATTTGTGAAATTTGACAAAACTATTTTATTATATAAAGCATTTTTAAATTATATTTAGAACTATTTATATATTTTAGTTTATAAATTATTTTCATATAAACTATTTTAACATAAATCACTTTAATATAAACTATTTTAATGTACTAACTATTTTATCATAAACTATTTTAACTTATAACTATTTTATATAAGCCATTTTATTGTATAAACGACTTTATTATATATACTATGATTAATATTTAAACAGTTTAAAGGAAAGTGTTATGATTTTCAAAGTATTATGATTTCTGAATTATGATTTACCAAGCATTATGATTTCCAAAGTATTATGATTTCTAAGTTATGATTCTAAAGTGTTATGGTTTTATAAGTTTTATAATTTTGAAAGTGCTATAACTTTGAAGTGCTATGATTTTTGGAAATGGATGTATTTGAAATGGAATTGATATCGTATTGATATGGTTTTGAAATGGAAATGATATCGTATTTGGTTTTGAAATGGAAATGATATCGTATTGATATGGTTTTGAAATGATATGATATTTCTGTTTTGAAGTATGAATTATTTGAAATGAAATGACCATGGTGTAATAATAACGTTTGGTTATTTAAGAAACCGGGATCAGATACTGTCATACTCTCTACCAAAACCGAAAACCACTTTAACAACTGTGTATGTGATGGAGATTCTAGAGTAAAGTAGGATGGTTTGGTGACATCTCTATATAGTGTTTACATGACCCTCACTCCCATGAGTCAGCTTGATGCGGCTAAAACAGGAGCCATGCCGGGCCAAGTGGGGTCATTCCTCCTATCGGGCACATTTCTTCGATACCATTCCATTGCTTTTGTGATTTGATTGGGTGCACCCTTTTGATTTGGGAGTGTTTCATGAGGTTGGTGGTAGTAGCAGCTATGCGTTATCACTAGTCCGGATACGCAAACGGTATATCTACTCTGGCATTGCCTCGAGTGCCTTGTCGCATGCCCTATCGCACCTTCTACTGGTTTGTTTTATACCGTACCTATGTGATATCCTCTGGGTAAACCTCTGGTTTATGGAGGAGCGTACGACATTGTATAGACTACGGGAATATATAAAACGTGTTAAGGGGGTATGGGTAATGCCTTATGCTATTTTGATACTTTTACTTTACTATAGACATATTATAATAGCGTATATTACTACATAGTAGATACTTCCACGGATCCTTAGAGGATGGAAATCCCAAACATCATTTAAGTTACTTGTATTTCAGTTGATATTCCACTGAGTTGAATTTATTGATATAAGAATGTTAATCCTAACCCGAATGTTTTGTGTTTTTCTTTACGCTCGGGTCAGACTAAGTGTCACAACATTTGAGACTCACCTTTGGAGTTGGAGCTTCACTTGGAGATCCATATGTATCTATTCAGCTTTCAGCAATCCAGTGGTTTTGTTCAGACTTTTCATCTGTTTGTATTAGAGACTACATTGTATTTAATATATTCTGTTGCATTTTATTTCAATCTCTGTTGTTTATATAGTAGCTTCATGAACTACTATTTATCTATTCGGCTACTTATTGTTATATTACTCTATGTCTGTGATTCTGTGATTATTTATTTACCGTATATGCTGAGTTTTTCCAAATATAAATTAACAATCTAATATTTTAAGCAATTCAATTCCGACATGTGCGGATGCAAATGGCACGAAATACCGGGATGTTACAGTTGGTATTAGAGCTCTGGTTTTAGGCAAAATTTAGCATATATGGTAAATTTAGTTACATAATCACTTTCATTCGAGCTTGAATCTCTTCCTCTTTGACTCAGTTTCCTTTGAATTTTGGAACTCTTCCCTACGTTCTGAAATTCATTTTTATCTCTCTCTATTCGTTATTTTCTGATTTTGGAGTACCCATAACTCCACTTCGAATGATCTCTATAATAAATCGGCGGTCTTGCAAATCTTTGAATGATTTATAAAAGGGAGAAACTCCTTTACATTAGGCATCGATTCACCCAAGGTTTCTGTATCATTAGTTTAGATGCTGCTATCTCTTGTCATGACCGAATTCTATTCTCTTGTGATCGGATATCGATTTTCTTCAGAATTCCATAGCAATCATATTCTTGAAGTCACGATTGACCTGATTAAGGTTACCCGCAATTTTTATAAGTCTATCCATCTTTCTAGTAATTTAACTATTTTCTTTTCTTTTCGAGCCTATCTTCTTAGTTAGAATACTCCTTGATGTGGGTTCCTTTAATTTGGATCTCTATCCTTGCTTTAAAATCCAATCGTGTATAATCGAGTGAGAATGTATTTGTATTAATATAAAATTGTTTTATATTGTGTTGTTTGAGTTGTTAATGTTCATTTAGGGTTTCGATCGATTCATCTGATCACCGCTATCGATAGGAATTGCAAAACACTTGAACAGAGCAAATTGATACAATATTGTTTTCAAATTTGGTAATGAAATAAATATTGTATGATTATATTATATATATAAGTAAAATTTTATAGAATTAAAAGTTAAATGAATTGGTCGTTAGAAATGATAATATCTGATTTTCAATTATGGTCTTTGTAACGACCCATAAATTTTGGTTATTTATATATATTTAATTAATTTAATTTTTGTGAAAATTTAAACAATAAAATTTGAAAATAAAAATTTAATATTTTTGAATACGTCTATTTAAACATAGCAATAGGTAAATTTTCATCAGAAAATATAGAAGTTTGTTTTTAGTGTGTAATTCTATTTCAATTTAAATCAGTTAGTATTGATGATAATGAAATATTTTCCAAACTTTAATATTTTTATATAATAAACTTATAAATCATCTTCTTAGTGAGATGTCATATTTCGTTTCTTAAAATTTGGATTGTTGTTGTTCGTTTATCTTATTTCTGGCTAATTAGCAGCATTTTCGGTACCGAATATCGACTTTTGATAGGATGGTCGTACCACTAATATCTGTATACAATTTTGATCATCTCGTCTTGCTGATCTCTACGGTACATTCAGGTTTGTATTTTAAGGTTCGGTACACGACGGAAACGATGATAACGGTCTGTTGTAATGGTACCAAATTTGTGGTTTTCACTTTCATTTGCTTTTCAAATGTAAACGTGCAACCCAGGCAATATAATAAATTACTTTAATAACTTTTGCTGATTCAACGGTCAGCTATTACATCTCCATCATTTCGAATTTACTTTATGGTGGTCAGTTTCTCTATTTTTTGGTTTGTTCATTTACAAAGAAAAACATATATTAGTTTGCAAACTAAAATTGTTCATTCTCTCTTCATTTTTCCATTTGCTTTGTTCTATGAAGAATTTTTTTTTATATAACGGGAGCATATTCCTTGCTTTTTCCAGAGAAACCTCATCTCACATCGACCACATTTCCCTCCATCATCTCCTCTGGACCTCCACCTTTGCAGCAACTCCACCAAAACCCTGAACCCCGCCTTCCCTTGCCGATCAACACAGTAAACAATTCCATGGCCAAGAGCCCTCCTGCCGTCATGCCTCCTCTATGCGCCGCCTACCCCAAGCCTCAACCCGAGCCTCCCCTTTTTTTTCCCCGGTCCTAGTCAACCAAGTATCCATCTTCTCTACCACGTAGCCTCATCTTTGCCACCTTTTTGAGCCATGCTGCCAAGCCATCTCTCTAGCATCTGTGTTCATATATCGGTTGTGTAAGTTGTATTTATATTAGGTATTTTATATATATCTAAGTTATATATATATATATAAGTTTATTTACATATTTAAGTTTATATATCCAAGTCTTTACTATCTGTAGATATAACAAGTTTTATAATATGTTGTGTATATATATTTGTTAATATATACGAGATCTGTGAGTATGAATATTTTTAAATAAAGTAAGTTCTTTTTTTTAAATTATAATAAATATAAGTTTATACATATGTGTAAGTTGCAGTATCATATTTGTAAGCCTACAGTGTTATATAGGTATACTATATAAAAGCCTATGTATAGTTTTGTAGGATAAATGTCTATTGTGTATATGTGTATATATAAATATATATAGGTTGTATACAAGTATATATTGTTTATAAAGTTTTAAAGTTATAAAGTTCATGCAGTTATTAAATGGTATGCATGATGCTGTATATATATATATGTATCTATGTATGTATATGTATATTACTATATAATAAGACTTGTTTACAGTGTATCTTTTATAAGTTTACTTATATCTTAAATTTGCTGTCATGGGTATCATATATATTATTATTATAAAAAGCTTATTATAGATAGTTTTCACCGTTATGTTTTAGGATTATATCATATATTAGTTTATAGAGTTGACACGGTTTTGGTGTATATATATACATACATATATATAGTTATAAAGGTTATATTTTGATTTTGTAATGGGTTGATATACGTTATATTATAAAGTAATATATATTAAAATTGTTTATAGTACAAATTTTGTTGAGGCTATATATAAAATACATGGCACGTGTGTTTTTCCAGACTTTTTGAGTTATGAGAATTTGGTTGCTGGATATATTACTTTTTTTTTTGAGTATACTTGTAATAGTATTGATATATATATATAGTTTCTTTTAAATAGCTACAGCCGTATGATATGTTAATTTTGTAAGTTATATGAGTTGTATAACCTGTATATATACATATATATATATATAATAGTTACATATATTTGAAATGCTTGAGGTTGAGGTATAACTTTACAAAGTATATGTATATTGTTATCTAAACTATGTCAACTCAGATCTATGGTTTAAAGCATACATTATGTTGTATGATATGGTACGTGTAGTATATAAATATAAGTATTTCACTATATGATGACAATATAAATTTAATGAGTTTATATACGTATATAAGTTATGTTATGATTTTGATATATATATATATATATATATATATATATATATATATATATCTTGATTACAGAATCTATATGTTCAAATTTAATATTGAAAAAAATGATATATGTATTTTAAATTAAATATTGGGCTTAAGGAAAAATAATATAATATACATTCTATTTCAATAATATCAAACTGATTTTTGGTTTATGGTTTCCAATTTATCAACTTCGTCTTCAATTCGAGTTCAATCTTGCCTTGCTTTGAGATTCGTGCCTGAATTCGTAACTCATTTCTTTGTCAAAACCTTCTATCCTCGAAAGGTGAGCAATCACTCACGATTAACGTTTTTGTATTTATTAAATTTGATTTTAATTGAAACAACAATTGAAATATGCTGTTATAGTTATTTAAAATTGTTATATATGCTATTATCTGTAACTGTTCACCTGTGGGATATGACACCACATCCTGTTGTTTATATTATATTGTTATTGATGATATATGCCTGTTATGTTATTATCATATCTGTTATCACTTTGGAAGTTCCCTGTTAGTATAGAATTCCCTATGGGTTGAAATGATACATACCCGAATGATCAGTAGAATATGGGTTGAAATGATAAACCCAAGTGATTTTCAATTGAATTGAATTTGGGATTGCGGGTTAAAATGATACACACCCGTAAATATTTAAATTGCGGATTGAAATGATAAATATCCGTATCACTTGACCATATGATCGAAAATTTTATGCAGACACCCTTGGTCTATATATAAATATTTTGAAAGTTATTTCTATAGTTTTGAAAGGAAATATATATGGTTTCATTTAAATTTGAAATATTATGTATATGAATAAGTTTTAATATAAAATAGATTTATAATAAGCTTTAAAATTTAGTAAAGTTTGACTTAAGTAAACTGCAATATGTTTAAGTATTATTTAAAATTATATTTAAAATTAGATTTTATAATGATTTCTATAATTAAGGTTGGGAAGCTAAATCTGAATTTATTGTATTTAATTAAGAATTTTTTTAATTAAATTGATTTGGAACTTATTGAATTTGAGGGTTTTATAATATGATTTTATAACTAGAATTCGATTTAAAGTGATTAAATGGATGTTTTAAGTTTAAATAAATCGAAAGAAATATTTAGTTTAATGAAATTTAAGGTTATTCAAATGATATTGGATTTATTAAGTGAATATTTCAAACTAAATAACAATAAAGTTAAATTTTGATATATATGAAATTATCAGATTCAGTTTTGAAATTATGGAATATTTAAGGCTTTTAAAATTTATTGAAATTCAAATGGCTTATTTTGTGGTTCAAATCTGTTTTTGAAATCGATATAATTTGAAATGGTTTATCGATAAACTGAATAAAATTGAAATTGGTGAATTGGGATTGAATTAAATTTGAATTTTAGAATCCTAGTTGATTTGAATCAATTTGTGAAATTTGAGGAAACTATTTTATTGTATAAAGTATTTTTAAATTTTATTTAAACTATTTATATATTTTACTTTATAAATTTTTTATTATAAACTATTTTAACATACTAACCATTTTATTATATAAACTATTTTAATATAAACTCTCTTATCTTATAAACTATTTTATTATATACTATTATTAATATCTAAACTTTTTAAGTGGTAGAAGATACGAATTTCAAAGTATTATGACTTCCAAAGTGTTATAAAGTCAAGTATTTGGTTTCGAAAATGTTATAACTTTGAAAGTACTATGGTTGTGGAAATGTATATACATATTTGAAGTGAAAAATAATATCATGTTGATATGGTTTTGAAATGGATATACTATTTTGAAGTATAAACTATTTTGAAATGACCATGGTGTTACAATAACGTTTGATTGTTAAAGAGACCGAGATGGGATATTGTCATACTCTTTGCCAATAACAAAAACCACTTTAACAACTGTGGACGTGGTGGAGGTTCCAGAATGAAGTTGGATGGTTTATTGACGATTCTATATGATAATTACGTAGCCCTAACTCCCGCAAGTCAGCTTGATCCGGCTAAAAAAGGAGCCACACCGGGCCTAGTGAGGTCATTCCTCCTATCAGACACATTTCTTCAATACCATTCTATTGCTTTTGTGATATGATTGGGTGCATCCTTTGATGTAGGAGCGTGTCACGAGGTGGGCGGTAGTAGCTGCTATGCATTACCACTAGTCCGAATCTGCAAACGGTATATCTACCCTGGCATTGCCTCGAGTGCCTTGTCGCATGCCCTATCGCACCTTCTACGAGTTTATTTTGTGTCGTACCTATGGAGTTCTCCTTAATAGCCCAGCCGCGGGTGGAGTTTACAGTATCTGTATAGACTACGACATCATAAAAATGTGAGGGGGCATATGGGTAATGCCATACCGCTACTTTAATAGTTTACTTTACTATAGACATATTATAATAGCATACATTACTACATAGTAGATAATTCCATGGATCCTTAGAGGATGGTTATCCCAAACATCCTTTAAGTTACTTGTATTCCAGTTGCTATTTCACTTGAGTTGGATTTATTGACATAAGAATGTTAATCCTGACTCGAGTGTTTTGTGTTTTCCTTTACGCTCGGGTCAGACTGAGTGATCAGCATTTGAGACTCACCTTTGGAGTTTAGAGCTTTCCTTGGAGATCCATCTATCTATTTAGCTTTCAGCTATCCAGTTATTTTGTTCAAAGATGTCGTCTGTTTGTATTCGAGACTACATTGTACATATATTCTGTTGTATTTTATTTCAACTCTGTTATTTATCTATTCCACTGCATTATTATTGTAATACCCTGTGTTTGTGATTCTATGATTTATTTACTGTATATGTTCAGTTTTGCCAAATTTTAAATTAATAATCTGATATTTCAAGTCCGATATGTGTGCATGCGAATGACACGAAATACGGGGATGTTACAGTTGGTATCAGAGCCAGGTTTTAGGCAAAACTTAGCATATGTAGTAAATTTAATTACGGAATCACTTTCGTTCGAGCATGAATTCTTCCTCTTTGATTCGAGTTTCCTTTGAATTTTGGAACGTTCCCCTCGGTTCCAAAAACCATTCTTGTCTTCCCCTTATCCAAATTATTGATTCTAGAGTACCTCATAACTCCACTATTTTATTTGTAAATGGGTGAAACTCCTTTACAACGGGCATTGATTCACCGGAGATTTCTACATCCTCAGTTTAGATGCTGCTATCTCTTGCTACACCTGAATTCTATCTCTTGTGATCGGATGTCTATTACTTCAGAATTCTGCATCGATCTTATTTTTAAAGTCACGGTTGACCCGGTTAATGTCACCCATGATTTATATAAGTCTATCCATCTTTTCTCTTTGTTATTTGATTATCTTATCTTCGTTTCGAGCCTATCTAATAGTTAGAATTCTCTTTGATTCGAATTTCTATCTTTGTTTTGAAATCTATTTTGTAACATCGAGCGAGGGAGTATATTTGTAAATTAGTATATTAAATATTTTATATTGTGCTATTTGAGTTGTTAAGTTTGGATTTTGGGTTCCGATTGATTCGTCTAGTTAGCGCTATCGATAGGAATTCCAAAACACTTGAACAAAGCAAACTGACACAATATTGTTTTCAAAATTTATGAATTTTGAATGATTATATATATATATACACACTTGAAAATTTTCTTTAAATTGAATAGATAAATGAAATAGTTGTTAGATGATAATGCTAAATTTTCATTTATTTTTTTGTTAACAATTCTAAACCATTAACTATTATTGTATATTGTAGGGAAATGAAATTTTGAAACATGGTATATAAATTAGATTTGAAAATGAAATCAGTATAAAATAAGGATTTGAGATTAACTTCCCAGTACATTTCAAAGTTGGTTTCAAAGTTTTAAAAAGTGTTATTACTAAAAAGTATTTTCGAATAGGAATTGTTTCAAAAGAATAATTTTAAAGTTCAAACATGTACACTCTTCCAATGTCATTGTAAAATAATTTCGGTAATGACTGCAGCATCACCGACATTCATTTTCGAGTTTCAAAGCGGAGAAATGAGTTAGTAGCTTTGCTACACTTTTGTTTTGGAAAATGGACTAAATTTGAAATTCTTGAATATGATTTGATTTATATAATATATATGTATATAATTGTTTCAAAATAGTGGAAGTGAAACTGGAAATTTGAATCTTAAGTTTTATATTAAGAAATGGTTTCAATTATTGAAATAAAGTGAAATGTTTGAATAATTGGAATATTTGAAAATGATACATGGAATTAAACCAACCCGAAATAAGGAATTGGAACAAACTTATTTGTATAACACTAAATTGCATTTTGATATATATAACTTGCCTAAAATATTCAAAAAATTAAATGTTAGGATATAATAAAGGGTTGTACAAAAAGAAAACTTAAGTAATAAATTGTTCAAACTAAAATCTGGCTGAATATAAATGTTGTAGATAAAAGGAAAATTTGTATAGTATTTAATTGCCCTCATAAACATTTATATAACTTACCTAGAAAGTTTAAATGTAATTAGAACGTAATTGGAAAGTATACACTATGATATAAACAATATGATATCAAAAATGATGTTTGTTAAGGGAATTTACTGATAAAAAATTAGATAAATAAAAGGAAAATTTATTTGTTGAATAATATATTGTTATAAGATGTTTATACACGAAATATATGTTGCAAAATTTATATTAAGTGGAATAAATTAAATAAATGAAGGAGAATGCTAGTTAAGCAAATAAAGAGGAACATAAGAATAGTGAAATTGAAATTTGAAGGGAAATCAACTTAACTAGGTCCAAATGGATTTAATGAATGGGTAAATAAATGGGTTAAATCAAATAAATTTTGTAACAAATGATAATACATTGAAATCAAATATATTGATTGAAATACATTAAATTGAATCAATAAAATATGGAAATAATAAATAGTTATTTATTTAATAAAATGGATCAAACCAAATTATTGAATATTAATTGAAATCTACATGGTTTTGAACAGTTGAAGTTGAAGGTTGAGGTGAAATTAACTATGGTTGATCAAATATATTTAGTAGATGAGTAAAATAAAACAGATTTGGTTGTGATTTTTTTTTTGGAATAAATGTTAATAAATGGGAAACAAACCAATTGAATAAAAACATATGAAAATGAAATTAATCAAATGTGAACACCATAAATTTGATTTATTAAATAGAATTGGAATCAATTGATTAAGATAAACCAATTTTTTTAATAAATATAATTTATATGGTTCTAAATTAATTAATTATTTTGGTATTTCAATCTATTTTCCTTCTGTTGTTTTATTCTCCTACCTCTTTCCTTTTCGGAGACGAAAAGTTTTAAGTGGGGGAGAGTATAATGACACATAAATTTTGGTGATTTTATATATTTAACTAATTGATTTTTTTGAAATTTTAAACAATTAAATTTGAAAATAACAATTTAATATTTGGAATACGTCTATTTAAACATAGCAATAGGTAAATTTTCATCAGAAAACACGGAAATTTGTTTTTATTGTGTAATTCTATTTCAATTTAAATCAGTTAATATTGATGATAACAAAATATTTTCCAAACTTGAATATTTTTATATAATAAAATTGTAAATCATCTTCTGAGTGAGATATCATATTTCATTTCTCAAAATTTGGACTATTGTTGCTCCGTTTATCTTATTTCTAGCTGATTGGCAGCATTTTCGGTACCGATTATCGACTTTTGATAGGATGATCGTACCACTAATATATGTATACCGTTTTGATCATCTCGTCGTGCTGATCTCTGTGGTACATTGAACTCTGTGTTTTAAGGTCCGATACGCGACAGAAACGATGATAACGGTCCGTTGTAACGATACCTAATTTGTGGCTTTTCACTTTCATTTGCTTTTCAGATCTAAACGTGCAGCCCAAGCAATATGATAAATTACTTTAATAACTTTTGTAGATTCAAAGGTCAACTGTTACATTCCATCATTTCGAATTTACTTTATGGTGGTCAGTTTCTCAATTTTTGGGTCTGTTTATTTACGAAGAAAAACATATATTAGTTTGCAAACTCAAACTGTTCATTCTCTCTTCATTCTTTCTCTTCATTTTTCCATTTGCTCTTTTTCTTCATAGAAATTTCTTTTATATATAACTGTAGAATATTCCTTGCTTTTGCCAGAGAAACCTCTTCCCATAGCGACCACGTTTCCTACCATCATCTCCTCTGAGCCTCCACCTTCGCAGCAACTCCACCAAAACCCTAAACCCCGCCTTACCCTTGCCGATCAACACACACAAAAAATCCCATGGCCGAGAGCCCTCCTACCATCATGTCTCCTCCACCCGCCGCCAACCCCAAGCCTCAACACGATCCTCCCCTTTGTTTTTCCTCGGTCCTAGTCAACCAAGCATCCATCTTCTCTATCCTCTAACCTCGTCTCTTCCACCTTTTTGAGCCATGCTGCCGAGCCATCTCTCTAGCATCTGTGTTCATATATCAGTTATGTAAGTTTTATTTATATTAGGCAGTTTATATATACCTAAGTTATATATATAAGTTTATGTACATATTTAAGTTTATATATCCAAGTCTTTACTATCGGTAGATATAACAGGTTTTATAATATGTTGTGCGTATATATTTGTTAATATATACGAGATCTGTATCAGTATGAATATTTTTAAATAAAGTAAGTTCTTTTTTTAAATTATAATAAATATAAGTTTATACATATGTGTAAGTTGCAGTATCATATTTGTAAGCCTACAGTGTTATATAGGTATACTATACAAAAGCCTATATATAGTTTTATATGATAAATGTTTTTTGTATATATCTATATATATAAATTTATATAGGTTGTATACAAGTATATATTGTTTATAAAGTTTTAAAGTTATAAAGTTTATACATTTCTTAAATGGTAGCATGCTGTCGTATAAAGATATATATATTGATTACTATATAATAAGACTTGGTTACAGTGTATCTTTTATAAGTTTACTTATATCTTTAATTTGCTGTCATGGGTACCATATATATTTTTATATAAAGCTTATATACAGATAGTTTCCACTGTTCTATTTTAGGACTATATCATATATTAGTTTATAGAGTTGAAACAATTTTGGTATATATGCAGTTATAAAGGTTATATTTTGATTTTGTAGTGTGTTAATATACGTTATGTTATAAATTAATATATATTAAAGTTGTTTATTGTATAAATTTTTTTGAAGCTATATACAAAATATAAGGCACATGTATTTTTCCAGACTTTCTGAGTTATGAGAATTTGGTTACAGGATGTACTACTTTTCGTTGGAATATGCTTGTTATAGTATTAATATATATATATATATATATATATAGTCTCTTTTAAATAGCTGCAGCTGGATAATATGTTAGTTTTATAAGTTATTTGAGTTGTATAACCTGTATATATACATATATATAAAATGATTACATATATTTGAAACGTTTGAGGTTGAGGTATAAGTTTACAAAAGTATATGTATATTGTTATCTAAACTATGTCAACTTAGATCTGTGGTCTAAAGCATACATTATGTTGTATGATATGGTACGTGTAGTATATAAATATAAGTATTTCACTATATGTTGACAATATAAATTTAATGAGTTTATATACATATATAAGTTATGTTATGATTTTGAAATATATATATATATATATATATATATATATATATCTTTATTACAAAATATATATGTTTAAATTTAATATTGAAAAGAAATTGTATATGTATTTTAAATTAAATATTGGGTTTAAGGAAAAATAATAAAATATACTTTCTATTTGGGTAATATCAAACTGATTTTTGGTACTTGTTTTCCAATTTATCAGCTTTGCCGTCAATTCGAGTTCAATCTTGCCTTGCTTTGAGATTCATGCCTGAATTCGTAACTCATTTCTTTGTCAAAAACGCCTCGAAAGGTGAGTGATCACTCACGATTAACGTTCTTGTATTATTAAATTTGATTTCAATGGAAACGACAATTGAAATTTGCTGCTGTAGTTATTTAAAATTGTTATATATGCTATTATCTGTAACTGTTCACTTGTGGAATATGACACCATATCCTGTTGTTTTATTATATTGTTATTGATGATGTATGCATGTTATGTTATTGTCATATCTGTTATCACTCTGCAAGTTCCCTGTTAGTATAGAATTCCCTATGGGTTGAAATGATACATACCCGAACGATCTGTAGAATAGGAGAAAATCGTTATGGGTTGAAATGATAAACCTAAGTGATTTTCAATTGAATTGAACATGGGATTGCAGGTTGAGATGATATATACCCGTAAATATTTAAATTGCGGATTGAAATGATAAATATCTGTATCACTTGACCGTAGGATAGAAAATTTTATACAGACGCCATTGGTCTATAATTTTTTGAAAATGATTTCTATGGTTTGGAAAGGAAATATATATGGTTTTATTTAAATTTGAAATATTATGTATATGAATAAGTTTTAATATAAAATAGATTTAATAATAAGCTTTAAAATTTAGTAAAGTTTGACTTAACTGAAATACAATATGTTTAAGTATTATTTAAAATTATGTTTAAAATTAGATTTTGTAATGATTTCTATAAGTTAAGATTGGGAAGCTAAAACTGAATTTATTATATTTAATTAAGAATTTGTTTAATTAAATCGATTTGGAACTTATTGAATTTGAGGGTTTTAAGATATGATTTTATAACTGGATTTCGATTTAAAGTGATTAAATGGATATTTTAAGTTTAAATAAAGTGATTAAAGTGAAATTGTGGAATATTTAAAGCTTTGATAATATATTGAAATTTAAATGGTTTATTTTGTGGTTCAAATCTTTTTTGAAGTCGATATAATTTGAAATTCTTTATTGAGAGAATGAATTAAATTGAAATTGGTGAATTAGGATTTAGTTAAATTTGAATTTTAGAATCTGAGTTGATTTGAATCAATTTGTGAAATTTGAGGAAATTATTTTATCATATAAAGTATTTTTAAATTTTATTTAAACTATTTATATATTTTACTTTATAATTTTTTTATTATAAACTATTTTAACATACTAACCATTTTATTATATCAACTATTCTAATATAAACTATCATATAGACTAACTATTTAATATAAACTCTCTTATCTTATAAACTATTTTATTATATACTATTATTAATATCTAAACTTTTTAAGTGGTGGAAGTTACAAATTTCAGAGTATTATGATTTCCAAAGTGTTATAAATTCAAGTATTTGGTTTCGAAAATGTTATAACTCTAAAAGTACTATGGTTTTGGAAATGTATATATATATGAAGTGGAAAATAATATCATGTTGATATGGTTTTGAAATGGATATAATATTTTGAAGTATAAACTATTTTGAAATGACCACGGTGTTATAATAACATTTGGTTGTTAAAAAGACTGCGATCGGATATTGTCATACTCTCTACCAATACCGAAAACCACTTTAACAACTGTGTACGTGGTGGAGATTTTAGAATGAAGTAGGATGTTTTGGTGACGATTCTATATGGTATTTACGTAGCCCTGACTCCCGTGAGTCAGGTTGATGCGGCTAAAACATGAGCCACACCGGGCCAAGTGAGGTAATTTCTCCTATTGGATACATTTATTCGATACCATTCTATTGCTTATAAGATGTGATTGGGTGCACCCTCTGATTTGGAAGTGTGTCACGAGGTGGGCGGTAGTAGCTGCTATGCGTTACCACCAGTCCGGATCTGCAAATAGTCTATCTACCCTGGCGTTGCCTCGAGTGCCTTGTCGCATACCCTATCGCGCCTTCTACGAGTTTGTTTTGTGTTATATCTATGGAGTGCTCCCTAATAGCCCACCCGCGGGTGGAGTTTACAGTATCTGTATAGTCTACGACATTATAAAAATGTGTTAAGGGGGATATGGGTAACTCCTTAACACTACTTTAATAGTTTACATTACTATAGGCATATTATAATAGCGTACATTACTACATAGTAGATAGTTCCACGGATCCTTAGATGATGATTATCCCAAACATCCTTTGAGTTACTTATATTCCAGTTGATATTGCACTTGAGTTGGATTTATTGATATAAGAATGTTAACCCTGATTCGAATGCTATGTGTTTGCTTTACGCTCTGGTCAGACTGAGCGATACAACATTTGAGACTCACGTTTGGAGTTTCAAGCTTCTCTTGGAGATCCATCTATCTATTCAAATTTCATCTATCCAGTTGTTTTGTTTAGAGATGTCATCTGTTTGTATTCGAGACTACATTGTACATATATCATGTTGTATTTTATTTTAACTCTACTTTTTATCTATTCCGCTGCATTATTATTGTAATACTCTGTGTTTGTTATTCTGTGATTTATTTACTTACTGTATATGCTGAGTTTTGCCAAATTTTAAATTAACAATATGATGTTTTGAGAAATTCAAGTCAGACATGTGTGGAAGCGAGTGGCATGAAATATCGAGATGTTACAGTTTTGTAAACCAATGACTATTCCCACATAAAATAAATAATGAAACTATAGGCATGATTTATAAATTGACTTAGAATTTGAAATGAATTTAAATCAAGAATTAGAGAATTTAATTTCCGGTGATTTCAAACTTTGGTTTTAATTTTTTTTTAAATATATATCATTGAAAGTATTTTCGATTAAAAATCGTTTCCAAAGAATTTTTAAAGGTTTAAATCAGTGCTCTCCTCTTTTGTCGCTGAAAAATAATTTCGGTGATGGTGGCCGCATCATCGATATTCATTTTCGAGTTTCGAAGTGGAGAGACCATTCTATAGCCTTGCTACACTTTTGTTTCGGAGATTTGAATTTCTAAAGTATGACTTAATTCATAATATGATTATAGACTTGATTTGATATATATAGTGTGCGTGTATATATATTTATCTTTAAATGATCTGAAGTGAAATCAGAAATTTAATTATTAAAATTATGTTAATGGATGTTTTCAATTATTAAAACGAAGTCAAAATTTTGAATAAATATTTAAAAATTGTAAAAAATTGAATTAGTTTAATTATTTGTATAATACCCAATTACATTCCAATATAACTTACCTTAATCATTCAGAAGTTGGATATGTAATTGGATAGTATACAGTGAAAATGATATTAAATAATTTTAAATAAATTTGAGTGGTTATAATAAATATTTTGTACTTAATTTTATGATTATAGAAATGTTAATCAAGACAAATTTAATAATAGAATAATGAATACATGAGATGAATAAAGTAAATTCTGTTTTGAGGGAATTAATAAATTGAAATTAAATCAACGAAATGAAATAGCTTGAATTTGAAATCAATTATTGAAAATTAATTAATATAATTGAAATATATATGGTTTTAAATTAATTATTTTATTTTATTTTTCAATCTATTTTCTTCTAGTTGCTTCTATTCTCTTACCTTATTCCGTTTTGGGGATGAAAAGTTTTGAGTGGGGGAGAGTGTAACGACCCATAAATTTTAATGGTTTTAGTAATATAATTAATTGAAATTTTGTGAAATTTTGAATAATAAAATTTGAAATTAAAATTGGATATTTATATTACGTCTAATTAAACATAGCAAATGTTAATTTTCATTAGAAAATATGGAAATTTATTTTTCATGTGTAATTCTATTTCAATACAAATGAGTTGAATTTGATGATAATAAAATATTTTCCAAACCTGAATATTCTTATGTAATAAATTTTTAAATCATCTTTTGAGTGAGACGCCATATTTCGTTTCTTCAAATTTATAATGCTATCGCTCCGTCTACAAAAATTCTGACGTTTTAACAGCATTTTCGGTACCGATTATCGACTTTTGATAGGATGGTCATGCCACTGATATTTGTATACCGTTTTGATCGTCTCGTCGTGCTGATCTCTGTGGTATATTCAGTTCCATGCTCTGACATCCGACACATGAGGAAATCATGCGACGGTTCACCATATCGATACGTTTTGGTCCTTTTGAATTCCTCTGCCCATTCAATTGCCTAACGGTCGAATTTCGAACGGTGATTTCCTTTATTATTCGTTGGAATCTTGTGCTTAAATTTTCCCATGCCTGCTACTTTGTATTTATGTCGATACGTTTTCTCTGCCTGTTTCTTTTCACTATTACTACCATATTTTATATATATTCAACATTCTTTTATCCGCTTGAAATCATGCCGTTCGCCATTCTTCTTGTCTTCTTTCCATCGCCTATTCCACTAAAATCGAGTTCGTATACTTTATTTCATTTGAAGATGAAACATGCTTCTTCTTGCCCTATCCTTTACCTCTTTCTATCACTTCTGTTCAAAAAAATATATACTATATAATTTTAACTAAAGCTTATAATTGCACCTGCTCCTCTCTCGTCCTCTCAGGTCGAACCACCTACCCACCAACATGCTTTCCACCTTCATCACATCATCGCCATACCCGCCTTCTCTGCCTCCCAAAAAGGCATGCCACGTTCCTCTCTCTCCCTAGTCGTGTACGCCGTCCCTCCGCTACGGTTCCAACACCATCACCCGAGCTCCCCTCCATAGTCGAGCTACTTGCCGACCTGCTCACCAACCCTGTTTGCTCGCATGCTTTCACTCGACAGCAACTCTATCCGTGCGTCCTCCACACTCCTCCCATCTTCCTTGCAGGTCTCTTTCTCAACATATATCATAGTATATATAAATGTTTTTTTATATATTTATATATGTACGTATGGAAATTCTTGAAGGTAACATATGTGCATATGTCATACAGTATTTTATAGCATATGTTGTGGTTGTGAATATATTATTTTGCATATATAACTTTTCATTTATACAAGTATATTGATTCATATATGTAAGATTATGTAAGTTATATATGTGTTGTATGCATAAGAATATATTATATTTGAAAGGCAGTAATATACTGTTTTTTTTTCGATGCTATTTTTTATATGCCTTGTTTTGCTGAGTACTGTAATACGTTAGTATAAAAATAGTTTATAAAAATATCTTAGTATAAGGTGTATTTTGTATAGCTATAATTATATTATTATAAGCTATATGTATAAACAATTGTTTATGCGAGATGTATAAGAGTTTGTTTGTATATATACAGGGCTATTTGTTGCATATATAAGTTATATCTGTACCTGTATTTATGCACATACCTTATATATATATATATATATATTATGTTTTATATACTGGTATGTTTTGTAACTTTGCATTCAAAAAGGTACGAAAGTTTATATATTGTCATATGTCTGCTATATATATGGTTTACCTTAAGTTATATACTTTATAAAATTTATTTTACGGTCTATAAAGAAGTAAAAATATTGTATACTTACATATGAACTCGTATGCTGCTTTGCATTTTTTGTTTATTTTACAGTTTATATAAGTCGCGTTGTATTTTCATATAATTTAGGTATGTTAGTATCTTTAAAATATAAGTATAGTGCATTTTTTTAATAGGAGTATACATAAGTATAAAATATAATATGTATGTGATGTTACATATATATGTTTACTTTAAAATATATAAAGCTTGTATAGACTTTAAATTATATTGACTGTCATACATACGTACATACATACATACATATATTTTTTTAATACATCTCTGTATGGGTGTATATATATATATATATAAGTCTGTTTATATATTAGCATACTTACTAAGTAATATGTATAGATTTATATATATAAAAGGTTACTTCTATTATTCTGTTTTATATTATATATGTGTGGTAAAATTTTAACTTGTTTAAATGTTGTATTCTATAAGTCTTATATACATTTGTTTACATATTAGTATATATATACTGTTGATTCTAAAGTATTTTATGTATGTAAGTTTATAAATATAAATTTATATATATTAGTTTATATATGTAAGTAATGTTATGGCTAAGTATATGTATAAGTGATTATTTCAACATATATTATGTGTATATATATTGGACCATAATATATGAGTTTTAGTCTAAACCTATGTTTTGAAATTCATATATATTTAATTTAACATATGTTTGAATTTAAAATATGATTTTATATGTAGTTATATATCATTATATAGAAGTTCACGGGTACCTTTTATTTTAATCGATCTAGTTCTAATTTGATTTCGTCAATTCCTATTTGTTAGATCTGTTCATCGAATTCGTGCCTATCTTTCTTTGTTTTGGAATTCGTGCTTGGATTCATAACTCGTTTCATTTGTCGAATCTTTCTATCCTCAAAGGTTAGCAATCACTCATGATTAACATTTTTATATTTATTAAATTTGATTTCAATTGAAATGGCCATTGAAATATGTTGCTGTTAGTTATTCACATTGCTATATATTTGCTATTATCTGTATCAGTTCGCCTATGACATCTGACGCCGTAATCTATTATTTATGTTGATGGTATATGCCTGTTATGATATTATCATATCTGTTATCACTCTACAAGTTCGCTGTTAGTATAGAATACCCTATGGGTTGAAATGACATATACCCGAACGATCTGTAGAATAGAAGAAAATCGTTATGGGTTGAAATGATAAACCCAAGCGATTTTCATTGAATTGAATTTGGTATTGCGGATTGAAAAGATATATACCCATATATATTTTATTTTACGTATTGAAATGATAAATATCAATATCACTTGACCATAGGATAGAATATTATATACAAACACCGTTGGTCTATATATAAATATTTTTGAAATGATTTATATGGTTTTGGAAAGAAATAAATGGTTTTAATAAATATTATTTTTTTAAATATTATATATAAATGTTATTTTATATATAGTTAAATTCTTGATTTCTAAAATTACAGGTTTTTAAAATTTTAAAATTATAAGTTAGATTGAAATTATAAATTTTACGAATTTACTTATAATTTTACTATTTTAAAATATGTACAAATTAGTTTTAAAAATAAATAAGTTTAATGGTAAAGTTTGATATATTAAAATACAATATACTAAGTATTTTAAATTATATTTCCAAGTAGATTCTTATAATAAATTTTATTAAATTAAGTTTGGAACTAGAAATTGGTTTGAAATTGAATTTATTAAAGAATTATACTCAAATAAGTTGATTTGAAATTTATTAAATTTGGGATTTTAAAGATAGAATTTTTATAACTTGATTTTTATTAAAGGTGATTTAAATGAATATTTTCAAATTTACATAAACGTAGATGGGATATTTAGTTTATTTAAATTTGTAATTTGAAGTTTATTTAATGTTATTGAAAGGATTAAGTCAATATTTCAAAACTAAATAATATTAAATTGAATTTGAGATGTAAATGAAACTATCAAATTTAGTTTTGAAAATGTTGAATATTTAAAGCTTTGATATATATTGAAATTTAAATGGTTTATTTTGAAGGTTCAAATCTGTAATTGAAATCGATATAATTTGAAATGGTTTATTTAGAAACTGAATTGAGTTGAACATTTTGAATTGAGATTGAATTAAATTTTAATTTTGGAATTCGAGTTGATTTGAATCGATTTGTGAAATTTAAGAAAACTATTTTATTGTATAAAGTATTTTTAAATTATATTTAAAACTATTTATATATTTTACTTTATAAATTATTTTCATGTAAACTATTTTAATATAAATAATTTTAGTATAAACTATTTTAATGTACTAACTATTTTTTTATAAACTATTTTAACTTATAACTATTTTACATAAACTATTTTATTGTACAAACGACTTTATTATATATACTATCATTAATATCTAAACGATTTAAAGGAAAGTGTTATGACTTCCAAAGTATTATGATTTCTAATTTATGATTTCCAAAGCATTATGATTTCCAAAGTATTATGATTTCTAAGTTATGATTTCTAAAGTGTTATGGTTTTAGAAGCTTTATAATTTTGAAAGTGTTATAACTTTGAAGTGCTATGATTTTTGAAAATGGATGTATTTGAAATAGAAATGATAATGTATTGATATGGTTTTGAAATGGAAATGATATCATATTTAGTTTTGAAATGGAATTGATATCGTATTGTTATGGTTTTGAAATGATATGATATTTCAGTTTTGAAGTACGAACTATTTAAAATGAAATGACCACGGTGTTATAATAATGTTTGGTTGTTAAAGAGACCGGGATCGTATATTGTCATACTCTCTGCCAATACCAAAAACTACTTTAACAACTGTGTACATGGTGGAGATTCTAGAATGAAGTAGGACGGTTTGGTGACGGTTCTAAATGGTATTTACGTGACCCTGACCCCGTGAGTCAGCTTGATGCAGATAAAATAGGAGCCGCGCCGGCTAAGTGAGGTTATTCCACCTATCGGACACATTTCTTCGATACCATTCTATTGCTTTTGTGATTTGATTGGGTGCACCTTTTGATTTTGGAGTGTGTCAAGAGGTGGGCGGTAGTAGCTGCTATGTGTTACCATCGGTCCGGATTCGCAAAGGTATATCTACCCTGGCATTGCCTCGAGTGCCTTGTCACATGCCCTATCATGAGTCTGTTTTGTACTGTACCTATGTGATGTCCTCCGGGTAGACCTTCAGTTTACGGAGGAGCGTACGGCATTGTATAGACCACGGGAATATATAAAATGTGTTAAGGGGGATACGGGTAACACCTTAACGCTATTTTGATGCTTTTACTTTATTATAGACATATTATAATAGCGTATATTACTACATAGTAGATAGTTCCATGGGTCCTTAGAGGATGGAAATCCCAAACATCCTTTAAGTCGCTTATATTTCAATTGATATTTCACTTGAGTTGAATTTATTGATATAAGATGTTAATCCTGGCTCGAGTGTTTTGTGATTTGCTTTATGCTCGAGTCAGACTGACTGTCACATGATTTGAGACTCATCTTTGGAGTTAGAGCTTCACTAGGAGATCCATCTATATCTATTCAGCTTTCAGCTATCCAATGGTTTTGTTCATACTTTTCAACTGTTTGTATTCGAGACTACATTTTATCTAATATATTCTTTTGTATTTTATTTCAAACTCTGTTGTTTGTACAGTAGCTTCATGACCTACTATTTATCTATTCCATTGCTTATTATTTTAGTACGCTGTGTCTATGATTCTGTGTTTATTTATTTACTATATATGCTAAGTTTTGCCAAATATAAATTTACAATCTGATATTTTGAACAATTCAAGTCCGACATGTGCGGATGCAAATGACACGAAATACTGGGATATTACAGGAAATTCATCATTTTATAAAAATCTAAAGTATCCAAATATAAGATTTTTTTTAACATAAATAATAATTTTTTGAACAAAAAAAATATTGGTAAAAATATTTTAAATAAATATTTACAAAAATATGTACTTTGGAAGATATATCGATAAAATGACCGAAAACTATTTTATCAATAAACAGCTCTTAGACCATCCGACATCGTGCATAGAGCTGAATACATACACTCATTTATATATATGAGTTAGAATATGTAATAAAATTATTTATTTATTTTTGGAAATAAAAACTCTTTATGACAACACCAATGTTTTCGCTATTTTGGAACAAATGATTTTTTAATTTAACTTGAGTTTAAATGATTTAATAATTATTTTAATTATTAAATAAGCCCTTTGAATTATTATATAATGATAGAAATATTATTATAAAAATTTGTTTATCTATATATATATGATAAGAAGTGAAAGTATGACCGAAATCGAAATCGAAATCCGTAACGATTTAACGTAGAAAAGTTGTGCAACGTTGTCAATCGTTTAAGATATACATATGCACACATACATGTACATATACACGAACACGTTCATATGCACATGAACACATATACACATACACATATAATTATACAATTATACATACACACACACACACACACACACACACACACACACATATATATATATATACTAGAAAATATCTAAGATATTTTCCGAGAAACATAACCCTTAAGTAAAACCAAATTCAACATTTTATACCCTAAGCACAAGTACACAACCACACACACATGGGGGATGCTTGGTCGAGAATGATGAGGGAAGAGGGTGGAGTGGTGGTGATGAAATGGTAACGTGTTTGTGCGAAATGGTAATGTGTTTGTGGGAAAATATCGTGATATTTCAATCCTTACATTTGCATATAAATAGCACCCACCTCTCTTTACTTCATTCATGCTTCTTCTTCTTCACAAAAACTTTAAGCTCTTCATCCACTTCTTCTCTATATTAATTACTTCCACATCCTGAGAAAGAAAATATTACAAAATCAAAACAATGTTATGCCAAAATCAATCAAAATCTATACCACTTCAAACCAAAGTTCAAGCTACTGATCCCTTCCTTCTCTTCCACCAAGGTTGTGTGCAACCAAGCCCTTCACCACCATATTCCAAGTAAGGCCAAGCCTTTTCAAGCCTCCAAGACCAAGGCCGAACCCCCACAGTAGCAATTGTGCTAGTAGATATGAGCTTCGATTTCGAGATAGCTAAGCTATAGCCGTTTTAAAGTTAGTCCGATCGGAAATCAATTAAGAAACTATATATATATATATATATATATATATGATAATGATGTGATATTTTTTTCATGGATGTTTACTATGCTTTGATCATCAAGTTTGGTTAATTTAATATGGTTGTTTAATTGTGTAAAGAAGTCACGTTAAGTACACGTCGATATTACACAAGGAAATCACTTTCCAAATCAAGTTACAAAAGTGATATGGAATAATTAACCCTTTTAAAATAGTTTATAAATGTTTTATAAACATTAAAACCCAATTTGATGAAGTTTGGACAAGTTATGAAAGTTGAGTCAAAAATAGGCACGTCGCGTAAATGCAATTCACGTATTCGTGCCATAGAAAGTTAAATCCGTCTATACGATGGATTCGAAATCAGAATTCTTTGTAATAAGAATATTCTAAACTTTTATAATCATAGTATTCAAACAATAGAATAAGATTGAGATTTCATTTAGTAGGCTTGGAAATGTGAGCAATTTTCAAAATATTCGCGGTTTGTGTAACAACCTTCATATTTTACTATTGTATATTTAAATATTTTATTTAAATATAGAATCGTTAGTCGGATTAAGGTCCGAAATGTTACTTTTTGAAAACATTCGAATTAGAACACGGGACCACTTTCATTGAGTTCAAAACGGGGTTTGTGACCATTTTGAGCATAAACATCGATGTATTTGGAGTTGATTAGAATTTTGATATTTTTATTTGGCGCTTTGGGTTTGGGTCTCAGCCCACTAAGAGAACCCAACTCCTCTACATAATAACTCCCACTCCACTCCTCCTCTCTTCATTCATTTTCATTTCCTAACACTCAAGCTAAAAGAAAAATGGAGGAAGAGAAAAGAAATCAAAATTCCTAAGCCTAGTTTACTAGGAAATTCAGATTCAAGTTCTAGAAATCAAAGAGAAGCTTGGGTAAGCATCCTCTTCATGGTCTCCATCTCAATCTTTCTTCAATTTTCATAAATTCCTAAACCCTAACTTAGGAAATTCATTTCATTTGATGATAGATTGAAGATTCTAGAGGTGATGTTGAAGAAATCAATCTTAGCTTGTTTTGGAGTTTCTCATTTCTATATTTAGGTTTAAAGGTGAGTTCTTGAACTCAGATCTATGTCTATAGATTTCATGTTGTTAGGTATGAATTCCTAACATCTATTCATGTTCATTTGCTTTTGATTTGAATTGATTTGGTGCATTTTCCAATTTTGGTGTCTTGAAGTCAAAATCATTAAAGATCCTATCTTGGATGTTTGAACATGTTATTAGTGGCGTATCGAAGAGCCTATAGGGCTGGGTTATCGATTGGCATAAATCCCTAGCATCCATCACTCATTCGATCGCATTTCAGTTTGGATTTTCCCTTTTTGGGCTAGGCTGTTTTTTTGCATAGCATAAAAATTCAGATGTCTGAAACAAAATTCAGATGTCTGAAACCAAATTCCGACGTCTGAAACCAAATTCAGATGTCTGGTGTAAAAAAATTCCAGACGTCTGAAATTGTTCTGGAAATAGAAAAAAAAGACAGAGACAAAATCCAAACGTCTGAAACAAAATTCAGACGTATGAAACCAAATTACGACGTCTGAAACCAAATTCAAACGTCTGACACCAAATTCAGATGTCTGAAATGGATCTGGAATTAAAAAGAGAAAGGAGAAAAATACGTATACTTCCAGAATCTAGGTCCAGACATCTGGAAATACCTACCAAATGTCTAGAATTGATAATTTTGCCTATTTTGGCTGTTTTTGAGTGGATTTCCAATTTTTATCGATTTTTGTTGATCTTGTTAGTTGTTATCGATTATTATCGACTTTGATGACTTCATTTATGGTTTTTTGGTAATATCCATTTGATTTGGATTTGTTATCGATTTTTGGGGTTTTAATTCACATCGTCGAATGTGAAGTTTTGGTGACCGATTGTTCTTACAATCGTTTTATGTGATTTGTCACTTTTAAAATGCAAAGGTTTCTATATTATTAGTAAATGCTCTAACTCTCTCATAAAAATGATTTCAATGTTATTTTTAATACAAAACTCCTTTTTAAAACCATTTTTCAATCTATTAGTATATATAAATTTTTACCTCATTCGTATGAGAAATCTAATTAAACGACTTAGCAAAACAAGTGGTATGAAACGTTTACGTTTTCTTTATCGATTTATTCTTGGACTTGTTCGATTGAAATATTGTGACAATTTTCGAGTGGAAATCTACAATCTGTTTGTAAATATTTAAGTTAAGCCAGTGGTTATGGGACATGAAGGTAAACTCATTTATTTACTAGCTTAGTGTAATTTACACTTATTGATCAATGATGATCATTTTATGATTTAGACAAGCGATGTGCGATGTCTCTTTGTTTGTGTGGGAGACTACACCCCGTTTGTGGAGTTTCAACTCAAATTGGTGGGGTAGCGACCCATGGTCTTCGGCCGTATGTAGAGCCTCGGCTCAAATTTGATGGTTAGCGACCATGGAATAGCGTCCATTTGTGATGCACATTTTGGTGAGATTTCATGCTCCCGTTTGTGATAGGCCTCCCATTTTATGGTTTTTGGATTTCTAGTTAATGATTTCTAGAATTGTGTTTCACCAGTTTTTGTGAATTGTATTGATTAGCCCTCTCAATATTTGTCTTTTGGTGAATAATCTAAAGAATATGACTTTATTTTTGGTGTTTGAGAAAGTTTGAGATATTTTATGATTTTTGTTGGTTATTCGATCTATACTTGTCACAATATGGCATTGTTGTTACCGTATATTATTGTGGTATCTCTTATCCTTTCTCATCTTATTTGCTATTTATAGCTAGACCGATTCATTTTTTATTTTTCTTCTTAAATAATACTCGGGTCAGACCGAGGTGTTTTAGGTACTTCTACTTGACTTCTTGTATGGGACCGACATCTGAATTTTGGCTAACTACTCTAGTTTAGTAGTTTTTGTTATTATGCATTCGAGATAGAGACTCCTTGAAGTATACATATTCTTTTATCTAGCACTTGTACCTATTCTTCACTTCTATGTGTTGTATTCATACCTATTTTCGCCTTAGTGATATGAATATCTGTGACCGATTTTTGTTATGCGTATTTCTGTATTTTTTTCCGAAGACCACATGGCCACTATGTCGTAGCTTTTAGTTTGTATTTGATATTTTGGATTTCCTCTTGAAATGAAATGCATGCCAACTATCTGATATATCGGTACTCGCACAAAGCAATTACATAGATGGTTGCTCCTCAATAGCCTTATTCTTTATGCTAGTCAACGACATTACCTAGTAGTGTCCTTGGCTAGTGTGAGTATAGAGGTGGGGCGTCACAGCTTGGTATCAGAGCCAAACTTCTGAACAATATAGAATATTATAGTAATGATCATTGTCCTAAGTCTCTCTTAGAAATCGTGCCTTGGGATTTAATTCGAGTCATTGGACCCGTTTTATCTTATTTTCTTTTATAATGCCTTGTTTTATCAATCAAGTTTGTTTGATATTCGTTCTGAGAATAACCTTTTTCCTCTTCCTTCTATCTTTCTTAAAGAAGAGAAATGGTTAGACCAAGCCGTCCCAATGCCGGTTAATCCAATGCTACTCCTCTAGATAGAGTATTTATGTCCACCCAACAGCTCTTAGATCTCGTAAAGAATGCTCAAGCTGTCGGACCCATTCCAGAGCCTACTCACCCTAAATCAGGGTTTGCACGCTTGTGAAGTGATTGTATAAATTTGGGTGGAAAGCCATTCAAGGGTTTCGAAAGCGTTATAGAAGTCCAAGCTTGGCTTAGAACATGCGATCGCATCTTTTCTCACATGAATCTTGTAGATCTACATCAAGTCCAAGTGGCTTCTAGCATGCTCCACGAAAGAACATTAGATTGGTATGAGCTTTTGGTTTTGAGATTATAGAAGCGGATCTTAATTGGAAGCAATTTCGGGAAAGTTTCGAATTGAAGTTTGTGCTGGAGGATGAAAAGTAACTTTAGCTCGGCGCTTTATTGACCTTATTCAAGGTGAATCTTCTATGATGGATTACATTGCATCTTTTGAATCTCTCTCTAAATATGGGATCGAGTATATTAATACCCCATTGAAGAAAAATTAGAGGTCTATTTATAGGTTGGATAAGAACCTCAAAAAGCCATTGCTTCTGATATTAGAAGTTTCTTTTGATCATCTTGTTGATATCGCTCTTCGACTTCAAGAGGCCGATAAAGAAAATGATGTTGAAGTTGTGGGTGCCAAACAGAACTTCAACAACAACAAAAAGAGGCCTATTAAGTTCAACCCTAATCCTAACAAGAAAGGGAAGCAAGAAACTTCGGTAGTAAGGACTCCTACTTCTAGTCGTGGAGAGTGCTACAATTGTGGTTCTAAGGACCATTATGCAAATAAGTTTTCAAAGCCCCTTACTTGCCGCTATTGCAAAAGTTCGGGTCATACTATATCTTCATGTCCCAAACTTCAAAGCAAGAAGGAGGGAAAGCTAAATGTTGTGCAAGCCCCTGGTAACACTTCTCGTGGCCAAGGTATTTCTCATTCTATCGTTGAAGGCATTATTATGTTCCGTGATCATCCTATTCGAGTTCTTTTTGACACGGGTGCATCTCACTCTTTTATATCAAAAGAACTTGTTGGTGCTTTGTCTTTAAATGTTATGTGCTTGATGACTTCACTAAAAATTGCGAATTCGGTTGGTGGATCCACAACACTCAGTTTGCTTTGTAAAGATGTCGAGATTATTTTATGTGATTATTCTTTTCGAGCTGATTTGTATGCACTACTTAGGTTTCGGAATGATTTTAGGAATGGATTGGCTTAATCGTTATGAAGCCCACATCCTATGTCCTGAGAGGACTCACATCTCGACATCCTCACTTTGTTAAGCAGATATCTATTATTCTTAAAGATTCAGATTCCAATTCGGTGGCATCCTTATATTCTCTAAATCCACATGATGACGGTAATGATGATGAGGAAGATGTTATTTCGCTCATTTACGTTGTTCGTGAATTTCCCGATATATTTAAGTTTGTTTTAGGATTATCACCTAAGCGAGCAATCGACTTCAGAATTAATCTAATTTCTGGAGCTCTACCTATCACTCGTCCTCCTTATCGTATATGCAATAAGGAAAATGAGGAGATGCGTAAGTAATTATTCGAATTGGAAGTGAAGCAGTTTATTTGTTCTAGTTCCTCTCCTTGGGGAGCTTCAATTATTTTTGTGAAGAAATCCGACGGTACACTTAGGCTTTGTGTTGACTACCGCAAGCTTAATGATCTCAATATCAAGAATAAATATGCTTTACCTCGGATTGATGATCTGTTCGATCAACTTGCGGTGCTAGAGTCTTGTCACAGTTCGAGTTAGCAACCAGTTTTCATCAGCTTTGTATTGCAGAGGATAGCATTCCTTTGACATCGTTCCGTACTCATTATGGATCTTATGAATGGCTCGTTATGCAATTTGGTTTAACGAATGCTCCAGCTTATTTTGTTGACCTTATGAATCGAGTTTTCAAAGACTTCCTCGATCGATTTGTTCTCATCTTTATAGATGATATTCTTGTTTATTCTAAAACCGAGGAAGAGCATGAAAAGCATCTTCGGATAGTGTTGGAAACTCTCAGGAGCAATCAATTGAAAGCAAAAAATTTTAAGTGCCACTTTTGTCTATCTCGTGTGAAATTTCTCAGACATATTATTTCTTAATCTGGAATTTCCATGGATCCTTCAAAGATTGAACCGATTCAAAATTGGAAGAGACTGGAGAGTGTGATGGAAATTCATAGCTTTCATGGATTGGCGGGCTATTACAGTCGTTTCATAAAGGACTTTTCTAAAATTTCCATACCTCTTACTAATTTGACAGAGAAGGGAGTTAAGTACATTTGGACAGACAAATATGAAGCTTCTTTTCAGAAATTAAAAGAACTCCTTTCCAATGCTCCTATTCTTGTGATTCCCGAAGGGAACCAAGACTTTATTGTTTATACCGATGCAAGTCGTGTTGGTTTGGAAGCCATTCTAATGCAAAGGGAATGTGTTATCATTTATGCTTCTAGACAATTAAAGCCAGCCGAGACTAGAATGCCCTTGTGATTTAGAGCTCGTAGCTATTGTTTTCACCCTTAGAATTTGGCGTCGTTATCTTTTAGGAGAGAAATTTGTTCTCTATATCGATCATAAATCTTTGAAGAATTTATTTTCTCAAAAGGAACTTAATTTGCGTCAAAAACGTTGGCTCGAATTCCTTGCATCTTATGATCTTGATATTCTTTATATTCTCGAAAAGGGAAATCGTGTTGCCGATGCCCTTACCCAAAAGCATCAAGCAGTTGTTTCTATGATGGTATCTTAATGGAATGATCTCGAGACTTTGTCTAATTGTGAGATTCGAGATCGTGAATTCGATTTATGTTCATCTCTTGTTTTATGTAGCCTTGAGGCTCATCCTTCTCTTTTAGACTGCATCCTTGAAGCTCAAAAGCATGATCCTGAATTGGCTCATCTTAGCCAAAGTTGTCGGGATAGAAATATTGATGGGTTGAAAGACTTTGAAATCGATGCTCGTGGTGGCATTCGAAAATTTGATAGACTTATCGTGCCAAATATTAGTGATCTTCGTAAAGACATTTTAGAAGATTCTCATCGTTCTAAATTTACCCTTCATCCCGGTAGTAGTAAAATGTACGCGGATATGAAGCGACTTTATTATTGGGATTGAATGGAATCCGTTATTGCTAACTTTATTAAGCGTTGCATGACTTGCCAACTCATCAAGGCCGAGCATCAAAGGCTCAGTGGGTTGTTGCAACCTATGGACATTCTAGTTTGGAAGTGGGATCAAGTCTCATGGACTTTATTGACGGTCTTCCCCGTTCTCGATTGGGTCATGACATTTTATGGGTGTATTGATATTCTTACAATATCCGCCCATTTTATTCCTGGTCGATCTAATCGGACCGTACCTCTTTTGGCTAAACTCTAGACTAAAGAAATTGTTAAATTGCATGGAGTTCCTACTTCTATTGTTAGTGATCATGATCCATTATTTACTAGTGGGTTTTGGAAGAGTCTTCAAAAAGCTTTGGGAACGAAGCTTAATTTTAGCACCGCTTATCATCCTCAGTCCGATGGACAAACAGAGCGTGTGAATCAAACTCTTGAAGATCTTCTTCGTGTATGTTTTCTTGATTTTGGTGGAAGTTGGAAAGATCATATTTATCTCGTTGAGTTTTCCTATAATAATAGCTTCCAATCTAGTATTGGTATGGCACCTTCCGAGGCACTCTGAAGGCCATGCCAATCTCCTTCTTGTTGGATTGAGGCCAGTGAGAAGTTGCTTTTAGGCCCATATTTTATTCATGATTCCACAGAAAAGATCGACCTTATTCATCATAGGTTGAAAGAAGCTCAAAGTAGACAAAAATTCTATGCCAATAACCGAAGAAGGAATTTGGAATTTTCTGTGGAAGATTTTGTGTTTATTCGTGTTTCACCTATAAAGGGTGTTGTGCGTTTCAGTCAATCAAGAAAATTAGAACCTCGATATATTGGTCCATTTCCCATCACTGAATGCATTGGTTCCGTGGCTTATCATCTTTTATTACTGGATCAATTTTCTGCTATTCATGACGTATTCCACGTCTCTCTACTACGGAAATGCCTTAGGTATGCCAATTCTATTTTTGAGCCAGGTATTATTGAAGAAATTGAAGTTTCACCTAATTTTACTTATGAGCAACACCCTATTCGTATAATTGCTAAGGAGGTTAAACGTCTTCGTAATAAAGACTACCCACTTGTGAAAGTTCAATGGTCTTCAAATCCTAAGATTGTTCTTAGGAATCCAGAGATTCATCGAGCGAATACATCCGGACTTACTCTTTCGAGCTTTTTGAGGTGAACTTCTTATTTCAAATTTTCTTTTGTGTTGATATGCTTTTTCGGTTGTTACTCTTTGTTTTCTTCTTAAGTATTGCGAGGACACAATTTATTTACGGAGGGGGGTCTCTCGCATATTTTACGGTTGTATATTTAAGTATTTTATTTAAATATACATCGTTAGTCGGATTAAGGTCTGAAATGTTACTTTTTGCAAACAGTCGAATTAGGACTCAAGACCACTTCCATTGAGTTCAAAACGCCTTTTGCGACCTTTTTGAGTAAAAAAATGACATGTTTGGAGTTGATTAGAATTTTGATATTTTTATTTGGGGCTTTGGATTGGGTTTCAGCCCACTAAGAGAACCCAACTCCTCTACATAATAACTCCCACTCCACTCCTCCTCTCTTCATTTATTTTCATTTCCTAACACTCAAGCTAAAAGAAAAATGGAGGAAGAGAAAAGAAATCAAAATTCCTAAGCCCTAGTTTACTAGGAATTCAAATTCAAATTCTATCAATCTCTCCTCAATTTTCACAAAATCCTAAACCCTAACTTAGGAAATTCATTTCATTTGATAATAAATTGAAGATTCTAGAGGTGTTGCTGAAGAGAAATCAATCTTAGCTTGTTTTAGAGCTTCTCGTTTCTATATTTGGGTTTACAAGTGAGTTCTTGAACTCACATCTATGTTTATAGATTTCATTATTGTTAGGTATGAATTCCTAACATCTATTCATGTTAATTTGCTTTTGATTTGAATTGATTTGGTGAATTTCCCAATTTTGGTGTTTTGAAGTCAAAACCTTTAAAGATCTTACCTTGGATGTTTAAACATGTTATTTGTGGCGTATCGAAGAGTCTATAGGGCTACGTTGTCGATTGACATAAATCCCATGCCTCCATCGCTCGTTCGAACGCATTTCGGTTTGGATTAGCCCTTTTTGGGCTCGGCTGTTTTTTTGCCTAGTAGAAAAATTCAGACATTTGAAACAAAATTCAGACGTCTGAACCCAAATTCAGACATCTGGTTGAAAATTCCAAACGTCTGAAATGATTCTAGAAATAGAAAAAAGGGCAGAGACAAAATCCAGACGTCTGAAACTAAATTCAGACATCTTAAACAAAATTCAGACGTCTGGTTGAAAATTTCAAACGTCTGAAATGGATCTGGAACTAAAAAGAGAATGGAGAAAAACATGTATACTTCCAGAACCTAGGTCCAGATGTCTGGAAATACCTACCAGACGTCTGGAATTGTCAATTTTGCCTATTTAGGCTGTTTTTGAGTGGATTTCCAACTTTTATTGATTTTTTGTTTTTACGGTTAGTTGTTGTTGATTATTATCGACTTTGATGACTTCATTTATGGAATTTTGGGAACATCCATTTGATTTGGATTTGATATCGATATTTGGGGTTTTAATTCACGCCGTAGAATGTGAATTTTTGGTGATCGATTATTTTTGCAATCGTTTTCTGTGATTTGTCACTTTTAAAATGCAAAGGTTTCCATACTAGTAGTAAATACTCTAAGTCTCTCACAAAAATGATTTCAACGTTATTTTTAATACAAAACTCCTTTTTAAAACCGTTTTTAATCTGTTAGTATATATAAATCTTTCCCTCATTCGTATGAGAAATCTAATCAAACGACTTAGCAAAACAAGTGTTATGAAACGTTGCGTTTTCTTTGTCGGTTAATTCTTGGACTTGTTCGATTGAAATCTTATGACAATTTTCGAGTGGAAATCTACAATCTGTTCATAAATACTTAAGTTAAGCCAGTGGTTATGGGACATGAAGCTAAACTCATTTATTTACTAGCTTAGTGTAACTTACACTTATCAATCAATGATGATCATTTGTGATTTAGACTAGCGATTTACGATGTCTCTTTGTTTGTGTGGGGGACTAAACCCCGTTTGTGGAGTTTTGACTTAAATTGGTAGGGTAGCGACCTATAGTCTTCAGGCCGTTTGTGGAGCCTCAGCTCAAATTTGATGGTTAGCGACCATGGAATAGCATTCCGGTTGTGATACGCGTGTTGGTGAGTTTTCATGCTCCCGTTTGTGATAGGCCTCCCCCTTTTATGATTTCTGGATTTCTAATTGATGATTTCTAGAATTTGTGTTTCCCTAATTTTTGTGAATTGTATTGATCAGCCCTATCAATATTTGCATTTTGGTGAATAATCTAAAGAATATGACATTCTTTTTGGTGTTTGAGAAAGTTTGGGATGTTGTATGATTATTTTTGGTTATCTAATGTATACTTGTCATAGTATGGCATTGTTGTTACCATATATTATTGTGGTATCTCTTATCGTTTCTCATCTTATTTGATATTTATAGCTAGACTTATCCATTTATTATTTTTCTTCTTAAATAATACTTGGGTCAGACCGAGGCCTTTCAGGTGCTTCTACTTGACTTCTTGTTTGGGACCGACATCTAACTTTTGGCTAACTACTCTAGTTTAGTAATTTTTGTTATTATACATTCGAGATAGAGACTCCTTGATGTATACATACTCTTTTGTCTAGCACTTGTACCTATTCTTTTATGATATAGTGGATCTTGTATGACCACTACTTTGATGTACACTTTTATGTGTTGTATTCATATCTATTTCTGCCTTAGTGGTATGAATATTTGTGACTGATTTGTGTTATTCTTATTTCTATATTTGTTATCGAAGACCACATAGCCACTATGTAGTAGCTTTGAGTTTGTATTTGGTATGTCGGATTTCCTCTTTTAATGAAATCATGCCAAACTATTTGACATATCGGCACTCGTACAAAGCAACTACACAGATGGTCTTTCCTCAATAGCCTTATTTTTCGTGCTAGTCGACGACATTACCTAGTAGTGTCCTTGGCTAGTGTGAGTACAGAGGTAGGGTGTCATAGTTTGGCAGCTTGGAAACCAAATTGACAAATTCTTTATAAATGATCTTTTTGATTATTGAAAATGTATAATAGATTCTATAAATAATCTAAAATGTTTTAAAAGAAATTTGATTAAATATGGATTTCTAAATGATAGATAGAAAAGTTGTTATGGTCAAATAAAGCTTAAAAGATCTATTCGTAGCACTTTTTGCAGCACTTTTAATAACTTTTTAAATATGACTTTAAACTTGAGGATTCTTTTCCAAATCATTTATAAATGTTTTAAAATAAATAATTAAGTATTTTAAAGATGATTTCAAGGTTTTATAATTTACTTTAAAATGTTTAAATAAACAATTTATTGGAAATCATTTATGATCAAGTGATTTAATCTTGGCTCTAAAAGCCGATGAGTAGACTGGATTTTTCTATTCATGAGATCTTGATGTAAGGTTCTTAAAGGAAGGAGATGTTCAGGAGAAATCAGTTCCCTGGCACATCTAGCCTCTGTTTTTGGGAAAGGAATAGATAGGTCGAAATATTGGAAACGAGGCAAGTATAAAAGATTAAAATTTTCCAAATTTAATACAACTTGGATTGCACATAAATAATCTGCTCATGCTTGATATTAAATTCATAGGAGGGAACATATACTATCTATATGAATGTAAAAGGTGATTTCACTGTTATTCGATGGATATTAAAGTTTGAATACAAAAATTAAAGTTGAGTAAAATTACTATAATTTCTATCGACCATTTTTACGCAAAAAAGTTTTGCAATGTGGTTTACGAGAAATGTTTTTATTTGGTATTTCCAAAGGTAATGAGGGTCTAATGATTCCATACATAATAGAAATAAATATGACTTGATTTATATCTCTAAAATAGATAATTATTTGATAAAAATATTAATGAATGAAACGATAATCACGCATAAAGCATAACATCTTTTTATCTATGACCGAGGTTAGATTTGGGGTGATCCCTATCCAAAAACCACTTCGAACCAATTTATGAGTTCAAAAGTGAAGACACATTAAAGACAATGAAGTTGAAGGCGGGGATCTTTACAAGAAGGACTGCTTGTTGATAATTTTGGAGTAGCTCTCAAGATAAATAAATAGCAGTGGTCCATTCGTTATGGGATCTTCGTATGCAAGGACTGGTCGCTACTAATCCTAAGGGTAATGCCTGATAGGATGTGGTAGGAGAGCACCTTCGGTTTGTCTTCTTTCTGGAAAACTTGTATGGATGAATGTATGCATTGCATTTCTAAGACCACAGTGCATTGAACTCTACAAACGTACATTTGTTTAATATTGTAGGAGGTAACACTCTTATGCTTAGCACCCATCTCTATGACGTACGAGCTTAGAGGTTATACTTTAGTTAAGATCAATAGTGTGTTGTTGGAAATGACAATACTGCATTTTTAGTGAAAATGTTCTGTAAAAAGTAAGCATTACATCAAGCCTTACACCTAGGAAATTGTGAAACAGGGGTTACTTTAAGGGTGAGTGGACCATAATCATTAGGGTATAATATCACCTTTCTAGGTCTATTTATTTCTACCCGCTCTGACTTTAGGTTTAAGTTATATGGTGTAGTCTATCGGATCCCGGGTAGGTCATTAATGGCCGGGGTGATACCATATTTTATGCTAATTGTACCATATGTTCGTTTCGGGTAGGCCGGTCTTAATTCATAGAGGTTTCAATGATGTCGATCCTCAGTACATTCCTCTAGAAATATACTGTATGGGAGGAAGTCCCTTACCTTGCTATTCATTGAAAATCCAAATTTCCAGTAAGTGCCTTCGGTTTCAGTTGTAAACCTATTACGCCATTAAATTTAACTAATGTAACAATTTCGACCATTTGGATATGTCTATTTGATAGGATTTCAAAGAATGTCCTTAAAAATGATATCACTGAATTTTATGTAGAAATGATTTGGTTACCACAAGGTAAAACCGATTCTGTATTTATGTGCAGTGTGGTCTTATGAGATACGCTTTTTGTTTCCAAATAATCGTATTTTGAGTTTCTTACGCCAGTCGCATGACTGATTCGGAGTTTATTTTCCTTTTCCCTTAAACCTTAGTGCCAAAAATTTTTTGGGCGGCCAAGTAGTCTGGTAAGTTGGAGCATTTTGGTAGAAGCACAGAGCATGAAGACTAGAGGTCCTTTGTCAATAGTGATCTGTTTCAAATTTCCATTGTGTCATGTAGTACGTATTTAGTATCTGCAAGCCTCTGTATGGATAGGCAGTTGTAATTATCCCTGGCTGGTTTAGTACATATCGTCACTGTGTTGAATCACTTACATTGATTATATGCACTTTCCATCTGTATAATTAATGCCAATATGAGATTTTGTTGTTATTCCATCTTTTGTCTTTATTTCTTTTAAAAACCCACGATTGTATGCCTCTTGGTACCTGAATTTGGATCACGTCAATACCGAGGATGTACTATTGATGATCTTAGAGGGTCGAAAAGGCAGGTTGTCACATTTGGTATTAGAGCTTAGGTTGAGCGAACACCTAAGTCTTAATTGGGTCGAATCATTAGAGATAGGATTATTAATGCCCTATAATGTGTTTAGTCAATGAGAGAGCATATTTGTAATTTCATCCAAATAAATCCATCCATGTCATTTTATGCTTAATACCTATTCCATAAAATAATTCATCATAGTTCTAAAGACGTTTCCTTACTATATACAGATAGCAGGAGATGAGTAGTAGAAGAGGACAAAGGGGCGGTAGCAATAATACAGCCACTAATGGTCAATCAAATACTACAGTAATAGAGGAAGTGGCAATCCATATGCAACCTCAAATTAACTTTGCAACTCTTTACAAGAATTACAGTAGCTTGGGAGGGAAACCATTCGAAGGAATCGAGTCTATTGTTGACATGCAAGCATGGCTCCGCTCATGTGAAAGAATATTCAAAGGATTGGACATAAAAGATGATCAAAAGAGGTTCTTAGCTTCCTAGCAATTGCAGGAAGGTCCTCTAGCTAGGTGTCAATCCATAACTTTGAATAATTTTGAAGACAATTTCTTATGGACCAGATTAAAGATGTGTTCTAAGAGAAGTATATACCTAGAACGAAAAATCCTATCTTTATAGAATTTTTTTGGACTTGAAACAAGAAGATATTTTTGGGAGGAATACTCAAATTAGTTTACTAAGTTATCTCATTTTGGGTCGGGACTATTAGAAACCCTTAAAGAAGAAAGAGATGTTTATTACAAGTTGAAAGAGCAATATCTGGACTAAATGACCGCACAACTTTTATGGATCTATTAGATTTAGGTTTCCGATATAAAATATTAGATAAAAGGAATCCAATGGTAGCCCAAGGAAATAGCAACAATCAAAACAAGAGAAAGAAGCCATAGTAGGGAAAGAATGGTGGAGGATCTCAACAGAACCATTATAAGGATGTTATTTGTTATAATTGCCAGAAGAAAGGCCATCTTACAACAAATTGTAGAAGTCCCAAGGTGCAAAAGCAACAGCAAGGAACCGTCCCTCCTATGGTTCAGAAGAGTATTTATTACAATTTCCATCAGCCTGGACACTGTAAAAACAAGTGCCTGTTAATGAAGAGGGGAGAACATATCAAGGTTTATGTTCCAAAGAATGAGACTTCAACTTTTGAAGACGCGAAGGGAAAGGGTGTCCTAGAAGGTACTTTATGTGTAAATGACATTTTAGTTAAAGTACTATTTAATACTAGGGATTTTCATAGTTTTATTGCCATGAAATTGGTCGATAAGTAAAAATTTACCCCAAAAATAGTAGAAACCCCTATCCATGTATCTAATCCCATGGGCGATACGACTAATCTTTGTATGTTATGTGTAAGTGTGCAAGTTACATACCAAACCCACCAATTCTTATGCGAATCCTTGATTTCATTGGGTTTGATATTTTACTTGGCATGGATTAGCTATCCAATTATAGAGCCATTCCAAACTGCAACAATCGAATGATTATATCAAAATCCACGATCGAAGGGGTGTTAAACCAAGTAATATGCGAAGGACCAAGTATGGTAAGAGACAGCTTCATGTATGCATTAGATTCATCTCAAATGAATTGGAAAGCGTACCGATTGTTAAAGAATTTCAAGATGTTTTTGAGGAAATTAAAATTTTATCGTCGCATCAAGAAATTAACTTCCATATTGACTTAATCCCTGATGCCAAATCCGTTAGTCACCCTATCCATAGGATGGCTCCAAAAGAAAAGATTGAGTTGGCAAAACAAACTTAAAAGTTATTAAAGAAGGGGCTAACTTAACCAAGTCGCTCAAGTTGGAGTGCGGCTATGGTATTTATGGCAATGTCTGATGCCTTTCTTAGACTGTGTGTAAACCACCGATACCTATATTAACAAGTATCCTCTGCCCCGCATAGAAGACTTGTGTGATCAATTACATGGTGCTCGAGTATTCCTAAAAATGGGTCTAGCTACCACTTTCCATTTGTTGAATATAGCAGAAGATTGCATTCCCTTGATGGCATTTCAAGGGATAGATATTTTCTATGAATGGTCGGTTATGCCACTTGGGCTGACCAATGCACTTGCCTATTTCATGGACCTTATCAATATTGTACTAAGAGACGTACTCAACAAATTTATGTTGGTCTTTATTGATGATATTCCCATATATTCGAAGACCAAAGAAGAGCACAAAAGGCATTTGGTGATTGTGCTGGAGATATTAAGAAGGAATATGCTGAAAGAAATTTTTTCAAAATGCTATTCCTAGGAATAAGAGGTAAAATTCTTGGAACATATTATGTCAGGGAATGGTATTTCAGTAGACCCAGGAAAAATCTCAACTATACAAGATTGGAGACGACCATAGACTTTGAAGGACATCCGTAGCTTATTGGGATTAGCTAGATATTATTGGAGGTTTATTCAAGATTTCTCCAAAATTTCCTCTCACTTAACAAAGTTGACAATGAAGGATGCTAAGTTTGAGTGGACGCAGAAACATGAAGAAGAATTTCAGGAACTCAAGAAGAGGTTAACTACTGCTCCCATATTAGCTATTGCTGATGAAAGATATGGTTTAACCATGTATACCAATGCTTATGAGGAAGGAGTAGGTGCAATTCTAATGCAGCATGGGAAGGTCATCGCATATGCTAGTAGAAAACTGAAGATCCATGAAAGGAATTATGCAACACATGACTTGGAACTATTAGCTGGGTGTTTACATTAGAAATTTAGAGACATTATTTACTGGGTAAGAATTCCTTGAGGTTTACTTCAATAAACATTAATTTACCTTGGTAAATAATGTCTTTCTTTATATAGGTGAAAAGTTTGATCTCTTCATAGACCACAAATATTTGACATATCTTTTAACCAGAAGGAATTGAATATGAGGTAGCAACATTGGTTAGAATTCCTCGCCGTATGACTTGGATATTCCATATACATTGGGAAAAGCCAATGTAGCGTTAGATGCACTAAGCAGAAAGCATGCCATTATAGCCCATCTAGTGATGCATCCAGCATTGATTTGTTGTATAAATGCAAATTAGCTTAAGGATCCAACTGTTGCAAGGACAGCTAGGGAAGTAGAGGAAAAATGTGATACTAGGAAGATAAATAGGATTGAAAGTGGATAAACAAGGAATTCTAAGAATGAATGGAAGGAAATGTGTTTTCAATGTTGATAGTATTAGACATGAAGCTTTAACCGAATGCCACAATTCTTCACCCGCATTATATCCTAAAGTTACCAAGATGTATAGAGATATGAAAAAGACTTTCTGATGGGGTGTTATAAGCAATGAAATTTCCATCCATGTAGTAGATGCGCAAATTGTCAGCATATCAAAAGTGATCCGCAAAAGGTTGCCGGACTACTCCAACCATTCGAGATTCCAAATGGAAATGTGACCTAATATCCTTGGATTTCATCGATGGCTTGACAGGGAATGAAGGTATATGGGTTATCATTGATAGATTGACTAAAAGCATTCATTTATCCCAGTAAAGCCCATAAGAACAGACCCAAGCTCAGCTGAGATATATATGAGGGAGACTGCGACTACATGGAGTTCCAACCAGCATCGTAAGCGATCGAGATTCAATCTTTACCAGTCAGTTCTTTGAACCTTACAGACAACTTTGGAAACGAAGCTATATATAAGCATATCATATCATTCCAAGATTGATAGGCAAAACGAAAGAGTAAACAGAGTATTGGAGGATCTTCTGAGAGCATGTGTATTAGACTTTGGAGGTTTGTGGAAAACCTACCTTCATTTGGTAGAGTTCTCTTGTAGTAACAACTATCAGGCCAGTATTGATATGGCCCCTTATGAAGCCTTGCATGATCACCCGTGTAGATCCCTAACATGTTAGATCGAAACTAGAGACCGATTAGTAATTAGTCATAATACGAGAAGCTTCAGAGAAAGTAGACATGATCAAAAACAAAACTGAAAGAAGCAAAAAGCAAACGAAAGAGCTATTTCGATCAAAGGCGTAGAAATTTGTAATTCTTAGTTGGAGATAAGGTATTTCTGAAGATCTCTACAATGAGGGGAGTCATGAGATTTGGAAGAACTGGCAAGCTTGCTCCTCGATATATTGAATCTCTCCCCTTTCTAGAGTGGATTGGCCCATTTGCTTATCGGGTAGAACTACTAGAGAGGTTGTAGGTGTACATAATGTGTTTCACGTATCTGATTTACGTGAGTATGTGTATGATCCGGAATAGATTATAGAGACAACTGCCTTGGAAGATTTAGAAGTAAAGCCCAATTTAACAGTATAGACAACCTAATAAAATCGTGGATCATTATGAGAAGCGATTAAGGAGAATGGTTGTGCAATTAGTTAAAGTTCAATGGAGTGGTGCTACTAACGACTATACATGGGAAATAGAGGATAAAATAAAGAAGGTATATCTAGAGTTTAGGTTGGATGTATTAATTATATATAGTATATCAATTTAGTGCACTCACCATTTGTGGTGCAGTTACTTATCATAGCTTTGTATATATTTCATCATATATGATATATTCTTTTGAGTTTTCTTCTTCTCATCTTTAATTTCGAGGATGAAATTCTTTTACGGAGTGAAGTCTGTAATGACCCACAAATTCATCGCTTTAGAATTTTTTTAAAATATTCAAAAATAAGTTTTTTAACATAAATAATAATCTTCTGAGCAATAAATAATATTGGTAAAATTATTTTAAATAAATATTTACAAAAATACATACTTTAGAAGATATATCGATAAAATGACCAAAAACCATTATATCAATAAACAGCTTTTAAACCATCTGACATTGTGCATAGAGCAGGATACATACATGTTTATATATAAGTGAGAATATGTAATAAAATTATTTTTGTTGTTGGAAATAAAATCTCTTTATGACATCATCAATGATAATGCTATTTTGGACTAAATGATTTTTGAATTTAAATTGATTTTAAATGATTTAATAATAATTTTAACTATTAAGTAATCCCTTTTAATTATTATATAATGATAGAAATATTATTATCAAAATTTATTTACAAATAGACATATTAAATAAGAAGTAACAGTATGATAGGAAATCGAAATCAGAATTTGTAACGACTCAACATGGAAAAGTTGTGCAACATTGTGAATCGTTCGAGATATACAAATGCACACATACATTGTAGATACAAATGAACATATTCACATGCACGTCAACACATATACACATACAAATGTAATTATACAATTATATATATATATATATGTATGTATGTATATGTATATATATATATGTATATTAGAAAATATCGAAGATATTTTCCTAAAAACTTAACCCTTAAGCAAAACCAAAATCAAAATCATACAACCTAAGTACAAACGCAAGGCCATACACATGAGGAGGCATGCTCGGCCAAGAATGATAAGGAGAGAGGGGGGAATGGTGGTGATAAAATGGTGATGTGTTTGCGTGAAAATATCATGATATTTCCATCCTTACATGTGCCTATATATAACACCCACCTCTCTTCACTTTTCAAATTTCTTCTTCATCGGATTCCTATGATCATTATCCTCTTCTTCTCTACATTAATGGCTTCCATAGCCTAAGAATGAAAATATTACAAAATCAAACAAAGTTATGCAAAAATCAATCAAAATTTATGCCACTTCAAACCGAAGTTCAAGCTAGTGATCTCTTCCTTCTCTTCCACCATGGCCGTGCGCAACCAAGCCCTCCACCACCATTTGCCAAGCAAGGTCAATCCCTTCCAAGCCTCCAAAGCCAAGGCCAAAACCCCTAGGAGTAATTGCGCTAGTAATTGTGAGCTTCGATTTCGAGATAGCGGAGCTACAGCCATTTTAAAGTTAGTCCGATCGAAAATCAAGTGAGAAACATTATATATATATATATATATATATATATATATATATATATAGGGTATTGATATTACAAGCATGACGATTGCATCTTCACCATGGAATCCTAACTCGAACTTGACCTTCTCATCAGATCTCCCTTCTCAGGAAGGAGAAGACAAAGATAATTGGCAAGAGGTCAGAAGAAAAGGTAAGCAGAATATGGCGGCTAACCCTAACTCAACACATGTTAGTTCGGCCTATGCCGATGCGCTTAGATCTCATGTATTCTCGAAGGAAAAGATTAAAAGTTGGACAAAAGCCATAGATTGCAAGGTGAGCATAGATAGCAATGTCTAATTTTATGAAAAAACTATAGACGATAAAGGAGAATTTGCGGAGATTGATGAGGATGACTTTGTAGAGGCCGTTAATATTTGGAAAAATTCTCTATACATATATATATGGTAGGGAAAAGGCCATATTACATCCATTTCAATGCATATATCGAAAGGGAATGGAAACACAAAGGGGGATGGAACATATTTGCAAGAGAAAATAGCTACTTCTTGGTCAAATTTGAACTGGAATCTGACTGTCAAAAAATTATTGAAAATGGACCATGGTTCGTGGATAGTAATTTACTTTTTATTAAAAGATGGGAAGCAAATTTAAGACTGGAGCATGATATGCTAGATTCTCACCCTATATGGATTAGATTAATGAATCTTAACTTAGCATTATGGAGCAGCAGAGGAATAAACAAACTTGCTAGTCTTATAGGCAAGCCAATAAAGATGGATGAGGATACAAACACCTGAGAAAACATAGATTTGCAAGGGTCCTTGTAGAAATTACAGCAGATTCAAAACTACCTAACAAGATACCTGTTAAGGATAGTAATGGAAAAGAATATGAACAAGATGTGGATTATGAGTTTGTTCGTCCAAAATGTACACAATGTCTGGACACACACAAATGCAATGTACAAGAAGTAATACACAAGAATAGGGGGTTAAGGAAAGGAATGTGACAGGTGCAAGTGATCAGAGAAGCGATCTAGTTGAAGCAGGAAGATCAAGCAACATACAGACAAGTCAGGATGAAACATCAAATCAACCAGATATATTACAAGGCTTGCAAAAACCTATAGCTGTTAATATACATATGGAATCAGTTGACAAGCAAAATACACATAACACTGTTAGCAGTTTTACTGATTCAGTATATCATAGTGTTATTGATAGTCAAATACAGTCTGATTATTCCCCAAGCTCTGGAATGGATTACCCTTAGATTGACCAAACAAACCAGCAACAGGAGAATTTGAACAATTTGTTCCAAGATAAGACACATAAACAGGCGCTTGTTGAGATAGATTAGAATGAAAAGGAACCTGAATCATTGGCGGATGCTAATAAAATGAATATAAATTAAGCTTCCAGTGATGAGGAATTGAATGTTGACCCAAAAAAAGTACTTACACTAAACCAAATCAGGCATACATAGAACAATTCAATAAGAAAGCTAGTAAGCATGATCCAAAGAACTTTGCTCCTATAAACTTGAGGAGTAATAAGGCATCACCCTCCCAATGACAATTATTTGTTGGAATGTTAGAGGTCTTAATAGTAATGAAAGACAATTAGACCTCTTTAATTTAAGAAACAAACCATCATTATTTGGTTTATGTGAAAATAAAATGACTAATGATAATATTGTTAAGTTTCATTATGCTTTGAGGGAAAATTGGAGTATATATCATAATAACTCTTCTACTTGCAAAGGAAGAATCATAGTAGCTTAATGTTGTGAATTTTGGTCGTGTAAACTGCTAAGCATGGATGATCGGCAAATAATAGTAAAAGCTACAAACACTGGAGGTTTGACAGTTCACATTACATTCATATATGCAGTAACTATGCATCAACTCGTTCAGCACTCTGGAAACATCTTATAAATACATCAAATCAAACAGATGGTCCTTGGTTCACTATGGGAGATTATAATGCAATGCTAAAGGCTAAAGATAAAGTTGGTAGCCTCATATTGAAGGCAGCCCAACCGAAGGAATTCGATGGTTGTGTCACTGCAGCTGGATTGACTGAAGTTGACCACACTGGACTGTAATATACAAGGAGAAGTGGAGAAGTTGCAAAGATTGCCTGTAAACTAGACCGAGTATTTGTGAATGCTGAGGCTATTAACCTTTTTCCTACATGAAAGTAACTATTTTGCCTTGTTCTACTAGTGATCATTCCCCTTTCCTTATTGAACTCGTTCAAGTCAACATAGAGAAGGGTAAGCCAGTCCGGTATGCCAATTTTTGGCCACTATGTAAAGATTATTACATGGCAGATGATTTTTCTAATTTAGACATCTTTGAAGGTAACGACTCATTTATCTTGATTATGATTCTTAAACACATTAAAATAATACTCAAAGAATGGTACAAATGTAGAACAAAGCAAATAAATAAAATTACATAGCTTCCGGAAATCCTGGAAAAAAAACTCAATCTGCACTGGATGAAGATCCTACCAATAATGAGTTAAACAATGAATTTTTTTGAAGTACAACATGAACTCAAAAATGCATTGATGAAAAAGGAGATGAATGCTTGCTCAAAATTTTTCTATCCTAAAATGTCTCTTAGACAAAATCGAAATAATATATATAATGTCATTGATGAAAAAGGAGAATAGGCTACAAATCTGAGTAAGTTGGAGGAGGAAGCAATAGCTTATTTCACTAACCTATTCAATTGAGATTATCTAGTGGACTTACCTGCTGTTAAAACTAGAAGTTTTATTACTGAAGGGGAATGCCATATGTTGACTAGGAATATTGAAAGCAGGGAGATTGAGGAAGCTATGAAATCCATTCATCATGACTCCAACCCAGGGCCAGATAGGTTGGGCTCTCGTTTCTATTTAACCCACAGGCAAGACCTGAAAGAAAAATTGAGATTAGAATATCAGGAAGCTCTAGACACTGGTAGAATAATAAAAAAATGAACCACACATTCATTTGTCTTATTCCAAAGAAAGATAAACCGGCACAAATCCAGGACTATAAGACGATTTCATGTTGTAAGTCTCCTAAATTTTTTTAAGTAAAATAATTTGTAATAGGATTAAACCTATTCTTTCTGAATGCATAGGAGAATGCCAAAGTGCATTTATTAAAGGGAGAAGTATATCTAAAAACTCTTTGTTAGCACATGAACTGGTCAGGAACTTCAAGAAGAAGGGAGCTGATAAAATATGTTTAAAGGTTGATCTTCAAAAGGCTTATGATAGAATAAATAGAAGATTTATCATTCATATGCTGGGGTGGTCTTTCCTGGAAAAATATTGAATCTTATCAAAGAATGTATAAGTTCATCCGTATATTCAATATTAATGAATGGTCTGCCTAGAGGTTTTATAAAGAGTAATAAAGGTCTAAGGCAAGGTGACCCCCTATCCTCTTACTTATTTGCTATTGCAATGGAATTCTTTGCTCTTTAGATGGAAATTTTTACTCACAAAAACATAATACAGCTAGTATACAAAATTCAACCTCAAGTAACACATCTTCTGTATGCAGATGATCTTATTATTTGTTATAAAGCTAATCATGCTGCTATAATGGGTTTGAAAGAAATATTTCACAAATTTGAACAGTTTGTTGGATTGAAGGTTAATGAGCAGAAGACTAAATATTACTTTAATGATCACTGTAGAAATAAAGAGATCTTTTTCTCACTCCTTAATTTTAAAGAGGGTCAGCTTCCTGTTGAATATCTTGGTGTGCCATTATCAACTAATATAATAACTGATAGGGAATGTGGAGTTCTAGTTACAAAAATAAGAAACAAGCTACAAAGCTGGAGCTCAAAATTATTATCTTTTGCTAGCAGAATTGAATTGGTACACACAATTATTACAACTATGGCAAGATTTTGATTACAAACATTTCAAATTCCTAGTGCATCCATTGGAAAAATTAAAAGTGCTTATGCAACTTTATATGGAGAGGTAGAATCCATAAAGTCTCATATCATACTTATGCAAACCAAAAAATAAAGGAGGAGTTGGACTCAAAAATCTCAGGGATCTGAAAAAAGCTTTTACAACTAAATTGGCTTGGAAAATTCTAAGTGGAATGGGTCTTTGTGCTGAATGGATGAGAAACAGATATCTAAAAGGTAATTTCTAGGTCCAAAAGGAGGATATAAATGCATCAGTTACATGAAAGACAATTCTCAGAGCTAGAAGTGACCTTTAGAACTTGGTGTACAGAAAAATTTCAACTGATAAGAGCATAAGCTTCTAGTTTGATCCCTGTTTGAATAATGAAAGTGTAATAAATAAATTAGGATGGGACTGCTTTACTACTTATGGGGGAAGAGACTTTATGTTGGATAAAATTATCCATGATAACTCATGGGTGTTTCCTCCTGTTTCTCCAACTAATCAGATAAAACAGGAAATAATGAACATTCCTCTAAGCTCTACTACTACAGTGGCTGACTCTTAGATATGGAAACCAAATAAAAAAGAATTCACTCTGAAATTTGCTTGGGAACAACTCAGGGAAGGAGGAAATGAAATTGAATGGGCTCAAATAATCTGGAATAGAGCTAGTACTCCTAAAATGTCTCATACAACTTATAAGGCTCTCATTCATAGACTCCCTACTATGGATAGACTAAGAAAATGGGAGATAATACAGAATTTGATTTACGTTTTTTGTAATGTAGAGGAAGAAAATCACAAACATTTGTTTTTTCCTGTACATATACTAGAGCAATCTAGGACAAATAAAAGATAATTCTTTATTGTAACCTACAAGATTAAAATCTAGGTGAAATCGCGATCTACCTGACTAGATGCTAGAAATCCAAAAGCTTGATGGGAAAAGCTGCTTCCATTTTGCTGACCACTACTGTTTGGCATGTGTGAAAGAGAGGAGTAGATGAACTTTTTAAAAGTAACCACCAAAACGAGCATGCAGTCAGTGAAATGATCAGAAGAGATGCTCAAATAATCATGAAAAGAGTAGGAAGACGTGCTCTTACAGATTTATCAGTTGCTGAGCAAGAGACATTGCAGAGGATGGGACTAAAAGTAGAAAACATAGAGATTCATTTGAAGAAGACATAGGAACCTCCGTGTTAGCTTGAAGGAAGACGAAGCAGTTTCTTTTATTTCTGTTTATTTTGTGATGTATATTGAACTAGCGAACTAATAGCTAAATGTAATGGGTTGGGCCGACTTTATTTGGGCTTATTAATAAAGTTTTCACTCATTTTCAAAAAAAAATATGATATCGATAATGTTATATGTTTGTCATGGATATTCATTATGTTTTGATCATCAAGTCTGGTTGTTTCAATAAAGTGGTTTAATTGTGCAAATAAGTCACATTGAATACACGTCCATATTACACAAGGAAATCACTTTTCAAATCAAGTTACAAAAGTGATATGGAATCATTAATGTAGAATATGCTAGTATATGATTTTTGTTTGATGATAATAAACACACACACATAGACACACACACACACACACACACACATATATATATATTCGTTTAAATGTATTTATTATTGTACTATTTTAATTTTCACATAATTAAATAAATATTTGTTGAATAAAATAAATAACTCGGAATTCATATTCAAACAAATATTTTATTCAAACAAATATTTTATTCCAAATTCAAATAGTAGCAATTTGAGCTCTCGCTACATTTACACATTTTTCAATTACAATACAATTTCAATTACAACACAATTTTCTATTTAAATTTCTCACCTCACTACATAATCACTCTCACTCGTATTTGATCTTCAACTCTGTTCCAGCCTAAATCCAGCATCTGAGCTATCTGCAAAATAAACACTTACACAGTAAAATTGAAAAAGAAATTATTTTGCAGTGTACAATAAAATGTGTGTTGTGAAATTTTTGTTTTCCTCGGTTATTTGGGTTGTTCGTCATCGTTTATTTTTTAATTCATCTTACGTAAACAACTTGTGACATGCATAGTGTATCACTGTACGTGCCACAAGGCTGTGCACACCGATATACACTTGTTTGATAAATTTGCTGGGACAAGTGAGCACAAGTTCAAACCCAAGCAAAAGGCTGGATTCAACTTAAGTGCATATGAGTCTCGACCAAGCCAACTTAACCAAACTCGAAGAAAATCTAGATCAAAAGTCAACATTAATATGAATGCAAAGCTTCAGCACAAAATACATATATACATGCATGTTCACACATGTATACATGTATATACATATAGTGGCAAAAAAATCAACAATGGTGATTTCAAAAAAAAAAACACAATTGAACAATTCACAAGCCAGTATTGCAGACAGATCCAAGTGAAGACTGAAAGAGGAACTAGTGCAGGCATACAATAATCAAGTCAGACCACATTCATATGACAACATGAACAAGGAGACCAGACCCCAAGTGCAAAGCCGCAGGCCTCGACTACAAGATCACATGACAATGCAGCCTAAACTCAGTTCAACAAACTTGACTCATATGCACCAAACATATGAAACAAAGTGGACAATGCAACCAAGTGCAAAAATCAAAGTGACAAACATATGAAAGTGAGGAGGCAGTAACAAAGAGGCCAGCAAATCAGTACAATAGAACTCGAAGAAAATGAAGACCATACATGAGTGTCAACTAGCACAACCTACGACAACCCAGATCAATGAAAACATGAAACCACACACATATATGGATGCAAAGAAATCATAGTTTCACGTTGAAGTGAACCAGACCAAGATCCAAACCACAATGCATTCAATCAGACTTTAAACATACAAACCAAAACTCTATGATGCAACATGACTCTAGTCCTTCCAGTCACATTTTCAAGCATGGATAATCAAGATGAACTAAGCCAGATCACGTGATAAGAGACTCCAACCGGAACTCAGTGCACAGTGATATGCAACAAGAAATTATATGAGAGTAAACTCAAACCAGTCAAGAAGCAAATGCAACAATAATGGGACATCAGGGCAATCAGGTGCATAAGCATACAAAACACATAGCGCACATATATACGTGCATGATACACATGTATACATATATGTAGTGCACTAGACATACTCCAATGAAACGAAGCCAGTGAAATCAAGTCAGAGATCACAACACACATTCAATCACAAATCAACGCAAGAGGACTCAAACCAGAACAAGTACCCTTAGCAGTTTGAATAACAATTGCCAACAAATCAAAGAGAAGCAATTTACATGAGCCCAAGTCGAAGTCAAAAAACTACCAGCAACGAATGGAACAAACAAGTCACAGAGGGTCACAGATGAACCGATCAAAGAAGACAATCAGAAAATATTATCTAAAAATTAAAATGCCGAAGTCATAGGAAAAAGAACGAAACCAACTTAAAGTTATTCAAGCAAATTCAACTATGAACAAGTTAAGAATTCATCACATTGTTCAAACAAAATCGAATGGAGAAGAAAATAAAGAGAAGAATTCAAATACAAAAATACGAACGCATATTTAGGGGTTTTCATTCTTATATAACCCAGCATCATCACTGGCAAATAATGCATTTAATCTTGAGAGAAAATCCAGAGCATACTTTTAAATCGAAAACAAATTTGTAACTCGAATCAAAGTCGAGAATTAAAAGGGGGAAAATTCACGTACCAACTTAGAGCATCGATTCGATCTCGACTTAATTGAAGCAGGTGTGAATAAGTTAATTGATCAAAGAAGCATCGAACTGAATTGAGGGCAGTAGTAAACGACTCGAGCTTCGATCTTTCAAGTGGCGCTTCAAAACAATCAAAGCCCTAATTTTTGGAGGCAAACAAAAGATCGACCAAAGTATACAGAAGAAAGGGAGACATCCTTATTTCTCTTTTGTTATAAATTATAATAGGCCGGTCTACAATATTTTATTGTCAGGCTTAAGTTTTATTAAATAGGGTTTTGGTATTATTTTGTTTAGTTTTATTTTCAGTAGTAATTTTCTTTTTAATATGTGGAACTTTATAGTCATGTGACTAGGTTACGAACTACGGTGGTATAGATCGAGCATTATCAACTCATTGGCTGAGTTATGGCAGTATTTTGAGCATAGAGTTAGGTTAGTCATTAGCGGGTGTCGCAAGTTTACGTGTGTAAGCTTCCGACTACTTAATTTCTAGTAGTAACCTTGGGGGCAGCACATAGGCAGTATTTTGCCGAATTTGGGTAAATTTGTGTGTGATCTCTTCTGCATTGCGTTTTGTTTTATATTTTGTTTCTGCATTAATTTTTATTATTATTAGTGTCATCCTATTCTTCTCCTCTCTAGGATGAAAACAATCCTACAAGTGGTATCAGAGCAAGGTTAATAGCATAGATGTCTAACCCTGGTTGCAAATCTAACGAGAGTCAGTCCAGTATTATTTTCCCTATTTTTGATGGAATGGATTTTTTAAATTGGAATTTAAAAAAGATTTTTATTCAAAATCTGTTAATTCTAAATGTTGGAATATTATTGAAAATGGGTGTGATAAAGTAGACAAGAAAAATACTTTGATTAGTGCTCTTTCTTTGCATATACCATATTCTCATATTAATCGAGATAATTTTAACCATATCTCTCATTGTGAAATTGCACAGGAAATCTGGAATACTTTTGATGCAATATATGGTGCAAAATTCAATAACGGTGAGAAATCCCCCACAATCAATTCAGTTAATGAAACACGCTTGACAAAATTTGTAAAAGACGGCAGTGATGCAGATTCAATAGACGATGAGATAATTGATTTTTCATTAAAGGATTTAGTTTTCTTGTGCCGAAAATTAATTAAAAATAATGATGCTTTTAAGATGAAAAATAATAAGTTGAAAAGGGAATAATCTAAACTGCATCAGAAAAATAATGATTTAGAAAATGAGCTTAAAAATATTAAGAAAAATAAAAATTCTAGTTACAAAAAGTGTTTGGACTATGAATAAGAATTTTCCTGTTTTCATGAAAACTTTCAAAAGTTAGAAAATGAAATTTTCATTCGAGAGAAGAACAAAACTGAGTTGATTTGTAAAAATAATATTTTGCAAAAAGAGTTGTATAGTTTTAAGAGGTTGGAAAGTTCTAAATGTGCGATTTTTGAAAAGAAATTAAATGAGGTCGACGAAAATTTCAAAACCCTTGAAAAATAAAACGCGATTTTGAGCAAATCTGAAATTATTCGATTAAACCACGAGTTTGAAAAGGAGATTAAAAAAATCAAGGATTTTGAAAAAAATGAATTTAAAAAACTCCAACACTTTGAAACTGAGATGCAAGAAGGTGAGACTAAAATTAGAGAGCTTCAAAATGAAAATAGGGATTGAAAATGAATAATTTTGAAAAGAGAGATAGTACCATTAGTTGTTGTTCGAAGATAATGAACGAAAATAAAATTTTAAAATCCAAGTTAATAAACTTGAGATGATCACTCGGAAATTTTCATTAGAGAAAAATCATTTAATATGCTCTTAGGAAATCAAATCTATGAGAATAAAAGGAAAGGATTTGGATTTGCAAAAGTGTCGAAATATGAACAAACGACTAATAACACTGTTAAGGGAAAAAGTATGATACCCAAATGCGTAAAGTGTTGAAATATTGGACATAGCAAGAATAATTGTTGAAATATATACAAACACAAAACCGTTAAACAAATATTGATTCCAAAAGGTATAAATATAAATGGTCTGAAATTTAAACAAATTTGGATTCCTAAAAGTACAATTGTAAATGTTAACGGTTTGTTCTATAGACAAATTTTAGTACCAAAGATTTCAATAGATAATAATAGTGGTCCTACATCCTTAGTTATACTACTTGCCTTCTCCAAATTTTGGACACATAAGTGGGCTAAGGAAAAAATTTGACGGAGATAGATTTCGAGTTGTTTTAGGTGATTGATAAACTAAAATTTAAATGTTCCTTAGCCTATAAAAACTAGATGGAGATCATCGCATTTCAGATATCATGGAATCGAAGGAGTGTGAGGTACGACCTCTTAACTCAATTTTGTTCACATATTTTTTACTATGTTTTCATTGACATTGTTGAAGTATTTCTACCATATCTTGAACATCTCAACTTTGATTTTCATAATTCTTAAAGTTCTTGAAAGCTAACTGATAATGCTACAAATTTTCTATTTTTTGTTTTTATTGTTTCACTTTGGAATGTCATGAAAAATAGCTTTGACAAACTTTTTTGAATGTGTATTTTTGCTCAATATAGATTACTTCACCTGTGCTTGATATGTAACAACCCGATATTTTCAACCATTTGCATCCGCACATGTCGAACTTGAATTGCTCAAAATACCGCGTTGTAAATAAAATTTGGCAAATCTCAGAATATACAGTAAATAAATAATCACATATCGCAGACACAGAATAAATGATAATGCAGCGGAACAAAAAGAGATAGTAGTTCATGAAGCAACTATATAAAAATAAGATACATCAGAGTTAAACAAGATACAACAGAAGAGTTACAAGATACATTAAGTACAAATTAGAACACATCACTGAAATCACTGGATACATAAAGCAAAATAGATGGCTAGATCTTCAAGGAAAGCTCCAACTCCGAAGGTGAATCTTAAATGCTAAATCACTCAATCTGACTCGAGCATAAAGCAAAAAAAAAAAACACTCGAGTCAGGACATAAATACTTATGAATTGTAAATCAACTCAAGTGAACAGTAACAAAAATGCATAAGTAACTTAAAGGATGCTTGGGATCGCCCATCCTTTAAGGATTCGTTAAACTATTTACTATGTAGTAATATTGCGCTATTATAATAATGTCTACAGTAAAATAAACTTACTTTGAAATAGGGTTAAGGGGTTACCCATATAGCCCTTGACACATAATAGTGCCAATAGTCTATAGAGTACCTGCATATCTCCTTATCGGGAGACTATGAGAAGATACTCCATAGGTATGACATAAATAGAAACTCGTAGTAAGGCTCGCTATGGTAGGTGACACGACACACGAGGCAATGCCAGCGTAAATATACCAATTACGCACACGGGCTGGGGGTAACGTAGCAGCCAGATACGTCTACCTCGGAACACACTCCCATATCAAAATCGAAGGATGGCCATCAAATCAACCACAAGCAAGGGTATAGTATCGAAGAAGTGCATCCGACCAGAGGAGCTACCCCCTTTTGGCCCGAGATCGCTCCTGTTTTAGCCATCTTATGCCAACTCATGGGAATTGGGTCCACGTAATATACCTCAAGAACGTCGCCACCATCCTACTTCATTCTAGAATCTCCACCGCGTACACGGTTGTTAAAGTGGTTTTCGGAGCTGGCAGAAAGTATGACAACATCCGATCCCGGTCTCTTTAACAACCAAACGTTATTATAACGCTGTGGTCATTTCAAAATAGTTTATACTTCAAAATCAAATCATTTCATTTCAAAACTATATCCCTTCAAAATAGTTTATACTTCGAAACCAAAACCATTTTAAACATATATTCATTTTCAAAAATCATAATACTTTTAAAGTATAATTCTTTCGAAACCAAATACTTGAAATCATTACACTTTGCAAATCATAAAATTTCGAAATCATACATTTTAAATGATGAAACATTACTTAAATCCAAATTTTCAAGCTTATTCAATTAAACCCAAATTTCAATTTCTAATTTAATTCAATTCAAACCATCAGTTTCAATTCAACTTAGTTTCCCAAATATCCATTTCAAATCATATCAATTTTAAATATAGACTGGATCCATAAAATAAACTATTCAATTTTTAATATATGTAAAAGCTTTAATATCCCATATTTCAAAATTAAATTATGTAATTTCATATATATCTTAATTTTAACTTCATTATCACTTAGTTTTTTAATATTCAATTCATAAATCCAATATTATTTAAGTAAACTCAATTCACAAATAAACTCAATATCATTTCATACTAATATAAACTTCAAATATTCATTTATCAAAAATCAGATATCATTCTAAATTCATATTCTGTATCAAAATAAAGATCAAATCATTTCCAATCCATTTCAATCATCAAAATATCATGTCCTTTCAAAACCTCAATATTAAATCACTATTTGAATTCAAATTCAAATATTTAAATTTAAATATCATTTTTAAGTCAAATAAGTCATTCATTTTTTATGCCAAATATCATTACAAAACACATTTCAAAATTTCATTCAAAAATTCATTTACCGTATTACATTTTATTCCATTTAACACATAACCAAGTAAACCTTACTTCAATTCCTTAAAATTCAAATTTAAATATTAAAATATATTCTGAACTCCTTAAATTTCACAAATAATCAATTCAAAAATTTAAATCGTTCAACACTTTAAATATAACCAAACAGTGTTACAATCTATAACATTTCAAAATATTGTCAAATTATAGCAACGATAGCATTTATAAAGTTCTATCGTAGCTTATAGTTTTCAAAATAGTTTAAACTAGAAACAAAGGCATTTATTAAATGTCGTAATAGATATTTAGTTACTTCAACATAGTTAAATTCAAAAACAATAGCATTTAAAAATGCTGTCATAAGACCATAGCATTTTTGGGAAATGCTATAAAATTCCAGATTTTATGATAACTTTTCAGAAACAATAAAACTCCAAATTCTTGTTATTTAAATTTATAAATCATATTTCTAGACTTAAAAATTTCACATTTATGTACTTTTAACATATGATTTATCACAGTAAAATTTAAAATCAAATAGTCAATTTAAAAAAACTCCATTCATTTATTAAGTCAAAATTCACCGTTTATTAACTTATAAATTTAATAAAATTTAACACTTTATTTCAAATATCATTTCAAAACTTTAAATTTAATTTCTATTATTTATTTACATAAAAATAAAATTTAAAGTCATAATCACAATCACCTCAAATTTACATACTTAAATTCACAATTTCAAGACTTAATATTTATTTTCTTAAAACCATAAAATATATATTTTTAAATCAAAATTTCATATTTTAAAAGTACGTATCTTAGGAAAATCATTTAAAAATATACCACGGGGTCTGTATATAATTTTCTAACATAGGTCAAGTCAGACAGATACGTAGCATTTCAATCTGCAATTTAAAAAGAAAACCCGGGTACTATCATTTCAAACCCGCAATCCCAAGTAAAAAAAAATAAATAAAAATCGCTCAGGCCTATCATTTCAGCCCATAATGATTTTTCCCTATTCTAAAGTCCGTTCGGGTATGTATCATTTCAACCCATATTGATTATATTCTAATAGGGAACTTGCAGTGTGAACATATGCATAAACAATATAAACAATGTCAATATCACAATATAATGTCATTTATCAGATGTCAGGTGATAATTAACTGATTTAACATGGTAATAATATGGAATAGCATATCATATCATTATCATTTACTTGCTTAAACCTTTTTAATTACTAAACACTTATCATCAATTCACTATTTCATAAGTAGAAATGTCAGACTGAGAAAGACTCACCTTTTTAAGCTAGAGTTAGTAAATCAAACTACACGAATAGATCCCAGAAAGCATGATATGGCATGACAAAGCATGACATAGCACGACTATGATTCAAGTGAGAGGAGAGTGCTAGGATATGATCTTGTAAACAAACCAAAACAAGACAATATATACATAAATATATAACACAAAACAATATCGAAATGACTTGAAATAAAAAGCCACAAAGGACAAAGTGATTCAACCTTTCTTTAATCATTCAAGAGCTCGACCAAGGGGACCATATGCTCATCCCTAGCTTTGTGTTTGGGCTGGGTATGACAGCAAAACTCACGGCTAGAAGGAGATGAAGGTGTAGAGTTATAACATGAAGCATAAAATTGGTCAAGGAAAAAATGGCAAGGTTAGTTCAACAATTTGGCTCGACCAAAGGGCTAGTGGGCTCGGCCTAAGCATGGTACAGGTCTGGACAGTGGAGAGTGATGGTTTAGAAATGACTAAAGGTCATGTAGTGGCTGGTGGTGGTGGTTCTAGGGGTGGCCGAGAGGGGTATTTGAGAGGATATTGGCATTAAGGCTCGTCTAGGCTTGTTTTAAGGGATTGCTTGCAATTTTAGGGGAGTTTTCATCATAGGGGTACCACGGCCTGACATGGTCAGAAGAAAGGCTTATGTTGCAGCTGGAGATGGAGGAGGTGATGGTCGGTGGTGATGGTGGAGAGTGGGGCCGAGCAAAGCTTTGCTAAGGAGGATGCAAAATCATAGAAGAATAATAGAAAATGAGATAAAGGAAGCCATGAACATTTTTTTTCTTTTTCTCCTCTTAGCCGTGAGACTTTTGTGTGAGGAGAATATTTTGTCATGTGAATTGAAGAGGAGAAAGCACAACCAATCAGAAAAATGTACGGCTAAAGTATGAAAAGCCAAAGGAGAGAAATGAAAAGACAAAAGGAATTGAAAAGTCACAAGGAAAATGAAAGGTTTTGTCTCTTTGTTTTCTTATTTCTTTTATACTAAAATAAACTAAATACAATTTAGAAAATAAAATACTGAACAAAATAAAATGAAAAGGAAAATAAATAAATAATTTAAGGAAAAATATAAAATAAATAAAAAATAGCTTAATAATTGAAACTAGACTTTAAAAATTGAAAAACAAAATATAATCAACATTGGAAAATTATAAATATACTTTTAAAATGTTTTAAAAATAAAATAAATACATAACATGTCATATTACACATATTTACACAAATTAAAACATACAAAATATTACATATAAAATTTTAAATAAACAATTTTGTTAAATAAAACAATTTACACGCAATATTGTAAAAAACATAACTTCCGTAATATAATTCGGATTTCAACGCAATGGAATGCAGTATTCTTGAAATTTAATTTGTTTCCATTATAAAAGATGAAATTCAAATTTTCAAATATTCAAATTTTAAATTTAGAAGTCAAAGTTCGACCAAATTGACCAAAATTCACATTTTTGAAAAATATTCTATTTATTCATGTTCGTAATCATAATTCACACAAAAATCAAAGTTTATTAAAATAACAAAATTTATTCATTTTAATAAAGAAAATAAAGTTTTTAAATCAGGAATTCAAATAGAACAACTAAAATATACAATTAAAATAATCACAAAATACAAGGTTGTTACACTCTCCCCCACTCAAAACTTTTCGTCCTCGAAAAGGAATGAGGTACGGGAAAGCACAGAAAAAATAGAATGAATTAGGATTAAGACAAGATGACAAGAAGATTGAAATTATACCTGATAACTCTTTTTATAGGTAAGTTTAACAAGGTGGAAATGATCTTCCCAAGATCCTCCAAAATCAAGAACACAAGCACGAAGAAGAACTTCTAAAATCCGATTCACCCTTTCCGTTTGACCGACGGTCTGTGGATAGCAAGCAGTGCTTAGATTCAAAATGAGTACCAAAGGTTATCAAAGATTATAGAAAAATTTCTAAACAGATAGGTATAAGCAATAGCCTCCCATTCTGTAGCAAGATAAGGGAAATAAGGACAACAAAAAAAAGTTTGAAAAATAAAATAAGATAATAGTTTGAAACCATGAAAATTTCAACTTAAATTGGAAATTACTTTTACATAAGTTAAATAAATCTTAATCATCTCAAATTTCATTATCTTATCATCCAATTATCTTGAGTTAACAGTCTCTAAAATCATGGATTTGAAAAAATTATTTATTATACTCATAATGTACTCAAATTTAATTCTTCTTTATTCGTAATTAAAAATTAAATTTATTCCTCTTAATATATTTTATCACCTATGTTAAATATATTTATACTTATTATAACTGCTTTAAATTTATTCTTAGTTCCTTTAGCATCATTTTATATTGTAAATTATTCCATTACCCTTTTTCTCTATTTACCCCTGTTAATATTTTTATAACTAAAATTTAAGTGCATAACATTTATTAAAACCACTCAAATTTTATTTACAAAATCCTTTTTATTTTGTATATTATCTAATTACATATTCAACTTCTATAAATTTAGGTAAGTTATATTGGATTGAAATTGTGTATTATACAAATAAAACTTTCTAATTCAATCGTTTCAAGCTTGAATATTTATCCAAATCTTGAAATTATACTTAAAAATTATCTTTTAAAATATTTAGGAACTAAATTTTCGACAAATTCCAAACTGTTTAGAGATAAATAAATGCACATATACTATATATATCCATTCAAATTTAAATCATATATCAGCATATGTTATAAATCCAGTCTTATTTTAGAAATTCAAAGCAATTAAATTTCCCAAAATAAAACAGTAGCAAGACTATAGAACGGTCTCTTCATTTCGAAACTCGAAAACGAATATCGATGATGCTGTAGTCATCACCGAAGTTATTTTCCAACGAAAAAGAACTAATTTTAAACTTTAAAATTCTTTGGAAACAAATTTCCATTCGAAAATACTTTAAATAATATATCCATTAAAACTTTAAATACAAGGTTTGAAATCCATCGAAAATTAAATTCTCAAATACTTGTTTTAAATTCATTTTAAATTTCTAAATAATTTATAACCATGTTTATAGTTCAATCATTTATATATAAAATAAGAGATAATGATATATAAAATCAATTATTATTTATTAACAACCAATTCAATGAAATCCAGAAAAAGATTTATAATATAGTTACAAAATTTATTGCATTACTAAATTTGAAAAACATATTGTGTCAATTTGCTCTATTCAAGTGTTTTGGAAATCCTATCGATAGCGTTGATTAGACGAATCGATCTGAAACCCAAATCAACATCAACAACTAAAACAACACAATATATAAAACATTTTAAATGTAGATTTACATATACACTTCAAGAATGATTTGAAGATAAGTTAGAAATAAAGATGAGATGATTAAATAACAGAATAGGAAGATGATAAGCTTATATAAATGCGGGCAACCTTAACTGGGTCAACCGTGATTTAAAGAATAAAATCGTTGTAGATTTCTAAGGTAAAATCAACATTCGGCCTCAAGAGATTAAGTTTAGGATAATAAGAGATACTAGCATCTAAACCGAGGATATAAATCTTTGGTGAATCGATGCTGTTGCAAAGGAATTTCACCCCTTTACAAATCAATTTGAGATTGGCGAGACCGCCGACTCATTATAAAGATCATTCGAAGTGGAGTTATGGGATATTCCAGAATCAAAAGAAACGAATAGTGAGGGACACGAATGAATTTTGGAACCGTGGGGAACGTTCCAAAATTCAAAGGAATCGAGTCAAAAAGGAAGAGATTCAAACTCGAATGAAAGTGATTCTGTAAATACATTTACCATATATGCTAAGTTTTTCCTAGATCTACCAAAGCTCTGATACTAAATGTAACAACCCGATATTTTGAACCATTCGCATCCGCACATATCGGGCTTGAATTGCTCAAAACACCGCGTTGTAAATAAAATTTGGCAAAACTCAGAATATACCCATATATCCCTTAACACATAATAGAGCCAATAGCCTATACAGTACCTGCATATCTCCTGATCGGAAGATTAAGAAGATACTCCATAGGTACGACACAAATAGAAACTCGTAGTAAGGCTCGCTATGGTAGGTGACACGGAACACGAGGCAATGCCAAGGTAGATTTACCAATTACGTACACGGGCTAGTGGTAACGTAATAGCCACATACGCCCGCCTCGAAACACACTCCCATATCAAAATCGGAGGATGGCCATCAAATCAACCACAAGCAAGAGTATAGTATCGAAGAAGTGCGTCCGACCAAAGGAGCTACCCCTTTTGGCCGAGATCGCTCCTATTTTAGCCACCTTATTCCAAGTCACGGGAGTTGGTTCTACGTAATATACCTTAAGAAAGTCGCCACCATCCTACTTCATTCTGGAATCTCCACCCCGTACACGGTTGTTAAAGTGGTTTTCGGAGTTGGCAAAGAGTATAACAACTTCCGATCCCGGTCTCTTTAACAACCAAACGTTATTATAAGGCCATGGTCATTTCAAAATAGTTTATACTTCAAAAATCATTTCATTTCAAAACTATATCCCATCAAAATACACTTCGAAACCAAAACCATTTTAAACATATATTCATTTTCAAAAATCATAACACTTTCAAAACCAAAATATTGAAATCATTACACTTTGAAAATCATAACATTTTGAAATCATACATTTGAAATCATGAAACATTCCTTAAATCCAAATTTTCAAGGTTATTCAATTAAACCCAAATTTCAAATTTCCAATTTAATTCAATTCAATTCAAACATCAGTTTCAATTCAACTCAGTTTTCCAAATATCCATTTCAAATCATATCAATTTTAAATATATATTTGATCCACAAAATAAACTATTTAATTTTTAATGTATTTCAAAGCTTTAATATATCGCATTTCAAAACTAATTTTTTTAATTTCACATATCTCAATTTTAACTTCATCATTACTTAATTTTGAAATGTTCAATTCATAAATCCAATATCTTTTAAATAAACTCAAATTACAAGTGAACCAAATATCCTTTCATAAAATATAAACTTCAAATACTCATTTATCAAAAATCAAAAATCATTCCAAATTCACATTATTTATCGAATAACGATTATATCATTCAAAACCATTTCAAAATCATTAAAATATCATATCCTTCAAAACCTTATTATTCAATCATTATTTGAATTCATATTCAAATATATAAATTTAAATATCATTTTTAAGTGAAATAAGTTATTCATTTATTATGACAAATATCATTACAAAACACATTTCAAAATTTCATTCAAAAATTCGTTTATAGCATTGCATTTCATTCCATTTAACACATAACCAAGTAAACCTTATTTAAATTCAAATTCAATTTAAATTCCTTAAAATTCAAATTTAAACATTAAAATATATTCAAAACTCCTTAAATTTCACAAATAATCAATTCCAAAAGTTAAGTCGTTTAAACTTTAAAATATAACTCAAACAGTGTTACAATCTATAACATTTCAAAACATTGTCAAATTATAGCAACGACAGCATTTATAAAGTGCTATCGTAGCTTATAGTTTCCAAAATAGTTTAGATTAGGAACAATGGCATTTATAAAATGCCGTAAAAGATATTTAGTAATTTCAACATAGTTAAATTCAAAAACAACAACATTTAAAAATGTTGTCACAAGACCATAGCATTTTTCGGAAATGCTATAAAATTTCAGATTTTATTATAACTTTTCAGAAACAATAAAACTCAAAAACTCAATTCATTCTTGTTATTTATTTATAAATCATATTTCTAGACTTCAAAATTTCATATTTAAATACTTTTAACATATGATTTATCATAATAAAATTTAAAATCAAATATTCAATTTAAAAAAACTCAATTCATTTACTAAGTCAAAATTCACTATTTATTAACTTATAAATTTAATAAAACTTAAAATTTTATTTCAAATACCATTTCAAAACTTTAAATTTAATTTCCATTATTTACTTACATTTTTAAACATAACATTAATAGTCAAAATCACAATCACCTCAAATTTACATACTTAAATTCACAATTTCAAGACTTAATATTTAATTTTCTTAAAACCATAAAATATATTTTTTTAAATCAAAATTTCATATTTTAAAAATATATATCTTAGAAAAATCATTTAAAAATATACCACGTAGTATGTATATAATTTTCTAACCTATGTCAAGTGATATGGATATGTATCATTTCAATCCGCAATTTAAAGAGAAAACCCGGGTTCTATCATTTCAAACCTGCAATGCCAAGTAAATTAAAATAAATAAAAATCTCTCAGGTCTATAATTTTAGCCCATAATGATTTTCCCTATTCTAAAGTCTGTTCGGATATGTATCATTTCAACCCATAGCGATTCTATTCTAACAGGGAACTTGCAGTATGAACATATGCATAAACAATATAAACAATGTCAATGTCACAATATAATGTCATTTATCAGATGTCAGGTGATAATTAATAGAGTTAACATGGTCATAACATGGCATAGCATATCATATCATCATCATTTACTTTCATAAACATTTTTAATTACTAAACACTTGTCTTCAATTCACTATTTCATAAGTAGAAATGTCAGAGTGAGAAAGACTCACCTTTTCAAGCTGGAGTTAGCAAATCAAACTACACGAATAGATCCCAGAAAGCATGATATGGCATGACAAAGCATGACATAGAACAACTACAATTCAAGTGAGTGGAGTGTGCCAAGATATGATCTTGTAAACAACCAAAAACAAGACAATATATACATAAATAAATAACACAAAACAATATCGAAATGACTTGAAATAAAAAGCAACAAAGGACAAAGTGATTCGACCTTTCTTTAACCATTCAAGAGCTTGACCCAGGGGATCATATGCCCAGCCCTAGCTGTGTGTTTGGGCCGGGTATGACAGAAAAACGCTTGGCTAGAAGGAGATGAAGGTGTAGAGTTATAACATGAAGCATAAAATTGGTCAAGGCAAAAATGGCAAGGGTTAGTTCAACAATTTGGCTCGGCCATAGTGCTAGTGGGCTCGACCTAAGCATGGTACAGGTCTGGACAGTGGAGAGTGATGGTACAACAATGGCCAAAGGTTATCTAGTGGCTGGTGGTGGTGGTTCTAGGGGTGACCGAGAGGGGTATGTGAGAGGATATTGGCATTAAGGCTCGGCTAGGCTTGTTTTAAGGGGTTTCTTGCAATTTTTGAGGATTTTTCATCATAGGGGTGCCACAGCTTGACATGGTCAGAGGAGAGGCTGATGTTACAGCTGGAAATGGAGGAGGTGATGGTGGAGAGTGGGTCCGAGCAAAGCTTTGCAAAGGAGGAAGCAAAATCATAGAAAAAGAATAGAAAATGAGATAAAGGAAGCCATGAACATTTTACTTTTCTTTTTCTCCTCTTAGCCATGAGTTTTTGGTGTTAGGAGAATATTTTTTCATGTGAATTGAAGAGGAGAAAGCATGGCTAATCAGAAAAATGTACGACTAAAGTATGAGAAGCCAAAGGAAAGAAATGAAAAGACAAAAGGAATTGAAAAGTCACAAGAAAAATGAAAGGTTTTGTCTCTTTGTTTTCTTATTTCTTCTATATTAAAATAAACTAATATAATTCAAAAAATAAAATAAAATACTGAACAAAATAAAATGAAAAATAAAATAAATAAATAATTTAAGGAAAGATATAAAATAAATAAGAAAACAGCTTAATAATTGAAACTAGATTTTAGAAATTGAAAACAAAATACTATCAACATTGGAAAATTATAACTATACTTTTAAAATGTTTAAAAAATAAAATAAATACATAACATGTCATATTACATGTGACGCCCCACCTCTATGCTCGCAATAACACAGAGTATTAAAAGAAATACTGTCTGTTGTCACGAAGAATAAGGCTGGATAGGAGCGGCCATCCGTAGTTAGGCCTTACACTAGTATTAGTTACCCCGATAGGAGTGGTATATATATATATATATATTTTTCATCTCATATTTATATACTCCCATCGACCTACCCAATTCTAGTATAAAACGAACTACGATGGTTCATAATAGTTTAGGACAATATATATAATAATAACACGGATAATATAAATGCGAAACACAGATATAACAGATTGTCTCATATATATATATATATATATATATATATATATATATAACTGATGTCAGTTGATATACATGTGATACAATACATATGATACAACTACAACTGTCGACTCTGGAAGCTACATAAACAAGTACATTATCGTGAATAATATACATGACTATACAACATCCTATACAAATACACTGACTACTACAATAACGACGACTACTCCAAGAGAAGTGAAAAGACTTCATAGCTCTAACAGCAACCCAAAGTAAGATATCAACAACCTGTAAATACTCGGTCTGACCCGAGTATTAAATTCAAAAGAAAATAATACACGGGTCAGTCTAATTCAAACTCAGTTATTAGTGCACAGAAGCAATAATAATTAAATATGAATAGACGACAGTCACAATAAATCTCGTCTATCCGACCATTTTAAAAAGGAGTCGGATAACGGTGAATATAACACATAATAGTGTTAAACAACAAATCAGCAGATTTAAATCATCAACAAAGATAAATGAAAAGAATATCGATGAAGATAATTTTAGAAAACATCAGAATTGCCTAAACGTCAATTAACAACAAAATCATCAACTTAAATCAGATCAGTTCAAACAATTGAAATATCATTTAAAACCTCAATATCGATTGGCTGCAGTGCACGCATGCGTGCACTGCCTCGCCAAGACAGTGGTAATACACAAAAGCTCTATGAAAACTCATAGACGAACATAAGGTCAAACCCAAGAAAAAGTCGAGTTCAACACAAATGAAATTCCAATAAAATCGCAATGCGAGCACGAGGTCAAACCCGAGCGTTTAAGCCGGATTCAACACATGTGAAATTAGAAAAACAAGTCAAATTGCATCAATGCAACTCAAACCATCAAGGTGAGACTGCATTTAAAAAAAACGAAACTGCAGTCACTGATGGATACAAGGGCAATACTGCAACAAGACTGCAGTCACCACAAGTATCAGACATGAAAACAACTTAATGCAGCCACTAACCCAAATGCAACAGGGTTTCAAATGAACATGACTGCATGGTGAAACACAAAAATGGACTAGTTCAATATGAACTAGCTTGAATGAGTCAAAATGCAGACAGTACAAAACCAAGCCCCAAAACGACTAATATAAATCATTGTTACAACCTGAAGCTGGACAGTGCACCTATGATAAGGCAACAAAGCCAGGCATCAGGAATAACAAATACAAGGCAATGCCAATAGTGGAACAATGAAGCACAGAGACTACAAGTACGAACTGAACAATGCAATGCAACTGGCAACAATGTAATGCAACTGGCAACAATGCAATGCAACTAACCAACAGGTGATTTGAATATACTTAAACACTACAGGTATGAAGACCACAAAGGCAATGCATCAGTTCAACTCAAGAGCAACACAACACAATTGTACATAAGCAACAATGCACTGTACATCAAGCGATACAAACATCACAAGTGTACAACTCAAATGCAAATAATATCATACGTGATACAGTGACATTATGGATGCAGGCAAATACATGGGTATAGGTCAGTAAAAACCCAAGTCAAAGCCCGAAGTTCAACAGCAGTTTTGCAAGTGACAAAAGTCAACATCAATGCATATGAATGATTCATCTGACTCAATGCAAAAACATTGAAACCAGACAACATAGGTGTGAAGGAAATGTACATGAATAATACATCTCTGGTGATGTAGTAGAAAATGGAAAGAGTACAACAGCCTCGACACCAAAGAGGTTAATATGCATCAATACCAACTCAATGCCGCAGTGTGAATATCAACAAAAAACAACATCACAGACAAATAAAGGTCGAACTTATATATCAAAGTGCAGATACATGAACAATTGCCATGATGAATATACAGTCTCATGTGAATGCAAAAACCATCAATGGATTTCATGTGTACAAAGAAGGCAGTGTAAATTACTCAACTGAGGATGCCGATACAAAATGATCAAGTGCAACTGGAAACAACAAGAGTGCTAACTACAACTTCAAGTAAAGCCAGTGCACAACGAATATGCAATCTGCCTCGAATGGTAAAATTTAAAAACTGCAAGTGAAAGCAACAGGATGGAAGCAGTGTGCAAACTACAGGTCAAAACAGGTTATATTGCAATATGATCAGAAAAGGTCAAAGATGAGACAGGGATGAACTCGAGATCATCTATATATAATGAAGACTATGCTTGAAGCCAGCAACATTGTCAAATGAAATCAAGTATAGGCAAAAATGAAAACCAAATGGACAAACAAATGCCACAGTGAATCGTCAAAACAAAAATCAAAGCCGAAGCTTAGTATTGTCAACCAAACCAAAATCCATAAAATTAAGTGACCGAAGTCAATGCAAAGCCAGCCGTGGTTATGAACCCACCATGTCCGTAGTTCATCAGAGAAGGCAAGGCCGAAGCCAACAACGCAAATAAAAATCAAGGGATTAGCAAATTCACAGATTCGAACACAAGCAAAAAACATAAAAGCAAAACCCTAAATTAATTTTCACCTCGAATCACTAACGAGACAGAATCGAACTACCGAGACAATAAGCTAAGTATGAATTGAGATGTGAGTGAGAGAATCACTCACCTTATCGACGAATAGAAGCAGCCGAGAGCCAAGCTAAAAGGAGACGAACAATAGAAGGTCGGCGTCTTCATATTTTCTCAAGCCCTAGCTTCGAAAGGAAGAACAAACGAAAGGAACGGCCGCCATTTATTTTCTCTTTGTTTATTATTGCTTAGGGTTAGAGAATGAAGGGTGAATCGAGAAAATGGGGGAGGAAACGGGTTTGTGATTGAAGAATGAAGGACCCCTATTTGATAATTTTCACGGCCCACAAAAAAAAAAAACCTAGGTTACAATTTTATTTAAAGCCCATTTGCTCCTAACAACAATTTTTATTTTTATTTTTTTCAAAAGAATTTTAAGTCGATTTAAAAACTCCAATAGCGATTAACAAACGATATTAATCGTCCAATGACGATGATCAATCGATATGCAACCCCGGGTTGTTACATTACATATATATACACAAATTAAAAAAAACAAAATATTACTTATATAAATTTTTAAATAAACAATTTTGTTAAATAAAACAATTTACACACAATATTGTAAAAATCATAACTTCCACATTATAAATCGGATTTCAACGAAACAAAAGGCAGTATTCTTGAAACTTAATTTATTTCCATTATAAAAGATAAAATTCAAATTTTCAAATATCAAATATCAAATTTTAAATTTAGAAGTCATAGTTTGACCAAATTGACCAAAATTCATATTTTTGGAAAATATTCTATTTATTGATGTTTGGAATTATAATTCACATAAAAATCAAAGTTTATATTAAAAATAACAAAATTTATTCTTTTTAATAAATAAAATAAAGTTTTTAATTCAGGAATGCAAATAGAATAATTAAAATATACAATTAAAATAATCACAAAATACAGGGTTGTTACATGATATAAATGGACGTGCTGAAATTTCCAAAAAAACAATTCAAGTGTCGAGGAGTACACGTTTTTCTTGTATACCACCATGAGTACCTCAAATACAAGTGGTATTTGATATCATCTCATGTTGAAATAATTTTTGCAATTATTTATTTATTTATATTGATTTCCAACTAGAAGTCATTTTCACAAAACCCCCTTACAGAAAATTGATTTTCACTTATTTTAGTTTTTGAAACTTGAGTTTTCATCATGTTAAAAATACTTCAGTTTATTACAGTAAGAGATTTACTCTAAAAGGATAACCATTGACTAATCAAATCTTTTGGAACTTATCAAAATTATTATACTGCTTAAAAAGTGATGGATAGTGATTAAAATATATTTCATAATAAGAGGAATTATAATTTTATAATTTTATGAAAATTAAACAAATTTTATGATATTTTTAGATTAGTACTTTTCCATGATCATTTCTATCACTTTCACCATTCTATCAATCTATACATCACAATATAGTGTGCAAAATTAGGTATTTAAAAATAATGAAATATTTTTTTTTTGTAAAATAATTATATCCTAGTGTATTCACTCTCATTTAAAAGTCCTCGCGGTTATGCAAGGTGAATTACTTGAATTTCTATATATAGGCTTCCATTCTTCATCAAAAGTCCTCGTGGTTATGCATGGATAGGACGCATATAAGAAGGGGATAAATATCAAGTATATTCTAATCTCATTTAAAAGTCCTCACGGTTATTCATGGTTAGAAAATACTTGACATATTTTTTTAAAGGAAGGTAACTACTAACCTCATTTAAAAATCCTAACGGTGATGCATGGTTAGTGCGTGCTTCACATTTTTTTGTATAATATTTGATAAGAGAAAATGCATAAACTATTACTTTATTGAAAATATCAAACTCTTGCCACTATATAAATTTTTCATCATCCTACCATTTCTCTAAAGTGGGGCTTGTTTCTAATTAATAAAATATTATGATGTTTGTTTGATTAATTGGAATTTGAAATTAATATTTCCCTCTCGATTTGATTTTATATGTTTAACCAAAATCGTAGCTATTTCAATTACTATCCTTTTTATTGATGATAACAAAAGGGGGAGAGTGGTTAAGATTTTTATTTTTGAGCAATAACCTTACTAATATTTGATAGTTTTTTTAATTCAAAGTTATTTTTAATTAATTTTTCAGTTTTAACTACACGCATCTATGTAGGGGGCATTCAAATAGGGAGAGCCAATAGAATCCATCAGAACAAAATACATTTAATAGAGTCAAAATCTTAGTATATGTTTGTTAGCATCAAAAGGGAAGATTGTAGAATATGCTAGTGTATGATTGTTGTTTGATCATAATAAACATATGTATGTATATATATATATATTCGTTTAAGTGTATTTTTTATTGTACTATTTTATTTTTTACATAATTATATTAACATTTGTTGAATAAAATAAATAACTCAGAATTCATATTCAAACAAATATTTTATTCAAACAAATATTTTTTACAAATTCGAATAGTACAAATTTGAGCTCCCACTACATTTACATATTTTTCAATAACAATACAATTTCAATTACAACACAATTTACAATTCTCACCTCATTACCTATTCACTCTCACTCATATTTGATCTTCAACTTTGTTCCAACCTGAATCCAGCATTTAATATATCTGCAAAATAAATACTGACAAAGTAAAATTGAAAAAGAAATTATTTTGCAGTGTAAATAAAATGTGTGTTGTGAAAATATTGTTTGCCTCAATTATTTGGGTTGTTCGTCATCATTTATTTTTTAATTCATCTTACACAAACAACCTGTGACATGCACAGTGTATCATTATACGTGCCACAAGGCCGTGCACACCGATATTGTAACGGCCCGCTATTTTGGACTATTCGCATCCACACATCTCGGACTTGAATAATTCAAAATACCGAATTGTTAATTTAAATTTTGGCAAAAAAAACTGAACATATACAGTAAATAAATAATCACAGAATCACAGACACAGAGTAATAATATGCAGCGGAAATAAAAGAGATAGTAGTTCATGAAGCTACTATATAAATATATAAGATACATCAGAGTTAACTAGATACAAAAGAAGAGTAACACGATACATCAGATATAAAACAGAATACATCACTGGAATCATCGAATGCTGAAAGCAGAATAGATGGCTGGATCTTCAAGCAAAGCTCCAACTCCAAAGGTGAGTCTCGAAAGCTGAACCACTCAGTCTGACCCGAGCGTAAAGCAAAACACAAAACACTCGATTCAGGGTTAATATTCTCATATCAATAAATCCAACTCAAGTGAAATAGCAATCGAAATACAAGTAACTCAAAGGATGTTGGAATCACCATCCTCTAAGGATCCGTTAAACTATCTACTATGTAGTAGTGTATGCTAAATAGATAATGTCTATCAGTAAAATAAAGTATCAAAATAGTGTTAAGGCGTTACCATTATCCCCCTTAACACATTTTTTTACAAATGTCATAGTCTATACAGCACTGTAAACTCCACCGTAAACTGGTGGGATATCAGGGAGTACTCCATAGGTATAACACAAAACAAATTCGTAGTGGTCGCGTATATAGGGATACAAGTATGACAAGGCACATGAGGCAATACCCAAGGTAGTGAAACTACCGTTTGCCTGATCCGGACTGGTGAGAACGCATCGCCGCAACGATCGCAACACCGCGAAACAACACTCCTGAAATTCCGAGGGTGCACCAATCAATAACAAGTAATGAGTAGTTTTCGAAGAAGTGTGTTCGCTCGAGGTGGCTAACCCCATTTGGCCCGGCACGGCTCCTGGTTTTAGTCATTTCCAATTTGACACAAGTGTCAAGGCTATCCATTATCGTTCTCTTTCTTCAGTCATCACGTACATCATTCCAACCACTTCGTTCTGGATCATCACTCCGCGTATAGTTATTAAAGTGGTTTTCGGTTTAGATAGAAAGTATATCCATAACCGATTCCGGTTTCTTTAATAACTTTCGTAATTATTACACCGATTGGTCGTTTAATATATTTCAAACCAAATCAATTTCAATTTCAATTTATTTATAATCAACATTTCATTCGTCTGTACTAAATCAATTTTCAAAATTTACGTTTCAAAACTACCCAATAACCATTTCGAAGTCTTATAATTCGATTTCAACTTTTATTTAAACAATTCAAATATTGATTCAAGTTCGAATATGTGTTTCATTTAATAATCGTTTAAATTAATTAAATTTAACATTCAAATCAGTTTAAATTCATTTATCGATTTCATTCAATATTCGATGAGTTAATTTATCATTCAAACAATTTTTATTTAATTTCCAATTCATTAAATCAATTACTTAAATTCAACTTCTTTATATCAAAACTTACAAATTAAATTAAATTAAATTCGTCAAATCAAATTCTTTAAATTACAAGCCTTACGATTGTTTCAATAAAACGCAATTATCTCTTGTTAAAGAAATTCAGTTACATTTATTCGTTTACTTAGTTACTAATACCAAAACTCACTTAATAAAGAAACTAATTTCACATATTCAAGAAGTTCAATTTCACTTATTACTTAAATAATTTTCCAAAACTTAATAAGTAAAGAAACCCAATTTCATTTATTAACGAAGTTCAAGTTCACTTATTCCAAAGTTCAATCTTTCTTATCAAAGAATTCAAATTTCATTTAATTATCAAATAATTCAGTCTCATTCAATTATTACATAATTTCAATCTTAATTTTTAGTAATTTCAAAACTTCGACTTAATTATAAATTCAAACTTAATTACTCGATCATTTCAAACTCAATAATTTCAATTTAATTATAAATTTAAACTTAATTATTAAATCATTTCAAACTTAATTCAATGAATAATTCCAAATTTTATTGTTAAATAATTCATTTCAAAACAACGTTCTTTCATCAGTTATTACATTAATATTTCATTTCAGATTTCAATATTAACATTTTCCTTTCATCAAAATTTGCGTTCCAATTTTATTTCAAAACCTTATTATTCAAATAAAATCTTTATTTTATTTCAAATCAAATTATTGACCAATCGGGTTTTATTTAATTCTCTATCCTAAGTCAAGTTCATTTGGGTATTTATCATTTCAACCCGATTCCATTTCAATTCGAAAATCAAAACATAGCAAAGGGAACTTGCACTGTGATAGCAGGGATGGTGTCAAAGTAAATAAACAAGCAATAACAACAATCAATAACAATCCAATAATTAATTCAAATAATCCCGAAATAATCGTATTAATTCACTATGTTATTTGTGCAAATTAATACAATTATCTCTAGAATCTACACTATCACTTCATGTAGATTAAAGATTATTACACTAATTATTTATACGGTTTTTTACTTGTCATTTATTATTCTATTTTATACTGCATCAATTTATACAACATACATTCAAATGATTTGAGGTGTAATTATCACTATTTCTACGTGTCAAATAATTAACATTTAAGGGGTCATATTATACGAATTTAACTAATCAAATTCAACATATACGTCAATTCAAATTTTAACTATCTTACGTCAAATTCAATTTCAAGTTATTAATCACTTACTACATTAACAATTTAACATTCAATGTCAACATCACACAATCAATCAATTATCAACCAAATTGGATTATTAGTGCATACATAACAAATAACGGTATCGGGTGTCACAAGTGAACTGATACAGGTAACAGCATATATAACAGTGTAACAGCAGCATATTTCAATTGTCGTTTCAATTGAAATCAAATTTAATAAATAAAAGAACATTAATCGTGAGTGATTGCTCACCTTTCAAGTCTAAAGATGAATCGATGAATGGAAAGAGCTACGAATCCAAGCACGAATTGCAAAGCAAAGTAGATTGGCACGAACTCGACGAATTGAGCTGATAGCAGAAATCAATGGGAACGGATCAAATTAGCTTGATATAAAATCTAGGCGAAATGTATTTTATATTATAAATTTTCTTAAACCCAATATTAATTTCAAAACAGAAAATGCAATCTTTATACTATAACCATATACACAGATATTTAGAAGCCGTGTAAAACAAAAATATACATAAAGCTTAATATAATATATTGCTTTAACAAAATAAACTATACTTCAACTCTGATTAAAACAAAATATATTACAGGATACTAACGGGCCTTTTATAAACATAACTATTAAAAATCTTTTCATAAACACAATTTACTAATATAGAAATACTAACGTGTAACTGAACTACTCTATCTATTCTATTATTTTATACCTAGAGACCATAGATATAATATATTATAATAAAAAAACAAAGTGTATGAAGTACACGATATAACTTCAACTCACTATATTTAAATCAAGTATATATACATATAGCGCACTTTATAACATATATTACAGTTCTACACAACATATTATAGATCTAATATAATATCAACTGACGCATATATTTGAGAATCAGAATTAAGTTTAAGCATGCACACCTACTTTCTTAACTCAAGAGTATAAAGCAAATACTAAAACCCGAAAGTCGTCTCAAAGCAGCTCAGAAAACACATACAAATTACAAGACTAGGGCGTGAAAACCTTACAATCTTATCACGTGGACAATTCATGGAGATAGTCAGGACTATTCTACTTCCAAGGTAACATACTGACTCAGTAATATGCATATGAACTTATACAACTTGTCTAAATTTTATATATACAACACCCACGTATAAAATTAAAATGTATATATAATATAAACTAATTAAGTATATCTTGAACAACTTACATATGTACTTTAACACATATAAACTGAGTATGAATTTCTTTATCATAGTAAAAAAAAAGTTAACTGGCATGTATAATCTTTTATACATTATACTATGATATATGAATCAAACAACTTATAAAATTATATAAATATACTAAAAAAAAAAAACTTTGCATATACAAATTAAACAGCAACACTACCGACCTAGATATATATATATATATGTAAACCAACCACTGTACAATATATTTTATGTAAACACCTTATACACACGGAACTTAAAGTAAATACACAGTACCTATTCGAAAGAAGACATAGTGAAGGCACGGTGGCCGAGCTCGGCAGAAGGGAACGCGGCAGGAGGCTTCGGCCAAGCTACAGGGCGCGACAGCACGTGGAGAGATGGGTCGGAGAGGGGATAGGTGGAGGGGTAGATGGGGCTGGATTTCACGGCTGTTGAGTGAAGGCCGAGGCAGGCTATGGTGGTGGAAGTTCGCGGCGACTCCGGTTGATGTTGGAGGGCCGGAGAAGGTGATGGGTTCGGTTGCTTGAACTCGGCTAGCATGAGGAGGTAGGCACGGGAAAAAGATCGGTAGGCGGAAAAAGGGGTGGCGACGGCGGCAGCACCTGGGAGGTCAGGAAGGAGGTCATGGGCTGCGCTTGATGGAGAGACGACGATCTTCGGTGGAGGGAGGCCACGGTTCACTTGGTGAGTGCAAAGTTGGCATCAAAGTAGGTTCAAGAGGGGAAAGTGGGAAGGAAAAGTGAGTTTGACACAAAAAAAAAAGAAAAGAACGTGAAGGCATGAATATATTTAAGAAAAGGGAAGATGCGCATGGTTCTGTGAGGCCAAACATAGGTGATATGCTTAAGTTATGTCATAGATAGAGAAGAGAAGGTGGAACGTTTAAAAAAATTGGAAAGGCACACTAACAAACAACATATCTAGTAAATGACAAAAGTCACTAACGTGAATTCAGGAGTTTTAAAAGTGAACGTCTGTTGGTACTATAAGGTTGGCAAGTGAAAAGACAAAGAAACAAAAGCTAAATAAGAGACCGATATGGCACACTGTTTTACTGATTTCACCGGATATTGGACTACAAAACACACATATGTTTATACTGCGGAGATCAGCACAACGAGACGGTCAAAACGGCATATTGATGTCTGTGGCATGATTGAATTACAAAAATTCGAAATTTTCTACTAGCGAAAATGCATGAAAAACACAGAAAAATAAGATTGACGGAGCCAAAAATGTCCGAATTTGGAAAAACGACAAACTGACATCTTGCTCAGAAGATGATTTAGAATTTTTCTATGTAAAAATATTTAGGTTTCGGAAACGTTTTATTTTCATCGCTTTTTAACTGATTAAATTGAAGTAATTTTACGCATGAAATAAACTTTCATATTTTCGGACGAAAATTTACCAGTTGCTATGTTTAGCTAGACGTATTTCAAATATTAAATTTATATTTCAAAATTTTATTTTTATATTTTTATTAAATTTCGCACAAATTCAGTTAATTAAATTAAATTAAAACCGTTAAAATATCCGGGTTGTTACAGATATACACTTGTTTGATAAAATTGCAGGGACATGTGAGCGCAAGGTCAAACCCAAGCCAAAAGCTGGATTCAACTTAAGTGCATACGAGTCTTGACCTATCCAACTTAACCAAACTCGAAGAAAATCCATATCAAAAGTCAACGCTAACATGAATGCAAAGCTTCAGCACAGAATACGTATATACATGCATGTTCACACATGTATACATGTATATATATACATATAGTAGCAAAACAATCAGCAGTGGTGACTTTAGAACAAATCAGAACACACTTGAATAGTTTCACAAGCCGTTAACGCAGACAGATCCAAGTGAAGACTCGAAGTGGAACAAGTGCAGGCATACAATAATCAAGTCTGACCACATTCATATGACTACATAAACAAGAAAACTAGACCCCAAGTACAAAGCAGTAGGCCTAGACTACAAGATCAAATGACAATGCAACCTAGACTCAGTTTAAAAAACTTGACTCACTGTGCACCAAACATATGCAACAAAGTGGACAGTTCAACCAAGTGCACAAATCAAAGTGACAAACATATGAAAGTGAGGAGGCAACAAAAAAGGCCAGTAAATTAGTACAATTGAGCTCGAAGCAAATGAAGACCAGACATGAGTGTCAACCAACACAACATAAACCAACCCATATCAATGAAGACATGAAACCACACACACATGGATGCAAAGATATCACGGTTTCAAACTGAGGTGAACCAAACCAAGATCCAGACCACAATGCATTCAATCAGACTTCAAACATACAAACCAAAACTCCATGATGCAATAAGACTATAGCCCTTCCAGTCACACTTCAAGCATGGATGAGCAAGATGAACTAACCTAGATCATGTGATAAGTGACTTCAACCCGAACGTAGTGCATAGTTATATGCAACAAGAAATTATATGATAGTAAACTCAAACCAGTCAAGAATCAAGTGCAACAACAATGAGACATCAAGGCAATCAAGTGCATAAGCACACAAAATACACAATGCACATATATGCATGCGTGAATACACATGTATACATATATGCAGCGCCTCAGACATACTACAATCGAACAAAGCCAATGAAATCAAGTCAGAGGTCACAACACACATTCAATCACAAATCAATGCAAGAGGACCCAAACCAGAACAAAGTAACCTTAGCAGTTCAAATAACAATTGCCTACAAAGCAAAGAGAAGCAATTTACATGAAGCCAAGTCGAAGTCAAAAAACTGCCAGCAACGAATGGTACAAACAAGTCACAGAAGGTAACACGATGAATCGGTCAAAAAATAAAATCAGAAAATATTATCTCAAAAATTAAAATGCCGAAGTTATAGCAAAAAGAACGGAACCAACTTAAAAATTATTCAAGAAAATTCAACAATGAGCAAGTTAAGAATTCATCGCATCGTTCAAAAAAAATCGAACAGAGAAGCAAATAAAGAGAAGAATTCAAATACAAAAATACGAATGTATATGTAGGGGTTTTCATCCATATATAACCCAACATCATCACTGGCAAATAATACATCTGAGTTCGAGATTAAAATCCAAAGCATACTTTTAAATCAAAGATAAATTTATAACTCAAATCAAAGTCGAGAAATAAAAGGGGCAAAATTCATGTACCAACTCAAAGCATCGATTCGATCTCAACTTAGTTGAAGCAGCCGTGAACAAGCTAATCAATCAAAGAAGCATCAAACTAAATTGAGAGCACCAATAAACAATTCAAGCTTCAATCTGTCAAGCGGCACTTCAAAAAAATCAAAGCCCTAATTTTTGAGAGCGAACAAAAGATCGGCCAAAGTATACAGAAGAAAGGGAGACATCCTTATTTCTCTTATTTTATAAATTATAGTAGGCCGGTATACATTATTTTATTGTTGGGCTTAAGTTTTATTAATAGGGTTTTGGTTTTATTTTGTTTAGTTTTATTTTCAGTATTAGTTTTCTTTTTAAATAGTGTAAATTTCTAGTAGTGTGGCGAGGTTATGAACTACGGTGGTGTAATACAAGAATTAGCAACTCAGTGGCTGAGTTGTGGCATGGTTTTGAGCGTAGAGTTAGGATAGTCATTAGCGGGTGTTGCAAGTTTACGTGTATCACCATCTGACTACTTAATTTCTAGTAGAAACCTTGGAAGGTGCATGTAGGCAGGGTTTTGTCGAAGCTGGGTAAATTTGTGTGTGATCTCTTCTGCATAACTTTCTATTTTATATTTTATTTTTGCATTAATTTTTATTATTATTAGTATCACCCTATTAACCCCTCCCTCTAGGGCGAAAATGATCTTACAATTAAACCCTTTAAAATGGTTTATAAATGTTTTTTAAACACAAAAACTCAATTTGGTGAAGTTTACACAAGTTTTGAAAGTTAAGTCAAAAATTGGCACGTCGCGTAACGAAAGTTCGCGATTTCGCACCATAGAAAGTTAAATCCATTTATATGGTGGATTCAACGTCGGAATTCTTTGTAATAAGAATTTTTCGAACTTTTATAATCATAGTTTTCAAACAACATAAGCAGATTGAGATTTAATTCAATAGATTTTGCAATATGAGCAAAACAAGTTTTCAAAATAGTCACGGTTTAGCCGTTCGGAAACCAAAGCAATAAATTCTTTATAAATGATATTTTTAATTCATTAAAAATGTGGAATAAACTATACAAATAGTTTAAATTTTTTAAAATAGATTTGTATTATAAAAATTGATTGCTAAATGATAGAAAAGTTGTTTTGATTAAATAAGCCATAAAAGCACTGTTTGCAGCAGTTTTAGCACTTTTAATAACTTTTGAAATATGGCTTTAAACTTAAGTATTCTTTCCCAAATATTTTATAAATGTTTTCAATAAATAATTAAGTATTTTAAAGATGATTTGAAGGTTTTATAATTAATTTAAAAAGTTTAAATAAATAATTATAAATTTTTTTATAAGGATATGTTCAGGAGCAACAGAGCCTTGGCTTACCTGGCCTCTTTCTTGGACGAGGAATAGATATGTTCGAAATGTCGAAAACGAGGCAAGTATAAAAGATTTAATTTTTCCAAATTTAATACAACTTAAATTGTATAGAAATAATCTTCTTATACTTGGTATTAAATTCGAGGAGGGAACTCGCACTGTTCGTGTGAATTTAAAAGATGATTTCACCGTTATTCGATGAAAAGCAAAGGTTGAATATGGAAATTGATGTCGAGTAGAATTAGTATAATTTCTATCGATCCTTTTTACTAAAAAAGGATTTGCAATGTGATTTATGAGAAAATATTTTGATTTGGTATTTCCAAAGTTAAAGAGAGGTTTAACGATTCTATATACTGGTAAAGAATATAATTTAAAGATGTATATCTCTAAAAGAGATAATTTATTTGATAAAAGATATTAATGAATGAAATGATAATCACCCTTAAACCTTAACTTCTTTTTATCGATGATTGGTTCGAAGGAATCAGGGTTGGATTTAGGGTGATCCCTATCTAAAAAATAACTTCAAACCAATTTACGAGTTTGAAATTGATGACATGTCAATGACAATGAAGTTGAAAGTGGGGATCTTCGTAATTGAAGGACTTCTTGTTGATAATTTGAGAGTAGCTCCCACGATAAATAAATATAAGCGGTCTCCCCATTCAGGGATCTTCATAAGCAAGGACTATTCGCTATTAATCCTAAGGGTAATGTTAGACAGGATGTTGTAGAAGAGTGCCTTCAGTTTGTTTTGTTTCTGGACAACTTGTATGGATAAATGTTTGACAATGCATTTTTAGGATTATAGTGCATTGATCTCTACAAACGATACATCTTATGGTGGAAAAGGAGATAACTCTCTTATGCCTAACATTCGTTTCGAAGACGTACGAGCTCAGAGGTTTTAATTTTGTTAGGATCAATAGTGTGTTGTTAGAAATGGAAATGTGGCAATTTAAGGGAAAATGTTTTAAGAAAGGTAAATGTTACCTCAAGCCTCACATCTGGGGAATTGTGAAATAGGGATTGCTTTAAGGCTAAGTGGATTGCAACAATCAGGGTAGGATATCACCTTTCTAGATCTATTTATTTCTACCCGCTATGACGTCAGTTTTAATTATGTGGTGTACGTTGTAGAATCCCAGATATGTCAGTGACGGCCAGGATGATATCAAATTCGGTGCTATCCCTACCATCTACTGGTTTCAGGTAAGCCGATCTTAATTCTTAGTGGTTTGAAGATGTCGATCCTCGGTACATTCCTATAGAAATGTCATGTATAAGAGGTAGTCCCTTACCTCGCTATTTATTGGAAATCGAAATCTCCGATAAATGCCTTTAGTTTTAGTTTTAAACCTATTATGTCATCAAATTTAACCAATGTACCAATTTCGGCTATTTGAATATGTTTATTTGAAAGATTTTCCAAGAATGTCTTCAAAAATAATATCACGGAATTTTAAGTAGAAATGGTTGGTTATCATAAGTTAAAAATCCGTTATGTGTTTATATGTGGCATGGTCTTATGAGATAACCTTTTGTTTTCCAAATACTTGTATTTTGAGTTTCTCACACCAGTCCCATGACTGACCCGGAGTTTATTTTCTTTTTCCCTTAAACTCTAGGTGCCTTATTTTTTCGGGTAGCCAAGTAGCCAGGTAACCTGAGCATTTTGGAAGGAGCGTGGAGCATTAAGACTGGAGGGTCCTTTTGTCAATAGTGAACTATTTCCAATTTCCATTGTATCATGTAGTATGTATTTAGTATCTACCAGCCTTTATAAGGATAGGCAGTTATAAGTATCCCTTGCTTCATTAGCACTTATGATAACTCCGATGAATCACTTGGAGTGATTGTATGTACTTTCCATATGTATAATTAATGCGACTGTGAGATTCTACTATTATTCTATCTTTTATCTTTATTTCTTTTAAAACCCCTGATTATCGGCCTCTTCGGTACTTGAATTTGCGACACGTAAATACTGACAATGTATCTATGTCGATCTTCGTAGGTCGTAAAGGCAGGTCGTCACAAGTTTGATTTTAAAAAAGAGAAAAGTTACAACAAAAATGACTCATAGAAGATCTTTTTTTAATGTCACATGGAAGGAGTCACATGACTTAGACGTTAACATAAGAGCAATTGGACTCGTAAACGATAGTGATTAAACTAGAGAAATGTAATAAAGGCATTTAGTCATATCCAGCTCCTTACCTATGTTATTGTCACTCGGTGTTATCCGATTATTCGTATGCATGGTGAATGGATGTAGCTTAATATTTAAAGCAGCAATATGCATTTTGTATTTATGATAGGATTTTTTAATTTTTTTGCTCATGTTGTTGCTTGTTTATGTGGTTGCACAGTGTTTATTTGATTTATGAATCTATAAATATATGTATGTTTAGGTATATATACTTATAAATATACTGGGAGTAAAGAATCATATCCTTTGATTTTCAAAATGTATATAATGAACTTATGAAGAAGTGTATGCATACATATTGTACTTGTTATCAAACTAAAAATGAGTTAAGATACATTTCAATACACGTATGATGCTTAGCTGTTCATAAATAAAATATAGAGAATAATATTTTTTTGATACATACTTGAAAGGCTTCGTTTTACAAACTAATATATAAATATATTTTTCAAAGCATGTTTTATTACATATATAAGTGCATACGGATATGTACAAGTATGGGTATTTATACTACTATGGATGATGACTTCTAATTGTACTGGCTTGGATTCATCAAGTTGTATAGTTGTAAGTAGACATGTGTTGTAAGTCAGAATTCTTATTAAATTCTAGTATCAACTTGCATATTTGTAAATAATATGATGAGACATACTCACTATGTGACATTTTGAGAAAAAAGATAGGTACAAGAAAGCAATTGCACAACTACATGGAGACTGATTTCATCAACTCACGTCTAAATGGTAAATTTTCCTTCTAAAAAGTTGCCAAACGAGGTATGCATGTTATATGTAGTATATGATGTGACGTGTATTGGATATATGTTGTTAGATATGATATACATTGTCGGTTATGTCATATATTACAAATTGGAGGAGGGGTGCGGGAAGTATATCGTACAAAGGACATGTTGACGTTTTTTTCTATGACCAAAGTTTGATTTATTAAGGGTTATAGCATTTGTAGCTTGACGTAGGAGTATATGACTTACCGTACATGTGTACTAGTGGTTGATTTCAATGTTTACTTGTTTGTTTTAGTGGTATGGTAGCGTATGGATTGTTGTGTGCTGCTATGTTTTTTACTTATATTCTAGTTTTAATGGATGTTATTGCTGATGTTGATTGTTGTGTGCTAGGACAGTTGGGTTATGTAGCTCCGTTACATAGGATTTTGGACATGAGATTATCAAGGGGAGGGAGAATATAATGATTCATATTTTAAAGGCATAAAGATCTAAATAATCGATTTAATTACTAAAGTTTAATTTAGATTGGATGTTCAAAAAGCAAACTTTTGGAGGTGAACGAACGAGGACATGAGGTCACTTCTGTTGCATATGGAATATTGCTCAAAAGAGTATTGACTATAGACATCGAATTGCTTAGTGTTAAGTTACTTTCAAGATTTATTTGTACTTATATGTATTTCACAAATGTATTTGCACAGTCAGACTTTGTGAAATCCTGGCTGATGGTTTATATTTATCTGAAGAGAAAAGCATTATGAGTCACGCCGTCGAATAATTCCAAAATCAAAGGTCAACACTTTAAAACATGTGAAAATAGCATCATAAGGCTCTGTCATGAATGATGTTGTAACATCCCTAATTTTTGATGACATTATTCAGGGAAATTTAATTAGCTAAATCAAATAGAAGAGCATTGATAAGGGGATTGAGATTTAAATAAATTATATGATGGGCCGTGCTTAATAATAATATTTAATGGGCTTAAATTGTTTTATAGGTTAATTAAATTACACATGGGGAAATTAGTAAATTAGCCAATCTGTTATACACCACTTTGACCTTTTGTTATTGCCTATTCATGTACCATTTTTCATCTTTTCCCAAACGCCAATCAATACTAAATTGAGTTGGCCATTAACAAGGAGGAAAAAGAAGAAATTTCAATCTAAAGCTAAGGATCAAAGCTAGGAAGGATTAATCAACAACAAATCTCAAATTCCTTATCAAGCTTAAGAGGAATAAAAATTCATTCCATCCCGTTCTGGTTTCTATAATCCCATGATTTTGGGTATAAGTATTGATTTCATTCTACGATATTTTGGGATGATGATATGCTAAAGTTATGGATCGTTTGATTTAAACAATTTATTTCTATGCAAAATTCATATAGTTTTAAGATCAAAACTATGGTTTACTAGTTTTAAAATGCCATGAATTTTTTTATGTTAAGTAAAAAATGATTTTGGAGATGGGTTTTATGTTTTAGAATTGTCCAAGTTATGCAAATTTTATTATGAATTTTTAACGAAAAATATGGTATAATTGGGTTTAAAAATTTATTTGGAGTATTCCAGGTAGAATTTGGGTCTGAAATTTTATTATATTTGATTATATGAAGAATTTGAATTTCTATGATTTTTGGGGAATTTTTTCCAATTGATTTACTAGGAAAACAAATTATTTTAAAAGAGGGACTTTGTTGCAAATATTAATATGAAAGGGCTTAAATGATACATTTTTATGATTTAGATCTGATTCAAAATGCGGAAATTTTAATTTTTCAGTATTTGAAAAGTTTTATGGCAGCCAACCAATGGCTTACAAATATGCAAGTTGCTATAAAGCAATTACCAAAAGAAGCAATACTTCAGCCTTTAATTCGGAAAAAGGTATGTCGCCTCGATTAATAGCCCCTTTCGACTCTAACGATTCCTCGCTATCCTAGTAGAAACCTACTTAGTCGAAACCCACATAGTCGAAACCAACACACAAGGTATCACATAGTGGTACGCAGTGGATTGGAAGGAAGGTGAAAGCCTTGGTGTCAAAAGGTAAGTTTCTGATGGGGTAGAAACCCTGTTTTGTTTTCAAAAGTTAAAGTCTTGCCTTGTTTTATTTAAAGCCTTCGACATAGTGGAAACATAAGCTTTCAAAAGAGTTTTATAAATAGCTTCCGAAGAAGGTTGTCATAATATGTTAAAGAATAAGTGTTAACCCGCCTTTTGTCAAAGCCATAAGTAGGCGGATTCAACCTAACTAACTTCACGACCATCGAGGTTGGAGTATGATGGATTTGGTTTCGAAGGATGGAGTTTACTTGGATATGTCATTTGGTCAAGTAATGGAGGGAATGCACGGCACAAGTACTTCGTTCGGTCTACACTCTTCGATACCTTGCACCTCGATACCTTGATACCTCGCACCTTGATACCTCGCACCTTGATGATGCGCACCACGATACCTCGCACCTTGATGCCTCGATACCTCGCACCTCGATACCCCACACCTCGATACCTCGCACCTCGCTACCTCGATACCCCGCACCTCGATACCTCGATACCCCGCACCTCGATACCTCGATACCCCGCACCTCGATACCTCGCACCTCGATACCTCGCACCTCGATACCTCGATACCTCGCACCTCGATACCTCGATACCCCGCACTTCGATACCTCGCACCTCGCTACCTCGATACCCCGCACCTCGATACCTCGATACCCCGAACCTCGATACCTCGATACCCCGCACTTCGATACCTCGCACCTCGATACACCGCACCTCGATACCTCGATACCCCGAACCTCGATACCTCGATACCCCGCACCTCGATACCTCGCACCTCGATACCTCGCACCTCGATACCTCGCACTTCGATACGTCGATACCTCGCACCTCGTTACCCCGCACCTCGATACCTCGATACCTCGCACCCCGATACCTCGATACCCCGCACCTCGATACCCCACACCTCGATACCCCACACCTCGATACCCTGCACCTCGATACCTGGCACCTCGATACCTCGCACCTCAATACCTCGATACCTCGCACCTTAATACCTCACACCTCGATACCTCGCACCTCGCTCGGCATCGTACCTCGCTCGGCATTGGCAGCTCGGTATGGGTCGCTCGGCGAAGATGGCTCGGTGGAAAGTCGTTCGGCATAAGACGAATGTGGCTCGGTGGAAATTCTTAATGGGCCTTTTCCGTTTAGAAAGCCCAGCAACTCAAAATTCGCCTATAAATACAGCTTGTAGGTGTTCAGAAAGGAGGGTCTTCTTCTTCTCTTCTGCTCTCTGACTTTTTATTTCCTAAGACTAAGGCCAGTCTACCACTTTGTAACTGTAATTGATTCGAACATCGATAAAAAGGAAACTTCTAGAGTGGATGTAGGTCGAAGTTAGCCGAACCACTATAAAACTTGTTGTTCTTTACTGCTTTTATTTTAAGTTTAACTGTTCTTCATATTATTACTCTCTACACACAATTTATCTGTTATCAGTGACTGTTTGTTGGTGCTTTCATTTACATTTGGGTGTTAGTGACCAATTTTGGCGCTAACATTTTGGTGCTTTCGCTGAGAAGGCAAGCACTTAGGAATTTTGGAGATAGGAACATGGACTCTAGAAAGAAATGGCTAGGCCATCAACAAGAAAGCAAGTGATAGAAAGGAGCAATCATGAGGGAAGTCAAGAGGCTTCCTATGGAGCTGGAGCTGGTCAAGCATCCATCTACATCACCAGAGACGAGATGGTAGCAATGTTGAAAAGACAAGAGGAGTAATGCAGGCTCTTCTCAGACAATTTGCACAGGCAGAAAAAGCAGGAGCTCAGGTCCGTGGAGCTGGATCAGAAGTGCTCAACCAACAAGAAGAAGGAATAGTTTAGAAGGAGGCAGCACCCAATCAGCAAACGGCTATCAATCCAGATGGATCTAGACTCGGGGGCATACCACCAGGGAATGCTGAACCAACCATGGAAGGATACCGGATAACGCTGTCCAACCTGACACCAATAGGAGTGCAGGAGTACGAGATGAGGAGTATGTGCCATAATTCCCCCATCAACTCGAGGGGCAGATCAGAAGCAACGGACAAGGATTACAGCTTGGTGACAACGAAAGACTTGCGGAGATGGTTAGACGAGCTATGAGAGGTGGATTGGTAAACAAAGACTTGGAGGATGTGAATAGGAGTCCCTTTACTCCTACTATCAGGCGAGGTAGGAACCCACCAGATTTTAAGCTACCATCAGTGGAGATGTATAATGGAAGGACGGATCCTACGGTTCACCTTACAAAGTATATGAGGCATATGAAAGTGCTAGGGGGCATCAGAGTAAGTCATGGCCCGATGCTTCCCATTGTACCTGACAGACATAGCAGCACTATGGTTTAGAAAATTGGAGAATGGTTCCATTGGAACGTTTACTGAGTTGACTGAGAAGTTTATGAGGCAGTTAAGAGTTCACATTTCGAGACCTTAGAATGTGATGAGTTTGGCAGCGCTAAAGCAAAGGACCGAGGAATCTTTGAGGAGCTTTCTAATGCGATTCAATGCAGCGGCAACATCGGTGGATCGACCAGATCCATCATGGTCTTAATGGCAGCTGTATCTGGCATAGCTAATGGAACAAAGTTCAAAAATTCACTGACAAGGGATCCACCTATGGATCTAGGGGTGTTTTATCATGAGGTCGAAGGATTTTTATGATTGGAGGATGCAAATGCTGAGAGAGAGGAAGGAGAAGGAGATGATGTTTATGCAGTCAAGGGTGAAAATCCTCCTAAAAATGATTCAAGAACTGATAAAGGGAAACGAAAGGCCAGGGATAACGACGATGGACCAATGCGACCACGAAAGGAACCAAGATTCACCTCTTATTTAGAGTTGAATGAGACTTTAGAACGAATTTACCAAGACATTAGGGGGCAGATTCCCTATCGGAGGCGAATGAGAAGGGATCCGACCAGCAATGAAAACAGGTCGGACAAGTATTGTTTAGTCCACGAACTGAACGGTCATAGCACGAATGACTGCATGCACTTGAAGGATGAGGTTGAGGGACATATCCGGAATGGTTTGTTATCGCAATATGTGAGAAGGGGAACAGCGATGGTGGAATCAGAGCGGCCACCACCTACACCAACTGGGAACGGCTCGGGATCGGGGCGTCAACTTGTCATCAGTTGATTGAAATAATGATGAATAAGTGGCAAAATCCACACCAACGCGATTAAGTCACTTGCACATGTACAAGACCATGAGCGATCCTCAGGCATGCTTTGATACGACTATAAATCGCATCAATGTAGGTGTTTGCACTTGGACGTCCCTGTTTTGCTTTTATTTTCCATTTATCATGTTTCGACTTGATTTAGTTAGACATTTCCATTGAAAGATTTATTTTGAATGAAAATCTGCTGTTTGTGATTCCATGACGGCTAAGCCACTTACACATGTACATGGTCGTGAATGGTCCTTATGCATGCTCTGAGATGGCGATAAACCACCATGACGAACAGTTTAAAAACTCACTCGAACATGAAATCTGACATTAATGATACTAAGTCCCCTTCGGGCACACACAACTCGCCTCGAATGGCACTCGACCACGAATGGTCACAATTTGCCACGAACGGCACCAGATCGCGAACGATCACAACTCGCCTCGAACGGCACCCGACCACGAACGGTCACAACTTGCCTCGAATCACACTCACAACTCGCCTCGAACGGCACCCGACCACGAATGGTCACAGTTCGCCGCAAACGGAACTCGGCCTCGAACGGTCACATACCACCCCGAATGACATATGATCCCGAAAGATCGTCATTCGTGGTAAGACAAGGCTATTAATTTCTTTGCAGGTCATCAACAGGATACGAAAATCCGGCTTATTGTGCTACAAAACATACCTTCCATTAGCAAGGCATGTTTTAAGGGGCAAAGTGTTAACCCTCCTTTTGTCAAAGCCATAAGTAGGCGGATTCAACCTAACTAACTTCACAACTATCGAGGTTGGAGTATGATGGATTTGGTTTCGAAGGTGAAGTTTACTTGGATATGTCATTTGGTCAAGAAATGGAGGGAATGCATGGCACAAGTACTTCGTTCGGTCTACACTCTTCGATACCTCGCACCTCAATACCTCGATACCTCACACCTCCATACCTCGCACCTCCATACATCGCACCTCCATACCTCGATACCTCGCACCTCGATACCTCCTACCTCGAACCTCAATACCTCGATATCCCGCACCTCGATACCTCGCACCTTGATACCTCGCACCTCGATACCCCACACCTCGATACCTCAGACCTCGATAACTCCATACCTCACACCTCGATACCTCTCACCTAGATACCTCGCACCCTGATACCTCGATACCCCGCACCTCGATACGGCCACCTCGATACCCCGCACCTCGATACCTCGATACCCCGCACCTCGATACCTCGCACCTCGATACCTCGATACCCAGCACCTCGATACCTCGCACCTCGATACCTCGATACCCCGTTGATACCCTGCACCTCGATAACTCGATACCTCGATACCTCGCACCTCGATACCTCCATACCTCGATACCTCGATACCTCACACCTCGATACCTCCATACCTCGATACTCGCACCTCGATACCTCGATACCTCGCACCTCGCTTGGCATCGTACCTCGCTCGGCATTGGCAGCTTGGCATGGGTCGCTCGGCGAAGATGGCTCGGTGGAAAGTAGTTCGGCATAAGAAGAATGTGGCTTAGTGGAAATTCTTAATGGGCCTTTACCATTCAGAAAGCCCAGCAGCTCAAAGTTCGCCTATAAATACAGCTTGTAGGGGTTCAGAAAGGGGGGTCTTCTTCTTCTCTTCTGCTCTCTGACTTTTTATTTCCTAAGACTAAGGCCAATCTACCACTTTGTAATTGTAATTGATTTGAACATCAATAAAAAGGAAACTTCTAGAGTGGACGTAGGCAGAAGTTTGCCGAACCACTATAAAACTTGTTGTTCTTTACTGCTTTTTCTAACTGGTCTTTATATTATTACTCTCTACAGACACTTTATATGTTATCAGTGATTGCTTTCGAAGGGTGCCTTTTTCCTTTAAATAAGAGCTTTTGAAAAGGTTGGTTCCAACGTAGTCCGAACTTAGCCGCTATTTTCCTTCCGAAGTATTAATGTCTTCGGAAGGATACTTTTTCTTTTACCTAAGTTATTCCGCTTCCTAAGGGCTTTTAAAAGGGGGTGAGGGTTTCAAAGGTGATGGAGTCAAAAGGGGGTTTCGAATCTGTCCTTCGAGTTTTAACTTTTAAAGGTCTTTGCTTTCGACTAAATGGTTCCGACACCAACAACATTTCTCGAATTAATTTTAGTTGGTTTTGAAAGAGACACTTTTGTATATAACCATTTTGACCCAAATGAAGTTTCTAAAGGGTAAATCTAATGCTTTCAGAAGGTTGCTTTTTTGTTTCGATGCTATGTTTTAAAGAATGTTTTCTTGATACCATCGAAAGGTATCATTGGTTTCAAAAGGTATGTACTTAGAGTTTTGAAAAGAGTTTTTATGCTTTCGAAGGAAGTCATCCAATGATTTCGAGAGTGATGTTTTTAAATTTTTGAAACAAATAACCCACTCCCATGTTTAAAGGAAAAACCATGGCATAAATAAAGATTTTGAAAATATTATTTACATTGTTATTAACCCATAATTGTGTTTTGGGAAATGGGAAGAATTACTAGTTAGGCTAACCCAGTAGTGAATATAATTTAATAGATGATATTGGTAGGGCCAATAGGTTCATAGTCGGCCCATGAAAACGATGATTTGATACTGGCAGTGGCCAGTAGGTTTGTAGTTAGCCTATGAAAACTATATGCGGATGAAGATATTGACAGTCAATCAATAGGTTCCTAGTTAGCCCATGAAAACTAGGATAAGAGATAAGATATTAGAGCTACAAATAGGTTCTTAGAGATCCCACGAAAACTATGATATTGGACAACTAGTCCATAAACATTTAACAGGATAATACTAATCCAAGAAACCTTAATTGAGACAAATAGTCAGAATGAATGGGGATTGGTAATCCAAATTTGATTTACTTGTTTTGCATATCATCATGAAGTTTTTGAAACACTATGTATTAACCATTGTGGATGAAGAAACACAGTACATGATTTTATAAATGTTTTAGGACACTAACGAGGAGAAAACCCATTCTGCTAAGCAGCGTGGTCTCACTAGATATCTAAATGGTTCGAGATGGTAAATTATTATTCATACCAGGCTTTATGTCGGACTCGATGTTTTTGTTTTCCCTTTAAACTCTTAGTTACTCAATTGATTTTAAGTAGGTTGAGGTTAAGGTTTCAGGTGTTCTTTTAGATGACTAAAGCTTCCGAGGACGTGTAGGAGACAAGCTTATTATTAGACTTCTTTTATTTCCACTGTATGCTTTGTTATAAAGGAAACTTGTTTTATTGCCTATCTATGTACTCTGATCTACCAAGGGGGCATCTTCATATGTTGCTCTTGGCGTATTTTGTAATAGTTATATGTTTTAGTCTGTGAAGTGGGATTATGTAATCAATTTGGAATATTTTGAAATGGAATGTGGAATTTGTTTACTGTTTAAATTTTTTTCCTATATTCTTGTGTTTCTGTATATCAATGTATCTAATGTCACCCTATTTGGTCGTCGAGGATTAAGAACTATAGATGATGGCAACATCCGTAGCCATTATTTTTGGGCTCTAAGTAGGGGGATGTTACAAGTTGATATCAGAGCATTGATTTATAAAACATTAAAAGAAACTTAAATCTAAAAGATTTTCGTGGAATAGTGTCACTGCTGGAATTCCGGAAGTGCAATTAACTTGGGCTTATTTTAAAACAAGATTTGAGCAGAAGTTTGTATCTGAGTTTGCTAAATCTGAGCTAATGAGGAAGTTTATTAATTTAGTTCAAGGAGAGATGTCAGTATTTGAGTATGCTACTACGTTCGAAGAGTTGTCTCGATATGGATATGCTATTACAGATACTGACATCAAAAGTAATGAGAAGTTCATCGCGGATTGAGGCCCGAGCTTGCCAGAATGACAATGACACATGTTCGTGATCATTGTAATATAATGATGGAGATGACCATTCGCCATGAGGGGTTACTTGCTTATTTAGCTAAAGAGAAGTCAGTGGAAACTCAGGGTTCTCGGCGGAAGAAGAGGAAGTTCTTTAAAAAGAAGGGAGCCCAGAAGAAAGATAATGCTATGTAACGACCCGTATTTTACGTGTCGATAAAAATCGTAAAATAGTTGCCTTAAGTCGTTATTAAGTTATTTGGAGTTTGAGTCGACCATAGCTTAAGTCGTATGGAGGATAGCTCGTGTGAGAGACTTAAGGAGTTGGGCCGACTTAAGGTGGTAGGCGAGTTAGTGGTGTTGCCGACTTAGTGTTAGATCTAGTTGAGACAGTGACCGACTCATAGGGTGACGACTTAAGGGTTAAGCGGTTTGTTGGGCTCGGCCGACTTAAGGCTTAGACGACTTAAGGAAAATGTTGGCCGAGTTAAGGTAGGTGTGACCGACCTAAGAGTCAGTGAGTTAAGGCATAGGGACTGGCATGAGTTAGCGTGTTAGCAAGTTAGTGGAGCTACCGAGTTAGTGGGGATAGCGTGTTACCGAGCTAACGAGTTAGCGGGTTAGTGGAGATACTGGGTTAACGAGTTAGTAGTGAACGAGTTGGCGACCTAGTAAGCTTGGACGAGTTAACAGGTTAACGTGTTAGGGGTTAGCGTTGTGTTTTGTTAGGTCGTTAAGTCGTGACCGGCTTAGGTTGAGTCGGCATGTGTTCTGTGTTGAGTCGCGCGCATGCATGAGTCGTAAGTCGTTGACTCGGGGTTGAGTTAGGCCGTATCTTGCATGCGTGTTAGGTCGTGTGTGTTTGGGTTAGGCCGTGTGGGTTAAGTCGCTAACTCGCGAACGACTTAAGGAGCCGAACGGGTTAGGACCAGAGCGACTTAAGGGCTATAAATACGCGACCATTTCTTCACTTTTTGGCACCGGTTTTTGAAGCGACGAAGTGCTGCCATTTTGAGAGCTCGACTACAACATTTCTTCATCTTCTTTTCTCCACTCCAATCTAGTTCTAACATCCATCCAAGATCGAAGATCGAGACTGAAGATCCAAGAGCCAAAGTTGAAGATCTTCATCCAAGGAAGCTAGATTTCATCGTTTCAAGCGGGATTTCGACGAATCAAGCTTGAATCTTCGCTGTCCTGATCTGAGGTTGATAGTTTTTGAAGTGTTTGGGTGATTTGGTGAGTGGTAGTTATCTCTCACACGGACCCAAAGGAGTATATTGGATTGGTGGTTTGTTGGAGTGTTGTAGATAGTGATTTTATGCATTTTTCCTTAGGTTCAAGTGTAGATCCATTCTTATGAAGATGTTTACTTTTGCAAGTTCATTCATCAAGTTGTAGGGATAAAAACCCATGATTTATGTTTGTTAGATCTATGATAAAAACCCATGATTCATGTATGTTAGATCTATTCTCATTTATTTACGAAATTGCCATTTTAGTTATAAATGTCTATTTAGATCTTGATTGACTACTTATTTGTTTGGATTAATGTTTGCCTTGTTTGATTGTTGTGAATGAGTTATCTAGTTGATAGATTTGGACAAGTATGGTCAAAGACGATTCAAAAGCTACGGATGAGGCTCTTGAATGGTGAAAGCTGCTTAAAACATATGTAGCGGATGTTGAAGCTCATATGTATGGATTGGATGATGTTGAGATGGAACTTTGCCATGATGCGATGAGGCAAACCATGATGTTGAGATGAGACTTTTCTATGATGCGATGAAGCGAAGTATGATGTTAGTCTTGGCGTAATCCAGGCAGGGATCATTCCAAGCATGTTGATAACTCGAGGGATGGTTCGAGTTGGGTGATAATGGATTGCTCGAGAGGTAACTTGGGCTAGCATGGTAATAGTCGTCGAGGAGGATGACTAGGAGACTGAGATCTCAACGTTGTTGAAGGTTCTAGCATGCTCAAAAGCAAGAGTACATGGGGCGCCCAAAACGACTACAGGTAGGTAGTCGGGACACCCAAAAGACTACAGGCAGGTAGTCGAGTACTCTGGGAAGAGTAGGTAAGTCCTAGGCACGGGTCACGATGACGTGCGGAGCTATGTCTAGAACCGGGGTTACCATTAGCCCTTGACAGGTGGTCATTCAACTAATGGTGAAATCAAGGCAATGATAACAGTGATAGCCAGAGTCATGGATGTTTGGACGTTTGGTTGTATCATCATTCGGTCTCAAGAGCGGTGTTTTCTGGGTGCTTATCTGATCTTGGTTTAGGCCTTGGGGGTTTGTATTTGGAAAACATCGACCTTGACTCGAGTGATTATTGCTTTACCTTAATTATCTGCTATGTTATGCTTGCTTCTCCTTATTGTGTGTCTGGGGGCTATCACTGTAGAAAGAGGTGGAGTGGGATGGTTTGGTTCCTATTCCTTTTATCCCTTATGCTCTTTTGGTATGTTTGATAGTTGATTTACTGCTCACTAAGACTTTGTCCGACTCAAGGTTTTATGTCTCCTCTTATTACCTTGGGCTGTTCATCCATGTTGGGATGGGCAGACTAGGTAGCAGGTGACAGGTGCTGTTCATGGAGGTCTACGCTGATGATGACGAGGACGAGCAGGAGGCTTTTGCATATTATTTCATATTATATGTACTGGGCGTTCCGCTGCTGTATTTGTTTGAGTGTTATGTAGTGAGGCTTTGATGTATGGATGATTCATATGTTTTTATAAAACTATTATGATGCTTATATGATGATGTCCTGTTCTATGGAGCTTCACTATATTATATTTCTCTATTGTATTTTATCCATGCGCTGTGAGTTGTATGATAGAGTTTGCTGTTTTATTTTACCCTGACTATCGTCCATGGCTGCCTGGCACGCCCTTCAGCGCACTTTTTCCTTGTTTTGGGGCGGGAGTCATGGGCGGTCGTCACATTTGGTATCAGAGCTTTGGTTAATCGATTTTAGCCAACGCTCGTTAACGTAACTATGTAAGAGAGACGTAATTGTATTTTGATGGATGATTACTATATATAATATATAGTAGTTTAGATGGATTTGAACTCCTTATGCAATTGTTTCTCAAAGGTGTTCTAATCATTTCTTTTTCTAGACGCTAAGGATGAGTCGAAGAGGGAGACCAGCTGCAAGGGAAGGCCGTGCCGCTGAAGGAGTTGCTAATTATGGAGCTATGTTTGAAGCTATGATGACTTCTATCATGAGAAGGATACCAGCTCCAGGGCCATCAGTGGATGTTGGAGTTCAAGTTCAAGCTCCGAGATCGGTGGATTTTGCTAAGTTGTGTAAGGACTATACTGCTCTTGGAGGAAAGGTTTTCTTAGGGACAGAGTCAACCATTGAAGTCCAAAGATGGATAGATGCTTGTAGAAGGATTTTTGGTGACTTGGGAATTGATGATGCAACTAAGAGGAAGCTTTCATCGAGACAGCTTCAAGGAAGAGCTGCTGATTGGTGGGGTTCTATCACTATCGATACTCCAGAGGAAGAGATTACTTGGGAGCAATTCCAAGTTAGATTTGAAGCTAAGTTCATCTCTACGGCTCAGAAATCTGTTCTATTTAAGAAGTTTGTGGAGCTCAAGCAAGATGGGAGACCAGTTCTTGAGTATGTTTCTGAGTTTGAAGCTTTGTCCAAGTATGCTCGATCGTATATTGAATCTCCCTACCAGAAGAACGAGAAGTTTGTGATAGGCTTGGACTATTATCTTGGGAGACAGTTGGTGGATCATTTGGACGATCCGTTTGAGAAGCTTGTGGAGAAAGCTCTCAGGCATGAGAGTTTGTTTCCTAAGGAAGGATCAGTTGTTGCTGTAACCAAGGAAGGGTCTAGGCCACATGATGTGCACGTAAATGTGCACATTTTTATCGCCATATTTAATCTATTTAAATTAAATAAATGATCATATTGGGTATTTTAACTTGTTTTAACCAAAATTCATATTAATTCAAAATTGCCACACATTCATCTTCATACAAGGGTGAAATGGTCATTTTTGTGCATTTATTAATTTACTTAGAATTTTCTACGTTTTTTGTAGGAAATTTGGTGACATTTACAAGTGGTTTCATGAAGATGTGCATGCATAAAATCAATACAAAGGAATGAAGATGAAAATAATTCAAAGTGAAGATCATGGAGGACCCTACCTACCCACCTACCTTAATGTACAAATTAAAGGCTAAAGCACATGCTTATGTATTTAATGGCTTCATGTACATTTAAGTGGGGATTAAAACATGCTAATGATAACTTGGCCTCCACACTTTCTCATGGGCATTTTGGGCATTCCCCAAAAATAGGAATTAGGGTTTTAAACTTGTATATATACCCCTTATGTTTCATGTAACATAATCTCTTCTCTTAGGCCTCCTTCTCTTTAGTTAGTTTAGATCAAATAAAAGAAAGCTCTCTTTCTTTTTTAATGGCTACTTAGCCAATTTTTATTTTATGTAATTTTCTTTTCTTTTTATGCAATTCAATATATGCTCTTTACATTTACATGCTCTCTTTCTTATGTTGTAGTGTAGATTTACTTTCATGCAAGTAGAATATTTTTGTTTCTTTGCTTTACTCTCTTTTTCCTCTTCTTTTTCATTCAAGTTGCAAGCTATATTTGTTCACATGATAACAAATATGAGAGGCTAAACCCCTTCAATTTAGGGGTAATGAAGCTCTCTAATCATGTAGCTTCAACTTAATTTGATGTTTATGCTCTCTTTTTATGCTTAATGAGAAAGATTGAAGTGGTTTAATGATGTTGTTTAGCTTTGAATTTGATAGTCTATGTTGTTCATAACAAATAGGCTATGCTTAAACAAACAAAACACAAATTGCCTCTTCATCTACATATGATTATGGCAAAGAAGTGATTGTTGAAATTGAAATTTGATGGCTTATATTGCTAATTAATAGTTAATAGGCCATACTTAAAATAGATTTTGCTTTCAACTTTGTTGTCATATTTTATGAGATTTAAAAGTGTATTAGTGGTTGTGTTAAAGTTTGATGGTTTATGTTGAGCTAATTAATAGCACAAATATACCATACTTATGATTAGCACATCAACTAATTCACTAATGACAAGAAAAGAGAGATCATAACTTCATTTTTTTTATTTATGTGATCTAGAGAGTGAAAATTGCCTCTAAATTGTCTCAACACTTTCATATTTTTATCTATTTTTCTTTTGCTAGTTTTTGTTAGTTAGTTCATTTTCTCATTTTCTAGCTAAACACACTCTCGACTTCGGTATAATTTGATTGAGTAGAATTTTAAAATCAAACAATTCCCTGCGGATCGACCCGTATTCGCCGCGTGCTACATTCGTACACCGTGCGCTTGCGGTTATTTTTAAATTTAAATTCATTCGACGGTTTTCTAAACCGATAGAATTTCCGTCGACGAACACCACAGCAGGGTGGAAACAAGAAGAGGAAGCAGCAGCAACAGAAGGGTAGGGATGGCCAGAAGAAGCCGAAGGGCGAAGTGACTTGCTACAACTGTCAGCAGAAGGGCCATCTCTCCAAATATTGTAGGAATCCCAAGGTGCCGAGAAAGTGTTACAACTGTGATAAGTTGGGACATATCAAGAAGGATTGTCCAGAGCCAAGGAAGGACATGCAGATTGTGCAAGCTTATGCTTTGGGAGCTGTGCCGTCGTCTTCAAAAGCTCCTACTGCTGAAGAGAAAGGGAAGAGTGTGGTGGTTCAAGGTACTCTTTCTATTTGTGGTTTTCCAGTTAGAGTGTTGTTTGATACCGGAGCGTCGCATTCTTTTGTTTGTGATGATCTTGTAGGCCGGTTAGGTTTGAAACCGGATATTGTTGATAGACCATTGGTTGTGACAAATCCAGTTGGGGGTTCGTCTTGTTTGTGTATGGTATGCCGTGGTCTAGTCGTATCGAGTCATGATTGCTCGTTTGTTTGTGATTGCTTTGTTCTGAACTTTGCGGGGTTCGGAATTATTTTGGGTATGGACTGGCTTAGGAAGTATGCGGCAAGGATTGATTGTGAGAGGCTGGAGGTGACAGTCGGGAATGTGGAAGGGCGAAAGGTTGTGATACGATGTAAGCATGAAGAAGGTGTCTTCATGAGCTTCATGTATTCGCTGGTTGTTCCACGGGATGGACTGTCATCGGTGCCTATTGTGAATGGATTTGAGGATGTCTTTGATGAAGTCAAAGGGTTACCGCCGCATAGGGAGATCGAGTTTTGTATCGATCTAGTTGAGGGAGCCAGACCTGTTGTGATGCCTCTTAGGCGGATGGCGCCTAGGGAACAGCAAGAGCTGAAGGTGCAGGTTGATGACCTTTTGCAGAAAGGATTCATTCGGAGAAGTGTGTCCGAATGGGGTGCACCAGTTGTGTTCGCAACCAAAGCGGATGGATCGTTGAGGTTGTGTATGGATTATCGTGAGCTGAATAAGGCGACTAAGAAGAACAAGTATCCATTGCCGAGAATAGATGACTTGTTTGATCAGCTTCACGAGGCTAGGGTGTTTTCTTAGATGGATTTGGCAACGGGATTTCACCAGTTGAGAGTGGCTAAGGATAGTGTGCCGAAGACTGCTTTTAGGACACCATCCGGTTTTTATGAGTGGCTGGTAATGCCGTTTGGATTGACTAACGCACCAGCATATTTTGTGGATCTTATGAATAGAGTGTTCAGAGATCAGTTGAATAAGTTCGTGCTTGTGTTCGTGGATGATATTCTGATTTATTCCAGAACTGAGGAGGAACACAAGACACACTTGAGGATTGTTTTGGAAATCTTGCGGAAACATCAGCTGAAGGCTAAGTTTTCGAAGTGTCACTTCTGGAAGGGTGAAGTGAGGTTCTTAGGCCATGTTATCTCTGGAAATGGAATCGCGGTTGATCCCGCTAAGGTGGCAGCAATCCAGGATTGGGTTAGACCTAAGAATGCATCTGATGTGAGAAGTTTTCTTGGATTAGCAGGATATTATCGTCGGTTTATCAAAGACTTTTCCAAGATAGCTGCACCGTTAACAGGATTGATGAAAAAGAACCAAGTGTTCAGATGGAATGATAAGTGTGAGAAAGCTTTCGTAATCCTGAAAGAGCGACTGACGAGTGCTCCTATTTTGACCATTCCAAGTGGGAATGATGAGATGGTGGTTTACACCGATGCATGTGGTACTGGACTTGGAGCAGTGCTGATGCAGAAGGATAAAGTTGTTGCGTATGCTAGTCGACAACTGAAGCCGCATGAAGGGAATTATCCGACTCATGATTTGGAGTTAGCGGCGATTGTATTTGCTTTGAAGATGTGGAGACATTATCTTTTGGGAGTTCAATTCGAATTGTTTACAGATCATAAGTCGTTGAAGTATCTTTTCTCCCAAAAGGATTTGAATCTTCGGCAGCAACGATGGCTAGAGTTTTTAGCATCGTATGATTTTGGTATAGCCTATACTCCGGGAAAAGGTAACGCAGTAGCTGATGCGTTGAGTCGAAGACATGCAGGATTGGGAGCCATGTTTTCGGAATGGAAGAGTCTCGAGTATTTAGCTGGATTTGACTTCAGGCCTAGATGTGAATTGGAATCTGAGATGTTGGCAAACTTATCGACAAGGCCTACTCTTGTGGAAAGAATTGGCGAGAGACAAAAGCGAGACGATAAGCTTGTCAAGATTATCCGAGATTTGGAATCTGGATTGGACCCAGAAAAGGATAAAGGATTCGAAGTCGATCGAGAGGGTTGGCTTCGGAAGTAAGGACGACTAGTTGTTCCCGATATAGATGAATTGAGAGATGAAGTTCTAAGGGAAGGTCATCACTCGAAGTTGACAATTCATCCAGGTGGAAATAAGATGTATCGGGATATGAAGAGGACCTATTACTGGGAAAGTATGAAGAAGGATGTTGGAAATTTTATTTCCAAGTGTATGAACTGCCAGTTGGTAAAAGCTGAGCAGAAAAAGCCCAGTGGATTGCTTCATCCATTAGAGGTTCCTACATGGAAGTGGGAGCAAGTGTCGATGGATTTTATCGATGGCCTACCTAGAACCAGAGCGGGGAATGAAGGGATTTGGGTCATAGTAGATCGATTGACCAAGAGTGCAAGATTCATTCCTATTCGATCAACTAAGACTGCATCGAAGTTGGCTAAGTTGTATGTGAAGTGGATTGTTCGATTCCATGGTGTTCCGAAGAGTATAGTGAGCGATCGAGACCCATTGTTCACTAGTGGATTTTGGAAGAGCTTCCAGGAAGTTTTGGGAACTAAGTTGTGTTTGAGTACAGCTTACCACCCTCAAACAGATGGTCAGACTGAGAGAGTCAACCGAGTTTTGGAAGATCTTCTCAGAGCCTGTGTTTTGGATTTCGGAGGATCATGGGAAGATCACCTTCATTTGGTGGAGTTTGCATATAATAACAGTTATCAGTCAAGTATTGGTATGGCACCATATGAAGCATTGTATGGAAGACCGTGTAATTCTCCGACATGTTGGTTGGAAACTGGAGAAAAACTGATACTTGGGCCAGAGATGATTCGACAAACTTCGGATTGTATAGGGATCATTCGGCAACGAATGAAGGCAGCCCAAGATCGTCAGAAAAGTTATGCCAATAATCGTCGTAAGGATTTGGAATTCGACGTAGGTGATATGGTTTTTGTGAAGATTTCTCCTCTGAAGAATGTTATTCGATTCGGAAAGAAAGGAAAGTTAACTCCGAGATTTGTTGGACCATTCCCGATTATCGAGCAAATTGGAAAGCTCGCTTATAGATTAGAGTTACCGGAAAAGATGGCGGGAGTGCACAATGTTTTCCATGTATCTTATCTACAGAAGTATGTGTATGACCCAACTACAGTGGTTTCTGCTGATAGCTGTGAAGATTTAGAGGTTGATCCAGTGGTTAGAAGACCTCGTAAGCCGCTTCGTGTTATTTGAACTGACATGAAACAGCTTAGGAGGAAGATGATTACGTTGCTCAAGGTACAATGGAGTGATGATGTTGACGACTGTACGTGGGAGGAGGAAGAGAGGATGAAGGCAGCTCATCCTGAACTCTTCGAGGTATGGCCCTAAAGTGTCGTAACATCTCATGAATTTGTAACTTGTTCTAAGTCTTAGAATTCTGCATGCTAGCCTAGAATTGAATGCATGGTTTGTTGATTGCTATGGATGGTAGGCATGCAGAATAGCTTTGATTGCTGTTGTTTGCTTGGAATTTCGGGGGCGAAATTCCTAAGGGGGAGAGAATGTAACGACCCGTATTTTACGTGTCGATAAAAATCGTAAAATAGTTGCCTTAAGTCGTTGTTAAGTTATTTGGAGTTTGAGTCGACCATAGCTTAAGTCGTATGGAGGATAGCTCGTGTGAGCGACTTAAGGAGTTGGGCCGACTTAAGGTGGTAGGCGAGTTAGTGGTGTTGCCGACTTAGTGTTAGATCTAGTTGAGACAGTGACCGACTCATAGGGTGACGACTTAAGGGTTAAGCGGTTTGTTGGGCTCGGCCGACTTAAGGCTTAGACGACTTAAGGAAAATGTTGGCTGAGTTAAGGTAGGTGTGACCGACCTAAGAGTCAGTGAGTTAAGGCTTAGGGGCTGGCACGAGTTAGCGTGTTAGCAAGTTAGTGGAGCTACCGAGTTAGTGGGGATAGCGTGTTACCGAGCTAACGAGTTAGCGGGTTAGTGGAGATACTGGGTTAACGAGTTAGTAGTGAACGAGTTGGCGACCTAGTAAGCTTGGACGAGTTAACAGGTTAACGTGTTAGGGGTTAGCGTTGTGTTTTGTTAGGTCGTTAAGTCGTGACCGGCTTAGGTTGAGTCGGCATGTGTTCCGTGTTGAGTCGCGCGCATGCATGAGTCGTAAGTCGTTGACTCGGGGTTGAGTTAGGCCGTATCTTGCGTGCGTGTTAGGTCGTGTGTGTTTGGGTTAGGCCGTGTGGGTTAAGTCGCTAACTCGCGAACGACTTAAGGAGCCGAACGGGTTAGGACCAGAGCGACTTAAGGGCTATAAATACGCAACCATTTCTTCACTTTTTGGCACCGGTTTTTGAAGCGACGAAGTGCTGCCATTTTGAGAGCTCGACTACAACATTTCTTCATCTTCTTTTCTCCACTCCAATCTAGTTCTAACATCCATCCAAGATCGAAGATCGAGACTGAAGATCCAAGAGCCAAAATTGAAGATCTTCATCCAAGGAAGCTAGATTTCATCGTTTCAAGCGGGATTTCGACGAATCAAGCTTGAATCTTCGCTGTCCTGATCTGAGGTTGATAGTTTTTGAAGTGTTTGGGTGATTTGGTGAGTGGTAGTTATCTCTCACACGGACCCAAAGGAGTATATTGGATTGGTGGTTTGTTGGAGTGTTGTAGATAGTGATTTTATGCATTTTTCCTTGGGTTCAAGTGTAGATCCATTCTTATGAAGATGTTTACTTTTGCAAGTTCATTCATCAAGTTGTAGGGATAAAAACCCTTGATTTATATTTGTTAGATCTATGATAAAAACCCATGATTCATGTATGTTAGATCTATTCTCATTTATTTACGAAATTGCCATTTTAGTTATAAATATCTATTTAGATCTTGATTGACTACTTATTTGTTTGGATTAATGTTTGCCTTGTTTGATTGTTGTGAATGAGTTATCTAGTTGATAGATTTGGACAAGTATGGTCAAAGACGATTCAAAAGCTACGGAAGAGGCTCTTGAATGGTGAAAGCTGCTTAAAACATATGTAGCGGATGTTGAAGCTCATATGTATGGATTGGATGATGTTGAGATGGAACTTTGCCATGATGCAATGAGGCAAACCATGATGTTGAGATGAGACTTTGCTATGATGCGATGAAGCGAAGTATGATGTGTGTCTTGGCGTAATCCAGGCAGGGATCATTCCAAGCATGTTGATAACTCGAGGGATGGTTCGAGTTGGGTGATAATGGATTGCTCGAGAGGTAACTTGGGCTAGCATGGTAATAGTCGTCGAGGAGGATGACTAGGAGGCTGAGATCTCATCGTTGTTGAAGGTTCTAGCATGCTCAAAAGCAAGAGTACATGGGGCGCCCAAAACGACTACAGGTAGGTAGTCGGGACACCCAAAAGACTACAGGCAGGTAGTCGAGTACTCTGGGCAGAGTAGGTAAGTCCTAGGCACGGGTCACGATGACGTGCGGAGCTATGTCTAGAACCGGCGTTACTATTAGCCCTTGACAGGTGGTCATTCAACTAACGGTGAAATCAAGGCAATGATAACAGTGATAGCCAGAGTCATGGATGTTTGGACGTTTGGTTGTATCATCATTCGGTCTCAAGAGCGGTGTTTTCTGGGTGCTTATCTGATCTTGGTTTAGGCCTTAGGGGTTTGTATTTGGAAAACATCGACCTTGACTCGAGTGATTATTGCTTTACCTTAATTGTCTGCTATGTTATGCTTGCTTCTCCTTAGTGTGTGTCTGGGGGCTATCACTGTAGAAAGAGGTGGAGTGGGACGGTTTGGTTCCTATTCCTTTTATCCCTTATGCACTTTTGGTATGTTTGATAGTTGATTTACTGCTCACTAAGACTTTGTCTGACTCAAGGTTTTATGTCTCCTCTTATTACCTTGGGCTGTTCATCCATGTTGGGATAGGCAGACTAGGTAGCAGGTGACAGGTGCTGTTCATGGAGGTCTACGCTGATGATGACGAGGACGAGCAGGAGGCTTTTGCATATTATTTCATATTATATGTACTGGGTGTTCCGCTGCTGTATTTGTTTGAGTGTTATGTAGTGAGGCTTTGATGTATGGATGATTCATATGTTTGTATAAAACTATTATGATGCTTATATGATGATGTCCTGTTCTATGGAGCTTCACTATATTATATTTCTCTATTGTATTTTATCCATGCGCTGTGAGTTGTACGATAGAGTTTGCTGTTTTATTTTACCCTGACTATCGTCCATGGCTGCCTGGCACGCCCTTCAGCGCACTTTTTCCTTGTTTTGGTGCGGGAGTCATGGGCGGTCGTCACATGCTAAGAAGACAAAGGCTGTCACTTTGCTAATGAGTGTTGGTCAGGAAATGTGAAGAAATCTGTGGTAAAGACGAATGTGAAATGCTTCAACTGTGATTGTAACAACCACTATATTTGTACCATTTAAATTGAAGATATTCCATACATGTAAACTTAAATAATACAAAACACAAATTATCAATAGAGTATATATATGTATATGTATATATATAAATGAGAATCATCACAGAATCATAGAATATAATATCACAGAATAGTGCAGTGGAAATACAACATAGTCATGAGAGTAGTTCATGAAGCTACGTATAAATACAACAATGTCTCAAATAAAAAGAAATAGAACAACAAAGAAGTCCAATAGTCCAAATAGAAAAGGGCAATACTGATAAGATAAGATAAGATAAGATAGTGATAGTTTTTGGTCTTCAACTCCAAATAGAACAGAAACAACAATCCTCAGTCTGATCCGAGCATAAGCATAAACAAACACTCGAATCGGGACATATATTCTAATATAGATAATATGGTTCAAATTCACAATAACTATAACTCAAAGATGAATGGAATAACATCTTTCAGGATCCGTTAAACTATTTATACATAATAGTGTACGATAAATAGATAATGTCTAACAGCAAAGTAAAATATCAAAATAGTGTTAAGGCGTTACCATTTTCCCCTTAAGAGATTTCATATAGCATTATAGACTATACAGTACTGTAAAACTCCATTGTAAACTAGTGGGATATCAGGGAGTACTCCATAGGTATAATACAAAACAAATTCGTAGTGGTCGCGCATATGGGAATATAAGTATGACAAGGCACATGAGGCAATACCCAAGGTAGTGAAACAACTGTTTGCCTGATCCGGACTGGTTGAATGCATCGCCGCAACGGTCGCAACACCGCAAAACAACACTCCAAATTCAAGGGTGTGCACCAATCAATAACAAGTAATGAGTAGTTTACGAAGAAGTGTGTTCGCTCGAGGTAGCTAACCCCATTTGGCCCGGCACGGCTCCTGTTTTAGTCATTTCCAATTTGACACAAGAGTCAAGGCTATCCATTATCGTTCTCTTTCTTCAGTCATCACGTTCATCATTCCAACCACTTCATTCTGGATCACACTTCGCATATAGTTATTAAAGTGGTTTTCGATTTAGACAGTGAGTATGTCCCTAACCGATTCCGGTTCCTTTAATAACCTTCGTAATTATTTTACCGATTGGTCGTTAAGTAAATTTCAAAATCAAATCAATTCAAGTACAATTAGAATTTGAAATTCAAGATTTCATTTGTCTTTTCAAAACAATTTCTGGAATTTACTTTTCACGACTTCAAATTTCATTTCAAAATTCTATAATTCAATTTCAAGGGTTAAATTTAACAATTCAAATATACACTTAAATTTGTATATAAGTTCCAATCCATAATCATTTAAACTTAATTTAACGTCCAAGTCGATTTAATTCATTTATTGTTTTCATTCAATATTTAATAGATTAATTATCATTTAAACAATTTCCGTTAAATTTCTAATTCATTAAATTTACTTCTTAAGTTCAACTTCATTATCAAAGCTTACAAATTTAATTTAAATTAAATTTGTCAAATCCAATTCTTTAAATTTCAAGTCTTTTATTTGTTTCGATAGAACACATTTTATTTCTTGTTAAAGAAATTCAATTTCATTCATTTATTACCTTCATTACAATTTCAAACTCAGTTAATAAAGGGATTCGGTCTCACTTATTCAAGAAATTCAATTTCACTTAATAAGAAAATTCAATTCAATTCAATTTTTAAACAATTCAATCTCATTAACTTATCAAATAATTTCAAATATTAATTATCACTAATTCCAAACTTAATTATTAATAATTTTAAAACTTAATTATTAATAATTTCAAAACTTAATTATTAATAATTTCAAAACTTAATTATTAATAATTTCAAATTAATTAATAGTAATTCCAAATTAATTATTACTAATTTCAAAACGTAACTATTAATAATTTCAAAACTTAGTTGTTAATAAATTCAAAACTTAATTGTTAATTAATTAAATTTTAACAATGTTCCTTTGTCAATTACCACGTTAATATTTGGTTCAATTTCAAATATTCACATTTTCCTTTAATTTAAATTTAAATTTAAATTCAAATTTTATTTCAAAACCTTATTATTATTCAAATAAAATTTTAATTTTATTTAAATCAATTTATTGACCAATCGGGTTTATTTAATTTTCTATCCTAAGTCAAGTTATTTGGGTATTTATCATTTCAACCCGATTCCATTTCAATTCAAAAATCAAAACATAGCAAAGGGAACTTGCAGTGTGATAACTGGGATGGTGTCAAAGTAAATAAGCAAGCAATAGCATCCATACATAACAATTCAACAATTTATTTAAATAATCCCGAATTAATCGTATTAATTTACATTTATTATTTATGCAAATTAATATAATTATTTCTAGAATCTACACTATTATTTCATGCAGATTAAAGATTATTCCACTAATTATCTATACGGGTTTTCACATGTCATTCAATTTCGATTTTATACTACAACAATTTATCCAATATATGTTCAATGGCTCAAAGAGTAATTATCACTATCCTATATGTCAATTAATTTAACAATTTAAGGCGTCATATTTAACTAATTAAATTCGACATATAATTCAGTTTTAAAATTGTTAACTATCCTATATCAATTTCAATTATCACTTTAACAATAACAAATAGCATACAATTTCAACATCACATAGGAAACATTCATCAACCAAACTTGTATAAGAATATAAGTCGTGAAAATTTATTTCACCTTTCGTCAATAAAGAAATTGACACAAAGCAAGAAGAAGCACGAATGAAGTCGGTACAACACGAACACAGACACTGCAAATATCGACAAAAGAAAGACGATATTAATTCAATGAACGTTCATATATAATTTAAATTATATGGATGCGCTTACCGATGATAGAGGAAAGGATGAAAGGTGAAAATCGATGCTGCTGCAAAAAGCTTAGCCGGTTGCTTCTACAACCAACAAGCAAAGAAAAATGGTTACTATTTTTTGCAACCAAAATATATACGGTGTATATATTTCATTCTTTCACTTCAACCCAGTAACATTTCTACTTTCCACATCATAACACTACTCATTTATCATCTTTGTAAAACAAACTCTTTTTTTAATAAACTATCATTTAAAACACCCACCACGCAACACACCAATACTCATGCATGCACGCAACACGCATTTAAACAAGTAGATAAAGTCATTTAACAAACTCCCTTTTTTTTCCATAAACAGATCACCGCATTCCCGTCACTATTATGCAAGCATCATCAACACATGCACAACCCAACACATGCACGCACACGCACCAAAACCCATGCATGCACACCTCCAGTACACACACAGCACACGTATGCACACAGAACTGGAGGATGTTTTGGCAAGAAAGACATGTCGCGCCTCTGCGTATGGTGGAGGGAGCTCGACTTGGCAGTGGGTCGGGTACTTGAAGGGAAGAAGTGAATGAGGGTGGTGAATGTAGAGTGTGAGCTGAGTTTCGACCATTCATTCGTTTTTTTGGCAAAAAGAAGAATGGGAAGAAGAAATGGGGATGTGTGGTGTGCGCATGGGGACTGGAGTAGGGGGAGGGGAAAGGTGCATGTTGGCTACTGTATATTCTTGTTCGGCCTGCATGCAAATTTCATTTTTTTTTCGTTTCGTTGAAGAAGAAAGAAAATATGAGGGTGAAGAAAAGAGGTACCTGAAGCTACGAATGAGCAGTGAAACGTGAATTAGTGAAGTATAAAGATTTCTTTTTAACTTTTAAGCTTTGGTACAGTAAATAAAATTCTTGAATTCCCCAAACGTTATTTTAATTCCCAAAGTAACCCCCCAGCTACTATCTCCCAACTACCGTCTTAAATGCCTCGCTGGGATTTATTTTCAAATTTTCTTTTGTAAACGACTAAAGAAATTGAGCTGAAATTTGTTTAACCGATCCGTCCGGAACGGTTAAATTAATGCGACTATTTTTACGTCGGACCCCGATTAGCAGGAATAATATACCGTTTTGATCAGTGCGACGATGCGCTTCTAACGGTACACAGATAATTTCGATACGATAGTTTTATAAAAACTCGAATTTACACCGCTTAAATTGTTCGATTTATAAACTAATTTAAATGGAACAGTCAATGACAGTTTTTAACGAAACGAATTACATCATCTTGATCAGAATAATTTCTACAACATAACTATGTAAAAATATTTGGATTTGAAAGATAAATTTTACGCAGCTTTATATGAACTGATATAGAGTAAAACGCGAATGAAATTTACTGTAATATTTTACGACGAAACTTTTTCTATTTTCATATCTAACTGAACGCATCTTATAAATAAAGTTTGGAGGTTAATTGAGATCATTTATAAATTTCGAAATTTTGTATTAAATCGATGGATTTAAAATTTTAAATTAGGTCAGAAATTCAGGGTCGTTACAATCTCCCCCATTCAAAACTTTTCGTCCTCGAAAAAGAGCGAGATGAGTGAAGTAGGAATGAAATAAGCAGAAAAATCAAGATAGTTTTTTTAAGAAATTTGAATTGTACCTGAAATTAGTAATTCGGGGTATGAATCCCGAATACTATCTTCAGTCTCCCATGTGCAATCTCGCTCATCTGCACTCCACTGTACTTTAACGAGTTTACCGACTTCCTTTTGAGTTGCTTGGTCTCACGATCGACTATCCGAAACGGCTTCCACTCATGTAACGACCCAGGATTTTGACAATTTAAATTTGGATATTTAATTAATTTTAAATATCAATAAGTGGAATTTTTAAGTCGAACAATTTATTTATCGGATATTTGATTTAATTTGACAATAAATCGATAATATAATAGTGGAAATTCCAAAAATAATTAAATATTGGGTTAAATATGATTTCAAATGATTTGGAAAATTTTGTTATATCATATTGAAGTTATGGAAGTATTTTAGAACTTGTAAAATTGAATTCGGAGTTAATTTGTAAAAATTGAATATTTTAATATTTAATTATCGACTGAAAAATAGCCAATTTTTGAACAGTCTCAGAATTGAACGAAACAAGTTCCATTGGATCCGTAATAGTTAGTTATTATCGGATTTCAATTTTCGTAGCAATCGGAGTTGTCGTTTGACCGTGGCAGCTCGAAACGCATCGAAATCGTTTTAATATTAATTTAGCGAGTTAAAATAGCCATTTTTGAAACAGTCTCAGATTTCGGCGAAACCAGTTTCATCGGATCCGTAATGTGATATTATTGTAAGATTTCAAATTTCAAATCGATCGGATTTATCGTTTGTCCCGTACAAGCCAAAACACCTAGAAATCGTTTAAATCGGTTTTAATTTAAATCGAGCGTTTATTGTCATATCTCACACATACGATGGAATAAGCTTCCGAAACCTTTTCCATTGTGTCCGGCACGCGGAAAAACCCCAAGATCGCCTGTCGGCACGCGTAGATTGGAGATCGTTTGCATAAGTGTTTAATTGGAGATTTTATTATTAAAATAATATTAATAACATATAACATATTAAAATTTTCACTAAACCGTAGCTAAATTCAGCCAGCCGCCGTTTACGTTATTAATGGCCAAAATTCACTCGACTTCCACCTCAAATCCATGCAAATCCGTCAAGTTTTAGAAGATGTTTCCAACTGGAATGTCGGAGAGGGCAAGGAGAACTTCGTATCCAACGGTAGAGATCGAGTTTCGAGCAACGAGGAGGCGGAAAGTGGAGCGGGAACGGCTGCGTTCGCCTTCATTTCTAGGGCTCAGGTGATGGCCGAGCTCCAAGTGCTTTGGGGCGAGCATAGTGATGGTAGCAAGCTTCGCAACGGTGGGTTCGGATCATTTTTATGTTGAGCGAGTCGGTAGTGGTTGCAAACCCTAGCTCGTGTATCATGGGTTTGCTTGCACGTTCTTCTTCCTGGGATGGAGCTTGCGCGCGTGAGGAGAGGGGGGGGGGGGGAGCATGCGTACGGCCTGTAGCTTGGGTATGAGGAAAGAATGTAAATTATAGTTTTATTAATTCGTTCAAACTTTAAACTGCGATATCTCTTTCATGCGAGGTCCGATTTGGACGAATCAAAGTGCGTTGGAATCGTATGGTCGTGCTCTTCGCGATGAAGCTGATTTGGGGTCGATTGGAGCTCGTGTGAATTTTGGGTAAAATTAAACGTTCGTTTAATTTTGTTTGAGACGAACGCTGAAATCAGAAATAAAACCAAGGTGAGAACTCCTCACTCAATCGAACAGTTTGGTTTAAAATTTTAAATAGTTAATGTTGATTGATGATTGTTGTTTGATTGTGGTAGTAGATATAGTAGGATATATACTATATAAAGCAATATATATATATATATTGGCATATGTACATATTGGATTTGATTTCCCGCCTCGTATAGTGGATGAGACCCTATTGCGCCGCCAATTAAGCGGATAATATTTTATAAATCCCATATACCGCGATATTCCACCTTGAAGTGGAATTGGTATTGTGCTAACGTCTGTGGATGCAGGGAAACAGGTTGGAGGGATCCAACTGGATTCCTCACAAATATTTATTTGTTTATGAATATTGTGTTGATTGTTGACTTTCATATAGATATATATGATGTGGTTCCCGTGATTGACTATATGATGTTGTTGCATCATCGGATTCGTTTTTAAAGTTAAAAATAACGATTTTGAATTTAAAAAGGATTTCAAAGTAATTTTTCAAAGTATATGTTTATATTAAATTTTTGAAATAATTCATTTTCAATAAATTAAAATTTTATTATTATTAAGTTATAAAAATTAACATTTTTATGAAATATAACAGAAAGGTAATTTTTAAAATACATAGATTTTTATAAAATAGTTAAATTGGGATTTTTGAATAATTATTATAAACAGTTTACATAAAAGATTTTATAAATTGATATCTATAAATTTAAAATTATTGGAATTATGAAACGAGTTTATTAAGTGTTAAAATGAAGTATAAAATGGATTTCATTTAAAACTATAGCTTTATAAATTGTGAAGTTATGAAATGAATTGATGTTGAAAATAAAAGTTTTATAAGTAATCAACATATAAAATGGATTTTGGGCATTTAAAAGGGGACATTTATAGAAATTGTTAATAAAGGAAGTTTTTATAAGTTGAAAACTATTATAAAACTTAAAGTAATCTTATCAGTAATAAGATTTAAGAAATTGTAAAGTTTTAAAAGAACGGTTAAGTAAATAAATGGATTATAAGCTCTTAACTTATAATACGAACCTTTGGTATAGAAATTGGGTTTATAAATTGAATTGGACGGATAAAGGAGTTTTCTAAACCGAAGTTATTAATAGAAATAGAATTTATAAACGATGTTTATAAATTTGAAATCAATGGAATCTGATAAACTGAATTTAGAATTTGTTAAAGGAGTTATATTCACTCTTTTAAACGATGAATATATTATTAAGTCAAATGGGTATGTTTTGGAAGAAGAATGTTTTAAAGGGGAATTTTAAAACGATTTAAAGATGCTTTAAAATGCATTAAGTATCGAATACATAGATTTCAACATTCATTGTTGAAATAGGCGTTTTCGAGAAAATAGGGAAACGGTGGACTATAACACTGTTGTTATAGTGAATGATTTCCAAATGGAAATATTTTGTGTAGTATTGGAATTTATGTTTCTATTTTTATTTCGAATCCCTATACTAGTGATTTTGGGTTGTCGTAACGATGTTTTACGCAACATTCGTTTTGACCCAACTAAAAGTGAATAAAAGAATGTTTTCCTTAAAAAGAATGAAATATATACTTAATTGAGATTTAAGTGTATTGAATATTTTCAAAATTGTTGAAAATAAATAAATTTGTGAATTACTTATTATTATATAAGTATGGAAATGCTTTTCAAATATGAATGGAACGTTTTTGAGAATCCATCTTTTAAGGGTGAATTGAAAGTGAATAATTTGAAACGATTTGAAAAATCGTATATCGGTAGATATTTGGAAATTTGAAATTCACTATGGAATTTATAAAAGGAAGGGAAATTTGTTTAAAAATGAATATTGGTTTATTTTGAAGTATGGAAATGAATTTACGAATTTGGAACGTAAGTTTAAAATAAATCGGTAGGATTTATTTAATGATTTGAAATTTGTTTTCAAAGGGTATAAAGGATGAAAGTAATTTGAAATTGGTTTTCAAATGGTTGAAGTGTGGAAATTATATTGTGTAAAGATATTTTGGTAAAACAAATAATTTGGGCAATTATTTGGAAGGTGTATATATATATATCTTGTGAAGATATTTTTGGGATTAAATAATTTTGGAAAATTATTTGGAATCTGATGATGTGGAGCATCTTTATTGATAGTTAAATAACTGACTATCAGTATTTACCCTTGGATGGTATTTGTTGTGTTTGTTTGAGATTGAATGCTACATTTATTTTTAAAATAAGCGCTCGCTATTCGGTTTAGCCGAGAGAGGACCTTTGTGTCGTATATCCCATTCCGAATATGTGATACGTCGTTATGGATAGCATTTGAAGACCGGTGTTGAAGACCGGGTATTTGTGAAAACGATAGGATGACCTATCGATTGTCTCTGCAACGTTAGCTACGGTATGGAGATTTCCTTTGTGATGGGAAATTTTATCGGGATTGTGGATACCCGGATTGCAAGGGCTTCTTTGGAAGTGCCTTCGGTTCTGTTCGAACCCGGAACAGACTTGTATGGTTACGTGTCTGACATTACATTTTGAGATATAGAGCAGATTTCTTTTCAAATACATTTCTGTTGGTGGCGGAGAATTTATTCTCTTAGCTTAACACCCTTCTCTGAGACGTACGAGCTTAGAGGTTATGTAGTTGAAGGTTTACAGCGATATATTCCCAATCTGGTAATGTGACATGCTGAGTACTGCTGTGTGATGATCATTGGTTGGTCATTTGTGATATGATCATTTGTTTGATCATTTACCTTTGTGATCATTGCTTTGGTCATCTGTTGACCCAAAGCATGGCTTTGTTGCACAAAGCGTAGCTTTGTGGACGAGACTTCGTCAGACCTCACTCCCCGGAAATGGTCGAAACAGGAATATGCGGCAAGGTTATGAGGGTCGCACCCTTTAGGGTATGTCATTCCCTTCTGGAAAAGGGTGGTATCATGGTATGGAGCCCAGATATTTACTCATGTTGATACACTATATCTATTACTGTGTGGTGTTGTTGGAATCGAGCGCTCGGATAAAGATCCCAAAGGACCGGGGGATGACATATTCGTGTAGTAGTTACCTAGTTACAGAGGTAACCCGACCTTGTGTTGGCAGAGATCTAACCGTAACGTTAGTTTCTCGGGACGTCCCACCAGAGGCGATCCCATGTGGCAGTAGGAAGTTCCTTAGCCTGACCATTTGTTGGAAATCCATTCATCCAATACGCGCCTTGTACGGTTTTAGTTGTATTACCTGCCATTCACTTATGGTGGTCACCACTGTTTGGATGGTAGCTATAGTAGGCATAGTTCGGAATGTCTATGCTAGCTAGGATTTATATTCTACTTTCGAAACTGTTTTCTACACTATGCACTAATAATAATATCGAAAATGATTTGATTTTTGCGTAGTAAGCATCTTTGACTATCATAAGGAGAAATCTCCTCCAATTCTGCGTTTGCATTATGTGTGTGGCGGGAGGCCTTACGATAGTTTCATTTTCCAAAAAGCATTGCGGATTTCAAAATTTAAATTCTCTGTTTGATTGTTTTAAAGATGAACTGTTTTGAGTTCTCACACCAGTCCCATGTCTGACCTGGAGTTTATTGTTTCCTTCCTAAACTCTGGGTGCCCACTATTTTCCACACGGGCAGTCTAGAGTTAGGTTATCAGGTTATTCTGGATTCGGGAGTTACTGTACAGATTTGGAGGCGAGCTTGGATAGCGTTGTATATTACTATTGAAGTATTTTTTTTCCGCTGTTTCGTTGTTGTACACTCTGATGATGTGATGTAATGTGATGTAATGTATAAAATGTATAGTTCTTTTGTTTTAATGAATATTCATTTATCTATTATATGTTGTTCCGCTGCGATTGTGAGATTCTGATATTGTCTTCATTTTTCTGTTGTTTGTTTCTGTTTCTTCTCTCTTTTCTCTCTTCTTCTACCTCTTTCTTCTTCTTAAACCCTAACGGTTCGGTTTTTTGGCAATGAAAAATATCGATCGTTACATTTGCTATCAGAGCATATGGTTAAGCGACAACCATGGCTCTGTTGGGTATTACTCATTAGAGATAGAGTCAGTAGTACTCTAGAATGAGTGTGAGTGTAATAATAGATATGAGCGCGTATTTGTTAGTGGATATAAAATTGTTTTATATTGTGATGATTGGTTTGTTGAGTGGTATATGGATTCTGGTCGGTATAGTCTGTACAACTCTATTGATAGGGATCTCTAAACACTTATACAGAACAATTCGACACGATATTGTTTTAAATTGGGTAAATGAAATAATTTTACCCTTATTATATTTTGTATATAAAGGAAATAATTTTTCAAGAATTATTGAAGTGTGTATATAATTGATTGTTTGATTGTTTGAAATATAAATATATATAAGTTAATTAAAAGTTGTTGAACAAGCCAATAAAAGCAACAATTGTAAAAGACTAACAGTATAAACAAATGAATTATAAGTATGAAATTATAATTAATATGATTTACAATTGTAAAATGATCTTATATATATATATATAAGGAGTGAAATTTTATAAGTAATTAAATGTAATTTATAAATAAAAGGAACTTTTTGAAAGAATATTTAACACTGATTTCACTATTGTCACTGGGAAATAATAAGGATGATGACTGCAGCATCATCAGTATCATTTTTCGAGTTTCTATGTGATGGATTTGCTACAATAATGAATTTAAAATGGGAGTTTTGTTGTAATAAACAAATTTGAAATTAAAATTCAACTCGAAGTTGTTAAATATAAGTGAAAAGGGTTTTGAACTTATAATATGATTTGGAAGTTGAATAATAAGTTGTATAACTTATAGAATGGGAAAATGTAAGTAAAACCAATTATTGAAGTGGTTAAACAATTAAGTTAAGTAAAATGAAATATGAATTTGAATACTGATATGAATTTGACTTAAGTAAAAGTTGAATAGAATTCACTTTAGAATTGAAAATTGAATTGGATTGACAAGTGTAAACTTAAGTTTAATTGAGCAAATGATGTTTAATGGAGTATAACTTAAGTCAAATTGAATAAAAAATTGATTTTGTATCAAAGTAAATAATCAAGTGCATTAAATGATGTGAACTTGGGTTATATAAATGAAATTCAATTTTTATTTGTAAAAAGAATTAGGAATTGAATTAAAAGAAAAATGATTGAATGTTAATCAATCGAATGTAAATAAGTTGATATGAAATGATGTATGTAAGTGTAAATTCATTTGAAGCTAGTTGAGTAATTGAATGAAAAATCAATTGAATGTTAAACCAATTGGAATTGAAACAGTTGAACCAAATTGCATGTAAGTAAAATAAATAAATTTGGTTGTATTGGATATACATTGGTTGTTATTTGTTTGTTAGTTGATTGTATGTAAATTCATTAAGTGTTAATGAAATTGAATTAGTAAAATTTGAAAGCTATGTGATTGAATTCAAATTGAAAGTGAAGTAAATGAATTTGAATAGAATTGAATTTGATTTGAGTTGAAAGTGAACCAATGTGAATTTAATTGGTGAATGTAAACTAATTGGGAACGAATGAAAATGAATATGTAACTTCAATAGTAAAGCTAAAATTGAGATAAAAAGTAAGTATCGAAATTTTGTAATGGAATTGGCAAAATGGTTTGAATGTTGGAATTGGATACTACTACTTGCAGGATATACAGGTAATAATGGAATTGGGATTCTGATTTTGAAGTTGAAATTTGAATTGCTCGACAAAAGGTACGTATTTCAATTTTAATATGAGATTTGATGATTTCCTTCTCCAGCCACTTGGCTTTCTCTTTTCTTTTTGATTCTGAGGGGCCGTAGTGCCATTTTGTAGTCGTACCGAGCTAGCCGCGCAAAGGAGAAGCTGGCGAAATTTTTCAAAAATTTCGGGTGTTAGAAAAATTTTAAGAAAATTTTGAAAGTTTGGAATTTGAATTTAAATTTAAATTTGAATTGTTAAGCAAACAATATTGTTTGAAACCTATAATCGAAGTTGGAAAGCTAATTGAAATAATAGTGAATCTTTAATAAAAAGATTTTTGTTAGAAAGTTGATAAAACTAATTAGTTTTGGAAAGGTAATAAACGGATTAATAATCATTTTTCTTAACTTGCAATTTCGAGGACGAAATTCTTTTAAGAGGGGAAAATTGTAACGACCCAGGATTTTGATAATTTAAATTTGGATATTTAATTAATTTTAAATATCAATAAGTGGAATTTTTAAGTCGAACAATTTATTTATCGGATATTTGATTTAATTTGACAATAAATCGATAATATAATAGTGGAAATTCCATAAATAATTAAATATTGGGTTAAATATGATTTCGAATGATTTGGTAAATTTTGTTATATCATATTGAAGTTATGGAAGTATTTTAGAACTTGTAAAATTGAATTTGGAGTTAATTTGTATTGAATATTTTAATATTTAATTATCAACTGAAAAATAGCCAATTTTTGAACATTCTCAGAATTGAACAAAACGAGTTCCATTGGATCCGTAATAGTTAGTTATTATCGGATTTCAATTTTCGTAGCAATCGGAGTTGTCGTTTGACCGTGGCAGCTCGAAATGCATCGAAATCGTTTTAATATTAATTCAGCGAGTTAAAATAGCCATTTTTCAAACGGTCTCGGATTTCGGCGAAACCAGTTTCATCGGATCTGTAATGTGATATTATTGTAAGATTTCAAATTTCAAATCGATCGGATTTATCGTTTGTCACATACAAGCCAAAACGCCTAGAAACCGTTTAAATTGGTTTTAATTTAAATCGAGCGTTTATTGTCATATCTCACACATACGATGGAATTAGCTTCCGAAACCTGTTCCATTGTGTCCAGAACACGGAAAAACCCCAAGATCGCCTGTCGGCACGCGTAGATTGGAGATCGTTTGCATAAGCGTTTAACTGGAGATTTTATTATTAAAATAATATTAATAACATATAACATATTAAAATTTTCACTAAACCCTAGCTAAATTCAGCCAGCCGCCGTTTACGTTATTAATGGCCGAAATTCACTTGACTTCCACCTCAAATCCATGCAAATCCGTCAAGTTTTAGAAGATGTTTCCAACTGGAATGTCGGAGAGGGCAAGGAGAACTTCGTATCCAACGGTAGAGATCGAGTTTCGAGTAACGAGGAGGCGGAAAGTGGAGCGGGAACGGCTGCGTTCGCCTTCGTTTCCAGGGCTCAGGTGATGGCCGAGCTCCAAGTGCTTTGGGGCGAGCATAGTGATGGTAGCAAGCTTCGCAACGGTGGGTTTGGATCATTTTTATGTTGAGCGAGTCGGTAGTGGTTGCAAACCCTAGCTCGTGTATCATGGGTTTGCTTGCGCGTTCTTCTTCCTGGGATGGAGCTTGTACGCGTGAGGAGAGGGGGGGGGGAGCATGCGTACGGCCTGTAGCTTGGGTATGAGGAAAGAATGTAAATTATAGTTTTATTAATTCGTTCAAACTTTAAACTGTGATATCTCTTTAATGCGAGGTCCGATTTGGACGAATCAAAGTGCGTTGGAATCGTATGGTCGTGCTCTTCGCTGAAGCTGATTTGGGGTCGATTGGAGCTCGTGTGAATTTTGGGTAAAATTAAACGTTCGTTTAATTTTATTTGAAACGAACGCTGAAATCAGAAATAAAACCAAGGTGAGAACTCCTCACTCAATCGAACAGTTTGGTTTAAAATTTTAAATAGTTAATGTTGATTGATGATTGTTGTTTGATTGTGGTAGTAGATATAGTAGGATATATACTATATATAGCAATATATATATATATATATATATATATATTGGCATATGTATATATTGGATTTGATTTCCCGCCTCGTATAGCGGATGAGACCCTATTGCGCCGCCTATTAAGCGGATAATATTTTATAAATCCCATATACCGCGATATTCTACCTTGAAGTGGAATTGGTATTGTGCTAACGTCTGTGGATGCAGGGAAACAGGTTGGAGGGATCCAATTGGATTCCTCACAAATATTTATTTGTTTATGAATATTGTGTTGATTGTTGACTTTCATATAGATATATATGATGTGGTTCCCGTGATTGACTATATGATGTTGTTGCATCATCGGATTCGTTTTTAAAGTTAAAAATAACGATTTTGAATTTAAAAAGGATTTCAAAGTAATTTTTCAAAGTATATGTTTATATTAAATTTTTGAAATAATTCATTTTCAATAAATTAAAATTTTATTATTATTAAGTCATAAAAATTAACATTTTTATGAAATATAACAGAAAGGTAATTTTTAAAATACATAGATTTTTATAAAATAGTTAAATTGGGATTTTTGAATAATTATTATAAACAGTTTACATAAAAGATTTTATAAATTGATATCTATAAATTTAAAATTATTGGAATTATGAAACGAGTTTATTAAGTGTTAAAGTGAAGTATAAAATGGATTTCATTTAAAACTATAGCTTTATAAATTGTGAAGTTATGAAATGAATTGATGTTGAAAATAAAAGTTTTATAAGTAATCAACATATAAAATGGATTTTGGGCATTTAAAAGGGGACATTTATAGAAATTGTTAATAAAGGAGGTTTTTATAAGTTGAAAACTATTATAAAACTTAAAGGAATCTTATCAGTAATAAGATTTAAGAAATTGTGAAGTTTTAAAAGAACGGTTAAGTAAATAAATGGATTATAAGCTCTTAACTTATAATACGAACCTTTGGTATAGAAATTGGGTTTATAAATTGAATTGGACGGATAAAGGAGTTTTCTAAACCGAAGTTATTAATAGAAATAGAATTTATAAACGTTGTTTATGAATTTGAAATCAATGGAATCTGATAAACTGAATTTAGAATTTGTTAAAGGAGTTATATTCACTCTTTTAAACGATGAATATATTATTAAGTCAAATGGGTATGTTTTGGAAGAAGAATGTTTTAAAGGGGAATTTTAAAACGATTTAAAGATGCTTTAAAATGCATTAAGTATCGAATACATAGATTTCAACATTCATTGTTGAAATAGGCGTTTTCGAGAAAATAGGGAAACGGTGGACTATAACACTGTTGTTATAGTGAATGATTTCCAAATGGAAATATTTTGTGTAGTATTGGAATTTATGTTTCTATTTTTATTTCGAATCCCTATACTAGTGATTTTGGGTTGTCATAACGATGTTTTACGCAACATTCGTTTTGACCCAACTAAAAGTGAATAAAAGAATGTTTTCCTTAAAAAGAATGAAATATATACTTAATTGAGATTTAAGTGTATTGAATATTTTCAAAATTGTTGAAAATAAATAAATTTGTGAATTACTTATTATTATATAAGTATGGAAATGCTTTTCAAATATGAATGGAACGTTTTTGAGAATCCATCTTTTAAGGGTGAATTGAAAGTGAATAATTTGAAACCGATTTGAAAAATCGTATATCGGTAGATATTTGGAAATTTGAAATTCACTATGGAATTTATAAAAGGAAGGGAAATTTGTTTAAAAATGAATATTGGTTTATTTTGAAGTATGGAAATGAATTTACGAATTTGGAACGTAAGTTTAAAATAAATCGGTAGGATTTATTTGATGATTTGAAATTTGTTTTCAAAGGGTATAAAGGATGAAAGTAATTTGAAATTGGTTTTCAAATGGTTGAAGTGTGGAAATTATATCGTGTAAAGATATTTTGGTAAAACAAATAATTTGGGCAATTATTTGGAAGGTGTGTGTATATATATATATATATATATATATATATATATATATATATATATATATATATATATATATATATCTTGTGAAGATATTTTTGGGATTCAATAATTTTGGAAAATTATTTGGAATCTGATGATGTGGCGCATCTTTGTTGATAGTTAAATAACCGACTATCAGTATTTACCCTTGGATGGTATTTGTTGTGTTTGTTTGAGATTGAATGCTACACTTATTTTTAAAATAAGCGCTCGCTATTCGGTTTAGCCGGGAGAGGACCTTTGTGTCGTATATCCCATTCCGAATATGTGATACGTCGTTATGGATAGAATTTGAAGACCGGTGTTGAAGACCGGGTATTTGTGAAAACGATAGGATGACCTATCGATTGTCTCTGCATCGTTAGCTACGGTATGGAGATTTCCTTTGTGATGGGAAATTTTATCAGGATTGTGGATACCCGGATTGCAAGGGCTTCTTTGGAAGTGCATTCGGTTCTGTTCGAACCCGGAACAGACTTGTATGGTTACGTGTCTGACATTACATTTTGAGATATAGAGAAGATTTCTTTTCAAATACATTTCTGTTGGTGGCGGAGAATTTATTCTCTTAGCTTAACACCCTTCTCTAAGACGTACGAGCTCAGAGGTTATGTAGTTGAAGGTTATCAGCGATATATTCCCAATCTGGTAATGTGACACGCTGAGTGCTGTTGTGTGATTATCATTGGTTGGTCATTTGTGATATGATCATTTGTTTGATCATTTATCTTTGTGATCATTGCTTTGGTCATCTGTTGACCCAAAGCATGGCTTTGTTGCACAAAGCGTAGCTTTGTGGACGAGACTTCGTCAGACCTCACTCCCCGGAAATGGTCGAAAAAGGAATATGCGGCAAGGTTATGAGGGTCGCACCCTTTAGGGCATGTCATTTCCTTCTGGAAAAGGGTGGTATCCTGGTATGGAGCCCAGATATTTACTCATGTTGATACACTATATCTATTACTGTGTGGTGTTGTTGGAATCGAGCGCTCGGATAAAGGTCCCAAAGAACCGGGGGATGACATATTCGTGTAGTAGTTACCTAGTTACAGAGGTAACCCGGCCTTGTGTTGGCAGAGATCTAACCGTAACGTTAGTTTCTCGGGACGTACCGCCAGAGGCGATCCCATGTGGCAGTAGGAAGTTCCTTAGCCTGACCATTTGTTGGAAATCCATTCATCCAATATGCGCCTTGTACGGGTTTAGTTGTATTACCTGCCATTCACCTATGGTGGTCACCGCTGTTTGGATGGTAGCTGTAGTAGGCATAGTTCGGAATGTCTATGCTAGCTAGGATTTATATTCTACTTTCGAAACTGTTTTCTACACTATGCACTAATAATAATATCGAAAATGATTTGATTTTTGCGTAGTAAGCATCTTTGACTATCATAAGGAGAAATCTCCTCCAATTCTGCGTTTGCATTATGTGTGTGGCGGGAGGCCTTATGGTAGTTTCATTTTCCAAAAAGCATTGCGGATTTCAAAATTTAAATTCTCTGTTTGCTTGTTTTAAAGATAAACTATTTTGAGTTCTCACACCAGTCCCATGACTGACCTGGAGTTTATTGTTTCCTTCCTAAACTCTGGGTGCCCACTATTTTCCACACGGGCAGTCTACAGTTAGGTTATCAAGTTATTCTGGATTCGGGAGTTGCTGTGCAGATTTGGAGGCGAGCTTGGATAGCGTTGTATATTACTATTGTAGTTTTTTTTTTCCGCTGTTTCGATGTTGTACACTCTGATGATGTGATGTAATGTGATGTAATGTATAAAATGTATAGTTCTTTTGTTTTAATGAATATTCATTTATCTATTATATGTTGTTCCGCTGCGATTGTGAGATTCTGATATTGTCTTCATGTTTCTGTTGTTTGTTTCTGTTTCTTCTCTCTTTTCTCTCTTCTTCTACCTCTTTCTTCTTCTTAAACCCTAACGGTTCGGTTTTTCGGCAACGAAAAATCTCGATAGTTACAACTCAATAGTCAAGTCAGGCTCCATAACTATCTCTTCGAACTGAGTAGTGAGAATGGTCATAGATGGATCATGCACAACTTTGCGAAGATGTGAGACGTGGAACACATTATGCACACCGGCGAACTCTTTGGTAATGGAACTCTATAGGCCAATGTTCTGACTCTTTCCGTAATCTCAAACGGACCAACAGATCTGGGAGCTAGCTTCCCTTTCCTTCCAAATCGAACAATATTCTTCAAAGGGGACACCGTCAAAAATACTTTGTCTCCTACACTGAATTCGAGATCCCTTCTTCTTTTGTCAGCTGAGCTCTTCTGTCTATCTTGTGCCGTCTTTATCTTCTTCCTGATTTCTTTGACTTTTTCAGAAGCTTCCATAATTATTTCTGGACCAAGTACTAATCGATCACCCGACTCGATCCAACAAGCTGGCGATTTGCACGGCCGTCCATATAAGGCTTCGAACGGTGCCATACCAATGCTTGCCTGATTTATAAAGGATAATTAATTCGAATTCAAATATACTTATTCAAATTTGAAATTCAATTTCTTTACCTGGTAACTATTATTATATGTGAATTCGACCAAATGAAGATGGTCTTCCCAAGATCCACCAAAGTCTATAATACAAGCTCAGAGAAGGTCTTCCAAAATCTGATTCACCCTCTCAGTTTGGCCATCTGTCTGAGGATGATAAGCTGTCCTCAGATTTAGTTTGGTGCCCAAAGTATCCTGAAATGCTTTCCATAATTTACCGGTGAAAATAGGATCTCGATCGCATACAATACTGGATGGTACACCATGAAGTTTAACAACTTCTCTCATGTATATCTCGGCCAAACTCGAAGTTGTACGAGTGGACTTGACTCGAATAAAGTGAGCGGAATTCGTCAATCTATCAACAATCACCCAAATGCTTTCGTTACCCTTTCTAGTCCTAGGCAGCCCGTCAATAAAGTCCATAGAAATCTTCTCCCACTTCCATCCTGGAATCTCTAGTGGTTGAAGCAAGCCTGCTATCTTTCTATGGTCAACTTTAACTTGTTGGCAAGTTGTGCATATGCTAACATAGGTAGAAATATCACGCTTCATCCCACTCCACCAATATAACTTCTTCATATTTTGGTATATTTTAGTGACACCAGGATGAAATGAAAGCGAAGATTGATGGTTTTCTCTCAGCACTTCCTGTCTTAGACCATCAACATTAGGAACATAAATACGATTATCAATTCTCAACACTCCATTACTATTGACATGTGCACACAATTTATTGTCAGCATTTCCAGCTCTTCTGAAAACTATTTCTTTGATGCGATAAAGCAAAGTGTCCTCGTATTGCTTGGCTATAATGCGATCCATACGAGCTGGTGAGACGAAGAGCTGGAATAACATTCCTTCAACCAGATTACAACATGCCATTGCTTGATTTCTGCTCAAAGCATCCTCTACGGCATTTGCTTTCCCTGGAGTACAATTAATATCAAGATCATATGCAGCTAAAAATTCAAGCCATCGGACTTGTATCTGATTCAAATCCCTTTGTGAGAAAATATATCTCAATGACTTGTGATCAATGAATAACTCGAATTTGGTTCCCAATAGATAGTGCCTCCATAGCTTAAGAGCAAATACAACCGCAAGTCGCGAGTTGCGTAATTTGCTTCATGGGTCTTTAACCGACGACCCGCATAGGCGATAAATTTTCCTTTCTGCATTAAAACTGCTCCTAATGCATCACGACAGGCATCAGTATAGACGGTCAATCCTTCGCTACCGTTTATAACTGTAAGAACTGGGGCAGATGTCAACCTTTGCTTCATCTCATTGAAAACTGCTTCGCACTTTTCACGCGAAATAAATTTCACATTCTTTCGGGTCAGTGTGGTAAGTGGGGTAGCAATATGAGCAAAGTTTTCTATAAATCTGCAATAATAGCCGGCCAAATCCAAGAAACTACAGATATCTGTAGGAGTTTTTGGAGTCTCCTAATCCTGTAAATTTCAAGGATTCGAATTTCATTTAGATAGAATTGACAAGTAAAGATAGAACTTACATTGATTACGGCGATCTTAGTTGGATCGAACCGAAATCTCATTCTCCGAAACAATATGGCCAAGAAAACGAACTTCATCTCTCCAAAAGTGGCATTTCGAAAACTTGGCTTTAAGCTAATGTTTGCGAAGAGTTTCAAGAACAAAAGCCAAATGTAACCTATGCACTTTCTCATCTTTAGAGAAGACAAGAATATCATCGATGAAAACAAGAACGAACTTGTTAAGAACATCCCGGAAAACTCAATTCATCAAGTCGACGAAATATGCTGGAGCATTAGTGAGACCGAATGGCATAACTAGTCATTAATAGAAACCATTTTAATGCAGAATGCTGTTTTAGGAATGCTATCCTCAGCAATTTTGAGTTAGTGAAAGCCGATAGCCAAATCGAGTCTGGAGAAGACTTTAGCTCCATGAAGCTGGTCGAATAGATCGTTGATGCGGGGCATCGGATACCTGTTCTTGTGTGTGAGCTTGTTTAGCTCTCTATAGTCCACAAACATTCTGAGAGAGCCATTCGATTTTGTGATAAATACAACTGCAGCACCCCATTCTGAATGACTACGCTGAATGAAGCCTTTAGAAAATAAATCTTCAATTTGAACATTCAATTCTGCCTTTTCTTTAGGAGCCATTCTCCTAGGAGGAAGAACTACTGGTCGTGCACCAGGGATAAGGTCAATGCGGAATTCGATTTCCCATGGAGGTGGTAGAGAATTGACTTCTCCAAACACATCAGAAAAGAATTGAACAACTGGAGTGGAGCTAAGTTCGCTTGGATGAGAGTCAAGAGAAAATATAAAACTCTTAGAACAATCTTGAGGCAATTTGCCTTTAATAACTAAAGGTAAGCTCTTGTCATCGATAAGAGAGACGATTCGAGCTTTGCATGAGATAACGGCTTCGAACTTTCGCAGCCAATCAATACCTAGTAGGATATCGAATGCTTCGAATCCAAGTACAAAGAAATCCCAAGTAAAACGATGCATGCCATACATAAGTGTGACATATTTGCAAACCCTTTTGAGGTTAGCGGGCCCTCCAATTGGGTTAGATACACATAAGAATGTAGATGCAAGAATAGGTTCCAATCCAAGTTTGTTACATAAATCAATAGATATGAAACTATGTGTTGCTCCAGTGTCAAAAAGAACTCTAACAGGTGAAGAATGCAACATAAAATTACTCTATAAAGTACCATTATTATCTGGAACTTTTGAGGCAGGTGTGGAAATAGCAAAAACTCCAGATGGGGTACCTCTCTTCTGTGTTGGGCAGTCTTTCTTAAAGTGTCCTGGCTGTAAGTAAATGTGACAAACTTCTCTCTTGGCCATCTGAGCCGGTGGCGGAATAGCTGCACCCTTTGGGGATGGGAAACTACTGCCATAGTGACCTTTCTGGTTGTAGTTAAAGTAGGTGATAGAGGAGATGTCTATGGGCTTCTTCTGAGAATAGTCAAGCCCGGATTTCTTCTGCCGGTTCTTCTTCTATTGCTCAAAATTTGGCCTCCTCTTCCCAGTCTGACTAGAGGATGGCTGAGTAGCTGGAGCCTTAGTGACTAATGTTCCCTTTGGCTTTCCCTCACATCGAAGAGAAAAATCCATCAACTCAGTGAAAGTTCCATGGACATGAGCGGTGAGGAGCTCTTAATACTCAAGGCGTGCGCCATGTATGAACTTCTCATTCTTAAGCAGAGGTGTGTCGATCAAATCGGGTCCGAACTTAGATAGTTCGTTGAATTTCCTTTCATACTCAGTGAAGGTCATGTTGCCTTGCTTGAGATCCATAAAAGACCGATAGAGTTGGGCCTTCCTAGCAGTTGGCATCCAATGAGCCGTAAAGGAATCCCTATTTATAAGTGATATAAAGATGATTCAAAATTTTGACGAGATAGAAGGAATTTTATTTAGATAAAATTTTAGATAGATTACTACCTAAACTGGGCCAAAGTGATGGTTTCCTCATCAGTACGAGAAGTGACTGACTCCCACCAATCCTGTGCAGCATCCTGAAGCTGCCAAGCGACCAACTTATCTTCTGAGCGTCTGTGATCTCCAAGCCAGTAAAGATCCTCTCCAAACTCTTTAGCCATTGTTGTGCTTTGATGATACTCTCGGAGCCAGTGAATTTGACTCCTCCAAGCTGAGTGTATTCCTTGCTAAGAGTGGAGAACTTGACTGCGGGGGCTGGGGCACGTGGTTCGGAAGCGTTTCCTTTACCCCTGCCTCTAGCATTTCTTCAGGTAGCCATCCTGAAATACCAAAAGTGATTGTAGAATCAAAGATAGAGATTTATTGAACTAAAAGAAATTCAAATCGAATGAATTCAATAAGAAGAATGGAATCAAAGGATAAGGATTCTGACATGATTCTCCTCATTCTAGGATATGGTTACCCTATCTCTAATGAGCTTTAAACTCCACAGGCTAAGATTTTCGGGAACCAAAGCTCTGATACCAAATGCAACAACCCGTATATTTGTACCATTTAAATTGACAATATTCCATACATGTCAACTTAAATAATACAAAACACGAATTATTAATGGAGTATATATATATAAATGAGAATCGTCATAGAATCACAGAATATAACATCACAGAATAGTGTAGCAGAAATACAACATAGTCATTAGAGTAGTTCATGAAGCTACCCATAAATACAAAAATATCTCAAATAAAAAGAAATAGAAAAACATAGAAGTCCAATAGTCCAAATAGAAAAGGGTAATACTAATAAGATAAGATAGTGATAGTCTTCGGTCTTCAGCTCCAAATAGAACAGCAACAGCAATCCTCAGTCTGATCCGAGCATAAGCATAAACAAACATTCGAATCAGGACATATATTCTTATACAGATAATATGGTTCAAATTCACAATAAAAATAACTCAAAGATGAATGGAATAACATCTTTCAGGATCCGTTAAACTATTTATACATAATAGTGTACGATAAATAGGTAATGTCTAAAAGTAAAGTATAATATCAAAATAGTGTTAAGGTGTTACCATTTTCCCCCTTAACACATTTCATATAGCATTATAGACTATACAGTACTGTAAAATCCACCGTAAACTAGTGGAATATCAGGGAGTACTCCATAGGTATAATACAAAACAAATTCATAGTGGTCGCGTATATGGGAATACAAGTATGACTAGGCACATGAGGCAATACCCAAGGTAGTGAAACTGCCGTTTGCCTGATCCGGACGGGTGAGAACACATCGCCGCAATGATCACTACACCGCGAAACAACACTCCAAATTCAAGGGTGCGCACCAATCAATAACAAGTAATGAGTAAATTACGAAGAAGCGTGTTCGCTCGACGTAGCTAACCCCATTTGGCCCGGCACGGCTCCTGTTTTAGTCATTTCCAATTTGACACAAGTGTCAAGGCTATCCATTATCGTACTCTTTCTTCAGTCATCACGTTCGTCATTCCAACCATTTCATTCTGGATCACACTCCGCATATAGTTATTAAAGTGGTTTTCGATTTAGACAGTGAGTATGTCCCTAACCAATTCCGGTTCCTTTAATAACCTTCGTAATTATTTTACCGATTGGTCGTTAAATAAATTTAAAAATCAAATCAATTCAATTACGATTAGAATTTGAAATTCAAGATTTCATTTGTCTTTTCAAAACAATTTTCGGAATTTACATTTCATGACTTCCAATTTCATTTCAAAATTCTATAGTTCAATTTCAAGGGTTAAATTTAACAATTCAAATATACACTTAAATTTGTATACAAGTTCCAATCCATAATCATTTAAACTTAATTTAACGTCCAAGTCGATTTAACTCATTTATCATTTTCATTCAATATTCATTAGATTAATTATCATTTAAACAATTTCCGTTAAATTTCTAATTCATTAAATTTACTTCTTAAGTTTAACTTCATTATCAAAGCTTACAAATTTAATTTAACTTAAATTTGTCAAATCCAATTCTTTAAATTTTAAGTCTTTCATTTGTTTCGGTAAAACGCATTTTATTTCTTGTTAAAGAAATTCTATTTTATTCAATTATTACCATCGTTACAATTTCAAACTCAGTTAATAAAGGGATTCAGTTTCACTTATTCAAGAAATTCAATTTCACTTAATTAGAAAATTCAATTCAATATACTTTTTACATAATTAAATCTCATTAACTTATCAAATAATTTCAAATCTTAATTATCACTAATTCCAAACTTAATTATTAATTATTAATAATTTCAAAACTTAATTACTAATAATTTCAAATTAAATAATAATTTTCCAAATTAATTATTAGTAATTTCAAAACTTAATTATTAATAATTTCAAACTTAATTGTTAGTAAATTCAAAACTTAATTATTAATCAATTAAATTTTAAACAATGTTCCTTTGTTAATTACCACGTTAATATTTGGTTCAGTTTCAAACATTCACATTTTCTTTTAATTTAAATTTAAATTCCAATTTTATTTCAAAACCTTATTAATATTCAAATAGAATCTTTATTTTATTTAAATCAATTTATTGACTAATCGGGTTTATTTAATTTTCTATCCTAAGTCAAGTTATTTGGGTATTTATCATTTCAACCCGATTCCATTTCAATTCAAAAAGCAAAACATAGCAAAGGGAACTTGCATTGTGATAACTGGGATGGTGTCAAAATAAATAAGCAAGCAATAGCATCCATACATAACAATTCAACAATTTGTTTAAATAATCCCGAAATAATCGCATTAATTTACATTTGTCATTTATGCAAACTAAAATAATTATTTCTATAATCTACATTATCATTTCATGCAGATTAAAGATTATTCCATTAATTATTATACGGTTTTTCACTTGTCATTCAATTTCGATTTTATACTACAACAATTTATCCAATATACGTTCAATGGTTCAAAGTGTAATTATCACTATCCTATATGTCAATTAATTTAACAATTTAAGGGGTCATATTTAACTAATTAAATTCAACATATAAATCGGTTTTAAAAATGTTAACTATCCTATATCAATTTCAATTATCACTTTAACAATAACAAATAGCATACAGTTTCAACATCACATAGCAAACATTCATCAGCCAAACTTGTATAAGAATATAGGTCGTCAAAATTTATTTCACCTTCCGTAGATAAAGAAATTGACACAACGCAAGAAGAAGCATGAATGAAGTCGGTACAACACGAACACGGACACTGCAAATATCAATAAAAGAAAGATGATATTAATTCAATGAATGTTCATATACAATTTAAATTATATGGATGCGCTTACCGATGATAAAGGAAAGGACGAAAGCTGAAAATCGATGCTGCTGCAAAAAGCTTAACCGGTCGCTTCTGCACCCAACAAGCAAAGAAAAATGGTTACTATTTTCGGCAACCAATATATATATATATATATATATATATATATATATATATATAGTGTATATATTTCATTCTTTCACTTCAACCCAGTAACATTTCTACTTTCCACATCATAACACTGCTCATTTATCATCTTTGTAAAACAAACTTTTTTTTAACAAACTGTCATTTAAAACACCCAACACGCAACACACCAATACTCATGCATGCACGCAACATGCATTTAAACAAGTAGATAAAGTCATTTGACAAACTCCCTTTTTTCCATAAACAGATCACCGCATTCCCATCACACTTATGCAACCACCATCAACACACGCATAACCCAACACATGCACGCACACGCACCAAAACCCATGCACGCACACCTCCAGTACACATACAACACACGTATGCACACGGAACTGGAGGATGTTTTGGCCAAAAAGACATGTCGCGCCTCTACGCATGGTAGAGGGAGCTCGGCTTGGCATTGGGTCGTGTACTTGAAGGGAAGAAGTGAGTGAGGGAGATGAGTGGAGAGTGTGAGTTGAGTTTCGGCCATTCATTCTTTTTTTTTTTGCATAAAGAAGATGGGAAGAAGAAATGGGGACGTGTGGTGTGCGCATGGGGTTTGGAGTAGGGGGAGGGGAAAGGTGCATGTTGGCTACTGTATGTTCTTATTCGGCCTGCATGCAAATTTCATTTATTTTCGTTTCGTTGAAGAAGAAAGAAAATATGAGGAAGAAGAAAAGAAGTACCTGAAGCTACGAATGAGCAGTAAAATGTGAATTGGTGAAGCAGAGAGATTTCTTTTTAACTTTTAAGCTTTGGTACAGTAAATAAAATTCTTGAATTCCCCAAACGTCATGTTCATTCCCAAAGTAACCCCCCAGCTAATATCTCCCAACTACTGTCTTAAATACCTCAGCTGTGATTTATTTTCAAATTTTCTTTTGTAAACGACTAAAGAAATTGGGCTGAAATTTGTTTAATCGGTACGTCCGGAATGGTTAAATTAATGCGACTATTTTTACGTCGGACTTCGATTAGCATGAATAAATATACCATTTTGATCAGTGCGACGATGCGCTTCCAACGGTAGACAGATAATTTCGATACGATAGTTTTATAAATACTCTAATTTACGTCGCTTAAATTGTTCGATTTACAAAATAATTTAAATGGAACAGTCGATGACAGTTTTTGACGAAACAAATTACATCATCTTGATCAGAATAATTTTTACAACATAACTGTGTAAGAATATTTGGATTTGAAAGATAAATTTTACGCAACTTTATATCAACTGATATATAGTAAAACGCGAACGAAATTTACTGTAATATTTTACGATGAAACTTTTTCTATTTTCATATCTAACTGGACGCATCTTATAAATAAATTTTGGAAGTTAATTGAGATCGTTTATAAATTTCAAAATTTTATATTAAAACGATGGATTTTAAAATTTTAAATTGGGTCGGAAATTCAGGGTCGTTAGAGTGGTCAAATTGGGCATTACAAGAATCAGTTTCAAGAGCCAGTTAGGGAGGACGAAAGGAATTTTTTTTCTATAGGACTAGCTAGGCTTACCACAACTGATAAAGGAAATACTGCAATGGAAGGTACGCTTTTGATTCAGAGTATTCTAGTTAGAGTACTTTTTGATACCCATGCATCACATTCATTTATATGTCACTGTTTAGTTGATAGATTATGTTAAGAACACAGCTACCTTGTTATTTTCTTAAGGATTGCAAATCCAATATAACGATATGCAACTCTAGGGTTAAGATGTAACCAGTTAGAACTTGATTTGTTAGGTCATAAGTTTGCATGCAGTTTGTATGTTATTGATTTCGTAGATATCGGAATCATTTTGGGTATGGATTGGTTGGGTAGGTATGAGGCAAGAATATTTTGCCAGGATAAGGAAATACCACTGAGACACCCTGATAGTCATAACCGAGTGATATTCTCAGTAGAGAATACTGATTGGGGTGTTAATTCTCTGCTTAATGCTATGGAGGTAGGAAATGAGTTAAGTCAGGTCTGAGTAGCAAGAGAGTTTGCAAATGTCTTTGAGCCAGTCACTAGACTACCCCCGAAGAGCGGCTGGAATTAGAATAGATCTTATGCTAGGAGTTGAACCTGCAAGTAGACCACCTGGCAGGATGACACCAACTGAGATGAAGGAATTGAAGGTGCAGCTGGTGGATCTAGAAGGAAGGAGTTTTATTAGACCTAGCAGTTCACCTTAGGGAGCAGCCCGGTGTTTGTAAAGAAACCAGATGTATCGTTGAGGATGTGCATCAACTATTGTAAGTAAAACGAAAGACAATTAAGAATAAGTATCCTTTGCCAAGAATAGATGATCCGTTTAATCAGTTGAGTGGAGCCAGAGTGTTTTCCTAGTTGGACTTGGCAAAAAGTTTCCATTAGTCAATGGTGGTGGAGGAAAGTATTCCTTTGATAGCATTTCGAATTAGGTATGGTTCATATGAGTGGTTGGTGATGCCATTTGAATTAACGAATGCACCTTCTTTTTTTTGGATTGGATGAACCGAGTTTTTCGAGAGTATTTGGATAGGTTTGTGTTGGTGTTTATAGATGAAATTCTAGTCTACTTTAAGGATGAGAGAGATAATGAAGTTCATCTTACAGTGGTACTTGAGACGTTGAGACAGAATCAGCTAAATCCAATCTTTACCAAGTTTCATTTCTAGAAGAAAGAGGTAAAATTTCTTAGTTACATGGTTTCAGAGAAAGGATTTTCAATCAATCCAGATAAGATCGAAGCCATGAGTAATTAGAAGGAACCAGAAAAAACGACCGAGATCAGGAGTTTTCTTGGACTTGCTGGCTACTATCGAATATTCATTAAGTATTTCTCATAGATAGCAGCACAGTTAACTAAGCTAACCAGGAAGGAAGTGAGATTTTTGGTCCGACAAATGTGAGGAGGCATTCTTTAAGTTAAAGCATTTGTTAACCAATGCACCCGTGTTAGCAGTTCTAGACGGAAACTAAGGATTGGTGGTGTATACTAATGCGTGTTGAACTGGATTAGGAGCAATATTGATGCAAAATGGTAAAGCTATAGCCTACGCATCTAGGAAGCTTAGACTGCATGAAGTTAGCTATCCTACTCATGACTTGGAGTTGGTGGTAGTGATCTTCGCATTGAAGATTTGGAGATATTATCTCTTAGGCGAGAGATTTGAGTTATATACTGATCATAAGTCTTTACGGTATTTGTTTTCTCAGAAGGAGTTGAACATGAGATAGCAGAGGTGCTTGGAGTTTTTGGCCGCTTATGATTTTGGTACGGAGTACACACTATGGAAAGGTAAAAAGGTAGCAGATGCTCTCAGCAGGAAACATCAGAATTTGGTGTTAGCAATGTTGGCGGAGTGGAAGGATTTAGGAGCCTTAGTCAGTTGCGGTGTGCAATTGAGATCGACTGCTGGTTCCAGTTAGAGGTCCATCAGGTTGTCTATGTCCTACCAGTATTGATTGAGAAAATTGCTTCTAAGAAAAAGGAGGATCCAGTATTAGCTGAAAGGATCAGAAGACTGGAGTTTAGAACAGAGATCAATGATTTAATGGATTTTAGCCTTGACCAGAAAGGATGGTTAAGAAAGAAGGAACGGTTGTATGTCCCGAATGTGGAGGACTTCAGGAAAGAAGTGCTAGGAGAATGTCATCAATCTACATTTACGATTCATCCCGAAGGGACCAAGATGTATCAGGATATAAAAAGGTTCTTCTATTGTGAAGGCATGAAGTAGGATGTTGGCTCGTGGGTAAGGCGGTGTGCAAACTGTTAACAAGAGAAACTAAGCATCAAAAACTGAGTGGGTTGCTTTATCCTTTAGAGATTCCAGTTTGGAGATGGTATTTGATATCTATGGATTTTATAGACGGGTTTCCAAGGTCAGATTGATTTAATGAAAATATATGGGTTATAGTGCATAGATTGATGAAGAATTTCCATTTCATTCCAGTTAAGTCAACCAGAACGGCAACTGTTTTAGCTAAGTTATTCCTGAAGGACATAGTTAGACTGCATGGAGTTCCTAGTAGTATAGTTTGTGAAAGGGATTCTTTGTTCTTTAGTGAATTCTAGAAGAGTCTATAGGAAATGATGGGTACCGAGCTTAATATGAGTTTTGCGTATCACCCTCAGATAGATGGGTAGACCGAGAAAGTTAACAAAGTACTCGAGGATCTACTAAGAGCTTGTGTATTAGACTTTGGTCGATCTTGAGATGATCACCTACATTTGGTGGAGTTTTCCAATAAAATAATTATAGACTAGTATAGGAATGAAACCGTTTGAGGCTTTGTATGGAAGGCCATGCAAATCACCAGCGTGTTGGTTGGATACTGGAGATAGACTAGTCTTAGGCCCTAATTTGGATAGAGAGGCATCAGAGAAGATTGAGTTAATCCAAGGGAGGATGAAGGAAGCTCAGTCCAGACAGAAGAGTATGCAAACAAGAGGCGTAAATACTTAGAATTCTCAGTTGGAGATAAGGTTTTTATTAAGGTATCACCAATGATGGGTGTGGTGTGATTTGAAAAGTCGGGGAAGTTAGCCTTAAGATATATTGGTCTATTCCAGATTACAGAGAGGATTGGAAAGCTCACAAATATAATAGAGTTTCCAAGCAGTTTGGCAGGTGTGCATAATGTATTTCATGTGTCTCATCTTCGCAATTATGTGCATGATCCAGAGACTGCTATTCCTTCGATAGGGTTGGAAGACTTAGTGGTAGAGCCTAATTTGACTTTTGTTAGACAGCTAGTTCGAGCTGTAGCTAGAGATGAGAAAAAAAATTAAGGAATAAGACAATGAGAAGAACTGTGCTTAGGAAATAAAGAATAGGATTGGAGATACTTATCCTGATCTGCTATGAGGGTATGTCTATATTAAATTTATATAAATAGTTTCTAGTAAGTTAGACTAGTATAGATGTTAGGAGTTGTTACAGACGATTGCTATGTTTAGTATTTAGTCCTTACTGAATTTTAAGGATGAAATTCTTTAAGGGGAAAGCCTGTAACGTCCCTAATTTTTGATAACATTATTTAGAAAATTAAATTAGATAAATTAAATATAATGGCATTGATAACGGGATTGAGGTTTAAATAAATTATATGATGGGTCGTGCTTAATAATAATATTTAATGGGCTTAAATTGGTTTATAGGTTAAATAAATTACACAACGACAAATTAGTAAATTAGCCAATCTATTATACACCACTATGACCTTTTGTAATTGCCTATTCACGTTCCATTTTTCAACTTTTCACAAACGCAAATCAAAAGTAAGTAGAGCTGACCATTAATAAGGAGGAAAAGGAAGAAATTTCAATCTAAACCTTAGGATCAAAGCTAGGAAGGACTAAACAACAACAAATCACAAATTTATTATCAAGTTTAAGGTGAATAATAATTCATTCCATCTCTTTTTGGTTTCTATAGATTTAAGTATTGATTTCATTTCTAAGATATTTTGGGATGATGATATGCTAAAGTTATGGATTGTCTATGTAACGACCCGGAAATTTCGATCCCGAAATTTCCAGATAGTTAATGAAAAGAAGAAAGGGAAAGAAGAAGAAACAGAAAACTCAACTCAAAATCTCAAATTCGCAACGGATAAAATATAATATCACATAAATAATAGTTTTACAAAGAAGAACTGTATTAATTCACTTATACATTTATACATCAGAGTTACAACATTTACACAACATTGGACAGTTTAAAACAACATGTCCAAATATACAGCTATAATATATATACAACGGGTACGCTCCATACGTTCCTACTTGGAAATCCGTAATACTCGGTCCGACCCGAGCATTACATCAAAGTAACACCCAGGTCAGGCTGGAAACCGGCATGAGTAAACTCATCTAACAAGGAATACAAAAATGTACAGCTTATATGCACCCGGGTAACTTGCCTCAATATACAATTTCACAAATTATCATAGTCATCACTTATTTCTCACATCAATTTCTAAGTACCCAACTTAGATTAAATGGTGCAATTCACTTAAATCATTTCTCTTCAGCCTATTGATTTCACATATCAAATTATAAAGAACCGAAGTGATTTCGGGAATTTACTAATACCCGACACTGGTCTCTTCGAATCCAATGTCATCTTAACCAAAATTATCCAATTAAATACAATTCAACTTTAATTACCAGATAACATTTTTACACATCAACTCATAATTGACAGATAATAATATTATCACCATCCATCCAACATATCATACCACAAAGCAATTCATATCAAAGATATCAATTGGTCCAAAGCACTCACCATCATTCAATCATTAATAAGTTAGATTGATCACTTCATTAATTATATTAATTAATGATCCTCAAATTACTCCATTAGTTAATTATTATTAAATTTCATTTAATAATTAACTTTAAACTTAATTATATTCATTAATCAATATTGATTAATTAAAATCATAAATTAACTTTCCTTAATTACTCATGGATTAAACTAACTCCTTAATTAATTATATTAATTAATCTTTTAATTACACTGAGTAATTATTACTTAATTTCTTCCATAAAGTAATTATCCTTTTATTACTCCTCATCAAGTAGTTTCTTTTTATTTTAATTACACTTATCAATCTCATTAAGTAATTATACTTAATCAATTACCAAATGACTATCTTTAATTAATTAACAAATTAATTAATCACATTCTCCTTATTAATTACAACTGGGTAATTCATTCCTTAATTACCCCATAAACCAATTAGTTAATCTTTAATTTTCAACTGGTAAACCTTAATTATCAATTAATCTCCTTTAATACAAAGTAATCAATCCTTAATCAATTAATTAACCTTTAATTAACTGATTAATCATCCATTTACTATTAATTAATAAAACAAACTTGTTTTCTTTAATTAACAACCTTAATTACAAATTAATCAATTCATAATTATTGATTAATCAACCCTTAATTACTATTTGATTTAATCCTTAATTATCCTTGATTAATTTATCTTTAAAACCATTAATTATCCATCCGTAATTATTTATATTTAGAAATTATTTTTAGGTGACTAACTATCTTTAATTATTTCCATTTGTTAATCAACCTTTGAAAAATAATTACCATTCAAACCTTGTTAATGGCTTTTGGGAAGAAATCATCATTTAGTAAAAAGAAATAATCAAAACATTATTAAGATAACCCATATATCTTTATTATTTACTAAATTATTATTGATTTAAAATTTATTACGGAATTTCCTTTTTAACAAATAGTTGCAAAACATTTATTTTGAAAATTTATTCATTTGAATAAACTTTAAACTAAATCATTCTTAAAAACTAGATTATTTTCAATATTTCAAACTTTAAACTTGTTTAAGATTTTCTTTGAAAACTAAGTGCTTAAAATAACCATAATTGATAACTTACTCACCACCAATCTCTTGTTTAAATTAAGTGCTTGAAATCAATCACCGACGAGCTTTTAATCGATTCAAGGTTAAATACACTGATCTTAAATACTTCTTAATCCCATCATAAAATTACATTTGAAAATACTTAGGTGTTTAACTTTAATTGATTATCCTAGACAAAACCAAACAATTAAATTAAAAACATTTTATTTTAAATTTGATTTTGGAAACTTGTTTTTTTTTTAAATCCGCTTGAACTGATATAAAAATCTTGTTTCCAAAACAGATCAACACAATTTATTTCACTTCCAAAACTAAATCACCGTTTACTTATTTTTTTCTCTCTTCACAAATTTCTTTCTTAAATTTCTGGCCCAAACCGTTACGGCCCATCACGCAAGCCTTTCTTCCATTCTTCAGTTCTTCCCTTCATATATTCGAGTTCACCTAACTGTACACTCATGCGTGCACATGCACATGAATTCCGGTCGATGATGACTTGCCGCCGTCATTACCCCAAGTCACATATATTCCGACCATCACAGCTACACACTCATTTGGACCAAATCTCCGATTTCGAAGAAATCGAACCTTTCTCCTAAACCTGGTCAAAGCCATTTTCTGATAATCGCCATTCCGGCCTCATACGACGACCGCTAACCACTGGATCCTTGGCCAAAGCTCCGTCACAACTTACTGCATCCATCCCCCTCCGTGAACACGACTCCGATTGATTATCGATGCCACTATGAAATCAAACCCGAGCTCGACCAAAAATGTCGCCTGAAACCCTACATTGATGCCATTCGTTCATAGTGATGGTCTAGAAATCCAATAACCATTTTTCCCAGGTACCCCATCCTCTAAGCTACCATCGAACAAAAATTCGACAACCAAGCCTCCTCTGATCGTCGATAGTCGACGAAGAAGCATTTTCGACCAACTTGCAATATCTCACACATATAAATCTAAAAATCATGAAATTACTATCAAAAATCACCGTTTCCTAGTACGAAACTAGATCTACAACCAAAACTCGAGATCAAGATTATTGATTTTCCAGATTTTATATGATTCATACTGTAATCTTTCTTCCAGAAAGTATCCTATCAGTTTTGTTCTAAATAAAAATTTAGAAGTTAAATCTGGCTAATACAAACAATTTCCTTTTAAAGATTATAACATAAATTTATTTATATAAGGGGATATAAATTTTTAAACTAGATTAAGCTGATTTGAAATAGACAGAAGGCAGGTTTATTCATATACAGGCATGCATGTGTATATAAATAGGAATTTAACTTCACTTTAACAAATTCCATCCATGCAAACGTCATTCATAGATAAACCTCAAGTAATTTCTCAAGCATCAGGAAAATGGCAGATTAAACTTCAAAATGAAATGATTGCTTACTCACCTTCGGTTTGAACAGGGAAAGCATGGAACTGATCTGTTACTAGATTTAGAACTGAAGCTTGAAAAAAAATTGAATCTCACTTGATTGCTTTGACTGCTTCAGTTGAATTTGAATTCCTTATGTTTGCCTTTGCTTAAAAATTTGAGATTTTGGCAAGTTTGTCTTGATTTTTCTATTTTCTGGTTTTCAAGTTTGTTTACAGCTTTTGTCCTTCAAGATTCTTGTTTTTGATATAGGAAACAAGGGAAAATTAAGAAAGATGAAGATAGTATGTTTTGTATAGATTTAAGTTGGATTACTAAATTTTAAAGAAAATAGAATGACAAATGTGACACTTGTTTACAGAATTAACACTTGTCTCGTCTTAATTTTATTTGTTAACACATGTAAATTTACAGGCATAAATAGATTTCTAAATTTTTTATAAAGCTTTTATAATTAACTTTCTACTTTATAAATACATATTTTAATTTATACACATAAATTTATTTAAAAAGAGAATGATATAAAACAATTTATGTTCTAAATAAAATAAAAATACATTTTAAAACCAAAGTAAAATCTAAGATATATATATCTATCTTTTGAACTTCAATATAAATATCCAAATTCAAATAAAGTTTCAAGTCAATTCTACATATACATATTTTTAAACAAATACAAATTCAACTTGTATATAATAATTCTATTTAAAATCTATGTATATATATATATACAACACAATTACAAATATAAATGTTTATCTGATCCGATTCATTTGTTCAATATACAAATTTAGTATTTCTATTAATTAACCCAATTATGTTATTAATTACAATGCCCAGAAATCCGGGTTATTACATTCCTCCCTCTTTAGAATCTTTTCGTCCTCGAAAAGGAACGAAGCCAGAATTTATATAATACTTGATATTAGTTAAATCACCTTTTTATTATTCTTAAAACACTTTAAAATCTGTATAATATCACAAAACAGTTTTATAGAAATACTTTTTAAACTCGATGTCTCAACCAGTCCATCCTTGTTCACACAGAAATTCGGTCATACGTTGATCAGGCGTATGACTGAAAATCTATAAGTGCTTGGCAGACCCGATTTCAACACCCAATGAAAATACTTTGAAAAATAGTTTTATTGAAAATATTGAAAACAGTTTTTGAAAATAAAGGATATATTTTTGGTGAGAATGCTCTGGAAATCATCAACCCCATCCATGGTCGCAGTTACATTACAGGGTTACGTTGCCGTCGCAGCAAAAGTCCATGTAACTGCAGGCTCTCCGCGGCCTCTTGATTTCGCCATGGAACCCACAACAGATCACAGTTACATCCGGGTTACGTTGCCGTCATAGCAAAAGTCCATGTAACTGCAGGCTCTCAGTGGCCTCTGATTTTCGCTGTCGAAATGAAACTTCTCCACTCCTACATAGGTCGCAGTCTACCGATATAAAATCAAATGCAGACTGTTCGCTCTCAGCGGCACACACGACTTTCGCTATGATATACTGTAATCATAATCCCCAGGAACTAGTTTTTTTTGGACTCTTCACTGGATCAACTTTAGAAACACCTTTAGGGCTTAAGGCAGCACCACCCGGTGGTACTCCTGAGAAGTTCATTTCAAGGGAGCGCCCTTTTCCCCAAAGTCATCATCAGAACAGTTTATACTATACACATATAGTATCTTCAAATCATACACCTAGTATGAACTCATACAAAGCTCCTTTACACAAAATCGATTATCCCAAAATCAATAATTGT